>OY728131.1:915361275-916561275 GCA_963277665.1 Viscum album | reverse complement strand
ATGAAGGCCATGGAGACCCATTACCACAACACATATCCCTATGAGGTTTCTATTATAAAGACATAGATTTTGGACCACATTCAGGTCCAAATACCCGGAATGGTAAATAAAACTGTTGATGGGTCTGAAAAAAATTGTTATAGTGTCACTACATATTAAATAAGGAAAGGATTCCTGAAAAATATACTTCGAGAAATATGTGTTGTCTAACATCATGTGATAAGATAAAGGATTGTTTGACGTGAGAAGGGGAAACAATTTTTAAGTTAAACTAACGCTCAATAATACATTCATCACTATGTATCCCATAAGGATTGGAATCAAGAAATTCGTAGCTCATTAATGGTAATTTAAACATGAAGTTATTGTCCCATTCATATAGTGAAGAGGCATAACATATTTCATGTTTCTTATTTTGTTTCTCTTCTTTGTTTCTCCTTTTTTAGAAGATGGACCATGATGAAATGTTTGGGTTTCTCTACAAGAATCCATCCATGTGTAGGCCTTAACACGTTATATGGTCGATAATAAGTGCCAAGGGTGATTCCATCCCAAGAGAGAACATCAAAATATTGTGACATTTTTCATCATGCAGCTAGGATGATAATTACTCATTTTAAGGTCATATGATAGGACCGGACCATGGATAGGAACAATATATTTTGATTACAAAACAATTTAACTTCATTTGGGATGAGTCATCATAGTTTAACATTGTGTTGTTTGGATTAATGTGTTATTGGTTTATGGAAAAAGAGCTTAGACCGTTAGAAACCATGATTTTTCTATGTGGTGATAAACCTACCAAAAATCCAAATCACTTGTGATCTGTGATCGGTGTGGGAAAGAAGGAGTGATTTCATGATTCCTCGTCACTTGGGTGCACACAAAAAAGAAAATAATTTACCGGGTTGGACAATCACAAACACAATGAAATTCCCACTCAATGTGCCTGGATGCACATAGGGACAACACCAGAGGTGTTTGAGATACACTAGAACATGAGGGGTGGAGAATGTGAATCACCAGTCTCGATGTCTTGAACAAAATAGAGATAGAGTGGTGATGTAGTATAGATCCATACCATATTAAAAATTAAACATCCATATTCTATAACCCAGAATGGGAATTAAAAAATGAGGTACGGTCGCCCATAATATTAGAAATGTGGATCTTGTCTCAAAATGTCGTTTGAAATATTTTTCCACAATGACCAAAGATTGGAGGCTATCCATATGGCTCAGAATCATGTTGTTAGGGGGTCCCTTTATATGTGGAATATGATAGGGATCCGAATAATTATACTCATAAATCATGGATGAGATATTGGTTGAATGTAATTATAGAATCCAATCTTCCATGCTTTATAAAACATCAAAATAAAACAAGCCAGAGTGGAAAATCTATCGGCTTGACAAGATCTATCCTTCATGATCGAGTTCATGATGCGTGTTTGAAATAATATAATTTTTTTCCTTGGACAACATGCTCTCAGTTTATGATTATAAAATGTGGGCCATATGTGTCTAGTTTTACATCATATGGAAAGGAAAAAAATGTCCCGTAGTATATCATCAGAATAATAGGTAATGTCCATAATAATAGAGAAGTTTGTGGTGTATAAAATAACCTGACATGAATATGTTACAATAAGGGAAGGACCCCACCGCACATTTTCAAAGGGGATCCTTGTACAAAATGGCCAAAAAAGGGAATTTTTGTTTGGGCCCAAGGTATAGTGGTCTAGGTATCACTATGTATCCCACAAGAATCGTAATCAAGAAATAAATAGTTATAAAGATGGAATGGAATATGGCCAGTGATAAGAGGGGATATATCCACTAAAATAAGGAAATCATAATTATTATGGAGTATACTGTCATGCCAACCAGGACACTGAAAATCGTTTTTAATGGTTTTAGATTTAGGAACAAAAATGGATGAGATGTGTAGTGATATTCCATGAGGTAACCTACTATGAATGTGGTCCAAAGAGGCCCATTAAACACAATACATAGGAAATGGTGCCAAATGGTTGAAGTTATAGCTGCGACCAAAGTCATAATGTTTTGGAATTCCTATGTGTAATGACCCCAAAATTAATTAATGATAATTCCTCGTGAATCTAATTAAATGAATTATTATGTAAAATTTTTATGTAAAATATGAACTTCCTCGGTTTTATGTTTTTGGATTTTAAAATACCATTAAATTTTTTGATGGTTTATAATATAGCCATTAAACAACGATCACATGATTAGTATAAATATAGGGCATTAACAAATCCAATTTACTCAAACAAAGGAAGAGATGGCCTCATCCAGTAGAATTAATACATACAAATCCCATTTTTAAGAGATCAGAAATGAGGTGGCATCACTAGGCTTCTCTCTTGTCCATTTCCAAGCAAATCATCAACACGTTAAGCTAGGGAAAAACTACCTAGAGGAGAAGTGGAATTTGATAGAGATTACCACCCGAGGGAAGCTATCTAAGACACCCCATGAGTCTATAATCAATGAACACCTTAACATTCACTCTTAAGTGGGTTTTATAAGGGGTTATGTAATAATACCCTAGCATTGTGATTATGTAATTGACTTTTTTAGAGAATATATGTTCATTTTATTAGTGTTGTGTTATAAATAGTTTTTCAATGAAAAAAATAGCATTTTTAGTTTATATTAAATTAATAAATCAATTTTGATGAATTAATTGATTTTTGAATTAAATAATATTTTAATGAAACATTAATACTAAATTAATTTTTATTAAATAATATTGATCATAAAATATTTATGAATACAATTGTAATTTTTATTATGTTTTGAAATCAATTTATGTCAAAACCCATTAATTTTTAATAAATGTTGGTTTTTATTCTCAAAGTAAAAATTCACATATTTAGATAAAATGAATATCATTTTTTAATCAGTAAGTCAAAATTATCCAACGCTGAATGTTTCATTATTTTTTGAGACAATTGAATGTTTGGGTTAAAATTAAATAGCATTTAAATAAATAATGTGATTTATGACATCATAATGACCAATGAGTGATGTAATAAAATACGTTTAACATTACGTTTGACCAATATATATTTTAGCATTAAAATAATATGTTTTTATGTTTGTATGATGTATTTTAAAATGCTTTTGTGGACCCTCTAAGACTTACAAAACATTTTAGATTTTAAATTTATTTCCTTGAGAGTGTGACTCACCTCCACATAGGAAATCATAATATTATAAGAAGTTACTCCATTCTCATTATAAAATAATGTTTTTCACACTCCTTCATAAATAGACATGATTTAAAACCATGGGTTGGTTTGTTGTTTTGATTAGATTAATGTGTAGTGTCCAAAACCTAAATAATAATGAATTCCATCACTTTTCATATATAAACCCACCCAAGATCCAACTTCCTCATCACTAAAATCCATTAGATAGAGAAAACCTTTTACCTCCTCTATTTAGAATCTTCCCAAGGAACCCCATGCTCCCATGAAGACTCTCTAAAGCTCTTCCCAAGCCTTTGGGATCACACAACCAGGTAATGTATTTTTTTCATTAACATTTTTTTCAAAATTTCATAATGTTGTTATGTACATTTATATTCAATTAATATTGTTGGGTAATGATTTATAGCCTCACATATACTACCCTACTCATGTTTTAATAATGAGCTAACCCTTTCTCCTTTGTTAATTCTTCCCATGAACACCCATTACTATTCCAAAATTCTGAAAGTGATATATATCTCTCTTAATTCACTTTCAAGAAATTACATCGTATTAAGAGTCTAAATTCTATTAAATATGTTGGGACATGTATCAATATGACCCCCTTACTTTCAATTTTATTGAAATATGATGATACACCCCTTTATCTCTCATCATCCATTTTTATGAATTCTTATGACACATTATGATGCTGAAATAGCACCACGATTTTCTAATCCAATGTCAATGTGTTGTGAATTCCATTCCCATTTCACTATCAAGGGTATTGTCCTTTATGAATTTTTACATATAGAATATAGATTTTCATGTACAAATAACACATTCATTTATATTGGAATAAATAATGATCTTTAATTTTCAATGTTGTATGATCCATGTGACACACTTATGCATGAAATGAAATGTTTAAGAAGGGTGCACCCAGATAGCACTTTAATGCATTGGTAAAGACTAGTATCATGATATGTCATGTTCCATGAGGTATTACTATTTCTAATTCAAGTGAAAAGAGGATTTACTCATGCTCTATGTGAAATGGCCCATGGACCTTGATAATACCATGTTAAGTGTTGTTGGGACATTTCCATGTTATGATAGTCATGCTTTATCATGCATTTATGTTCATTTATCATTTATGATCCATTGATATACCTATTGCATACCAGGTTATGTATTCTTCATGCAATTCCTTTTTTACTTTTTTAATATGATTTGTAGCTCACCCATTTCTCATACATATCCTTAGGTTATCCCATTCATTTATAAGTATAAGGGAATGTAGTCTTCATGTAAAGGAAGATTTCAATGAAGATTTTATGTTTCAGGTTTTATGTTGTTATGTAATGTTCCTATCCCCCAATGCCACAAGATCCCCTCGATCATCTATGTTATATCAAGTGAATATTTTATGTAATAAATCATGTTTATGGGTGTAATAAAAATCTCAGTTGTTATAGTTGGTATTAGATGATGGGTTTATATATTTTTTAGATTAGGAATATAAAACCATAGTGAAGAATTGGAGATGAGAGAATGTATAACAAAAACAACCCTATATTTTTGTGAGTATTGAGTTAGTTTTTTATCATGCAGATAAATCAATGTCTGGATATGAGCAAGTTGAGGAGGCTCTAGAATATATGTACATTGAAGTAAAAGCTCTGATAAGGAGTTTCGGGCTCAACCCTGGGAATCACGATACATGACAATGGGCCTTGCTTCACTCTTGTTTACGACACTACCGAGGGTTATGCTTTCGTAAATACACAAGCTTAGTATAAACCATTTTAATGGAATAAAAAAATTCCCATAAGTATAGATGTTGAGGAGAAGATCATGGATAACATAGATTGAATCATATAAAATCAAATGTTAATTAAATAAAAGTAATTTATAAGTCCTCCATTTTTTGTGATTGGATTACCCTTTATGTGTTACCCCTATAATTCTTTTTATTCCAGCCAACAACTGGTAATAGGAGGAACCATGCTAAAAACTGATGTGATGATCTATGTGACGACTCTTCTAATGGATACCCAGTCCAATGGTAGAAGGAATCACAAACATTGTCATGATACCCTTTTAGTTAAATAATTATTTTAAAAGAAACATGGGTCAAAAAGAGCATTCAACCCCTATTAAGAAACAAAAATTCACCATCGATAGCATCTTGATACAATGGAATCCTATTTTAAATGGATCATCAGATCCGTCAATTGTTGAAAAATGGATCAACTATATTTAAAAGATATTATCCACCCACTAATGTTCCGAACAAGATAATGTTATCTTGGTTTCTTATCGTATGAAGTAGGAATCCGATCAATGGGGGCCATTGATCATAAATAAGTTGCCTGGGGAGGAGATCAAGGCATTGTAATGGATGGATTTGTACAAATTGTTTTTTGAAAAATATTTTATTTACACCCTCCTACTTAATATGGAATTGAAATTCCATTCCCTTAAGAAAAAAAATGACTGATACATTATATCATACAAGGAAAAAATCATGAGGCTTGTATGATATGCCTCTATCATTATCATGACCCATGAAGGAAAGGTTGACTGCTTCATTGTTGGGATAAAACCTAGGCTAAGGAAATCCCTAGCTATCTATGAGTTCGACGCTATGAGTAAATTTTGAGATGTGCCCTAAATGTCAAAATAGAGATCAGATAATCATAGTGTGTCATGGAGATAATAAGCATAAGGTTGAATTAAATTCTAGGGGTCAATGGAAAAATCCAATGGTGATTAGAAAATCTAACACCCCACCTTCCATAGTTGTGTAAAGAAGCACCCAATGAATTTCCTTATGGGGACAAGGAAATGCTTTAGGTGATGAAGATAAGGTAACCTAGCCATTAACTATTGAAAAAAAACCTGTAGCTGTGACATAGGCATGGAAAGCACTGTGTGACCCTCAATTTATTGGTCATTGCTTCACCTACAAATAACCAGGTCACCTTACAAATTACTGTCATGTGCCATGGGTTTTAGGAGACAACTAACAACCTTGAAGGTAGCAAGGGCGAGATTTTTCCATCACTACCGCCAAAATGAACATATAAAACGAAGTGGTGACATGTACGCTAGTTATTCATTCAATAATAGCTAACGTACCATTTGATTCTAGTTCTATGCATTATTTTATATCATGTGTAACACCATGTTATGTTTTCAAGTAATGTTTGACGTTTATATGTACCTCTGTTTTGGATTAGTGACTTGGGGGGTGCGTTTGGGTGAACATTTTAGTAAAACAAAAAGGAAATGTCTTGTGTATGGTTTGTGCACGGTTTGACAAAATATGCGACCAAACCGTGCCAACCAAGCAGCACTGGACAGAGAGGTACACACGGTGTGCGCACGGTTTGACAAACCGTACGACTAAACCTTGCGGACCGAGAATCTTTGGACATTTAGGGCCCTATGATGAGCGCATGGTTTGACAAACCGTGCGCCTCTGTCTAGGTAAACCATGCGTGTGATTATTAATTCCGAAATTTTCATTTTAATCCATCTGAACCCCCAGAACTCTAATATGTTCGACCTTGGCTTGGGATTGAATCATTTAAGGTCTTTAAAAAGCTTCCAATAGAGATTCCAAGGCGATCCAAACATCTTGCTTTGAGAATGAAGGATCAGATTGAAGATCCTCTCTCTTCCTAGTAAGTGCATTTCAACCCATTTCATTTCTCATTTATTCCTCAATCTTTCCTTGATCTATTCATGGGATATTTACTTGGATTCCATGGACATGTACCTGTGAGTTGAGGTATAGATCTAGGATTTTGAATCTAGATCTAGTTTTGCAAGATCTTGATTCCTTTGATCTTAATTTTGGTATTAGGATTTAGATCCAGTTTTTGATCGACATCTTTGTGCCACTCGGTTTTTGGGGTTTCTCATTGGGCTAAATCCCGTCAATAAATCGAGGTAGGTGGTTTCGTCCCGTCTTTCCAAATTGATTATCATTGTATTTTCTTAATATAGTTCAATTGTGTATTTAAATTCAAATTCTAATATTTTCATTCTATTTAATTTATGAAAACTCGATTCTAGTGAATCAATATATTTGAAATGTTTTTGGCATATAAATTTGGGAAACCCCCAATTCCATTGAATTGGGCGTGTTTATGGAATCTGGCTATGATAAATTGTTGAATTTAAATTCTTGATTTGATGAAAATTATTTCAATAAAAGTTTTAAATTTTGTTGTGGAAATGAATTTGTGAAATGATGTAATTGGTTTTGAATGGATTTCAAATTGGTTAAATGGATTAAAATTATTTGATAGAAACCCATCGATTTTATCTTGTGAAAAAGGCATGTTTTTAATAAAACATGTTTTGGTTTTAAATGGAACGAGATTGGAAGTTTTGAAATGGGAAAATTGGAAAGATCGTATTGTAAGCATTTATAAAATAGTTCCTCAATCATGTAAGAGCTCATGCAAGCCTTAGGTAGTTAGTGAGTTATTTGGATACACTCTAAGCTATGAAAACGTTCTAAAACATACTTGCGGCGGGTCACATCCCCAATGGGTTGGTGACGAGTATCCTTTGGCCAGTGTCATAGGGATGTGTGTATACACATTTTTCAGAGTTCACATTGATAGTGCAGAATCATATAACTAGTTAATACTATTATATCTTTTGGAAGATGACCATGTTGCTCGCTTGTTTATTTATATAGGATATATAAATGTATGACAATGCTTTTGAAATTCTTACATGCCTGTTGAATTTACGCAAACTGTTCTATGTATGTGTTTTTATTTAAGCCACTGTTTTAGAAATATTTCTTCATTGTAAAGCCTTGCTTGATTAATTTTCCATAATTTGAAAATGTATATCATGATTTGTTAAAATATACATTTGAATTTCCAAACCTATTTATTTGAAAATTGAAAGCTTTTCTTTGCATAATCCATATTTGTAATTTGTTATGGAATATTTGGGGATATCCTACTGGGGTTAGACTCACACCCTACATTTGCCTTTGGGTGTTTGTAGACTTTATCCTTCTAGGTTCGAGCAAAAGGAAGGGATCTCATGGAGGTGGATAGAGTTATAGATCCTTGGACTTAGTGAGTTGTGTCCCTAGGGACCTTGGGGCTATTTTTGCAGTTTTAGTACATGAGTTGTAGTACTTTGGCATTTTATACCTCTTCGTAATCTGGTACACTACTCCCAGTGGAGTTTCATTTTTTGTGCATGCTGTTTTATCTACTCTTTCTTTCACATTATTGTGGAAAAATCATTCCCACTTGTATATTGTATGATGCCAGGTTCTAGTCACTGACCAGTGGGGATCGGGATTGCCCTATGGGCTATGTCAGGGCCGGCTCGGTTATCGGGTTACCAGGGTACCCAGGCTGGTTCATGACAAAGTGGTATCAAAGGCAAGTTCAGCATCTTTCCTGGATGACAATATGCATTTGAGTTTTCTTATCAGGACATAGGAGGTAGTTAAGATTGAGTTCCTGGCTAGCTCTCAACACAATGAACCTTATGTCACTAGGGGTGGTTAGGGAAAGGAGACTTGTGTATTAGTTCTAGTATTTACCATCTTTTGATTACTATAGAGTGAAATTCAAATATTTTTATCCCTCCTATTAAGAGTATGGTTTCTTGTTGATCTGGTTGAGTGTTAATTTAATGTCTTCTTTCTTGTCTGTTGATGTTGTGTGGCATCATGCCTCTGATTAGACGTTGGAATTAGATCAAAAAAGAGGCTACTGCTGAACCTCATCAAGGGAGTCCTATGGTGGATCCGAGTCAGGTTGAGGGGTTTTTTCGCACTGTCCAAGCTCAGGGACATGCACCACCTCCATTACATGTTCATGACCTAGCTATAGATCCTCATAATGTTATTCTCTGAAGTCATTCTCAATAGTTCCTATGCAAGAATCCAACAGTTTTCAAAGGCTCCACTAACCCTCAACATGTTAAGGAATGGTTGAGTATGATTGAACATCTATTTGGGTTCTTGGAGACACCTGATGTGATAAAGGTGAAGTGTGCCACCTTGGTGATAGAAAGTCCAAGAAGGAGATGGTGGACATGATGGTGATGATTGGGAAACATGAGGGTTTTGAGTGGAAAGACTTTAGGGTTCTTTTTTCTAAGAAGTTCTATCTAGAATCAAGGCTGTTGGCCAAGGCTGTGGAGTTTTTCATGCTTGACCAGGCCAAAAAAACCATAACTGAGTACTCAAATCATTTTTTTGAGTTGGTACAATTTTCTCATGAGATTGTAACTAATGAGATAATGAATGCACGAAAGTTAGAGGTAGGACTTCAATCTGATATCAGTTCTCAGATTTTCATAATGAAGCTACCCACTTATGCTTTTGTGCTAGATAGGGAGATGATAGTTGAGATGGACTTGGCTGGAAAGTCAGGGTTGAATGAGGTTATTTTCCCTCCAAGTGGTTGTGTGGGTTCATTTATAGGAAAATGGAAGAGTGACTTTTCTCTTGGTGGTTCTCGACAGCATAGTAATTTTAGACCTCTGGTAGCACCAAGAGTGGCTTCTTTGACTTTATATTAGTGTGGAAAGATAGAACATTATAAGAGGGTTTTCACTGAGGCGCTCAAGAACTGTAGCTCCTATGGACATTTATAGTACTTGCAGAGATTCTGCCGTCACTTATCTACTCCACATGGTGGAACAGGATCATCAACACCTCCATAAATAGAGGTGATATCAAATTCTTCACGTGAAAAAGTGTTCTTGCCAAATGGATCTAGAACGAAGCTTCTTCACGCAGTGGAAGAGTCACCAGAGGTAGCTGATGTAGGTCCTGGAACTGTGAGAGGTACCATTATGAGATCTCTGTCTTTAGTGAAAGCTCTATTTGATACTGGTGCATCTAACTCTTTTATTTCAACCCATATTGTTAATCTTCTTAATCTACTTATGGAGATTTTATCTTATTCAATGGATATTACTACACCTCTTGGTACAATGAGAGAGAAAGGTCTTCGTAGTCCTGCTTATGTCTTCTCCCTATCATATGTTGATCCTTCTTGGAGTTTCTTGTTTCTCAACATGAAATATTTTCACATCATATTTGGGATGGAATGGATCATTGACAATAAATCCTGGATAGATTGTTATCTTCAACGGGTTTACCTTACTACACCCAGCGGTGTGCCTCTTGTTTTTCAAGGAGAATGGGACCGATGGTCATGCAGAGAAGGACCCTCTTATCTGAAGTTGGGGAAAGTTATATCAGTGCTTTCTGTTGATCTGGAGAGAGATTGAATGTGTGGTGATTTTCTTCTAGTCGTCGCTGAGTTTCCTGACGTGTTTCCTTTAGACTTATCTAGATTTCCACCAGTGAGAGAGGTTGATTTATATATTGACTTAATACCTGGAACTCAACCCGTTTTTATTCCCACTTACCGAATGGATCCAACAGAACTAAAATAACTGAAGTCTTAGTTAGACGATCTTCTTGAGAAAGGTTTTATACACCTGAGTGTGTCACCTTGGGCAGAGCCTATTCTTTTCTCCAAGAAGGCTGATGGTTCTCTTCACTTATGTGTTGATTATTGAAAGCTCAATCGAGTTACGATAAAGAAAAAATATCTGTTACCACGAATTGATGATTTGTTTGATCAATTGAAAGGGGAAAAGTGGTTTTCAAAAATTGATCTCAGAACTGGTTACCATCTGTTCAGGATAAATGAATCTGACATTCATAAGACCGCTTTTCAGAGTAAGTATGGCCATTATGAGTACCTTGTTATTCCCTTTGGCCAAACAAATGCTCCTGCAGTTTTCATGGATTTTATGAAAAAGGTTTTCTGTGACTATCTAGATACTTTCATGGTAGTCTTTATGGATGATATTCTCGTCTACTCCAAGTCTGAGGAGGATCATGTGCATCATATGAGAATATTTCCAAGTATTTTAAAGAATCACCTACTTTATGCCATGCTTTCAAATTGTTATTTATAGATTCGGGATGTGAAATTCTTGGGACATGTCATTTCAGAATAAAGAATGTCAGTTTATCCTAAAAAGGAGAAACCGATATGACTTTGGAACAACCATGAAATGTTTACATGATTCGGAGCATCTTGGGCTTAGTAGGATATTATCATTGTTTTGTTAAATACTTCTCAATGTTAGCATCTCCAATGACTTCTTTGAATCAACATGGAGTGATGTTTTCCTGGAATTATAGATTTCATAATTCTTTTGTTGAGATTAAGAATCTCTTAACTACTGCGCCAGTGTTAACAATTCCTGAGGGTGGGATAGGTTATGTGGTCTTCTGTGATGCATCGGGTTCAGGTTTGGGATGGGTACTCATGTAGGGTAATCATGTTGTTGCCTATGGGTCTCGTCACCTTAATCCTCATGAGAAGAACAATCCTACCCATGACCTTGAACATGCAACTATAATGCACACACTTATGTTCTGGATACATTACCTTCATGGAGAAAGGTTTACTATGTATTCATACCACAAGATCTTGAGTTATATCTTCTCTCAAAAAGATTTGAACCTCCTCCAAAGGCATTGGGTGGAGTACCTGTAATCTTTCGACTTTGACATTGCCTATACCTCGAGAAAAGGGAATGTAGTTGAAGATGCGTTAAGAAGAAAACATCCATCACAGCCTATGAAAGAATCTTCAGAATAGTGGAGTTTGATGGCTCTTTTTTCTCAGTTGAATATAGGACTTCAGTGGAAGTGGAAATATGTTTTTTTAGCTGGTGTTTAGTTGACTTCAGCTGTCCTCGAGTTAATTCTTCAGGAACAAAAACTCGATGATGAACTCCATATCATTAGGGACTCTCTTTATGGTGGGGACACCGACACTCTATCGTCTTTCTCCAAAGAGGGTGTTTTGTGTTATCGAAACCGTTATGTTGTGTCGTTAGCGACAATAAAGTATGTGATGGTGGGTTTCCATAATTCTTAGTGGTAGGTACACCCAAGAACCACGAAGATGTTGTATGACATACGGAGGTAGTTCTGGAGGCTAGCTATGAGACGATACATTGCTGATTTTGTATCTCGTTTCTATACATGACAACAGGTAAAATATGAGCACCAGAAACTGTTGGGTTTACTTCAACCACTTTAGGTCCCTACATGGAAGTGGGATGAAATATCTATGGACATTGTGGTTGGGTTACCTCAAACCCAGAGGAATAAGAATGATATATGGGTTGTGATCGATAGGCTGACCAAGTCGGATCACATTATACCTATTCGAGATAAACCCAATGTTGAGGAGTTAGGAAATATCTATGTGAAATAAATTGTTCATTTTCACGGAGTTCCATATACTATAGTCTCTAATAGGGATCCTTGTTTTACTTATTTCTTTTAGAGAGGCCTTCAGGAGGCACTGGGATATCAGGTCCATTTGAGCACAGCCTACCATCCACAGTCAGATGGCCAGACAGAGAGAGAAATTTAGATCATTGAGGATATGATCCGTGCTTGTGTTCCTGAATTTGGTGGGTCTTGGGATGATCATCTGAGGCCAGTTGTGTATTATTATAACAACAGCTATCAATCTGTGATCAAAATGGCTTCTTTTGAGGCATTGTATGGTCGTCCTTGTAAATCTCCTTTATTTTGGTCAGAGATTGGTGAAAGCTCTTTGGTAGGACCGAGTTTGGACCAAGGGATGACAGCTACGATCCAGTTGATTCATCAGAGAATGTTGACAACACAAATTCGGTACAAGTCCTAGGCTGATCGTCGCTGTTGAACTTTAGAATTCTCAGTTGGTGACTAGGTGTTCTTGAATGTTTCACCCCGATTAGGTCATCGACAGCTTTGGAGGCATGGGAAGCTTTCTCCTCATTTAGTAGGACCTTTTGAGGTTATTGGTCTTGTGGGGAATGTTGATTACCATCTAGCTCTTCCACCACAGCTGATGTCGATACATAATGTGTTCCATGTATCATAGCTGTGAAAGTATCTCTCTGATCCATCTCATGTTTTGAGCTGGAGTGATTTTGAAATTGAACCAGCATTATCTGTGACTGAACGACCAGTCAGGGTTTTTGATTCTGAGACCAAGGTACTTCATGGGAGAACGATACCTACGGTCTGTATACTTTGGAAGCATGGTTCGGATTATCATGAGACGTGGGAATGGGAGGCCCTAATGAGAGAGCAGTGGACTCATCTTTTTGACATGGAGTCTTCTTCATAGGCTTTTGGGGACATAAATGTCTTATGGTGGGGAGGTTATAACATAACATTACGTTTTCAGGTACTTTTGAACATTTCTACGTACCTCTGTTTTGGAGTAGTGACTAGTGGGTGCGTTTGGGTGCACTTTTTAGTAAAAAAAGGGAAATGGATTGTACACAATTTGTGCATGATTTGAAAAACCATGCGACCAATCTGTGCCAACAATGTAGGACAGGATAGAGTGGTACGCACAGTGTGTGCTTAGATTGAAAAACTCTGCGACCAAATTGTGCGGACTGAGCTTCTCTGGACAGTGAGGTCCGCACGATGTGCGCACAGTTGGAAAAACAGTGCGCCTCATCCAAGGTAAACCATGCACATGGTATTTAATTCCGAAAATTCATTTTAAAACCACCCGAACCCCCAGGACTCCCATATGTTCAACCTTGGCCCATGCTTGACTCATTTTAGGTCTTCCCAAAGAATCCTAGAGAGATTCCTAGGTGATCAGAATAACTTTATTCTAGATTGATGGCTTGGATTGAAGATATGCTCTCCTCCCATTAAGTGTATTTCACCCCGCTGTGTTTATCGTGTTTTCTCTATATTTCCTTGATCTTTTTATAGGAGATTTCATTTGTTTCCATGGATCTATAACTATGAGTTGAGGTGTAGATCTAGGATTTAGAATCTAGATCTAGTTTTGCAAGATCATGATTCTTTTAATCTTAATTTTGGTTTTAAGGATTTAGATCCAGTTTTTGATCGACATCGTTGTGCCACGCTGTTTTTGGGGTTTCTCGTTGGGCAAACTCCCGTCAATAAATCGAGGTATGTGGTTCCGTCCAATATTTCCAAATTTATTATTATTGTATTTTCTTAATTTATTCCAATTGTTGATTTAAATTCAAATTCACATATTCTCGTTCAATAAGATTGATGAAAACAAAATTCCAGTGAGTAAAGATATTTGAAATGGTTTTGGCATAGAAATTTGGGAAAACCTCAATTCCATTGAATTGGGTGTGTTTTTAGAATTTGGCTGATTTAAATTGTTGAATTTAAATTGTGGATTTGATAGAAATGATTTCAATTAAATTGTTGAATTTAGTTGTTGAAATTAATTTGTGAAATGATGGAATTGGTTTTGAATGGATTTCAAACTGGTGAAATGGCTTATAATGATTTGATAGAAACCCATTAGTTTTATCATGTGAAAAATGCATGTTTTGAAGAAATCTTGTTTTGGTTTTAAATGGAATGATATTGGAACTTTTGAAATGGATGAATGGGAATGATATTATTTCAAGAATTCTTAAAATTGTTCTCCCATCATGTAAGAGCGCATGCAAGCCTTAGATAGTTAGTGAGTCATTTGGATACACTTTACACTACGACAACTTTCTAAAACATACTTGCAGTGGGTCACATCCCCGACGGGTTGGTGACGAGTCTCCTTTTGCATGTGTCAGAGGGACGTGTGTATAAACATTTTTATGAGTTCACATTGAGAGTGAAGAATTCTAGAATTGGTTAATACTATTGTACCTTTTGGAAGATGACCATATTGCTCGCTTGTTTATTTATATATGAGATATAAATGTATGCAAATGCTTTTGAACTCCATACATTCCTGCTGAATTTCCAAAAACTATTTTATGTAACTACTTGTATTTAAGCCATTATTTTAGAAATATTCCATCATTGTAAAGCCTTGCTTGATAAATTTTCCACAATTAAAAAATGTATAAAATCATTTGTTTAAATATGCTTTTGAATTGCCAAACCTGTTTATTTGAAAATTGGAAGATTTTCTATGGATAATCCATATTTGGCATCTGTAATGTAATCATTAGTGATATCCTACTAGGCTTAGGCTCACACCCTACTTTTTCCTTTGAGTGTTTGCAGACATTCTCCATCCAGGTTTGAGCAAAGGGAATGGATCTCTTGGAGGGGGATCTAGTAGTTGATATTTGGAATTGGTGAGTTGTGTCCCTAGGGACCATGAGGCTATTTTCCCAGTTTTAGTACATGGGTTACAGTACATTGGCATTTTACGCCTCTTGGAAATCTGGTACACTACCCCCAGTGGAGTTTCTTTTGTTTTGCATACTTTTTGTTCTAATCTTGCTTCCACATTATTGTGGAAAAATCGTTCCCACTTGTATGTTGTACTATGCTAGGTGCTAGTCGTCGAACCGTGGGGATCGAGAATGCCCTTCGGGATATGTCAGGGCTGGCTCAGTTATCAGTTTACCAGGGTACCTAGGCTTGTTCCTGACATCCTGAATGTTTACTAGAAAAATCCCAACATCACCACAAATCACTGATGCATTGATGTCGGTGAGAACAGAAAATTTCACAATCATTGCATCCCAGTAATATAACTCTTCCCCTTTCACAATCAGTTGATTATACATTCCCATGAACTTCATCATACTCCCACTGGTGGAATTTTATGCAATTCATTGAATGTATTGGATTTCCTTATATATTTCCAACATATATTTTTGTGAGAGGGATATCACTCTCTATTTGGAAAATCGACCCTCAATTGTGTACAAGTGAAAGGAGGAGGATGAATCATCTTTAATACCATCATATCAAATGTAGATATTAATTCTTATGATCATGAATATCTGCCTCATATGATTGAGTCTAAGGGAGAAACCATACATGAAGACATGCCTTTTATGAGGGAATTTTCTAAAGTGTTAACCTATGAATTTCCTAGTCTTCCTCTAATAAGAGAAGTTGAATTCTCAACTAACCTTATACTTAGGACATTGAAAATATCCACTAATCTATATATAATGGTTGTTGTTGAGCTTGAGGAGCAGAAGAAACAACTACATGAGAATCAAGATAAACGGTTTATACACCCAAGTTCTTTACCATGGGGTGCACTAGTCCTCTTCATACTAAAGAATGATGGGTCAATGCACCTTTGCATTGATTATCGTGAGCTCAACAAAATCACGATAAAGAAAAAGTATCCTCTAACAAGAATTTATTACTTGTTAAATAAGATATGTGGATAATCATACATTTCCAAAGTGGATTTGTAGTTAGGATATTTCAAAGTAAGTGTATAGAATGATGATATTCCCATGATTTCTTTTCGTAAAGTTACAGGAATTATGATTTCATTGTAATGCCTTTAAAACTCACTAATGATCCAAAATCTTAATGAAATTGAGGAATATATTATTTAGGGATTTCCATGAAAAATTTTGGGTAGAATTTATTTAGGATATTATAATATACTCTAAAACCAAGTAGGAGGATGAGAGGCATCTAGGACAGTACTAGAGACCTTGTAGAAGATAATCTCTATCCAAAGTATATCATGTATGAGTTTTGGAAAAGGTAGTTTTTTTATTGGGTCTTATAATCACAAACAATGGTATATCTATGGATCCCTCCATGAAAACTACAATTGTGGGATTAAAGAGGCCTACATCGGTAATAGATATTCAGAGCTTCCTAGGGTTAGTTGGATATTATCACTGATTTTTGATAAATTTCTCACAATAGTCCAACCCTCATACCAATATAACATGGATGGGAGTAATGTTTTATTGGAGTGATGATGGTTAATAGAGCATCATGGAGTTGAAAAGGAGTCTTATCAGTGGGCCTGTTCTCACACCACCCACAAGTGGAGAACTTTTTGTGGAATTCAGTGATGCTTCAAAGAAGGGACTGGGTTGTGTGATGATGAAAAATGAAAAATTCATTGCCAATTATTAATGGTAATAGAATTTCCATGAGATAAAATATCCACCACATATCCTGGAGTAAGATGTAGTGATCTTCACTTTGAAAATATGGTTGTATTACCTCTTTGTAGGGAAGTGTGAAATATAATTGAATCACAAAACCCTAATGTTTATATTCATATAGGAATAGATGAACATGTGGAAATGAATATGGTTAGTGCTGATAAAATACTATGGCTGATCAATCTCTTATCACCCAAGGAAAGTGAACAAGGGGTTGGATGCTCTACGTAGAATGGACCCATCGATTCAATCATTGATGATTATTGAAAAGGATCTAATCTTCTTAGATTTTATGAAGATGGACATGAGAATCATAACAAAGGGAACATCATCAATCTTTGAACAAATGATATCTCAACTGTATCTTTCGGAATAGATAAAGGATGCTTAAAAGAATTATTTGGGATTTTAGAATATGGTGGAAACTTTTAAAAATGGTAAATCCTCAGAGTTCAATGCCAATGAAGAGGGAATAGTGAGATTTTTGATAAGACTATATATTGCATACAATCCATAATAAATGATGGATATTTTAGATGATCCTCATAGTTCAAAATTGCTCCATTCACCCTAGATAGAAAATGATGTATCGAGATCATTGAGAGAATTATTGGTGGGATAACCTGAATAAGAAGATCGCTGAGTATACATCAATGTGACGAGTATGTCAGCAAGTGATGGATGAGAGGCATAATTCTAAGGGGATCATGAAACTATTACAAATATAGGCATGGAAATGGTAGAACATCACCATGAACATTGTCGCATGAAATATGAAGACATCCAATGGAAACAATGCTATCAGGGTTTTTGTGGATCATCTTAAAAACACTGCACACATTATGGTAATTTTTGAGGCTTTCTCACTGGATCAAGTATCACAGATATACATCAGAGGCATGTTATGGTTGCATGGTGTACCAATAATGACTGTATCTTATCAAGATCTAAGAGTCACCTCTAATTTTTGGAATTGTCTTAATAATTTTCCAGATACAGAGATAAAATTCAGTATATCTTGTCATCCTCCAACTGACGGCCAATATGAGAAGATTTTCCAAACACTTGAGGACATGTTGTGAGCGTGCTCAATGGACTTCAAAGGAAGATGGGATCAACATATTCCACTAGTTGAGTTCTATTAAAATAATTGTTTCCACTCATGCAACCAAATTGATCCTTATGTTTCCCTGAATGGGAAGAGGTGAAGAACACCGAAATGTTGGGATGATGATGGGGATAGATAACCCCCAAGGTCCGAAAAAGGATGAATAAATTGTGGAGAAGGTTAAAATAGTACATGAGCACATTAAAACTGTTCTGACTCGACAAAATAGGTATTATGATAATCATCGATGATACCTATATTTTGATGTCAGATACAGGGCATTCTTCCACATATTACCTTGGAAGAGTGTTATGAGATTTGGGAAGTAGGGAAAACATATTCCAAGGTACATTGGCCCATTAGAGATCCTTGACCACATTGGAGCAGTGACCGATCAACTAGAACTCCCAAAAAAACCTTTATCAAGTACATGATTTATTTTATGTATCACTCTTGATGTAGTACATAACTGACCATTCGCATGAACTCAATCCAGAGGTGGTAAACTTTGATAATGACCTCTCTTATGAAGAAAACCCTATGAATATCTTTGATCATATAGAAAAAATTATACATAATAAGATAATTACCATCATAAAGGTGTTGTATAGAAACCACATGTTTGAAGAGGCAATGTGGGATCCATAGTAAATGATGATGTAGAGTTACCCACATCTAGGTTAGTTTTGGAAAATGAAATTTTGGGGGAGAAATTTCATAAGGGGGAATGATTGTAACGACCAAAATATTCAGTAATGAAAATTCAAAATGAATGTAATTAAATTTATTATTTTGTAAGACAATTATATAACATATTAAATTATTTGTTTTTATGTTTTCAAGTTTTAAAATACCATTTTGAATTGTGACTGTAGCTAATATAACCGTTAAATAGTTATCACTTGATTAGTTAAAATATATGGATTTAATAAATCCAATTTACTGTGAAAATGGAAGTGATGGCCTCATCAAGTAGAATTGTTCCATATGAACCCCATTTCATGGTGCCCTGAAAGAAGGGGGAATCACTCAGATTATCTCTTGACCAAGCCCTAGCTGAGCATCAATATGTTAAGCTCGAGTGGAACTACCTATGGGAGTAGTGGAAGATGATAGAGATTGCCACTTGAGCGATGTTATATGTGCCACCCAAAGAGTCTGTCTGTAACGCATACCATACCCTTTGTTCATATACAAGTGTTATAAGGTGTTACTAAACAATACCCTAGCACTAATATAATGCACATTATGTTTGTATAAATAATATACATTCATTTTATTAGTGTTACTTTGTAAATAGTTTTTTAAAGCAAAAAATTATTTTTTAGTTAAAATTCAATTAAGATATATATTTAGATGAATTAATGGATTTTGAATTAAATAATATTTTAATAAAAAATTATTGATAAAATAAATTTTATATAATTTAAATGATCATATGATTTTTATGAATACAATTGTAATTATTTTAAGGATTGAATGCTATTTTTTTCAAAACCTACGAATTTTGGATAAAGGTGTGATTTTCTTAAAAGTAAAAATTCCCATCTTTAGAATATAATTTATATAAAATGAATAATATTTTTTGGAATCTTGATGCCAAAATTATCCACATTTTATTTTTTATAATTCTCAAACAGAATATATTTTTTTGTGTAAAAAATAAATACCGTATAAATATATAATGTGTTTTATGACATCATAATGACCCAATATTGATGTAATAAAATACGATAAACATTATGTTCAAACAATGTATATATTTACATTTAAATAATGTTATTCTAGGTTTTCTTGAATTATTTTACAAAGACTTATTGGATCCTCCGAGAATTATAATACATTTTTACTTTTTAATTATATTTAACTGAGAGTGTGACTCAACTCTACATAATCATGCCATATATTTTAATATTTTAGGACATTGTCCTTATAAAATGATTTTTTCCACTCCACCTTCGATGAATCCATGGGAAAAAACAATGGAATGGGTTGTGGTTTTGATTAGTTTAATGTGTAGTGTCCAAAAAATAAATAATAAATAATTCCCTTATTTTTCCAATATAAATCCACCCAAGCTCCCATTTCCTCTTCATTAAAAGCTATTGGAGAATAAAAAACGTCTTCCATACTCTCTTTATAATCCTCCAAAGTGTCCCCAATCTCACATGAAGCCTCTATGAAGCCTCTCCCTAGCCTTTTGGATAACACTTCCATGTAAGGGATTTTCATTCTTTCTCATGTTTGTCGAAATTTAATTATGTTTTTATGACATGATATTTTCAATTAAAAAATTTGGGGTATGATTCTAACCTCTTATATACTTCCCTTTATATATTTTATTGATGAGATACCACTTTACCTTTCATTATTTTCTCCCATGAACACTCATTACCATGCTGAAATTCCATTAGAATTTCTCTCTCTCTTCATTTTCTTTAAAGAAATTATTTTGTATTATTAATCAAAATTCCATTACATATGTTGGGAAATGTATCTATATGACCCAATTATAGTTAATATCATGAAAATATGACGGTAAACCCATTTATCTCTCATAATTTTTTTTATTAATTCTTATGACACACCTTTATGCGGCCGAAATTACACCATGATTTTCCAAGAAAAAGTCATTGTGGAGTGAATACCATGAAATTTCTCTATTATGTGTGTTCACCATTGTTCACATTTACTTATTGATTATAGAGTTTCATGTATGAATTACACATTCCTTTATAATGGAATTAATGATGATCTTTAATGATTCCAGGTTGTATGATCAATGTGGCACACTTATCCCTGAAATTAAATATTTAAGAAGGGTTCACCCAGATAGTGCTTCTTTGCATTGTGTAAATATTATTATCATGACATGTCATGTGAAATGAGGGTATACTAATGATAATTCAAGTTCAATGAGGGTTTAATCATTCTTCATGAGCAATGAGCCTTGTCTCATGTTAATACCAAGTTATGTGTTACTGCCACATTTCCATGTTACGGTAATATTGATATATATTACTTTTATGTTAATGTTTCATTTATGCTCCATTGATATGCCTATTTCCTAACATGTATTGTATTCTTCATTATATGAATTTTTACTCTTTTACCAGGCTTTATAGATCACCCTTTTCTTATTCATGTACTTAGGTTATCCCATGCAATGCTAAGTACGAGGGAATGTTGTGTTCATGTAATGGAATTTTTCAATAAATATGTAATGTTTCATGTTTTAAATCGTTATGTAATGTTTATAATCCCCAAAGACACTAGTCCTCTTGATATTCTATGTTGAATAAAGTGAATATTTTAGGTAATTAATTATTATTAATTGTGTAACAAAATGTAGTGTTGTTATACTACGTATCCTATAAGGATGGGAATCGAACGATACATAGATAATAATTATATGCATTTTAACATCATATGGTTATGTCATATTAGGGGTTCTATGAAAAAAATATGCGTGGTGCAACCATCATAACCATATTTTAATGGTGATAAAAAAATATCCACCCCTTAGGAAATATTCAAAATGTAAAAACCTTGACAAAGAGGGAGTTAAAAGATTAATAATTATGTTTTTGGGCCAAAGGAAATGATTTATGGATGCCACTACATATCACATAATGATTAGAATAAATCAAAAACATTTTTTGGAAATGGAATGGTGGATAGACTATTCCAAAGGATAATGTCGTCTTAGGAGAAGGTATCATAGCATAGTGTAGTATACCTTCATACAGGCTAGATAAGGAATTCATAGTTTACCATCATATGATAAAGATAATACTTTTTTTAACATCATGAAAAAACTACAATGGGGATCATAGTTTATATTCATAGATGGAAGAACATATGATGAGGGTTTAATAGAGTAAATGGGTAGTGTAGGTCTATGATGTAACCCGACATGAATGAGGACCAATGTGGTCCACACCACATCAGAAATTCCCAAAAAAATGCATGCAATGTTTGAAGTCAGAATGATCGGAAATAGTATCTCAACTTAACGTTATATTATATGAATGTAAACTCTTATTTTATGGTCTTAGAGTTTTTACCATAGGATGGTGAAATTCTTACATTGGGGTAAAAACTCTACCAAGAACCCTATTCCCATGTTTTATGTGCACTATGTGGGATACATGGTGAAAATTGAATTAGTATGAAACATGGAAACAAATAGTAAGTGAATAGGGATGTTGGGTGAAGTACATCACTAATGATGCTGATTGGCCTACTAATCACACAAAGGTTCTTGGTGGGGTAGAAAAAAGGCTGTTAAAGTTCATCCATGATATAATGTTGTGGAAATGGAATGTGTAACAATGTTTACGATATTTATGACACAATGTGGGTTGTATAATGATGGGGGTTTAATAATTACCATACTCGAAATATATCATTCATACCATGTGATCTGGTATAGCAATAGAAAAATGGGGGTCGAATAGTGACCATATTAAAAATGTGGAACATGTCTCAAAATGTCATTAGAAATATTTCCAAGCATTGTACCAAGACGAAATGTGAGTGATATGTCCATATACCCTACATTAGGATGTTAATTCAGAAGTGAAAGATGATGGAGACACCAAAAAAGGGCACATGGAGAATGGAAATTGAATGAGTGAATTTCCATGAAGAATCCAACACTCATGGTACAATTCCATAGTGCATCTGATCATGTTAATTAGGAGTGTTAGATAAAGGGACCTTAACCCTTTGTATGGGAAGAGTTCAAAAGAGGTATCTTGAATATGGAATGGTAATAGAACAATACCAAATGATGTAGAGATGGATAAAATAAGGTTAATGGACCAGGGGCAGGACCCGATGCCGAAATTTATAAGTGTTCTTACATATCCCATTATGATTGGAATCATTCCAAACATATTTTTTCAATATCATTTAGTTTAATGACATAAAATAAAATTGGATTTGTCATGTAGTTTATCATCATGCTACTGGGATGCAAGTGGAAAAGGAATCCCAATGAAATACCTATGACATGGACAATACAACCTGACATGAATGAGGTTCAAAGATATCCAAAACATATGTTTCTAGGGAATTCATTGTTTAATGTAATAATGCATAAACTTGGCCTTCCAGTTTAAGGATGTGGATATGGGACCAAAAGATGAGGTCGTTCTAATAGATATACATAGAATGGAAATGTAATAAACCCGAAGTGAATGAAGACTAAGGAGGTCAATAACCATTCTACATATTCTTAAGAAAAAGGGATTTTGAAACTTTTATGGACCTAAATACAAATTTTTTTATCATTCCTATGTATACCATAATGATTGAAATAATTCCACATGTACTTCTTGAACTCAGTTTCATTTTACGTCTTGTGGTAAGGATAGAGGTTGTAACATATTTTATTGTCATGTGTGCTAGGTTGTGGAGGAGAATGGTATCCCAAATGGTATACTCATGGCATGGAAAAATGTAAATATGTAACTTAGGACAATGTAAATCCACCTGACACCATACACTCCCAAGAGAGATCACAAACCATGAGGCTAATAGAATTAAATCCAATATATAACCAAATACTAAATGTTTGGCTGTTCCTTTGTATCACAAAAGTATCAGAATAAAAAAAATAGTTCTTAATTTCCTTTTCATTTAACATCATACAATAAGGATGTAGGTTTCAGGATGAATACTCCTAAAAGAGTCACATGGTGTGACTATTACAACACAATGTGAATCTGGACCACATAGGTCGATTCCACACTACATACTCCCCGGAGGGAAATAAGTGAGGAATTTGATGGAAATTGTTGTTAGACAATAGAAAATATTTATAGGTGTTCCTAAGTATCCCATTAATATGGTAACCATGCCTTATGCAGTTTTTATATTTGATATATTGAGTGATAATTCGAATGGTGATTGTCACTTATAACACGACATCGAGTTGCAGTTCATTTTATCATCATGAAACTAGATAGAAGATGTAGTGTAACAATATCTGTAATGGGGTGATTTATCATCATTAAAGAGGAAGGTGAATTTTATATTTATGTTAATGGGGAATCAACCATAAATACTACGAAATTTAACATCATGCTAGAAGGACAATGTAGTTTAACATCACGTGGGATAAAATAGCACAGTTTATTTTCATATTACTTCGAAGAAAGAGATATTAGTCTAGGTTCATAGAACTCAAAAAATTGGATGAATCTACAAACATATAGGTATTTTTTTGGGTAATATAATGAAATAAAATTTAAATGATAACCTTGGAGGTATCATCATCATAACACAATATCCCAAGAAAAAAATAATCAGGCCACGAGGTAGAAAATTGAATTAGCAGTTGGCCCCTAGACAAAATGTCTATAAATTTATATGTATACTATAATTATAGGAATCTAGAAAAATTATATTATAGTTTTCCATGTAGTTTAACATCATGTGGTAAGGATGTAGTCTATTATCTAGTTTAATGCCAAAAATATACAACGATGTATCATAAATCTTATAATCATGTGAATAGGATGATGGATGTTACACAATATAACATCTTGAAACTAGGAAGATTAATCATTCATTTCATCGTCATGTGATTAAGATTTTTATGCTAGGATGTTGTGTCTCCCACATCTCAAACAAAAGGGTATCATAGTTTATGGTCATGGAGCATGGACAATATGATTGATGGTGCAATTTTATAATCATTCAAGATGATTCCATGTAGTTTAATGTCTCGTGGGATGAGTTATAGGGGGTTATAGGGAAAAAGTATGCTTGACCAACATGGAATTGGTTGGAGGTGTTATTTTTTCTCCATACATGGTTACCAAATATAATGCATCATTTGGGTAAACCTTATATGTTATTTAGGGTCCTTCCCACAGGGGTTCTTACATAGGTTGTTTCCTTCCAAGTATTATTTTCATCCTCAGAGCCAATTCGATGTCACCATGAAGGAATGATAAAAGATATAATTTCTTGTTTTATTCTTTGGAAATATTCTTTTGTGCCTCTTTATATTATGAAAGGCCCTGAAAGTATTCTAATTGGTGGATTCTAGATCATCTGAATGGTCATAAAAAACTCTTTCAGACATTTTCTATTCATAGAAATCTATATAAAGTGATGGAAACAAAATCTAGATTGGGAGGACTTCTTACATTTCATACACCAAGGAATTTGGGGTCATGTGGGTGGAATTTGGTGTTGTATTTCAATAATCCCAAAGTGTTTTGGGTATCTTGTTCTAGAAACTAATCTTGTTTTGGCTAAAAAACATATTAAAATGGTTATAGAGGTTATTTTTTAATGTCTCAATAATTCCATTTTCTTTTTTCAATGTAGTGAGTAGTGTGGTTGGATATGATGGTGTACACAAAATACAATTTATTGAGGTCAACTTCAATGAAATTATTGTTGTTATCGGTGAGAACAATATGATTGAATCTAAATCAATGGATTCTTGTTGTAGCTGATGAACTCAATAATATAATATGGCTTAACCTCCTTTTTCATGAACACATTAGCCTACATGGTGAATAAATTAGATGGGGTCAAAATAAACCTACACTACTGAGTTATTTCTGGATGATATTACCCTAAATGATTGAGTCTCTTGGCCAGAAAGGGACATGAATACTTGGTGGTATGAAGGGCCTCCAAAAGAAAACACAAAAAGTTGGCATGAATATGACACATGCAGTAGCTCATGGGGATATAAATATAGTCATGGACTTGGGTGGTCCAAATGTAGCACATCCTTAGAATCATGTGAAAGAGTTTCGACCTTGCATGATATGCTGCACAAGATCTGGAATGAACTTCATACATAAATACGAAATTATCATCTCCATGAATTCAATGGAAGAGAATTCCATAAATCCCATTTTTGTAGGGGATCTATTAAATGTAAATACTGATCTAAAGGGTAAAAAACAGTGAAGGATGATAGAATTTCTCACACTCGGCTATATCTTTCATGAGATTCCTATAGTAGAGGTATTATACAAAAGGAGTTGTCCCATCCGAGGATTCATAAAAAATGGAAGGGGATCTGAAGGACCTGATGTGGAAGAATCGATGGTAAGGTGTCTTATATGTTAGCATTCATTATCAACTGCACTGAACATGGTGATTACCCATCAATGCCCCAAATGAATGAATATATTTTAAATGTCACGCTCTTTCACGGAAGTGGCTAATCCAGCTATAGAATTATCTCATGCATTCTAATATTGGAGAACATGAGAGGATTTTGGTTATGAAGGGAACTAGGCCATTAGATTCTGGTCATTTTTGTGCAAGGGTAAGAGAAATAGATTCAAAAATACAAAGTCACTATTGATCTGTTTGATGACTATCAATGATTTCCCCATCACAAGCTGGTGGGGAAAATCAATCTTGAGAGCTTACTTGAGGCCAATTATGAGATAAATATACTCTATATCATTTTGGTGTAGTGTTTTGAATATAAGAATGAATACGGAGAGACAACCTATATATTTGTGATGAAAACAATCCCCATGCATACATTTTTATGTAATGGATCATTGATCCTTAAACCAGGTGGAATTCAGGAGGCACATTTTAAATGATTCTTCCAACACAACATAGATAAATACACTGAGGTAATGCTGTCATATAGAAAATCATGATCCAAGGAATGATCTTCAGGGGCCGAATGGGATTCTAGAAAATCTTCTAGCACCTGACATTGGAGCACCTTCTTTGGGAAAAACCTGATCTCAAAATTCTAAAGATTAAATTCCCATCAATCTAGATAGCCTATAAACATAGGGAAGTTCATAATATTCATTAGTGGATATATGTGGGATACTAGTTGTATATAGGGATTCTATAGATAATGATACAACTTCTGTACTAAGAAAATCAGCATGATGATTCTCATCTCGAAAAAAGAATATCTTGTCTCTATTTCGAGGAGCACATGAATAAGAAAATTCTAACTAATATTTGCTCACACACTAATCATTTGAGAAAGATGTGATATGAGGGATCACTCCAGGGTGGTCACATAAAGGACCATTGTCTTTTCAGAGATATTTGTCATCAAAACCAGTCGATGAAACAGATATGGATTGATGTCCTCAAAAGTGGTCTGACACTCATTATCACATTGTTAAATGGAATATTTTTTCATGAGTTTAGAGAAGGTCTTAATATTTCCATACTGATTCACAATGAATTGATGTATATAGACTATTTAGACTTGAATGCCTTAGAACTCCCAGACGGTTCTCAGAGGAGGAATCTGACTGATGGCCTTGATATTCTATGGGTCAATTTTTATACCTCTATATCTAACAATTATTCCAAGGAACTTCCCAAAGGTAACCTCGAAGGGACACATCAACGGGTTCAAATTTATATTATTGAATTGTAAGATGTTAAATTATTTTTCATGATCATAGAGATGGACATGATGCTGGTAGTATTTGACCACAAAATCTCCCACATTACACTCAACTATAATCTTGGGTGGGTTTGAATATGTCGTTCATGGAATGCTCGTAAGTTTATATTATGTTTTTCAAACAAAATGGATTTTTAGGATAGAAGTATTTCCCTTATGGATAACTGAAGGAAGTGGAATCCTAATCATTATGGGCCATCTGGATATGACTCTAGCTGGAATATACATACATGATAGAGAGAACATAGTATCTAGTAGTGTAATTAATCAATAAATCTATCAGTGGAATGGGAAATTATTCCCTCAAGTAATTGAGATTGAGATCATATATTTCGGTACAGACTCTGATCATCATGTTCATCATCCAAATAGGTACAATATTTTATAGCCATATGGGGTATTAGACATTTTTAATGAATTTAGGTTTGATGTTCTTATAATCATCGACATCGACCATATCACTATTGGATTGGTGCATCTTAATGGGACGAAGATGAACCTCAGATGACTTATCGGGACACTAAGATGGTGGGCAGTGACCTAATGGTCCAATTATAACATCTCATCATAACTCCAAGAACATACATCACGATGTTAATTTGGAAAATTCAAATAATATTCTTATTTCAGAACAGTCATATCTATGTTGACCATTATTTCCCTTTGGTCTGCCTCAAAAACGAGATTCACATGTACCAACCCATCAATGACAGTAGAGTCTCCCTATAAAAAGAGCAGTAGAATCTTCTAGTTCATCATCATCATCTGAGTTAAGTAGATCAATTGTAGGAAAATAATATATGTTAAATGGAATGGTAAGAATTATAATGACATTTTTAGAGGTGGGGGGATATTAACCATAAGAATTATACACTGTAGAAGCCATTGCAATAAAAGTTGTTGAACTGATTCCATCAGTCCTTTGACCAATTGTCCCACACATCCTGATGAAAAATAAATGGTGGTCAGTTGTTCTATGTCATCTTAGCCTAACCAGGATAAACAAGAAGGTATAGTGTATTGTTGTTTCCATGGGGTGAACGTCTTGATACTTAATAGTTGTAGGATAACCTGGTATCACTCTATCATATCCATTATAGGAGCGAGAGGTAATATTTCGACATTCTATATAACTTGGAATGTGTATTCCCCTTATCTAGTACATGAATATTCAACAAACCATATCCTACATTTTTGCACATAATTTGATAATACATATGATAAATTCATTATCCAAATTTTGGCAAGGTATGGCCTCAAAAGCAGTGTGGTAAACCTCGTTCTTTTGAGCTGATTTCCCTAGATCTTATAATAGTCGTCATCAAGATAGTGGTAATCACAAGATAAAATTGGAGATGCACCATCATGGAGATTGAACCCATGTCCAATGAGGAAGAACATGAGTCAATGGTAATATGTGGATGGAACTACAGCATGCAGATGGATTCATGGAAAACCCATTAATGCATTGTTTCAGGTGTCCTTCGAGATGACCATGAATTCAGAACATTATATTAAGAATATGAATTGACTCTTCAGGGGAATATTTTAACCCGACCTCTACTCAGTCCTATCATTACCCAGGATATTCATATTATAAAGACTTAGATATGATTTAGATAGTCCTAGGTTGAGGACCATCAATGTCTTGATGAGTTTGATCCAAGAAGCTGGGATGAAGATTAAACGATGGAACGGATTTCCAGTGAGATGGAATGTGATTTATAATGGATGGATGTTCCCCCTCTTTGTGGAGCCTTCCTCATATGCTAAGAATGAGGATATTCTTTGGCAGTTTACACACTAAATTTCTACAACATATAAGGCATCTGTAACAGCTACCTATGCTTTTAAGAAGAGAGTTATTGTCATGGACTCTATGAGGGATTCAAACATGTCTTCTGAAAGGAATAGTGTCTATTGAATTGAAATCATTATTGAAATTTGGTTAGGATTATTAAACACGTCATACTTATACTCTAGGCACACATTTATTTCAGCATGTGGTTGATCTTCGGTAGGAGGTGTGATGGTAAATGTTGGTCACACCGGTATGTTTATCATGGTGATGCACATGTCTCATTTTACACTAGTTTTACAAATGAAAAATTATTACAAATGGATTTTCAAATAAATGAGTTCTATACACTGATGGGTGTGATTCATCAATACACGGTCAAAGGAGCACTGCCTGGCCAAGAAGCATGAATGTGATTCGATGTGAATCTGACTTGATGGGATGAGTGGAAACCACATTTTGAGCTCTGTGCATTGGATTCTATATGGTCTTAGTTGAATGAATGGATTGATCGAAATTGATGTCATGAGTATTCCAAAAATTCATGTATCCTTGGTCTCTTCAACATCAGCATCAACTGAGAACATTAGGAAGAACTTACTTAAATTGATCATCCCAAGAAACCATGTAAGTGTCAACCTGCATGATTGTCTTTACCGAGATGTAATCCTATACATCATCTGAGAAATAATACGATACTTGGTGAATTCTAGGGTTGATTTCCATTTTATGGGGCATAAAATTACAGAGTGTTCGATTTGGGTTCGGAACCAGTGGGGGGATTTTCTTTCTCGTGTACCATCATCTCCTCCACTTATGAGAAGAAGAATGAAAATACGTGGACATTGAATCAACAACTAAATGAGGTGCAGAAACATCATGAGGCTCAAGACTATTCAAATGGAAACAAATGAAACCATGGACTGAAGTGACTACAATGCAGGCTAACCAATCCTCATAATACTACTACTTGTGACTGGATAACTGTTTCCATTCAACTTTTTTCCTTCTCTCTTTCTTTACCGAATACACGACACCTACTAAAAGAAAATACCCAATCCAGCTATATTTTTATAGATCTATTACAAAAGAAATTCTATGGACACATAACATCACTTGATGGGCTTTTCAAGGGATTAGTGATAAGGGATGTTATCAGTTCGATCAGTGGGATCTACCTCTCAAGGACACCAATATGATGGAAACCATAGGTTTCCATGATATAAGGAACATCAAAAATAATCGGGGACCTAAGACATATCAAAAATGTATGTGTGGTTTTTTAGTTATAGAATGTTAATCTAGGAGAATGACCCTGATTAAAGGATGTATCATGATGGAGAGGATAGATCCCAATTTCCTCACCTTGGTTATGGTGATAGAGAGGGTGGTGTCGTTCAATTATGTGGCTAGAGATGCAGTGCATAAGGCTAGGTATGGGGTTGATTTGCATTGCAATTCTTTTGTAGAGGCTATGTTAGTAGAAATAATAGTTTTTTGGGGGACTCTATCTATATGAATGATGTAGTATCGTCTTGGGACATTCTCCATTAATGGGTTGTGGTTAATGATTGTGCCTGTTATGCTGGCCGGAAGAATTCATCTATGATATAAGCATTGACAGATAAATCCTAAAATCCACCTAGAATGTTTTGAGTGATAATGGTGGGGAAAATCAGTATTAAGATTCACCAGACACATTTTTAGCATATTTTCTTGAGACATTTGAATTTTTAGTGAATAAATGAGGCCATTCCACATGGAGACAACGTTTTTCACTCACTCATCTAGCTGTTTTCCGAACATGAATAGGTCAGAAATAATAGTTTTGTAAGTGGTTGAGATGAATTAATAGAGAAACTACATGTTTTTATCTTCACAACAATCAATGATCATGATGTGTAACTAGTTGTATAGGAAAAATGCAGGACCTTTTATTCTTTGTATGAAACATCAGAGATTGGAAAATTCCTATTGTTTTTGAGTTCCTAGTATGGGTCTACACATTGAAATAAAATGTTCTATATGCATCAATGAGTTACACATCAAGTTGGAGGGGTAGAAGGTATGATTACCTAAATCCATGGGTTCCATTATATCATCGAAATATGCCAGATAATACTTTCCATCATGAAGGATCTCCACCTATCGTGTCTGAGGGAACTCAAGGTATGCAATGAGAGTAGTCAACAGATCTTACTAACTTGTATTATTATATTCAGGACAATTCAAATAATCGAGTGCATTAGTGGGTTATTCAACATATTTGTCAGGCATGGTGGCTCATGGAGCAGCTTGTGTACCCACTGGAGGAGAAATATCATAAAATTCTTGTGGAATATCCTGATCCATATCCCATAGAAGATTCTCATGCCACTAGGGTGGATTGGGTGATACATAGTATGGTCACATTCTGAAATATCTAAAATCTATAATATTAGTGTTAACATTATTTCCATGTATAAATATTGAAATTTGGCCAAGGAGTTAATATGGATTCCCTGGAAGCCCCAATGGATGGTGAACAAGATTTTATCTAGGATAACATTGGTCTATCCACTGTCCTACATTACACTTTGCAAGAATCTCTTCAACGTAACTTTTAGTTTTGTAATATTGCTGGAGTAAGGCATCCATACCCGTATCAACCAATTTCATATATGATAACTAGTTTTTTCAAAAGTCATAGAAGAACTGGTTGGTCATTTTAACATATTGGGGTCTTAACCTAAGGGCTATGACTTAGAGGGATATGCAAGGCCAACCATCCACCATTTCTGGTGATTGAAAATAGTTGAGGGGTCTGTCAGGTGTTTTGTTGCAGTAGCGGGTGAGTCTTCATATTTAAAACACACAATGTCACATACTTTATGGTATATATAATGAGTTACCATATATACCATGATAGTGCTTGAAGGCCTATCCTCAAAATTTCTAGCTAGGTCTGAATATTGCTAGATTGAATAGAAATGGAGAGATTCATATTCTGAAACATCATATTTTCATGTGTGGAGATTCCTATTTGATAATTATTATAATAATAGAAAAAATCTATATACATCACTATGGAAGTGGCCGATTGAAGTAGGGTGATGCAGGGTGATGATCCAAGGGAAGCGTTGCAAGGTCAACCACACAACACAACAGACTGATGTCATAAAATTTTACAAACTCTTCCGATATTCCCACTAATGGTTCTAGAAGAGAAAATTTTATTCCTAGATGTTTTGGCTAAAACACATTAATTTATCCTAGGTGTGTGACTCATGAATAAAAAAATTTGGAGTAATAATCAGCCAAAACATCTCAGATAAGTGGTCAGACTCAATAGTGTCCCACATAATTATTCATTAAGAGGAGTGATTGGGATCTTTGTTTCACCATTCTTTGATTAGGGGTGGATTTGTAACTGGAAATAGAAATGAAATAGGAAGTTGTAGTGTTTCAAATTGATGGTGGAGATGACATTGTGTGAGCTGATGTGTCACTTAATATAGAGTCATCTCTCGGAGGTGGTACTGATTGCATTACAATGTTCCTGTAAGATGGGGTGATAACCCAAATTCATTTGAGAGGGCGGAGGTTGTGGGTGGTGATTCTAGTGGGTTCTCATCGTCTACCATGGCACACAATAACTCTATCTAATGTGATATTGAAGTATAGAATTAGTCAGGTGATGATAGAAAAGACTATATAACAAGACCCTGGAATAGAGAAAAATCCTCCTCCTCCTACAAGAACCAATAGAAGGTATTAGGTATATGTTACAATTCATCTATTGAGATGACAAAAGTAAAACATAGGGTTCTTCACATTGACATTTTTTGAAGAGGATTGAGGTGAAGGATCTGTCATTGGGACACAATCCACTTTGGAATCTGATAAACATACTAGATTGAGTATGATAAGGTACTTCATGGAATTCTTACTTAAGTGGTGGTGGTTTGTAATTCATCCCTCTGAAGGTTCTTCTTCCGGGGTAGGTATTGGGAACAAGCTAGAACTCAGTGGTAGGGATTATTTGAGGGGTGTGGACCTCTACTAGATCTATTTGAAACATTAATAATATGTTCATAACAATTTTCATTGGAGTGGGGAGGACTTCTGATTTGTTGAGATGAGTTGCAAGGATCACCTAGGGATTTTTAAAATAGAAGATGGGGAGGACTTCCATGTATATTGATGGATGTGTGGGGAGGATCTCTATGGTTTGGTGTGATGGAGAGGTGTGGACCTCTGTTTTTCTGAGTGGAAAAATGGGGAGGAGCTCCATGTTTGCTACATATTTCATAGAGAGTACCTTTTCACAATATAGAAGTGGTAACACGTGGATAGAATTCATAAAGATCAAACTACAGATGTATAGGAATTCCATTTTTATTATTAATGAAATTGGGAGGACCTCTGCTACGATGTTTACTGATGTTGGGAGGACCATTGCTGGGGCTAGTGAGAACATGGGGAGGACCTCTGTGCTGATAGGTGAGGGTGTTACGAAGGCCATAACTATATTCAATGCTGCTGTGGGGAGGAGCTCCCCTAGAATTGGTAGTAATGCAGTGAGGGACTTCACATCGATGATTTGACACTTGGGGAGGACATCCATATCTACAATCATAAGCACGTTGGTGATGTCCATATAGTATGTTGTCAATATGTGGAGGAACTCCACTTAGACTACTCATGGTAGCCTAGTGTGACCCTTAATGCTGAAGTAACAGTAGGGAAGACATCCACCATGGTAGGTGATTGTACATGGAGGACCTACATACTTGATCTCATAATCATAGGTCAGCCTGCAATGGCTGGTCATCCTGATGGCATCTAGAATATTCATCCCAACTTACTTGTGTAGTGGATGACGTCTCCATCCGGATCAGGGATATGTGTATCAATTCTCTGCCGTAACAGGAACATGATAGAATGCACTAGTTGTGGCAAGGAATAATGAAGATATAAAATATGATTCCCCCAAATGGGTGACTTCCTGATATTTTTCATGAAAATTGAATTTGGTATTCAAGACCGAGGTTGGTAGAGAAAATGTCTAAACCACCATATCACTAACCTAGGGGACCAATAATCGGTGACATTGATGTGTCCTGGTGAGATCCATCCATGGAAACTCCATGGTGGTATTCATCATAGATTGGATGACTCAAATGTAACCCACCTTATCAGAATAGGGGAGTGATTCATATGAATGTTATATTTGGATGCTCCTGAAACAATTTAATGTTGGTGTGGGAATAGTTTCTCGCTTTATGGCCCTAGGGGGTGGTGGTCGAAGTGAGGAAAAAATTCTACGAGTCATGGATGGCCATATCTCTCATTGTGATGATCTCCTCCTATTTGTATAATTGAACAAGAAATCCTATCACTATCTTTTTAAAATTTAAGGTGGTGAGATAGGGCATGTGTGCCTAGTATTTATGGTAATGGATGATGTTTTCATGGAGGTTGAATCATGTGGGATTTTGGCATTATCCTTCCACCTGCCACTATATCTATGTGTGGGGGGATTGGATTTCTATAGCTTGGTACCTATACTGAAAGAATATTCAACCATTCATATTGATATTAGGAAATTAATTCCCAATTCCAAAGAATCATTCAATACATAATGGTTTTAAAGAGTGATCCACGGTGACAATGCCACATATCGGAATTCCCAATGATTAACTGACATGAATTCTAGAGAGTTTCAGGTCGGGACCACTATTTTCATCATAGGAAATGACAATATATGGATAGATCTAGTGACACACTCATCCAAAAATTTCTTGAAAACTACTATTACCCATGGGTGATGGTTAACTAGGTCATGTTTATTTCAACCTTTTCTATTTTTGATGCTTTACACTGGGGCCACTGCCGTGATCATCACTGAAATTCGATGACATTGTATTGTACGTAGCATTTTTTACTTTCCATAGGTGGGAGAATTCATTACTTCTATAGATATGTATTCAAATTGATTGAAATGGTATTATTGGATGTTGGTACCACCATCCATGGAATCATCTGCAGAACTCATCGCTTAGTCTAGGTATCCCTTATAGATCACGACGTTGTCTGTGGAACTATTTCCTGGTTCCATCACCTAGTTGATGTCACATAATTGCACTACTTCTGTTAGGAAATACTAAATTGTCAATTCAAGGAAACTTCCATCAGTTATGAGAGTACACCCCATGATAATTGATGTCATGTCTTGTTGTTGGAATATAAGAACACTTATATTCTTCCTCATCATAGGGAATCTAAATGGTACAGAAACTCAAGGCTTCTGACGTTGATTGGGGGTATCTTATGCATGAGGTATTTTTTTGTGTTCACCCTAGGCATAAAATTTTTTACATAGGGTTTGATACGTGATTAACATATATTGATGATGGATCAGTCAAATTAGAACATGCATGAATGCAGATTATATAATAATATCCCTAAATGGGGGTACTTGGAAGGATTACTGGAAGGATAGGTCGGAATTCCCAATGAGGATGGACCATGTAATGGAGTGTCCCGTTAAATGAATATTCCACACTATTAATTATGATCTGAAAACCATTATGGGTGGATAATAGATTTTGTGCCCCATTGTAGGGGTTACTAAGGTTTACCATTGGATGGAATTTAACCTAATAGAGGCATACTTCATACCCTATGTAAAATATAGAGATAAAACACGATGTTGTTCGATGAGGTGATTTGGGGCTTACACATCACTGGAAGCCCATCGTAAGAGGATAAATACTGTTTACATATATAGGGATTGTTTAGAGCTTACACATGGTTGTCTACATGGTTTCTTCAAAGGGATGAAATGGGATGAATGGCGATTACACATTGAGAAGACCCATGTGGATGATGCAACCTCAACATTGTAGGATCGAAATAATGATGTAAATGCTCAATATAGAAGAGGGGGGATGAATTGTACACTTTAAAAATTTCTTTAGACAAGGAAAAAAAATATATGTTTAACAAAGTTAATCTAAGAAAATTCACAACACCTCTAATCACCAGTCAGAGAATTGGAACCAAGGTTTACAATATAAGATTCTACCATAATTCTTATAGAATATAAACTAATCAGAGTACAAGTGTAAGAAAATATAAGAAGATTATACTTTCCTTACAATACAAAAATTCAGTGGAAAAATAAGTAGTAAAACTACAAGTAACAAGATATAAATCTTTTAACCCAAAGATAATGGTATCCAACAACCTTGGATAAAGGTCCCTTGATTTATACTTTCAAGAAAGTCTGTCTTACCCACACAAGGGTAAGACCTCGATATGAAGATCGGAATCTCTGTCTTGCTATCCCCGCAAGCCCTCAACTTCAATGTAGTTGGAACCTATGTATTCCTCAGCAAGGAAGCCCTCAACTTCAAGATAGTTGGCACCTATTTCATCCTATCCCTGGAAGTCCTCGAATGTAATCACCAACATTTGGAGTCGCACAACGAAATCTAAATGAGTGGTTCAGTACGCACAAGGCATGAAAAGCTTGTCTCTCTAGAAATCACCTTAACAATGTGTAGTCTCTAGATCGATCATCATGTTGTTGAGATCTTTCAAATGAGCTCTTATTTATAGGAAAATTTCCAACGGTCGGATCCCTCCTCCAAATATCCTATTTTCCATGAAATTTGGAGGGACATGTACACATGTAACTCAACCAACGTTTAATTAGAAACAGAATGGATGAAATCATTTAATAATAAATCATGTAAATGAATGCATGAAATCGTTTTGAGATGAAGCATATGTAAGTAAAATCCATACAAATATTTCGGAGTGTAAGAAAATTAAAAGATCGAAGTCTAATCAAAATGAAATTCAGAGTCTAAGTTAAGAAATGTTCGGATTCTGTTTTATAGGAATTCGGAGTCTAGTTTCACTATAGATTGGAATCTGAACTTGCAGAGTTTGAAGTTGAACTAGTAATCTTTTGGAATCGAACTTCATAAGAGTTCAGAGTCAAACTCATGAATTTTTGGAGTTGAACTCCATAAGAGTTAGGAGTCATACTCATGAAATTTCGGAGTCAAACTTCATAAGAGTTCGGATTTGAACTCATAAAAGTTCGGAGTCGAACTTAATAAGAGTTCGGAGTCGAACTCATGAATGTTTAGAGTCAAACATTAAAAGAGTTCCGAGTCAAACTCATGAAAGTTCGGAGTCGAACTTCATAAGATTTCAGAGTCGAACTCATGAATGTTCGGAGTTGAACTTCATAAGTGTTCTTATTCGAACTCATGAATGTTCGGAGTCGAACTTCATTTGAGTTTAGAGTTGAACTCATGAAAGTTCGGAGTCCAGAATTTGGATTGGAACATCATTACAGTTCACATCCAGAATTCACATCCTAAAAATAGAATGCTCCAAATCATTCCATTATATGACTTCTGGGATTTTGGGTATGAATCTGGTTGTTATACTTAAGAAAAATATTACTTTGTATAAGAAAATCCAGGTTAGGGTAAATTTTCCTTATGGAGGTAAAAATTATATTTTCTTAAGAATAAGAGGTTTGTGATTTTCAAAAAAAGAAGGAATGGAAAAGTCATATGGAAAACCTTATTGACTCAACAATCTCTCCCTTTTTGGAAAGCACAACCATCCTTATGAAAAAGATTATAAGGATTTTGTAAAATGACATTAGAATTTGAAATTAAAACTTATCTCCCTTTGTTCATGGATGCAAGTGAATACAACTAAATCCCCCTTAAGAATTGAAAAACTAAGGATTGTATTCTGAATTTTCAGAGTGGAGTTTTCATTATTGTAGGAATGAAAAACTTCATTGTGAGAAAATCCCCCTTTCTTTAAGGATATTTCACTTAGAAAATTTTCCATTCTCTTACTTAGGAGTAGTTCTTTTTCCTTCTCCCCCTTTGTGATTTTCAAAATGAATTGATGGAAATGGAAAAGAAAATATGCTACCTGAAACATTAGTATATGAAAAGATACATCCAACTAAATATCATTTCATTAGAGATGGGAAAATTTTACAAAGAAAGGCAATTACAAAAAAAGATCGGAGTGGGTTCATTTTTCTTCCTTTTCCTTCGGGATGAGCTTCTTTAACAAGGTTTTGAGTTTCTTTACGTCTCTTTGGTCTTCCTCAACTTGCCTCTCTAAGTATTTTACCTTTTCCTCTTGGACTTTTAAAGCTTCTGTCTGAGCTTCCAAGGCTTCTTTCTGCAACTTTATTATTTCATCTTGCTTTTCCAAATTCTGCTGAAACTCAATCCAAATATCTCTTTCACTTTTCCAATTCTGAGATACTGAGTTAAGATTTCTATTCAGGCCCCTAACCTATTGATTCCGAGAATTTTGCTCTTGGGTCAGCTTTTCATAAATCTATTTAACATTTTTATCCTCCATTTCAAAAGTATTTTTAACTTCAGCCTGAAAACTCTCAAACTGAACTAAATCTTCATCAACTCTCTTAGACCACTTGGTTACCTTACTGAAGGAATTTCTATGCACATCATAATCGATAAGAAAACTTTTTGTTCAGATTCCATCTTCACAAACTTATCCATGACCACGCCTATGGAATCCGATTTCTGATTCATACTTTGTTAAATCATTTGGCATCTGGAATCTATTGTTGGAAAATTCAGAAAGGTGTCCACCAACTTCTTCAGATATTGAACCCCAAAATCATGCCCATGAGATTATGATTCCGAATCAGAAACTTTTCATGGAGTTTTATCTTCTTCAGTATGACCCAATATTCTTCTGGAGGTGCCACCAACCTCTTTCTTCCTGATGAAATCTTTTATAGGTGTCTCCATGAGAGCTTTCTTCCCCTTATCAGATCTCGGAATAGGTTACTTATTATGGGATAATTCCTCGGATTCAGACAATTGAATGATCTGGTCTTCATCTGGTTTTTGTTTTTCTTGTCCTTCCTCAAGAAAATTCCTCTCATAATATTCTTCCTCATCATACAAGACATTTTCTTCTTCTTCTTCCTACTGTTACTTACCATCATTCTTACTAGATTCGTCATCTGCCTTTCCTGGAGTTACTAACTTTTCGGATTCAGCCTTATCATTATAGTCATGTACATGGTTGATCAGGGTATCCAAATCGTCACATTCCTCTACATCTTCTTCTTCCTCAACTTCTTCCTCTACTTCTTTAGCAACTTGATTCTCAGCTTCTTCAACTAATTATTTACCCCTGGATTTATCTGGAGTGACATAATTCTTAGCTGGAGTTTCTGGTAAAGATAGTTCATCACCAAAAGTATCCAGAACGAGAATCATTCTGGAAGCTAACTCTATATCATTCATTAGGGATTGCACCACTTCAGCTTCATACAACTTCTTTTTCATTTTATTTTCCTTCTCTTGTTTCTATAGCTCTTCCGCAGCTTTTTCTTTTAAGGCCTTAGCCTCTGCAGGGTCCAATCCAAATTGTGGATCCCCTTCCTTCCTCTTCTCTTTGTCTTCCCTCCACTTGGTTGCCACTTAATCTATAAATGTTTTCTGCTTCTTCATCTTGGGGGAGTAAACTGAGTTTCCTTAGCCTACTGATTTTATATATCAGCACCCACTTCTTTAACCTTTCTCTTCTTCCTGGTCTTTTTGGATAGATCCGGATTCTATGTTTCTTTCAGAGCTGCTTCAACTTCTTCCATTGATATAGGATAAAAATCTCCGGATCCATAGGAAAAACCCATCTTCATCATCTTCAAGGTATCATCACTAACCAGCATAAGCTTGAAAATCCGGACTTTTGAATTGCATTCAACCTTGAAGGATTCTAAGCACCGAACTATCAGCCTCGATAGTAAAGCAGGGTACATAATTATCTGAGCTCTCAAATTCCCTTCTTTGATATTCTTGATCATAATCAAGACATGCCTCATCAAATTTATCATTCATAGATTTTCCATGAAATCTAAAACATAGATTTCACTTTTCTTCAGTTTATCTTTGTCGCCTCTTCATGGAACGAGAAAACGATGCACCCAAAGCTAAAGAATCATGTTCTTCAGAGTGAGATGAGCAATCATAGCAGTTGTAGCATCCTTAAGTCCAAGGCATTTTAAGGACTTCACCATGTTGAACCTTCCTTGCTCATCTAGAATCATGTGTGAGCAAAACTCATCTTCCCCCTCATAGGACAAACCAACCAAGCTCGCAACCTTGGTGTAGGAAAGTTTATAAGTCTTCCCATAAGACTTGAAAGAAAACCATTCTCTGACATCTTCCATCTGGAAGGAAACAGACTCATAGAACTCGATCAATAGATAAGTATAAACCGGATCCTTCTTTTCTGAATTGGAAATGCAATTATCTTCCCAACCATTCAACCTTATATTCTTGGTTACAATAAAATCAATCTTATAGAAATCTGGATGAACCAACCTTTCCTTGAAGACTAACCACTTAGAGATTGGTTTCGTAGTTGACATATCTTGAGATATAGCTTCTACAGACATTCAGAGTGAAGAATTCTTAAGGATTCAGAGCGACTTTGCAAAGTTCGGAACCAGTCTTAAGAAGAGAAGCATGGCTTCGAGACGTGAAGGATTTCAAAAACGATGTGGGATGAGTATTGGTGTCCCATTTATACAGGAGATGTATATGACCTATGGTTTACCAAAATCCATCTAACGGTTGATAAAGCTTTGACCTGATCTGACGGTTGAAAAGACTCCTGAAAGGAAAACATGACTCCAATATTTTGAGGTTTTAAAGAAAACATCTGGATTTGAGGAAAAACTAGATTCCTAACTTCTTAAAAAACTCAGTAAAAATACCAGCAAGAATAATATGATTACGAAACTATAAGTAAGGAAATCATTGCTTTTGGATTGGCTAGAATGATTGTTCATAATTGGTAATATTCTCTTGAAAAATAAATTTAAAACCAAACTCATTAAAAAAGTTCCAGTACAAAAATATCGTTACGAAAACGCTAGTACGAAAATTTTGTTACGAAAACTCCAGTACGAAAATATCCATTCTGGAAGTTCTCAATACGAAAATCTCCATTCCGGAAGTTTTCAGTTCGAAAACTTGAATTCCGGAAATTTTAGTTTCAAAAAATTTCCGTTCCGGAAACTTCATTTTCGAAATGTTTGAAAAACTAACTACGAAAATTTTAGTTACTATAGAAAAAAAACAGATTATGAAAAAATAGTTACACTAACAATAAAATGTACTCCCCTTATGAAGAGTAGTTTATTAGTGTTAGGAGAATTGTTCAACAAGAAGTTAATGAAGAATGATTACCTTATGGTTATCATTTCTCACTTTTGTTTTATGTATTCAAATATATCGGAGGGTAATGATTTTTTGAAAATACCAGCAAGTTGATCTTGCGTTCTGATAAACTGAAGAATGATATCTCCTTTAAGTGTGTAATCCTAAAGAAAGTGATGCCTAATATCTATGTGTTTTGAATGAGGGTGATGTGTAGGGTTCTTACTTAAGGCAATGGAACTTGTGTTATCACACATAATTTGAGTCTTAGTAAAACTCATGCCATAATCTATGAGTGTGTGTTGCATCCACAACACATGATCACAACAACTTCTAGATGCTACATATTTAGATTCAGCAGTGGAAAGTGCTACATAATGTTTCTTCTTACAGGACCATGAAACTAATGAATCTTCTCCAAAATGACAAGTTCCAGATGTACTCTTTCTATCCATTCTACATCCAGCAAAGTCAGCATCCAAAAATCTATTTAGAATAAAATCATTTCCAGAAGTATAAAATAATCCTAGATCAATGGTTCCCTTTAGGTAGAGAAAAATTATTTTTTCCGCCTTTAAGTGAGATTCCATAGGATTGGATTGATATCTTGCACATAAGAATACTGAAAACATTATGTCTGGTCGAATAGCTCGTTAGTAAAGTAATATTCCTATCACACCTCTAAAAGACGTTTTATCTAATGGTTTCCCAGCTTCAACAAGATCTAAAGATTTTTAGGTACCGATGGGAGTACTTATACTCTTAGTGTTGTCATAAAAATACATTTTGATAAGATCTTTAATGTACTTATGTTGAGATATATTGGTTCTTTCTGGTCTTTGAGAAATTTGAAAACTAAGGAAAAAATTTAACTCACCCATCATACTCTTTTCATACTCAGATTTCATTAGACTTGAAAGAGAATAAGTTAATGATTGCTGAGTTGAACCAAATATGATGTCATCAACATAAATTTGAACAATCAAAATTTTTTTCTTGTCTTTATTTATAAAAATGGTTGGATCTGAATTTCCCTTAACATAGTTATTTTGAAGAAAAAATCATTGAGTCTCTCATACCAGGCTCATGGGGCTTGCTGAAGACCATACAAAGCTTTGGTACGTCTAAAAACATGATCAGGATGTTTCCTATCTTCAAAACCAGGAGGTTGTTCAACAAAAACATCCTCTTGAACATAACCGTTAAGAAAAGCACATTTCACATCCATTTGAAAAAGTTTAAAATTGAAGAATGCTGCAAAGGCAAGTAGAATAAGAATAGATTCATGTCTAGCTACTGCAGCATAGGTTTCTTCATAGTATATTCTCTCTTGCTGGTTATAGCCTTTAGCAACAAGTCTAGGTTTATTCCTTACTATGACTCCATTTTCATCACACTTGTTTATGAAGACCCATTTTACTCCAATGACAGAATTTTCCTTATGTCTTTTAACCAAGGTCCAGAAATTATTCCTCTCAAATTAAATTAGTTCATCTTGCATGGCTTTGATCCAATCATCATCACCTAAAGCTTCATAAGTGCTTTTTGGTTATAATTGGGAATGAAATGCTAGATTTTCTACTTAATTTCTTAATGAACTTCTAGTTCTTACAGGTTGATTTACATCACAAATGATACTATCACTGGGATGATTCTTAAGAAACACCTGATTTGGGTTTTATAAAACCTGTTCATCAACATAGGGTAGAAAGTCTTCTAGGGTAAATGTTTTAGAAGTATATTCTTGAACATTTTCCCTATCAGAAGGATCTTCTATCAAAAGTTGACAATCAGTTTTTGAAAACACATCCAAGGATGTAGTTTGTGATGGTTTGAAAACAAAAGGATGAGACTCATCAAATTTTACATGCACTGTTTCTTCAACAGTACAAGTAATTTTATTGAAAACTCTATATGCATTAGAAGTTGTGGTGTAGCCTAAGAAAATTACTTCATCAGATTTTGGTGAAAATTTATGTAGATTATCATTAGTATTCAGAATGAATACTTTTCAACCAAAAACATTGAACTAGGAAAGTTTTGGTTTTCTACCGTTTCATAACTCATAAAGAGTTTTATTAAGAAAAGGACTAATTAAAACTCGATTAATAGTATAACAAGTAGTACTTACAACTTCAGCCCAGAAATGTCTAGCTATAGAGTATTCACTCAACATGGTTCTAGTTATCTCTTAAAGAATTCTATTTCTTCATTTAACTACACCATTTTTTTGAGGAGTTATAGGTGCTGAAAAATTGTGAGTAATTCCTTTTCTACTACAAATAGTTTCGAAATCAGAATTTTGAAATTATCCTTCATGATCACTACGAATAGTTTTTAGTGGAAGAATTTTCTCATTTTTTACTTGTTCTCTAAAACTTTTGAAATAAGAAAAAGATTCAGACTTCTTTGCTAGAAAATAGCCCCATGTAAATATGGTGTAATCATCAACTAGAACAAACAGGTAGTATTTGCCTCCAATACTTCCAGCTTCTGTTGGACCAAAAAGATCCATGTGCACTAACTGTAATGAATCAGTCGTTGAAAATTCATCGATTTATTTAAAACTATATTTATGTTGATTTCCATATTACCAAGGATCACAAACATTCGAATAATAAAATCTATGATCTGGTAGATTCTTAACAAGTTTCTTATTTTAAAGTTTATATAAGTTTATATGGTTACAGTGACCTAGTCTTCTATGCCATAACCAGGGATGATCTTCCATTGATCTTAGGCAAGGTAGGTCTTGTCTCTTGAGGTCTTATATGTCCAAAGTGTAATCATTCTCTTGCCTATTGACTGAGAGAATAAATTCTTTCATGGAATTGTGAACTAAGGATTTATCATTCCTAAAATTCACAAGGTATCCTTCATCACATAACTGACTTATGCTAATGAGGTTGTGTGCTGAAGAACCATAACAATCAAAACATTTGAAATGAATGTTTTTTCAAGAATAAAAATATTACATATACCAACAATTTATCCCTGAGTATTATCTCCGAAAGTTACCTTTCCTCCTTTCATTTTGATAATCTTTTAAAAATAGATTTTGTTACCAGTCATGTGCTGGGAACATCCACTATCCATGTACCATGCATTGTTGTTGTTACTTCCTTTATCTTCTAGAAATCAAGAAAAGAATTAGACTTTAGGAATCCAGACTTGTTTGGATCCGAGATTTCCAGACTACAAAATTTTAGGAACCCACGCTTTCTTAGAGACATAGGCCTTATGAAACCTAGAGATTGGGTTTTATTTAAAGAACAATTCCTTTCCTAGTGACCACCACATTGACACTTGGTACAAAATGGGGAACTTTTTGGAACAAATTAGTTGTTACTAAAATTTGGTTTTCCATGGGTATAACCAAATCCATATTTGTTTCTTAAAGGTCGTACTTAAGAATAAATTTTTTCAAAATTTTCTTTACCATGGGTAAAGTTTGATAAACACTTATTTAAGGAAAAAATTTCGGACATGAGTTTTATAACCATGTTTTTATCTCCAATAGAACTAGAGCTAGGCTCGAAAACACTTTTCTTAGAAATTAATTGTTCTAACTCTTTAGAATGTTTGTTCCTCTCAAAACATACTTCCTCAAGATTTTTTGAAATACGTACAAAATCAGCATCTTTCCTGTCAAGATCTTTAGAAATATCTGATATTTCTTTTGTAATAATAGAATTCCTAGATTTTTCGTTATCACGTTTCTTATTGAGTTTAGAATTATCAATCTCAAGAATCTCAGCAAACCTAGAAACTTATTCATAGGTAGGTGAAGTATTTTCTTCATCAGAAGAGGATTTTTCATCTGAAGAGCTATAATACTTACTATCACTAGAAATTAAAGATACATTGGGCAATGATTCAACATTTCATACCTTAGCCATAAAGAAATGATTGTAAATGGGTAATCTGGCTATAAGACCAAGATTCTTCTGTCATGAAGAATCATAATCAGATGATTCATCTGAAGAATCCCCACCACTACACTGCATGTGTCATTTGCTTTCATAACTTTCTTAGCATTGGTTTTGTAATACATCTTTCTGTTACTTTCAGAATGCCTTTCATTTCTTTCTTTATTTTTGAGCAAAGATAAATATGGTCTAATATTTCCATTTCTCTTTCATTCATAACAAGTAACTTCACCATCCTTCCTGTCTTTCATTTCCTTTTTCTTATACTTGGATTGGAAATTTCTCTGGCCAACTATCTGGTTCATCCTTTGAGTAAGATTTGCTAACTCATTTTCTGAGACTTCACTTTCACTAGATTCTAATTGAATAACCACCTTCTTAGACATGGATCTGGTTACATTCTCAGGATTCTTTTCTTACATATGATTTGATGTTGTTGTAAAAGAAACAGTACCATTCCCATTATTCTTTTTAATGTTGTCAGCATCTCTCTTCATTCTTGTTTCTTGTTGAAGAAGAGTTCCAAATAGTTCATCTAGAGAAATTTGAGTGACCTTCATGATCTCATCAATAGTTTTTCTCTTTGATTCCCAATCAATAGGCATAATATCAATTATCTTATCCACAAGGGCTTCATCATCTAACCCCTTTTCTCCCATAGACGGTAAGTTGTTGACTATAGTCATAAATCTATGTTGAACTTTACAGATTGGTTCACCATACGGAAAATTGAATCCATGGTACGTAGCTCTAAGCATATCACTCCTAGATTCAATAAGTTTAGAAGTTCCAAAGTGTGTAACTTCTAAATTAATCCAGATACAATTAGCTGCATCACAAGAAGAAATTTGGCTATATATATTTCTAGTCATTGAACATAGTAAAATATTGTGTACCTTACAATTGAGTTGATACTCTTGCTTTTCCTGGTTACTGAATGTTCTAACATCCTTATCAGGAATTTAATAATCACTAGTAAGCATAAAAAATTATCCACTCCAGTATTGATAAAAAAATTCTTCATTCGATCTCTCCAGTACTCCTAGTCATTGCCATCAACGATTGGGGGTCTTGTAGGGTTTAGATTGTCAATAGAACCGACATTGGTTCCTGCCATTCTTAAAACAACATTGGAAACCAAACAAGTTAGTAGAAAAAGTTCGTAACCACAAAGTTCAGAATGACAATTCCGAATGACAATGTTCGGAATGACAACACGCAACGACAATGTTCGGAATGGTAGAAAACTTTCTAAGAAACAATGAAGAACAATGAAAATTGAGCAAGAATAACTTATACGTGAGTATAAGTATTTCAGATACCTCCTTTGATACCAATTGTAGAATCTAAATAATTATGTAGATGCTCAATATACAAGAGGGGGGTGAATTGTACAGTTTAAAAATTTCCTTAGACAAGGAAAAAATATAAGTTTAAAAAAGTTAAACTAAGCAAATTCACAACACCTCTAATCAACAATCAGAGAATTGGAATCAGGGTTTAAAATATAATATTCTACCTTAAAGCATATAGAATCTAAACCAATTAGAGTACAAGTGTAAGGAAATATAATAATATTATACTTTCCTTATAATAAAAAAATGCCGCGAAAAAACATGTAGTAAAACTACAAGTAACAAGATATAAATCTTTTAACCCAAAGAGAAGTGTATCTAACAACATTGTATAAAGGTCCCTTGATTTATACTTTCAAAAAAGTCTGTCTTACCCACACTAGGGTAATCCCTCGATACGAAGATCAGAATCTCTGTCTTGCTATCCCCGCAAGCCCTCAAATTCAAGGTAGTTGGAACCTCTTTCTTCCACATCAAGGATGCCCTCAACTTCAAGGTAGTCGTCAACTCTATCTTCCTAACCCCGAAAGTCCTCGAATGTAATCACTAACATTCGGAGTTTTACAAAGAAATCTGAACGAGTGGTTCAGTAGGCACAAGGCATGAAAAGCTTCTCTCTCTAGAAATCACCTTAACAGCGTGTGGTATATAGATCGATCAACTTGCTGTTGAGATCTTTCAAATGAGATCATATTTATAGGAAAATTTCCAACTGTCGGTTCCCTCCTCCTACGGTCATATTTTTCCTAAAATTCGGTGGGACATGTACACGTGTAACTCAACTAACAGTTAAATACAAAAAGAATGGATGACATCCTTTAATAATAAATCATGTAACTGAATGCACGACATCATTTTGAAATAGAGAATATGTATGTAAAATCTATACAAATATTTCGGAGTGTAAGAAAATTAAAAGTTCAAATTCTAACCAAAATGAAATTCAGAGTTTCTGTTAAGAAATGTTCGGATTCTGTTTTATTGGAATTCAGAGTCTAGTTTCACCAGAGATCAGAATATGAACTTGCAGTGTTCGAAATAGAACTAGTAAAAGATCAGAATCAAACTTCATAAGAGTTCGGAGTCAAATTCATGAATGTTCAGATTCAAACTCCATAAGATTTTGGAGTCGAACTTATGAAAGTTTGGAGTCAAACATCATAATAGTTCGGATTCGAACTCATGAAAGTTCGGAGTCGAACTTCATAAGAGTTTGGAGTCGAACTCCTGAAAGTTTAGAGTCGAACTTTATAATAGTTCGTAGTCGAACTCATGAAATTTTGGAGTCAAACATCATAAGAGTTCGGAGTCGAACTCATGAAAGTTCGGAGTCCAGAATTCGAATTGGAACTTCATTACAGTTCACATCCAGAATTCGCATCCTAAAAATAGAATGCCCCAAATCTTTACATTATATGACATCTAGGATTTTGGGTATGAATATGGTTTTTGTACTTAAGAAAAATATTACTATGTATAAGAAAATCCAGGTTAGGGTAAATTTACTTAAAGATGTAAATTTTCCTTATAGAGGTAAAAATTATATTTTCTTAAGTACAAGGTGTTTCTGATTTTCAAAACAAGAAGGAATGGAATAGTCATAAGGAAAACCTTATTTACTCAACAACCATTATATGGGTGAGGTTATGGGGTATATAGATAGGGTTTAAACTTGTGAGATACCCAAATTAATGGAAATTTTCCACTAATATGTGGCATAAGAGGTAATAAACTGGATGTATAATGGAGGTTTGGAAGAAATAGATGATATTGATGAGATGGATCCAATGTAAATGATATAGTTATAGGAATAAACCTTAACGAGTTTTCCTATGTATCATAGTAGCACACGAATCAATGTTCATGTAATTTTGAATTGGTTGTTTTGACACCTAAGGAGGAATCCTTTTAGAATACAGAGCATGGATGGGGACCCAAATGAAATGGTTCCACTTGGGGTGAATGATCATCCTGAGACATAGAAACTTAGGGAAAAGACTATGATAGGATTGAATGATGGGCTTGAACCTTATAGAGGCTTCCAATAAACCTTGTTTAAAAGGAATGGAACATTGTCCATGTAGTTAAGCTGTTCTAAGTTTATTCATGGTTAGATGCTCAAGTTACTTGATGAGAACACCTTAGGGAGGTTAATCTAGGGAATGTGTCCCAAAAAAGGGAATATATAACATCATGAGAGTACATACCTCAGACGGGTCACTAGAATTTACCATTGGTTGGGATTGGAACTCAGGGGGGGATTCCTATGTAACCTGTTTATATGAAATTGATGAAAACTCACATTGTTCGGATGATCAGGTCTTACAAAGGGTTTTCAGTTCATGAAGGATGAAACTAGGGCTTAATATAGGTTGGATAGGCAGACAAATGATTTCATAATCACAACTAAACTCCAAAACCTTGTGAGTCATTCATGGTTTGAGAAATAAGTGGAATTAGGAGACTATATGGTTGCATCGTGAAATATATTTCATTGGGGGATAGAGTGGGGATACATATGGTTAGTTTCCCATGGAGATGGATATTTGGGATTGAGAATGGTTATTATCCAAAGGTGACAGATATTGGGACATACACAAGGTTAGTGTCCTAGGGAGAAAAATCTGAAACGTTGAGCGATGGGTTATTGAGAGTCTTTGTTGCCCACTTCTTCCTTGTTATTTTCACCTAGGGGTGGAAAAGGGTGTCAAAGGGGATACCTTCTACAAGTAAGGCTGGGTGAAACCTCCTACAGGGGAGGCTAGAGGATTACACTTGGTTGGATTCCCTTACCTATGGGTAGATGCATCTCATTGCAAGAAGGATCTCATTCCACACGAGAAAGATTTCAACCAATGGAGTCTACATGACATGGAAAATTTCCTATGTGGGATACCCCATGTGCACTAAAAAGGGTTATGCTATAGATTAAAAACATGTGTTGAGGACAATGGTTCTTAGTAGTTTATTATCTTGCATTTGAGACATTGGGGACTCGCTTCCCACCCCTGGGCATACATGACTGATGCCTTTTGAACATTGTTGAAGGTAATCCACAAAAATGCAATGATATAAATATATGGAGGGGTTTTCAATCGATAGGACCATGCAATATTATCTTTTAAAAGAATAAAGAGCTATTTTCATTAATTGCAAAAGAAGAAATAATTATAGAAATGGAATAAGGAACACTAAACATGGGGCCCAAAAATCAACATGTACATGCCTGGAGGGCCACACGGATGAGGGTATCACGAATAAGGGGTCATTAATATTAAGTTATTCATGATGCTCAATATATTTAATAGAGGTTAGGGGATTCATGAAATTTATATCCCTATGAATCAGGGTAAAACTTCATTTAACAGGGGCACAAGTCGTAAAAGGAGTTCTTCACGAAGGATTAATACTTCACGAAGCCTCATGTACCATGTAAGGCATTCCTCCCTCACGAAGTGAGTATAATAATGGGAATTTTATCTATAAAATATGAAATGTTAAATTAGAATATGAATGTATGTTTCAAAATCCTCATATTACTTGAGTAATTATTCTTTCTCTCAAGTTTCAATTGATTTGGGGCTTCATCAATAGGGAGCTCAGAATGTGAAAAGTTTATTTAAACATGATTATATGGGGAGAGGAGCCATATATTTATTGGAAATGGGGTCTTTAATTGCTCAGTGGCATACTAAGAAGCAATAATTATCTCTATGAATGGGTGTATGGGTCATTAGGCTAACAGATCCAACCAAAAAAATTCATTATGGAAGTCATTGAGCTTATTAGAATCATGATTAGTACCATAATACTCAATTTCTATGGTCTCAGGGTTTTTAACACTCGTGGAACCAACCATAAACATCCTTTCTGGATTTCATGGGGATCATTGGACACAAATTACTGACCATAAACTTTTATTTCACTTGTCAGATTGATCATCTATCTCATAGTGCCAAACATGAACATACTTTTATGTAGCTACAGGTCCTATTGAACTCATGAAGATGATCTTCAACATCTATTGTTGTATTTGTAGGGACCTTTGAACTCACATATTCCACCCTTTACATTTTTTTAGTTGTTTCAAGGTTTATCAGACTCATTAATCCCCCCTTCAATGCTTCATGCCTTTACAATGCATGGGGGATGTGTGAAGGACCCTAACAAGGTAGACTCATTTGATGATATTTGGGAAATTTGAGCTTGGATCTCTCCTCAACCAGATGATTTCCTCTTCAATTTCATCTGAGGCATGTATTTCAATGCCAAAAATTATCTTCCATCATTAATCCCAATAGGAAAATATTATAATGTAAGTCTAAATGATGATCTATAAGAAAAATGAATAAAATTGGGTTTGAAGAATGAATCATTCCATGTGTAGAGAAAATCCTCTAAAGAAATTACTTTTTTTCTTCATTAGAATGTTCTTCCATTAAATTTTATGTATCGATAAGTTTTAAAATATATATATTTAACTACATAAATCATAGAAAATATTTCAAATGTTCAATAGAAAAATTGAGGGCCTTTATCATTTAGAATAAATATATGAATCCCAAATATAATAAATAGTTTAATTATAATAAATTTATCTACTAAAATTGTATCATTCCTCTTATTTGGGATTAATGTTTCTAACATGATAATAATTTCTAGGAAAATTAGTAGATATGTTTTTAAATGAATATATAAATAGTAAAATGATTTAAATGCACTAATAATTAATAACATATGAATGGATAATTATATATTATTGAATTTTTTTCATGTGATTTTTCATCAGAAGTATAAATCATTTATTTTTTATAAAAACTCATGGAATTATTTGAAATGATCTATCCTAAATAACCTAGAATTTATAATCCTATATATTATCCAATAAGATCTAAAATTTTCATGTAAAATCAATGAAATCAATGAAATCCATATATTCATTAATGATTTTAATTAATGATTGGGAACACATCTCGTAACGATTTCTGTACTCCATGTGATTCAAATTATTGGTTAATCTAGAATACAATTTTTTATAATTAAATAATGTTTTGCTGTGTTGTTTTTTTAACTACTTTGGTATTTCATAAGATTATAGATAGTTTAAAATATAATAAAAACACATATCTAATTATAAACTATATAATACATTTTATAGAGTGGAAATTACTTCTTAATGTGTAGAATTATATGATTGTAATCTCCTAAAACATCTTAACTACTCATCTTATTATCAATTATAATTATAGTACAATTTAAATAATAATTCTCTGAATAACAATAATATATTGAAAAAATCAATTATAAATGTAATTTTATGAATTCATTATATTACTTGATACACCTAATGGTTGAGTAGATTGTGTTGATCAATACTTTGGATCCTAAAAGATAACACCTAAATGTTTCTTTATCAAAACCCATAAATATAAATCATTTTTTTATTGACATTAGAAAAGGTAAATTATAATAATCTAAAAATATGTTCTATAGAAATTTATTTTCACTAAATGTACTAGAATAAAACATACTATAGAATATAGTATTATGTGTGTTTAAATAAAATTACCTTTATGATATATTTTTATATAAAATGGATTCATAAATGATATTTTGAATTCCATATTTCATGTAAATATTGATTGTTTTCTTCAAATAAATTTGTAAGATATGTTTTAAATTAGTATATATAAGTGTATGAATATTATTCTAAAATAATGGTTTACCAATACATGATTGTTGGCCTATCCCAAAAAGGATATTATATAATATTGATTGTTAAGATATGGTATTGATGTTATTACTTCTAAATAATATTTATCCACTTTAATTTCCACTTTAAGAAAAATATTTCATAAGTCTTATTCACTATGAAATGTTACCTTTCAATGTTTTATAACCATAATTTTAAAAATAATTTTCTTGAGGACTACCCAAATATATGATGGATAATAATTACTATATTTCCATAAATTTTTCATTCATCAATGCAAACCTTCATGAAATACTACATGTGATCAAAAAATAATCCTCATTCAGTTCAATGATGAAGAATAACTAATTTATGCGAGGTAAAATTCCTATAATATCATACATTCTGTGATTTCTTAAGAAATAATACTTATATTTCCATTTAATATATAACCCTCATTCTGTATTTCCATGGATCAGTCTCCCTTGAATTTCACATCCATTAATACGCCCTCCATATTAATTCTTATGTGTAACATGGCATGAAAATTAATTTATCTCGATTTTAGAATGCATAACCCTTATAATCTAATTGCACTATGGATTTTAAAAAAATGTTGATGTTTATTCCCTATATATTAAATTTTATTAGTTTAAAATATTGGTAGTGTATAAGTACATCTAATATTCCATAATTTAATTAATTTATATTTATACCAAATCTCATTTTGGTAAGGACATTTTTCTTGATGATGTTGTAAGACTGGGATTTATTATGATTGGAAATGGAGGGGTCCTCTGATTGAGGGTCATTATCATGGGGATGGATGAAATAGATGGAGTAATGTTATTGATATTACATCCTATTATATTAGAATGTGGATCATATATGTCAATTTGATACCACCAAATCCAAAATATCTTATAGAATTCCCATTTTCAAGATAATGATGAATATATAACATGTGGAAGTGTCCAATATCAAATATTATATACCTGGTGAGTTTCCATTAATTCAATCATATCAATGTTCTACTATAGGAGTATATTTTTTAATGATTTATCCTACATTATTAGAGGTCCAGGCCCCACAATCCTAACCACATCAAGAAAATACTTATAGAGAATCAAATTTAAAAGTTGAGCGCATTATGTTGCGCCATATTAGAATGTTGAGACATAGACATTTCACTTAGGATTTTATTTTAATTAATGATTTTAGTTTACCTGAATAAAATAATATAGATTATAGTAGTGTATATTAAATAAAATTATATAAAAATTCATGGAATGGAAAAAAATGAAAAATTAACATATTCCTACAATAGAAGAGAACATTATGGTATTACAGGGACCCCAAAAGGATGAGTGATGTGAAAATATAACTATCTTATCATACATTGATGTTGAATATGGAACTAAACTTATTTTTCTACATATCCAAAGAAGGATGGAATAGAAGGATGAAATATAATACAAAGTTAGATCTATAGTGAATAAGAGAAAGAAAACCAATGTCTATAAATATGTCAATCACAGTTGAAATCAAATGGATACAACTATTTTAATGAAGGATGGGGAATGATTAATGTCAGAATGAAATAAAATTTTCTATAAAAATTTAAAACAGAAGGTTGTTTCATATCAGGTTGAACGTCAAATGAATGGGCATAGAGATACTAGGGAACATGATGCATATGGTGAGAAAAATTATGTCTCATACCAGGTTAGGTACGGTGCCTTACAGTATGGGAATAATTTTCCAATAAATATAACCATTTGTAGATTAGGTGAAATAATTATATACATAAAACTTGAGATTTTATATGGTGTGTGGAAGAAGGTCATAATAGAACAATACTATATAGAAACAATTATGGAAAATATTTTACACTCAAGAAAAGATATTTTGAAAGAAGTATTATCATTATAAAAATCAACGGTGGATTATAATGGAATGATAAATAGTTAGATTTTTTTTATTATGAATGAGAAGAGTTTTATTGAATCATCTAACATGTCCAAATTTTCACATGAGGATTCAATGAATTTTACATCAATCAATATTAGTGTCATCAGACTTGGGACACAAAGTCCTTCCATTTCGAGGATCTCATCAAGGATGTTCGAGGCCTGATGGTAACCACATTGGAATAGATCATATAAGGGGTAAAATAGTACAAATCAATTAAAAAATTATATAATGTTCTTATGATATCTTATGAAGTTTGATGTCGTATTTTTCTATATAATTTTTAGGGTTTCATCATTTCCCTCAACATTTCATTGGAAACAAATTATATTTTTAATCAAAAATCTTATTTTAAATGTTTTCCAGGAATATTATCAGAGGAATAAGCTATTGAATTTTTATTCTGTATAAGAAGTTTTAAAATATCATTTTAATAATCAATGGAATCCACATTATGAAATGGTAGTATTTTATAGAAATTAATTAATTCACATTTCAAAATATCAAATTACATTTTTTTGATGGGGTTATGCGATCCTTAGTAGGTTCTTGAATCTTATTGAATCTATGTGAAATTTATTCATGTATCATAATACTCTCCTAAAATTCATATTTTTGATAATAATATAGTTTAACATAATGATAATTATTTTGTGTAGATGTTACATTTATAGAAACATTCAATATTATAAAAGAGAAGTTATAATAATATTCTTCCAAAAAATATAGTTGTTTTCAAATGGGGAATCCAAATATTTTCTATTAGAAATAATGGATTCAGTGAAAACAATAATTTTGGAAAACCATTGAACTCATATAGTTGTGTTATCATAAGTTATTTTGGAATATTCCATGAAAACAACATTACATTTAGTTATTTTCAAATGAAATTTTGAAACAATTATTATGTTATGAGAAATAATTATGTGACTAATAGGGTTTCATTGATATTTATATTGTTTTACTTATGTTTTGGATTAGTTAGAAGAATTTAATATGGATTCTTGGAGTTGTGGGTTTATTGAATACTCTATATGGTCCAAAATTTATGTTTTTTTGGATGATTGATTGTCTGGGTTGATTCTATGAAGAACTTACATTTTTGTAATTTCTGAAGTCATTTTTATATACCTGGATCTTATAGAAATTTTTTAATGAACCTAATTAAAAAAATATATGTTTTACGATTTTTTTGAGGTAATGTGTTCTATTGTTTTTCTAGGATGGTTCATTCCATGGTGGTGATTTAAAATAAAATGATTCACCCTTATGTGTGGGTGAATTGTAATCATTGTTACCACTAAATTTATATCATTTGAGGAAAATTGTTTTGAGGAAATTATAATTTTATTTAAATGAATGTTTTTTGGGAGTATTTACCATAGATATGTTGTAGATTCCCCATGGGTGTTAGGTAAGTGTGAAAATATCACATTAGGAATCATTAGGTAGTTGGGTGATGATACAACTAGTTTTTTTATCTATATAGAAAATAGTGATGATAGTTCTTACTTACAATAGTGGGAAATATATGGGACCTATGGTTGGGAAGATATAACTATTTATAATAAATTGACACCATTTTTTTTTGTCAAAAAAATCTAAAAAATGGTTGAAATTACCAGAACGTTCAAGGGGATGTGGTGGATTCTGATGGACTGAGTTTATAATGAATATTTTATCAACTATTCCAGGGTTTTTAGATCACTGCATACTATTAATGATATTTGTTAATTTCCCTATATAAGTGTGGATTAGGATTCATTTCCTTGATTTCAATTGGAACCATAATAATCATACTATCATCATTCCACAAAGACTACCAAATGAATGACCCTTGGTCGATCATATATTCAATTGCAGGTCAGTATAGTAGAATAATTGAACCTAACAATGTTTTCATCCCATGAAGTTGTATAATAAATTTAGGAAGTCAGTGATCCCTACATAAAATATAGATATGACCATACAAATAGTAAAATAATAATAAAAACAGTTAAAAGAAATATAATTTCAGAAAATTGATCTATATAAAATATGGAAAGATCATAGGGTATTAATATATATCAATAAAATATTCTTAAAATCATGGAAGTAATTCTGCAGCATTATAACGTATTTAAAAAATAAAAGATTAACAGAAACTAAAAAATATTTGATAAGATACAACAAAATTTATTAAAATTATAAAAATACAATATTTATAGAGGATTTCATATTCAAATGAAAAATGTACCACATATTTTTATCCACATGTCCTTTTATATGAAACAACAATTGAATTACCTAGTTTAATCATAATCACCTATTACTGAAAAATAATTGATATGAAATGGGACTATAAATATCCAATACCCCTATTAAAATTAATCTATTTATTTAGTAAAATAATATAATGAAATATTTACCAGGTATTCACTAATCATTATATACCATGTTAGACTTCATTCAATGATAAAAACATATGATAAACATTCTTCCTCTTAGAGAGAATTTATATATTCTATCAACAAAATGAGTTCAGCCACATTCGTATAAATAATTTATTATGGAAAATTCTAGTAAAATTGGATTCGAGATACTAGAATTAGTATTGATATAAAAATAACCTCCCACATTATGACATGTTCTTTGGAAATTTCTAATCATACTCTCAATAAAACATACATTCCCCTACTTTGTTTACATTGCTTCTACAAACCCTTCCATTCACCCAACCCAACCGAGGCATGACCTTTCCTCACCATTAATGACATAATTTCATTGAAACTAGTCTATTGGATTTTTTAAATCTATATAACATATGGATATTTAAAATATTTCCATTTAGAATGTTTCTACAGAATATGTACTTTCAATTTATGGGTTATTTAATTTCATAAGAAAATGTAATTTTTTTCAATGAAATTAAAAATTTATTTTCATAAAACAATTTTCCATTATCCCAAAATATTTTAGTTCCTTTAAAAAATGAAGAAATAAAACCCACTTTATCACATATTCTGATTCAGATACATATTTAGCTTTTTTTGTAATTACTATGATAATCTTTTATAGTCATGACATATATCTGATTGTTATTCCATATAATAAATAAATGAATAAAATAGTTCTATTCTATGTATTTTAATTTCAATAAATGTTTGTTTCCACGATGAATTAAAATATATATTCTACCACAATATAATATTATTTATAGTATATTCATTTTATATACTACTGAATTCACATTATAGATTCTCAATGTTCCCTTTTGATGAATGGAATAAAATGACATATAAACCCTATAAGAAATAATATATTTTGATGATTATAAATCATTTCATACATTAATATATCTTTATCTAATGTAAATATAATATTCAACATGTAGAAACATTTTTCAACTATTGAAGGTGAATGTAAATTTCATTGTTTTCTGTATCTAGAAACAAGATTCAAGAAATATATACATACATTCATCAAAACCCATATAGTGATCATATAGATTAATTATTTTTGAGAGATAACTTAATTTATAGCATATATATATATATTGATCCTCATCCTCAATGTCATTTTATATGAACTTAGATAATAAATCTTGAATCCACCAAGTAGAAAACTCGTCTATTTTTTAATATTCATTTCATCTGATTATATATAAAAAATCCTTGATATACAAAAGAAATTTATAAATGTTTCAAATTCCAATTACATTTGATCATAATCACTATCTAAATGTAATCTTATAAATTTATACTTATAATATAAATTATTCAAATATAGGATTCCCTATCATGGGGCTTTCTTCAAGCCATAATGACTACTCCATAAAATGAACAATATGATTTAGAGTGTACCATCAATGAATCCTAATACAAGATTCATGTAATTATATTGAAATAACAACCATGAGATAATTTCCCTTAATCATAAATCTACTAAAGATACAAATAATATATCTCTACTATAATAATCTCTCTATGGATGATGAAATCATAACATTTTGTGAGATACTTTTTTTAAAACAAAACTATCCTTCTATTGAAATACATTTTCCTCTAATAATGATTTACAATTGTTCATTTCATAAAATTTAACTTTTAAATAGAAATTCATCTTCTTATCTAATAGAATGATACCTTTATTTTAGATACCCAATCATGAAGTACATGAACATTAAATTTCATTTCTATAATACTTAATACATGACACAAACTACATCCCAAAGAACATATTAGTTTAGTTTCTTTGGAACCTCAGAACATAATCCCCAAACCATGGTGAAGGATCTTCAACATCTCTCAAATTATCTTACCCTTTTTTTTCCAACCTAAAACTGTTCCTTATATCCCGGGTAAAAGAAAACATAAAAATGGTTAGCTCAAATTCTCAGTAAGGGTAAACATGGTGAACATAAAACAATCCATAAATTTTTGAACGTAAAAACAAGAACATAAATATTAAACATCAAAATACTCTGTAATGACATAAATAATGGAAGTACATAATGAATAGATCATAAAGTAACCTTAATCATGGAAAATAGAATGGAAATAACACATAGAATTGTGTCACACCATTAATCACATAATATGATTTCCATCGAATCAATGTAATTTTTCCAAAGACAATCATAATTGAAAAGTCCATTACTGAACTTGGTTTACATACCATTCCATCCATGAATTACTGAACTAAATTAACCTACCATTCTAGTCATGTCTATCTCATGAGATATAAATAATTACACAATTCATTAGAAGTAGATATAGGTCTCACAAATCCCATAATGTAACCATTCTTACATTTCAATCAAAAAAATAAATACTTCATCCTAGTATAACCCATTTAATAAAATGGGATTCATAAAAATAATTCCATCATAACATAATCCATATATAATACAATTACCTCTTTGACACAAAAAGATTATAGTAGTAATAGGGATAAAAATAGTACCTTATTTAATGATAATCTGCTTAGATGGAAAATAATTCTGATAAACCACTTGAACGTTGTTCTTGAAGAAAATATCCTTTTTTTTAATTTTCTTTTCTCAATATGTCATGCAATTATAAAAGAAAATAAGTTAATTGAATATAATGATGACAAATTTTAAAGGATGTTTCATTGAAATAATTCTATATGAAATCATAAATACATGTTCATGTTGTATAAGTTAAAAAACATTCTTCTTTTAATTTTACAAGAAAAGTAAAAATGTTCCTCGTATGGTAAACAAATAAGATTCATTCCATTCCAAGTAGTAAAAGTCAAAAAGGTGTAAAATGACTTTAATAATACATGGAATAATAGTCAACAATTTAATATTTTTTTGAACATGTAGACATGGATGATAAATATAACCCAAGTAAATACTTACATATAAGCATTCTTGGATAAAAATGAGATTGCAAAATTATCCCTTATCATAGGTTTGATTTTCTTTGTAGATATCCAAAACTAATGTATAACTATTGAAATAATATTATGGATTTATTCTAGAGTCATATTCATTTTTAAGATAAAAAATATGGTCATATTTTCATGTGTTTGTTAGTATCATTTCACTGTTTCTCGTTATTCGTTTATTAACTCATTTATGTTCATACATATGTTTTGTTGGATATATTCTTGTTCCTATTTTTAGTTTATTGTTATATAATTTAAAACATGGTTTTAGTATACTATATATCATATTTATTAATTAAAATCATTTATATAATCATGTTTTAATGGAGATCATGTAAACAAATCATATTTCAGCAAAGAGACGGTCAGCCGTACATATGCACAAGCGATGATATCATTCCCACAATTGTTGAATGGTATTGAAGTGGATGTTATATAATATATCAGAATTAGTATCATGTTATAATAATCATATATAGTTATTATTTCCGTCATTATACCCATCCTTCTAAGGTGGGGCTGAAAGAACAGATTACACCCCGACATGAAGAATGTAATACTTATGTACGCACATGCTATGATTTTGTTTTTTTGAAGGATATATAAAAGGTGAAGTAGGGTTGTATAATATATATAATAAAATTTCATTATATTATTGATACTTATTTTTTAACTTTAAAATGAAACAACTAAAGAAGATAATTTAAAAGAGGAAAAATATTTGAATTAATCAGTAGAAAAGATTATCTCTTCCTCAATGTGCCTCCTATAAATTTCATCATAGGGTACTCGTGTTGGAATTTTGAGAAGACCAAAACCACTATTATGTAACTAGGGAATTTGAGATGAGAAATGTTTAGGGTTCGACAGATCATGAAGGCTCAAAATGCAGTGAAGATGAGAGGGAGGATGTGCAATTTTATAAGAGATGAGAGGGGAACTTTAGGATACTTCCAAAATATTAATTTATTATAAATTAAATTAAGATTTAAATAAACCAAAACAAAGTTAATTATTATATGAGGTAATTTTAGTTATTATACCCATCATCCAATAATTTTTTTTGACATGTTTATAATAATTTTTTATCCTTATTTTTTTGGTTTTACCCATCTTTTACCCTTTTTAATCTTACCATAATTTCATGTTATTTACACATTGTCAGTTAATGTAATTACCATATCATCTCAAATGATCGAATAAAAGTTATTTATGTCATATTTGGACTGAAATTAACCATTTTTACAAGTCTTATATTTTTAGGAATATAATATTATTTAATAAACTATTTTAAGTTCTAATTTATGAATTATGTAAATTTTGGATAATATTCTTACATGACTTTTAACAAAATTCATAACAAAATAATTCCTTCTAAAAAATGATTGAAATCATCCCTAATATGTCAATTTAATCCATAAAATTCCTTCAAGGCATAAAAAAACCCAAATTACATTTATTTTATGTTTTATAACTTCATTTATTAGAATCTTTTATTAATGAAGCATTCAATGCATCATCCATGTGTTAAAATTATATTTATTTATTTAACGTCCAAAAATTAAAGATGAAATAAAATGATTTAGAAAATATTTTTATTTTTCTAATGAATTTTTATATTCTAAAGGACAACATATATAGTATCATTTAAATATAGTTTTTGTAAAAGATATATGTTTAGGTTATATTTTCCTTATCACTAAATTAAAAGTAATTAAATTTCATTTTCATTTAAAAGTGGAACAATGGGGTCCCAAAATTGACCCCAGGATTCCCATTGACATACATGCATCATCCAATAGTGTTAGGACATGTGTTGGTGTAATTATAATATTATTTTTTATCATTATTTACCAGATAAAACCTTTAACCATAGTAAATAAAATATTAATTGATGTTACAATTCATAAATTCCTAAAAAGGTTAACTCTTTACACAATTTGGACCTCCTTACTCCAAATATTTAATCAATTTTTCCAAAATAAAAACACATTTGTTGTGGTAATTAATTAAAAATTAATTCTATTATTGAGAAAATGGGTTTTAAAAGTAAAAATGTTGCAAAAAATTGAAATGTTATTAACAATGAAATAATTGTATAATAAATTCACATGAAATAAATTATATTAAATGGTAAAAATATAACCTTTTTATTTATTAAAACAATTTAAATTTAAAATTTAACCATATAATTTACGTTGATGATAAATATTTGTTTATGTAAAATTTACTGTATTTTACTATTTATCTAAATAACAACGTTATCAGAAAAATATGAAACATTTATCAAATGTAAATTTTTATATCCTAGTTCAAAAGAAAAAATTTATTTTTGAAAATTTAATATATAAAAATGTGATAAAATAGATTTAAAATGGGTGCACCATAAAAAGGTGGTAAAATGGAATTTTTTGAATAATGCATATTTTATCTGAAAAATTTATTTTGATCCCATACATTGTTCTATAAAAATTGTAAAATGATTGGTAGTGTCATTAAATGAAAACGTGGTTATTACTATTGAAACCTATATGTTTATAATAATATAATAATAATATATCTTTGTTTAGTGAAAATCAGTATTACGTACAACACAAGCTATCGAGGAAGGATTATCTTACGTGTAAGACAATCCATGTAGGTATTGCATGTAGTAAAATATTACTTTGGAATTGTGTATAAATTAATCCAATAATTATTCATTTATACATTGAAAAAAATCTAAACTCAACTTTTTGTGAAATGAATTATATCAAAAGAACATGAAATTGTGTGCAACACTAGCAAAGAATAGTGTTGTGTATACTGCAAGAGAATACAGTGTTGCATATATCACATGCTAATCTTGGTGTATCCTACAACACAAGACATAAAATTTTTAAAAAGAATCTATCTCATCAAATCTCAGGGTGTTACATTCTACCTACCTTAAATATAATTTCCCCCTCAAAAATATATTGGGATTTAAATGGTTTACTACTAAAATCATTCTTTCAAAGGAACCCACATCAGAAAGTAGAATAATAAAACATAATTTTAAAAATAAATGTTAAAAACATAATTGTTACCCAAATTAACTCATCAATTGGATTATACATTGGAGAAATAGGTGGGATGTGAAAACATGGATATTGAAGAGATATATAAACACCATGTTCTAATGGATAAGGAATGATAATACATGTTGGATATAGTTTACCCCCATAAATCCATAAATCTGCGATAATTTAAGGGATCATATGATTCCTTAGATAATAAGGTACTAAGATAACATTTTTTGTTTTATTGACCCTTTCCTTAAAGTAGAATTTTTTTTCATGAGAATAAATAATTACATAATTTTGGTATAATCTCACTGTTGTTCGGGCCTTAAACCATTTACACTTCATCAGTTATTTAACAAAATTAAGTCTAGTATTTTCATTCATCATGTGTTAGTATATCATGCGATAGAATGATCGGTCATTCAATATGTCTCTCTCACAAATTTTTTTCACAAGTTATTAAATATACATAATTCCATATATGGTGAGATTAAACATATATGGTTCCAAAAATGTAATTATAAATAATCTATCATACTACTTAATAAAATAAAAGAAATGTAAACTAACTATAGACTTCCTAATGGCTAGTTGTAGGTGATAAAGGAATGTCACACTTTAGTTGTTGGTTATATTCCCACAGCCTTGTATGACGTGATAGGTAGTCGCCCGTCCTGTGATTTGTCATTTTACTAATACTATACTATTATAACATTCCATAAATAATTTTTATAAAAGTTATTGGAATGTCCCGGACCCGGGTGCCACACAACGGGTGCCCCGAGCTCGGTTCACCACGGGACCTCAAGCGCATTTCCCCAAATGCTAGTGGTTGCCGAATAGTAGCGAGGGCCCAAGTCTGATAGCGGGGAAACTATGCCCTCAATTGTCAAAGTTTAGCGCAGTGGAATACAGAATAAACATACAATGAAAGCGGAAGCAGTAAACATACACAACTGAAACAAACTACAGTGGATATAACCAACAATATAGAAGTGATGATTCTACATGTTTCAAGTTGTAATAAAACAGATGGGACCCACCAAAGGCCCTCCTACTCCTCAGAAACAGTCAAGTACCTGTATAGAGACTTTTTTCCTTATCTACACCTGCAGAAACGTAATCTGTTTGGGCCGAAAAGCATGTCCCAAACAGGGTGTGAGAAATATATCTCAGTAGGCACCCACCAATGACCCGTGCTCAACTGTGTGTAAAACATGCAATAAGTGTGCAGTAGTAAAATGAAATAAACTAAGAAGTACTCAAAAGTATCCAACATTACAGTTAAATTTCCATTTTATTATTCATTTAATATCTTTAATTTAGTAACAATTTTGTTCTCAACACCACCAAGCCCTCATTCCAACTAGAAGATTTCCCTCAGGATAATATAGTAAAACCACACACTCAGGATTTCCCATAGGCTATCCAGAATCCAACCCACATGTATTTCCCTTAGGTATATCAGAAATTTCCCTGAGGCATAGGAAGTGTCCCCCTCAGGAACAGAAGTCAAGCCCTCATGCACGAATGGTTTCCCTCATGCGAAATAGAGCGTCACCCTCAGGCTAAAACAGTCACGCCCTCAGGCTAATCACAACAACGCCCTCAGGATAAAAATGTAATAGGGCCATGCCCAATATGAAAAAATAAGTAAAAAAGAAATTCCTATCAATAAAATTCTATGATTACTACTTTAAAGGCATACCCTCGGGTATCCTGGCCAAATGTATAAACAGTGAAACACACCCCTTTAGTGGTTCCAGATCTAGGAAACGATCCCAAACGGAATTTTATTATCACAAATTAATCACCTATGAAATTATATGCATTAAATATAGCAACAGCCTCAGCCACATGACACCCCAACACGGTTTCGTGGCACAAAAACACAAAAAAACGCACAAAAATGCACGACAGTTGGACATTTACACCAAGCCACCTACCTTATACATCAACGAGCGGTATATACGATCGTCGATCCTAGAAACTCCAAAGAACATCATAGATCTGACGAAGAAGAAAACCCATTCAAATGTAAATAACTTTAGTTTGGTGAAGAATTGGTCAGAAGCGGCCAAGAAGGTGGAATCCATTAACCGTGCGGTTCAAACGGGATCGTCCGAGGCAGAAGATGATTCTAGACAAACCCCCAGTGTATCATCAAAGGTCTGGTCGTCCTCCTTGGCAAAAAAGTGGCTCAAATTCCTCCTCTGCCAAATGAGGAGGCTAGTGCCTGTTTTAAGCTTAAAAAACAAAGTACACGGCATGTACTTATGAGTACAAGGCGTTTAATTTTTTTATTTAACTATTCTTTTTGCGTCACCGCCATACTATTCAACCATTGACATGAGTACACGACATGTACTCTTAAGTACACGACGTGTACTGTCGCCCAACTATTGGTTGCTCCACCGCCTTACTGTTTAGGCATGCCGACTGACTACACAGCGTGTAAGTACCACTACACGGTGTGTAGTCGGTTCCTACACCCCGCGTCGCCGACATGGCTACACTCCCCGTGTTCTCATCCAAACATGGCCAAAAGTACACGACATGTGGAAAAGTACACAGTGTGTAGTTCCAAAATTTATGATTTTTCCCCATTTTCAATATTTTCTCAAAACCACTTAAGGAAATGTAAAAAGAAGAAGCTCGTACCTCAAAAAAAGAACCAGGTTCATACAAACATCCCCCCTTATAGCAATTCGACCCCGAATTGCCCTTCCCTGGTGGCAATGAATAAGCACAGAGCAGCTTTGGCCACTGAGCACGTACGTCGGCCTCCCGCTCCCAGGTCTCGCCTGCACTCAGCCATGCTGGCATACCACCCATACGAGAGGAACTGACCAGCCTCGGAGAACCTTCGTACTCCTGTCAATGATACGGATCGGATGCTCCTCAATGGACGCATCATGCTGAAGCTCATCATCCTTTGGCTGAAAGGTGTGATATGGGTCTGAATGGCATTGACGCAACTGAGACACGTGGAAGACATCGTGCATGGCTCGGTACCGCTCCAGTAACTACATCCAATAGGAAACCAGCTCGACTCTCTCCAGAATCTCAAATGGTCCCACATACCTCGGTGAAAGCTTACCATGTCTCCTGATCCTCTTGTGTCCCAGCCTCGACAAAACACGCAAGAAAACCTGATCCCCGACCATGAACTCCAAAGGTCTTCTGCGGTGATCAACATAAGACTTCTGACAAGACTATGCAGTAGCCATCTGCTTCCGAATCAACTAGACCTGCTCAGATGTCTCTTGTAGGAGCTGTGGCCCCAGTAAAACTGCCTCACCAGCCTCTAACCAGCACAATGGGGATCGGCATGGCCTACCATATAAATCCTCTTATGGTGCTATCTGAATAGTTTCATGAAAACTATTTTTATAGGAAAAATCGACTAAGGGTATATGCTTCTCCCAAGAGCCCCCAAAGTCTAGGATGCATGCGCGCAACATGTCCTCTAGCACCTGAATCGTCCGCTCTGACTGGCCATCTGTATGAGGGTGGTATGCTATGCTTAGAAGCCACTGTGTACCCAACTCCCTCTAAAAACTCTTCCAGAGACTAGATGTAAAGTGGGCATCCCTATCTGAAATGATAGAACGAGGGACCCCATGATGACGTATGATCTCTCGAATATACAGCCTTCTAAGATCGTCCACACCGAAGGTCTCCTTGATCGGCAAGAAGTGAGCTACCTTCGTGAGTCTGTCCACAACAACCCACACAGAATCATTGCCTCGAGGTGACCTCGACAATCCCGTCACGAAATCCATCGCGACATCATCACATTTCCACTCTAGAATGGGAAACTGCTGTAACAGCCCAGCTAGCCTCTGGTGCTCTGCCTTCACCTGGTGACAGCTGGAACACCTCATAACAAAACTAGCTATCTCTCTCTTGATACCCATCCACCAGTACTGACGTCTCAAGTCTCGGTACATCTTGGTGACCCCGGGATGAACTGCCCAATTTGAAGCATGAAACTCCCACGTTAGCTCCTCGTGTATATCCCCTGGAACCCATACCCATCCATGGAAATGAAAAACCACATCATTGCCTATCATCCAACCGAGAGGAGGGTCCTCATTTTCCACCGACTCCCATAGAACTAGGACTTCTGAATCGTATAGATGTCTCATCCTCACACTGTCCAGGAGGGTAGAATTCACTACTAAAGAAGAAAGATAAGTCTATCACTGACTGTCATGCACCTCCAGATGCATCTCAGAAACAAATCCATTATCTCCCACTCACCACTGGCCTCCTGCACTGCCTATATCTGAGTCTTCCTACTTAGTGCATCAGCTACTGCATTACCTTACCAGGTGTGTAGTCATGCTCAAAATCGAAGGACTGTATGTACTCAACCAACCTTCTCTGCCTCAGATTCAGTTCACGCTGAGTAAAGATATACTTGAGGCTTTTGTGGTCGGTGAAAACAACAAAATGTTCTCCCAAAAGTTAATGTCTCCAAAAACGCAACACATGAAAAACTGCAGCCAACTCGAGATCATGAGTTGGGTAATTCCTCTCATGTGGCCTCAACAGTCGAGACCCATACGCAAAAACTCGGTCGCCCGACATCAAAACGGCTCCTAGCCCAATCCCTGATGCATCACAGTAAACTGTATAGCTCTTTCCCTGCTCTGGGAGTATCAGGATCTTTGCTGATGTCAACCTTCCCTTCAGGTCCTGAAAAGATGCCTCACAAGCATCTGCCCAAAAGAATATCACACCCTTCTTAGTCAAACCTTTCAACAGTGCTGCTAAGCGGTAGAAGTCATGTATGAAGCGTCTGTAGTAACCATCCAGCCCTAAGAAACTCCGTATCTCAAACACGTTCTTAGTCTACTCCCAGGAAACTACTGCTCTCACCTTCTTTGGGTCTACTACAACTCCTGCCTATGAGATAATTTGACCCATGAAGTGAATCTGGTCCATCCAAAAGTGGAACTTTGAGAGCTTAGCATATAGATGATGCTCTCTCAGTGTACTCAATATGATCTCAAGATGGGTGGCATGATTGTGTCTAGTGTGATAGTACACCAATATGTCGTCCAATAATACTACCACAAATGACTCAAGATACGGATGGAACACACGATTCATCAGAGCCATGAAAACAGTCAGCGCGTTTGTCAGTCCGAACAACATAACCGTATACTCATATAGACCATACCTACTCATGAATGTTGTGAGAGGTATATCAAATGGTCTAACACGTAGCTGATGATATTCGGATCTCAAGTCAATCTTCGAGAACACTCGTGCTCCACTAAGCTGATCAAAAATATAATCAATCCTCGGTAATGGATATCGGCTCTTAACCGTCAACTGGTTCATCTTCCGATAATACACACAAAGTCTTAGGGTACCGTCTGCCTTTTTCGCAAAAAGGACCAGAGAACCCCAAGAAGAAGTACTGGGTCGGATAAAGCCCTTTGCCTCTAACTCCTCTAACTGCCTCTTGAGCTCCTGCAGCTCAGGTGTAGCCATCCTATAAGGAAGAATGGACAACGGTGCTTCTCTAGGCACAAGCTCGATAGAGAAATCCACCTCACGCACCGGAGGTAGACATGAAAAGTCTTCTGGGAATACATCCCTGAAATGATCAACAACTGGAGGAAAATCCGTCTGACAAGTCCCCTGATCATCCAGAAAAAAGCTCGCTATCTGGGTTGTGACTCCACCTCGCCCATGTTGCTCTGGTCCAGCTCGACTCACCTGAACATCCCATTCTCCCTTGTATTGAAACTCCCCGCCCTTTGGTGACGTGAAACACATCCTGCGACGACACCAGTCTACAAAGGCTTGAAAGGGAATCAACCAGTCCATCCCGAGAATGAAGTCATAGCTCGTCATCTCTAAGACATAGAGGTCCCAAAGGAAGTGACACCCACCAACCTCCAGGGGGCACTCCTTGCACTGACGCACACCAGTCGTCCTAGTTCCCAACGGAGTGTCTAGCGTCAAGATATCCGAAGAAGTAGAAACACAGAGCCCAAGGCTCTCCACAACGGGCACAAATATGAAACATTGCGTAGAACATATATAAACAAGTACTGAAAACAAGACAGAATCTACTAGAATAGTACCTCTGACTGTATAAGGTCTGGGATGCTGCTCATGCTGGGTCTGTTCCACTGCATATGCCTGCCCAGTGCTACGGCCCAACGACACAGCTTGGCTACCCTGATGTGTCCCACACTGTTGCCTCTGAGATCCTAGCGTCTGGATACCACGACCACGACCACTATCTCGGCCTGCATTCCTTGACGTATTCCAGTCCTCTGACTGGTAAGAAGCCACTGGTCCTGCTCCCGCACGTGGAGTCTGCACAGAACCCCTCTCACTAGCCACTGGTAGAAACGCCCTACAAAAGCGCCACGGATGAACCATCTTGCCGCAAGCTCGAAACTATATCGGGACTCGTGGACACTGCGTACGACATCCCACCCTATTATCACATAAACTTTCATTACATTTTACAAAACTAAGGATCTTTAAGGTATAGTGTCTTGGAAACCAGGAACTTAAAACATGAAAATATAAAACATTCTTCATAAAAACTTGAAAGGATTATCCTCATGTTCATCCAAGGTTTATTACTGCATCTCATAACCTGGGGACATACATCGAAAGAAAGAGTGATCAGAAGGCCCAGTAAGGGAAACATGAGAAACATTTTACATGTGAACTTGAGATACTTCAATAAGGTCATGAAAAGAACTTTAAGGCATGAGAAAGAAATCATGAGATATATCATAATAAAAATAAAAATTTTCATAACTTGAAGATGTGGCTACAACATTTTACAAAGACAATCATTTCCGTTTCACTAAGGACTATCCCCACGATGTCAATAAAAATTACCAAGGTTATTCAGAAAGGTATTAGTCTAAATGGTCATCTCTAGAGATTAAGTCTTTACCCAATGCATTGGAGCGCTATAAGGGTGCACCATTAAATTTAATTTAATTATCATGTGTGACAAATATATCATCATCAGAAATTTCATAAAAAACCCATATAGCATAATAGAAATGGTTTTCCTTTCATAATAATAACTTTATAAAAACTGGTTTAAAGACATGATCTTTATGTAACTTTAAACCCCTGAAAAAGGAAAGCGGGTTTCATGTATGTAAATCATAGAATTAAAATAGAACATTTTGATATATATGTGAATACCCATGTAGAATAATATCTTTGAGTATTCACTTAATAAATTAAAGTAATTTGAGATAAAGAGAGAGACATTTTGAGACGAAAAATCTGCAGCAAAATGACTATGTTACAGGGTTTTAGAAAACATTGAAAAGAGACGGAACATGAGTCACCCACTCATAAATGATTCATAAAACAGTAGAGGGAAAGAATATAACGGATATAAGAACATGGTAATTTAATTTTTATGATATACCATATGAAATAAAAAACGTAGAAGGAGGAAAAAAAATAAGATTTCTCTTATGAAAATTCGGTAGCCTAACGATGTCACTTATACGTAAAAAATGAATTGATGAGATCAGATAGAATATCTCATAATATGAACATAAAAGATCAGTATGATAGATATAGATATCAGACCCCAACATAATCAAAAGTAACTTGAAAGTCTTGACATGTAAGTAGAACTTTGAAAAATGAGAAAGGTGAACGAATCCCTTAAAAATTCGGCAGCCTAACGGCGTCACTTAAACTTCAAAAAAAATTAATTGACGAGATCAAATAGGGTATCTAATCATATGAAAATAAAAGATCAGTATGAAATATATAGAGATCGTACCCCAACATAATAAAAAGAAACTTGAATGACTTGACATGAAAGTATAACTTTGAAAACTGAGAAAGGTGAACGAATCCCTTAAAAATTCGGCAGCCTAACGGCACCAGTTAAACAATCATAAAATGAATTGATGAGAGAAAGAGGGGGTATCTCATAATATGAACATTAAAATGGTAGTAAGATAAATATAAAATAATATACTCCAACATAATATCATGGATCATAAAATAAATGACATAAAAGAGATTACTTGAAAAGAAAGAGAAAGGTATGATCCCTTACCTTAAAACGTAACTCTTAAAACTCAACGGTTGCGACCTTGAGGGCTTTGGGGCACCTTGGGAGGACTCCTTGGGAGATAATGAGACAATAACTTCGTTGGGGGATAGTTGGGAGTATAATGGATGGAAGGATTGCTCGGTATTTATAGGGAAAGTGAGGGGACAAGGCATTAATGGCAAAGGGACACCTCATTGGTGGTTTTGGAAAAACCATGGGCTTTCTCATGGTATTTTTCCATGTTATTGGCCAATTGGGACACCTCATACCTTATATTACTATTCATAAGTTGACCATATTGATTACATACATAATACATCATTTAATGATGTCATTAAACACCCGTATCTTAAAAACTATATTCTCACTATTCATGGAAAATTCAACTTTTTCAGAAAAATCACCAAAAATTACATTAACATAATATTGATGCACTGAGTTCAAAAATGAAATCCATTTTATAAAAATAATTTACTAAATATTTTTAATTAAAAAACACTATTCACCCAAAAAACTAATACTTGACTAATAATATATGAAACCGTTATTTAACCATTTTATTGAATCAAATTACTTAATCAAGGTGCCTAGATTATATTAAAGCTTTATTTAAGTGATATGAATAATCCATTTGGTCACATAACTAATCCTAAGCATAAAATCACTATTCATAATTTACTATTCATCAAAAATTATGTTGATCTTATCAGACTCCAAATTTCGTACTAAACATCATTATAGAAGACCATTTTTTGAAAATCGTTACATATTTTTAATTATTTAAGTTTTACATAAACATTTTTTAAAATATCATTTCTCTAAAATTCACCAAATATATGCATACTATATTTATCCGGACATTTGAAAATTCATAAACTTCATCATAAGATGAAATAAATTTTTTTATTTAAAACAAAGGATTACACAAGGGAGTTTCGGTCTCCTTACATATCCCCTTATCACACCAGCATAGGACCTAAGTGTAATGTGTGCTAAGGTGAGAGAATCTGTGGGAGGCTCGGCCAACATCGCACGAGTAGTAATTTCTATCAGTTTGAACTTCTCGCGAATGTGATTCCGTTCTAGCTTCATACGATGAAGTTCGGCATGGGTTTGGTCCAGAGCAAAGTCCAGTGGTGCTACCTCCTTCCCAAGATCTGTTATATGGGCTAAGATTGGCCTGAGACTACTGGATAAGGCCATCAGATCTTCTTTCTATATTAATTAAACAAGATCACTTGTATTTAGAGACAATAATTGAAACCTTTTGTTTACAGCGGTCATATAATATTCAAAACCCAACAGCCTCATTTTTATTATACTCATGTTATCAAATGAAAGAGTTTTGTTGAGTATGAAAAATAAAATAACACACAAAATTAGGAAACAAGATTTATTTCAAAATTTCTGGTCGTTACAATCTTCCCCCCTTAAGAAATTTCATCATCGCAATTTTTTAAAAAATTGGATTTTGAAATTTCATTGAAAGTCCAACATCGGAAAAAGAGTCAGTAACACTATTACTTTAAAATAAAGAAAAAGAAGTACAAAGGCTACCCGAGTTAACCCATACAAGGATTCCATATAGGAAAACATGGATATGGAAGAAGAAACAAAGGGTCAAGTTCTGAGGGAGTGTGATAGAATACATGATTAGGATAAATTTGACAATAATAAAATCACAAACTTATGATGTGTATAAACGGTCTTTGATTACCCAGATGGAAACGTTAACAGACAACGTTTTTCTTTTACATTCCTTTTCATAGTTTTGAGGAATTCACTTACTACATAGAATAAAAACATAAGGAAAAAGACCTACCTTCATGTAGAGTTTCATCCTTTAATAAGTTTCTACCAAAAATACTCTTTCCTCCAAACTATGAGCATTCAAAACTACTTTTTCTCATCAAAGAACAAGAATAATATTCTAGAGATTCACGTATTCCACAAAATAAAAACTATCTATCATTAAACATTTAACCCAAAAATAGAAAGGGTAATATAAAAAAACTCTTCAAAAATAAAGAATCCCAAAGGAAGGGAAACTAATTTTAAATCTTCAAAGATCCACGGTACTACCCAAAGTTCATCATAGACCACTCCATAAATAATTGTCCTTAAAATTCCTCAAAATAACCCAAACTAAGATTGAAACCCAAATACAAGAAGGACTTGATAACATAGTCTTCCAAGATAAACTTTATCATTCATCAGCAACCAACATCAACCACTCCTACCATCTTATAAAAAAAGTAGCTAACCTAAACATATTTTACCCAAGAGAGGTTAATAATTTCCATATGTAACCTAAATTACTATAAGTCCACCTTAAATTCATTGATTATTCAATATATAAGTCAACCGTTACTCCTAAAAGAAAATACCAAAGTAATCTAATTACCTCTATCATATAGGGTCCCCAAAATAGTGAACGTCTTTCAAAATAATCATCATCTTTTAATCCCCTAATAATCTCGGACACATTAATACGGCAATCATCGCATTTCCTATCACATTGGTTGTTGGGACATGTTCTTCAATTTCCCTCCACTAACTAAGAATAGAAAGTATAATTAGGGTCCTAAATACTTAGCCAATAATCATGAAAATAAACTTAAAGCATATAAGGATAACTTGTAGAAGAAAAGTATACCCTAACTTGTGATCCCCTAAGTTCCCATCTAGGTTATCCAAGATCATATATTCTTATGTGAATCTTTATTTTATTTTATCTTTTTTCCTTTAACAATGGTTCATAATAAGCATATGAATTTACAAAAGAATATCCCCTGGGAGTGTCATAACCAAGAGTGCAGCAAGGCCCGTTGTTGTGTACCAATTCCCATTGGAGTCTAGCTCAAAACAGTGTTTTCAGGTTTTACCCCTATGTACATCTTTGCCAGATCCACCTCTACCTGCTCGTATCCAGATAGGGATGTATTTTCTTTGCAACCCATTACTCAATACTCATCAAAATATCATAAAGATTCCATATATATAAACATTTCTATAGGATTATTACTAAAGTTTTCATATCATAATTTCCACAAATAACTAAACCATCCTTTGATACTAACTATGACATCTCGCCTTTTTATCTCATAAACATTCATTACATTTTACAAAACCGAGGATCTTTAAGGTATAGTGTCTTGGAAACCAGGAACATAAAACATGAAAACATAAAAAATTCTTCTTAAACACTTGAAAGTATTCTCCTCTTGTTCATCCTAGGTTCATTACTGCATCTCATAACCTGGGGACATACATCAAAAGAAAGGGTGAGCAGAAGGCCCCGTAAGGGAAACAAGAGAAACATTTTACATGTAAACTTGAGATACTTCAATAAGGTCATGAAAAAAACATTACGGCATGATAAAGAAATCATGAGATATATCTTAATAAAAATAACACTTTTCATAACTTGAATATGTGGCTAAAACATTTTACAAAGACAATCATTTCTGTTTCACCAAGGTCCATCCCCAAGGTGTCAATAAAAATTACCAAGGTTATTCACCAAGGTATCAGTCTAAATGGCCATCTCTAGAGATAATGTCTTTACCCAATGCATTGGAGCGCTATCAGGGATCACCCTTAAATTCGCCTTTATTATCATGTGAGACACATATATCATCATCAAAAATTTCATAAAAAACCCATATAGCATAAAAGAAATGGGTTTCCTTTCATAATAATAACTTTATAAAAACTACTTTAAAGACGTGATCGTTATGTCACTTTAAACCCACAAAAAAGGAAAGTGAATTTAATGTATGTAAATCCCAGAATTAAAATAGAACATTTTGATATATATGTGAATACCACTGTAGAAAAAGAGCTTTGATTATTCACTTAATAAATTATAAGAATTTGAGAAAAAGAGAGAGACATTTTGAGACAAAATTCTGCAGCAAAACGGCTATGTTACAGGGTTTTAGAAAACATTGAAAAAAGAGGGAACATGAGTCACCCACTCATAAATGATTCATAGAACAGTAGTGGGATAGAATATAATGGATATAATAACATTGTAATGAAATTTTAATGATATACCATATGAAATGAAAATCATAGAGGGAGGACAGAAATAAGATTTCTCTTATTAAAATTCACCAGCATAACGACGTCACTTAAACTTCAACAAAAATGAATTGATAAGACCAAATAGAGTATCTCATAATATGAAAATAAAAGACCAGTATTATAGATATATAGATGATGCCACAACATAATTAAAAGGAACCTAAAAGACATGAAATTAATGTAGAACTTTGAAAAATGAGAAAGGTGAACGAATCCCTTAAAAATTCGGCAGCCTAACAGCGTCACTTAAACATCAACAAAAATTAATTAACGAGATCAAATAGAGTCTCTAATAATATGAACATAAAATATCAGTATGATAGATATAGATATTATACCCCAACATAATAAAAAGGAACTTTAAATACTTTACATGAAAGTATAACTTTGAAAAATGAGAAAGGTGAACGAATCCCTTAAAAATTCGGCAGCCTAACGGCGCCACTTAAACATTCATAAAATGAATTTATGAGAGAAAGAGGGGGTATCTAATCATATTAACATGAAAAGGGCAGAAAGATGAATATAAAATAACATCCTCCAACATAAGAACATGGAGCATAAAATATATGACATAAAAGAGATTACTTGAAAAGAAAGAGAGAGGTAGGATCCCTTATCTTAAAACATAACACTTAAAACTCAATGGTTTGGAATTTGAGGGCATGGGGGCACCTTGGGAGGACTCCTTGGGAGGTAATGAGACCATAAAATCGTTGGGGGAGAGTGGGGAGTCGAATGGATGAGAGGATTTCATGATATTTATAGGGAAAGTGAGAGGACAAGGCATTAATGGCCAAGGGACACCTCATTGGTGGTTTTGGAAAAACCATGGGCTTGCCCGTGGTAATTTCCCATGGAATTGGCCACATGGGACACCTTATAAATTATCTTACTATTCATAAGTAGACCATATTGATTACATACTTAATACATTATTTAATGATGTCATTAAACACCTGTAACTTAAAAACTATATTATAACTATTCATCGAAAATTCAACTCTTTTAGAAAAATCCCCAAAAATTACCTTAACATAATAGCTATGATCTGAGGTCAAAAATGAAATCCATTTTATAAAAATAATTTTCTAAATATTTTTAATTTAATTTTTAATTAAAAAACACTATTCACCCAAAAAAAACTAATACTTGACTAATAATTTGTGAAACCGTTATTTAACCATTTTATTTAATCACATTACTTAATCAAGGTGCCTAGATTACATTACATCTTTATTTAAGTGAGATTACTAATCCATTTGGTCACATTATAAATCCTAAGCATAAAATCACTATTCATAATTTACTATTCATCAAAAATTAATTTGATCTTATTAGACTCTAAATTTCTTACTGAACATAATTGTAGAAGATCATTTTTTGAAAATCATTACACATTTTTATTTATTTAAGGTTTACATAAACATTTTTTAAAATATCCTTTCTCTAAAATTTACCAAAAATATGCATACTATATTTATCCAGAAATTTGAAAATTCATAAACCTCAACATAAGAAGAAATCGAAATTATTATTTAAAACAAAGCATTACACAAAAAAGTTATGGTCTCCTTACATAGACCCTTATCACACCATCATAGGACCTAAGTGTAAGGTGTGCAAAGGTGAGGGAATCTGAGGGAGGCTCGGCCAACATCGCATGGGTAGTAATTTCTATCAGTTTGAACTTCTCGTGAAGGTGTTTCTATTCTAGCTTCATACGATGATGTATGGCTTGGGTTTGGTCTAGAGAAAAGCCCAGTGGTGCTACCTCCTTCCCAAGTTCTGTTAGATGGGATTCGATTGGCCCGTGACTAATTGATGAGGCCATCAAATCTTCGTTCTATATTAATTAACCAAGATCACTTCTATTTAGAGACAATAATCGAAACGTTTAGTTTCCAGCGGTCATATAATAGTCAAAACCCAACAGTCTCGTTTTTATTATAATCATGTTATCAAATGAAACAATTTTGTTGAGTATGAAAAATAAAATAACACACAAAATTAGGAAACAAGATTTCCTTAAAAAATTTTGGTCGTTACACTGTGGTCTCTTGTGTCCCTCTCTGCCACACTGGTAGCACATGATCGGGCCACCTGAAGAAGCTACCTGGCTGGTACTGCCACCTTGAGAGATGTCCATCTACCTCTTCCTCTTGCCCGTAGAAATAGTACCAGTAACTGGTGCTGAACCGCCCTGGCCCACACCCCCAGATTCACACGGGTTCCTCTCTGAAATCAATGCCTGGTTGACTATCACGTGTACATTAGGAAACCTGAAAACATTTACCAGAGCTCGGATGTCATAATGAAGACCATCCTCAAAATGTCTGGCTCTCAACATCTCATCACCCACCGGCACGGGTGCAAAACACTAAAGCTCTATAAAATGAGCAGAAGAGTCCATCACCGACATGGCGCCCTGAAGAAGATTCATGAACTCTCGAGATCTATCTGCCCTCAGCGTCTCAGGAATGAAGAAGTAATAGAATACTGCCTGAAAATATTCCCACGCCATGTGCCTGTGATGCTCTGTCTGTGTGGTAATATCCCACCACCTCTTGGAAGAATCACGCAGCATGTAAGTCGCAAGAATGACCCTCCGCCCTGGAGGCGTCTCCAGATGCTCGAAAATAGTCCTAATCGATCCTAGCCAAGACTCTCCACCCTGTGGTCCACCATCCCTCTGAAAACGTAGGTGGATGCTACTGATGAAAGATACGTGTCAGCTCAGCCATATATGTAGCAGCCTTCGGTGCTCCCTGAAAGGTCTGAATGAACCGCATAAAGCCTTCACGGAACTGCACCTCTGTGCCTATGTCCGGTATAGCAGTTGGTGTCACATCTGGCTCTGCTGGAGGATCAACTGGTAGCCCATGGACCACCACCTCCGGAGTATAATCGTCGCCGCTCTCCTGGAAAACAACTTGCGGTCGTCTAGGTGTCCTGACATTGCAAGGTCAAAAGCATGCCCCAGATTTGAGATTTTTATGACCAAAATGCGAAAGAACCACAATGGAAACAAGAGGAAGAAGGCATTCAATATTGGAAAAACAAGACTACACAGTGTGTACAATGACTACACGGTCTGTACTTGACTTCCCTTCGACTGCCCAGGTCCTTCTATACAGCTATGCCACACGGATTCCGTTGAAAAAAACTACACATCGTGTATAATATCTACACGACATGTACGGTGTTATTTTCCAACTACCCGGGTCGTCTGTGACACGGCCGACTACTCGGCTTGACACTACACGACATGTTACACCCACACAGGGCGTGTACACCACCCCATTTCCCAGCCACATGACTAACTCCACACGGTCTGTCCTCGGACCAGACTACACGGCATGTCCCACAGGTACACGGCGTGTTCAGGGAGAGGTGACACCGGACCGTGTTGTTAGTTACATGGCCGAGTCCCCAGGTCACACTACATGGCGTGTCCATAATTGACATGGCATGTTCTGTAAAGGAGTTCACCGACCTATGTTGTTACTTACACGGCCGGACTCCGGGTCAACACTACAGGGCATGTACAAAAACTACACGACGTGTTTTACCCAAGCCCGTCCCTACCCCGTGTCGCCGCCCACACGGTTTGTGACACGGGAAGAGACTACACGGCGTGTACATAGCATACAAGGCATGTAAAAAAAGTTAATTTTTCTTCCCGAACGTAAAATCATACACGGTGTGTATAAAAATACTACACGGCGTGTATACTGGGTTTCCGGATAGTATGCCTCAAAAACTTCCCCGGAACCCATAAATTACTAAAACGAACACCTAGGTGACAAATTCCGACCTGTGGGGTCCCATACTCCCCACGAATCAATGTTTGACATCTTATATGTGTTATAACCAATAAACAGTCAATGATCCACCAAATTCCGGTCAATAGGGGCCCATACTCCCCAAAAACTAATGTTTGGCGTCCATTATATAAACAAGCCCCAAAAAACAATACCCTATCACAAAGAAGGTATTTTTATCAAGCAGTTATCACAACAGCATGCTTCATCAGCACAACAACTATCACAATAACATGCTATTTCTAATGCACCGACATGGCATGGAAACTATGCATGGCATGTGATACCTATCACGTGCCTATATGAGGCATGAGACGACATACCCTCATCTAATCTGGTTAGAACTAAATAGAACCCATAGATAAAATATAAACAACACAATCTCAAGTGTTTCACCCAACGGAGAAAAAAAATCAATTGTAAATTGAAAAATCAACAAAATTGCAATCACGAGGCAAATTTGCTTTTCCATGTACGCGGGTTACTTACGCCCGAGAAAAAATTCTTACCAACTACTGTTCATCCTATCCCTAACTACGGCTCGAAATAGTAAGTCAAAGAAAATAAACTCTTTGATACCACTTTGTAATGTCCCGAACCTAGGTGCCACGCAACGGGTGCCCTAATCCCGGTTCTCCACGTGACCTCAAGCACATTTCCCCAATCGCTAGAGGCTTCCGACTAGTAGCGAGGGCCCATGTAGGATTATGGGGTAACTATGACCTCAATTGACAAAGTTTAGTGCAATGGAATATAGAATAAACATACAATGAAAGGGAAAGCAATAAACATACACAGCTAAAATAAACTACAGTCGTTGATATAACCAAAAGTATAGAAGTGATGATGCTATATGTTTCAAGTTCTATAAAAACAGCCAGAACATGTTATAAATCAATACAGTAAAACAAAATACTCAGTACAACAAAAAAAGAAAAACAGCTGGCAGCAGCATCGCGAACCTAGGCTCAGTCCCATGCCCTTCTACTCCTCAGCAATAATCAAGTACCTGTATAGGGACTCATTCCCCTATCTTCACCTGCAGAAACGTAATCTTCTTAGGCTGAAAATCATGGACCAAACAGGGTGTGAGAAATATATCTCAATAGGCACCCACCAAAGGCCCGTTCTCATCTATGTGTAAAACATGCAACGAGTGTGCAGTAGTAAAATGCAATAAACTAAGTAGTACTCAAAAGTATCCAACATAACAGTTAAATTTACATTTTATTATTCATTTAATTCCATTAATTTAGTAACATTTTTGTGCTCAACAGCACCATGCCCTATGGCCAACCAGAAGCTTTCCCTCAGGATAATATAGTAAAACCACGCCCACAGGCTAACCCTCAGGCTATATATAATCCAACCCACAGCCATTGCCCTCAGGAGAAACAGAAATTTATCTCAGGCATAGGAAGTGTCGCCCTCAGGCACAGAAGTCAAGCCCTCAGGCACGAAAGGTTGCCCTTAGGCGAAATAGAGCATCACCCTTAGGCTAAAATAGTCACGCCCTCGGGCTAATCACAAAAACATCCTCAGGATAAATAGGTAATCGGTCCATTCCCAACATGTCAAAAGCAGTAAACAAGCAATTTATCTCAAGGAAATTCTACGATTACTACTTTAAAGGAATACCCTCGGGTATCCTGGCCAAACATCTAAACAGTGAAACACACCCCTAGGGTGGTTTCAGATCCAAGAAATGATCCCAACCACCATTTTATTATCAAAATTTAATCACCTATGAAATTCTAGGAATTAAATATAGCAACATCCTCTTCCACATGACACCCCAACAGGGGTTCGTGGCACAAAAACGCAAAAAATGCACAAAAACGCACAACAGTTGGAAATTTACACCAAGACACCTTCCTTATATGTCAACGAGCGGTATACACGATCATCAATCCCAAAAACACCAAAGAACGACGTAGATCTGATGAAGAACAAAACCCATTTGTACGTAAATAACTTCAGTTGGGAGAAGAATTGGTCAGAAGGGGCCTAGGAGGGGGAAGCCCTTAACCATGCGGTTCCAACAGGATCGTCTGAGGCAGAAACCGATTCCAGACGAACCCCCGGTAGATTTTCAAAGGTCCGACCATCCTTCTTGGATCCAAAATGACTCAAACGCCTCCTCTGCCAAATGAGGAGGCTACTGCCTGTTTTAAGCCGAAAAAACAAAGTACACGACATGTACTTCTGAGTACATGGCATGTACTTCTTTCATTAAACTATTCATTTGGTGGCACTGCCATACTGTTCAACTGTCGACATGATTACACGACATATACTCTAAAGTACACTGCATGTACTGTCACCCAGCTGTCGGCTGCTCCACCGCCATACTGTTTTGGCCTACCGACTGACTACACAGCGTGTAAGTACAACTACACGGCAGGTAGTCAGTTCCTACACCCCGCGTTTCCAACATGGCTACACACCCCATGTACTCATCCAAACATGGAAAAAAGTAAACAGCGTGCGGAAAAGTACATGCCGTGTAGTTCAAAAATTTAGGATTTTTCTCCATTTTCTGTATTTTCTCAAAAACACTTAAGGAAAAGGAAAAAGATGAAGCATGTAACTCAAAAATAAAAACCGGTTTCGTATAGTTCTATACTTAATATATACTATCTAATGTCCAAAATAATCCATTACAACCTTTAGGCTTATCCAAAATACTTTTGTCCAATATCACAGTACAAAAAAAAATTAGTGCCATAAAGGTCATAAAACAAGCATGTGAATACAATCATTTATCCCCCAAATATCATAAAATATATCTTTTTGGCCACATTCCAATCATGTGAATACCATAATTTTGTATTCTTTTTAAAATTTAATTACAATAGAACCATATTGAAAACATGAATGTCATCAAAAGTTAACTCTTTCAACATAAAAAAATCCCAAAAATTCTATATACTCAAACCATGATATAACTTTGTCTTTATAACCGTCATGAGCACATTAATACTGTCAGACATCTCATTATCTCTTTATTCCATCATTATACACATATCATGTCCTTTCCAAAATTATATGAATAACCTTTCATGGTTACTGGTTCCATTAAACTTATACATTAAAATAATTTAGAAAAAACTATAGTGTAACAATCCTTAGATGTTTTATTGTTCCATAGTACTGTTAAATTACTTATACAACATTACACTTGATAAACATGGAATAATTTTACTAGATTTATAAACCATTAACCTAGCTTCATCACATTATTCCCCAACACTTATTTCATCTCATATATCATTTGTAGTATCTTCATCATCATCAACATAAATACTACCCATATGACAACGTTGATTCTCTACATGAGATTTTCTCGTAGGGAATCGATTTACGTGATACACGTATATTCCAAATTTAAATCATTTAACTATTGTTGATGTCTTATTAATACAATTAACCTTGTCCATTGTGTTAACAGAACATTTTCATTTTCCATTACTAACTATGAGTACATCATTTCCACAACCAAAGATTCTTCTCGTTCCATTGAAACATTCTATTTTTTGACTCTTCCCACATGATTTACATGAGGAAAATTGAACTTTATTACCATTTTTATCACCATGAAACTCCACCATTCTCTTCTTAGCTGCTTCAGAAAAATCACCAATGTTTATATTATTGATCATATTATGAGATTGATGATTAAGCATAATAATAATGTTACTCATTATAACTCCCATTTAATTTAGATGTTCTTGAATAATATCATTCCATTGTCCATCTTATTCATCCTTAAAATCAATCATCTAGCTTCTATCCATTTTCTAAAACCCAAAAAGAATATGTTCAAAGGAAAAAATCATACATTGAAAACAACATAATCAAGGGGGAGTACTTTAAACATATGAAAACATATGATTAATCTTATATTATTTATGATCCTTATAATAATTCTTAAATTGTAACCTATAGTTATACATAACCATTACTACATCCCAAAATTATCCTTCGAAATATATATAATGATCTCACTAATGTTTTCACATCCAAGTTTTCAAAGGATGACTAAACCTTCACTATGAAACCAACTGTATACACCCAAGCATGACGTACATGAACAATAAATTTCTTTAGTATAATAATTAACACATGGAACAAAAGAAATCCCAATGCCCATATTAGATTAGTGTATTTGGAAACTCAAAAGATATTATTAAAATAATAGCGAATGATCTTCAACATCTCCCATAATGCTCTTCCCCATTTTTTTCCAACCTAAAACATATCTTTATATCATGGGTAAATGAAAAAATAAAATGGGTGAGCTCAAATATTTAGAATGGTAATCATGGAGAACTTGAAACATTCCATAAATATTTGAATGTAATAACATGAACATAAATATTAAACATAAAAATCTGGAGAAATGACATAAAATTTGGATGTACATAAGGCGTAGATCATAAATGAACATTAATATTGACAAATATAATGTGAATAAAACATAGAATTGTGTAAAATCATTCAACACATAATATGATTTCCATATTTTCGAAGACATTTATTCCAATAACATCATAGTGGACAATCTCCATTACTAAACTGAGTTTACATGTCGTTTGAGCCATGTATTACTAAATCAGATTAAACATCCCTTCCAATCATGTTTGTCTCATAAATCTTTACCCAATGTATTGTACGGAGATATTGGTTCCTCCCATCTCATAATGAAATCATTGTTACATGTGCCACCAAAACATAAATCATTCATCATAGCGTAACCCATGTAATAAAATGGGATTCTTAAACCTCACGCCATAATAACATAATCCATATAAAATTACAATCCATCATTAACAAAATAAAATCATTTTAATAATAGGAGTAGAAATATAACCCATTTTAATGAGAATCATCTTATATGGAAAATAATATTGATAAACCACTTGAACATAGTTCTTGTAGAAAATATCATATCTTATTAAATATCATTTTCATTTCTCAATATTTCATGAAATATTAAAAGATAATATGTTAATAGAAAATATAGTTGAAAACATGTAAATAAGATTTATTGAAATAAAGCTCTATGAAATGTAAAAACCAATTCATGTTGTATAATTTTAAAAAAACATTCTCCTCGTACTTTTAAGAGAAAAGTAAAAAAGTTCCACATATGGTAAACAAAAGAACGATTCCATACATACCATGTAGTAAAAAAAGGGGTAAAATTACATTAATCATACATGGAAGAATAGTAATCATTTTTTGAAAACATTTTTATAATACATAGACTTGGATGATAAATATAACCCCAATAAATACATACATATAAGAAATATTAAATAAAAATGGGTTTTCAAAATTGTCCCTTACATTAGATCAGTTATTATTCATATGTATTTTATCCTCATGTTGAATGATTCAAATAATATTATAGACTTAATCCAGAATCATATATACATTAATGAGAAGATTTATGGAAATAGTTTCATCTGTTTGTTAGTATCATTTCATTGTTACTCATTATTCTGGTATTAAATGCTTTGTGTTCATACATTTGTTTTGATAGATAATTTCTTATTCCAATTTTTATGTTATAGTTATATAATTTAATGTATGGTGTTATTATAATATATATCATATTTATTAATTTAATTCTTTATATAGTCATGGTTAAATAATGATCATGTTGAACAAATCACATCACACCATGGGGACGGTAAGATATACTTACGTACGAGTGACGATATCGTTCCCATAATTGATTAATGGTATTGTAGTGGATGGATTATAATATCCCAGAATTATTATAATGTTTTAATTTCTAATATATTTTTATTATTTCCACCGCTATACCCATCTAATTACAGTGGACATGAAAAAATATTACACCATGATGTGGAGACAGTAATTTGTACGTATTTACTCGTGATGATTTCATTTTTGGTAGGATGTATAGAAGGTGAAATATGATCGTTTATTATATATAATAACACACACGCACACACACACACACATATATATATATATATTAGTGATACTAGTGTTTTTACTTTGTAATGAAACTAATAATGTAGAGGTTGTATCAGAAAAAATTAATTTGAATGAATTGGTAGAAAAGATTACCTCTTTCTCGATGTGCCTCCTCTAAATTTCATCATAGGGTACTAGAGTTAGTCTTTTGAGAAGACCAGAACCACTAGAATGTGAAAAGGGATTTTTAAAAGATAAATAGGCAGGGTTTGACCGATCTTCAAGGCTCAAAACGGATTCAACAAGAGATGGAGGAGGTGCCCTTTTATAAGAGGGGAGAGAGGAACTTTAGGAGTGTACCAAGATATTAAATTATTGTAGATTCAATTTCAATTTAAAAGGGTCGATAACTTATTTAATTATAATATAATATGATTTTTGTTTGAATACCCATCATCCAATAATTTTTTTACTTTTTTAAAACATTTTTATCCTTACCTTTTCACTATACGCTTATTTTATCCTTTTTAATATTACCGTAATATCATGTTATTTTCACATTGAGGGTTAATGTAAATACCATATAATGTAAAAGTACCCACAAAAATTTAATTAAGAACTATTTGGAAATATATTAACCATTTGGATGAATATTATATTTTTATGACTTTAATATCATTTAATAAGCTATTTTATGTTTTAAGTAAATCATTATGTCAATTTTGGATACTATTAATTCACGAATTTTTAAAAATTCCATATCAAACTGATTAATTTTACCCATAGTCATAAACTAATACATATTATGTCAATTTCATCCATAAAATACATGTATTGAATCAAAATAACTAAATTATATTTATTTTAATATTTATAAATTCATTTATTTTAATCCTTTATCAATGAAACAATCACTGTATCATTCTTGTGTCATAATTAAATTTAGTTATTTAATTTCAAAATATTAAAGATAAAATATCATGATGTATAATTTTTTAATCTTTCTAATCACAATTTTTAGTCTAACGGATCACTTATATAACCCCATATAAAAAAGTTCATTAAAAGATACATGTTTAGGTTATATATTCGTTAACATTAAATTAAAACTAATTATATTTTACTTTTACTTACAAGTGGATTTAGGGGGTCCCAAAATATACATAATTATTCTCATTGTTGGACATGTATCATAAAAAAATGTTAGGACATGTGTTAGCGTAATTATAATATTATTTTACCCTTATTTACCAGATTTATCCTTCAACCATGGTAAATAAAATATTTAATGATGTTTCTATTCATAATGTCTCAAAATAAAAGTTACATATTCAAAAAAATTGGATGTCCTACTTCCAAATATGGAATCCATATATTCAAATTCAAAACACAAATGTTTCATTAATTAATTTAAAAATTATCTCGTTGTTGAGAAAATGAGTTTTTAAAGTTAAAACATTGTAAAATATTGAAATGTTTTTCCTAGGACATCAATGTAAAACAAATACGAAGTACATACATTATTTTATGTTGTAAAAATACATTCAATTTGTACATTAAAACCAATATATATAATAATTAATAAGATAATTTATCTCGATGAAAAAAGTTATTTTTAATTAAAATTTGGGGTATTTTTACTCTTAATAAAAATATGAATGTAATGAGATAATTATAAAAATTTTATCCAACATTATATATTATATCCTGATTCAAAAGAAGAATATTATTTAAAAAAATTGAAATTAAAAACATGTCGGAATTATATTTAAAATGGTAGCACAGGTAAAAGATGTTAAAACTGTATTTTGTAAAAATACTTATTTTATCTGAAAAAATTTACTTTGTTCTCAAACAAGGTTCTAGGGAATGTTTAAGATGAATGATAATGTTATAAAATTAAAAATTTGGTTAATACTATTCATAACGGATGGTTCATAATAATATTATAATACTAAACTGTTATTGAGTGAATATTAGTATTGCGTAAAGCACAAGCTATTGAGGAAGGAAACTCTTTCATGTAACATAATCTATGTTATTATTGAGTGTAGTGAATTATTCCATTGAAGTTACGTATAACATAATCCATTCTCAGTTAATTTATACATTGAAGAAAATACACACATTTTTGTATGTAATTAATTCTATCAGAAGAACTTGAAATTGTGTGCAACATATCCCAAGAATAGTGTTCCATATACTATATGCTTTTACTATCCTGCGTATATATCAAGATAATTATAGTGTAGCGAACAATGAAATATATCAAAGAAATTTAAAAATAACCAATCTTATAAAATCTCATGGTGTTACATTTATATATTCTATAAACCACCATATGTAGGATATCACTCAACTCACAGTATTATCCATTTTTGACTTCCACTATTTGTATATTCTCTATATGTTGTCTAATTCAATTCAATTTGGTTTAGATGAATCCAAAAAGATTGTAAAACTCATATTAGTCCCAACCCTCTAATATAACCTTTTGAATATAGTTGATCTCATCAAATAAATTGGCTTCTTAGAACTTATTGGTTCTGATATATCTTGTGTAGCCCTATCATCTTGTACTCCCACACAAGCTTCACCTACACTTTAATTTTCATGAATTTTATATGATCGCCTTATATCATGTGTTCTATTTCTCTCATTATGAACATTTTAGGAATCTATAATTTTCTCCCTTCTAGATCTAATACTCTAATCCATTTGGAGTTTGATACTTTATTTTCAACCTAGAATTTCATTCCCCTCCAAGTTTTGATACATCTGCAATACATATTATCTTAATAGAAAAAATATAAACTTAATAACATTTAACCTTCAATTATCTCATGTATTATATATAAAAATTTCATCTCTTAAATTTTATGAATAAAACATTTTTCATTAATCGTCAATGTTCATAAAAATAATTTTCATCAACATGTACATATTCCATTATTTTATTTAAATTAATCTATTGAACATATACTAAATTACCATACCATAACCCCTATAATTTTTTTGACCTATGACTAATGTTGTACTTATACAAGTGAGCTATGTCATAATTTTTATTTTCTATTCCAAAATACCCATATCTATTTTCAGTGAAAACTAATAATTTTTAAATTTCACTATTAAAATTTAGTTATTCATGTTAGAAAATCTGATCTATTATGGTGTTTTTTGGAACAATATTCCTTTTATTTATCAATTTTTTTTGAAAAACATGATATATTAGGCATTTGGTGCACCTGCATTCATTATCCTTATGATGATAATTAAACATCCATCAAAATTAACTTTATTTCAAAACATTCCACTGAATGAGAAAATGAAATATATCAGACTTATTCATAACTAAATAAATGTAAAATGACTAAGTAGCATCATGAGTAATTATTATAATGTAAATGGAAGCACAATGAGTCTAAACAGGTGTTAATCGCCATGAAACATCATTCACATCATTCATTTAATATTTAACCATGAATCATATTTCTTTTATTATTAAAACATTTATATTCTAATCAATAAGTTAATTAATCAACCAATGGAAAACATTTGGATCTTCAAATGATGAACGTCATGTAAATAAAATAGATTCTATGATTTTTTTCAAATAAATTATTTCATATTTTACACCAATTGTGATCACCATAAATCCCTACATAACATTACATACATCATTCAAAAATGTAGTTTCATAACCATCCCTATCGTGTTATCAAATAAAAATAAAAAAACATGATTGACCAAGAATGTAACTATCTTATATATGATTTAGTAATTCTAAATTGTTTATCTTAATATTGGAATCCATTTTATGTAAACTTATTCGTCTTCACCATAAAATATATAAACCTTAACCATTGAACCCTTTTTAAATAACATGATAGTCTTGAGTTAATATCCCATGATTATAATAAACTATTAATACTAACCAGTTGATTGTATCTTCAATATATTTTTATAATTTAAATATAGCTATATGATTTTTCTTCCCCTCTATTATTGTTAAATATACATTTTTTATTCATATAGATATTCTTTTTTTCTAACAACACCAAGGTGTTAGACCTAGACTAAATGATATGATCTATATAAACTATAGAGACATGACTTATGAGACTTAATTTGTTATTATTTCTTATATTGAGGTGATCTTCATCATCTATCATCAATTAAAACATTTTTGGATAGTACATGGATTTCTATCCCCCCAATATCCTCATTTTCTATAAACATTCAGATATCATCAAATATCATGTTTGTATATCAACTAGAATTACTAACCATAATTACCATTTTATCATTGACCAAAATATTTATATATATCATAATTACAAATAATAAATCATATTAGAAAATTATCATCATAGGTTTGAGACTTAGGTGTATCATGTTGAATTTATTCATATCATTATATAATAAAATTACATCAAATAACCTAAATATGAAATGTCATTAAACTACTGATTAATTATTAAGAGTTTTTATGTTCTCATAAATGTCATCCAATTATTTAATAATTATTTCTAGTATTATTTTTCCTTAATAATTATTGAACATTATTTTCCAAATACAACTTCAGTAGTGCCTTGAACTTTCTATCCAACAATTAAAATTTATCCCTTTCTACATTATCTATTTTTTTCATTATATAACGTGATCTATAACCCTCTAAATCAGATGGAATTCTAATTTAATTTTCAATAATAAAATAAATATTCCATTAAACCAATATATTTTTATGTTATTTATCTGACACAATGACCTCTACTAAATAACAATTCTTACTATAAAAAATAAAAACATCATATGAAAATAAAATATGATATAATTATCGTTGATTGAGAGATGAAAAACACACTATGATACAAAATTTTTGAATGGAACCCCCTCTCCTTCTATATATACAATCAATTTATTTGAAATATAATCTACTACAATAATATTTTTTATCTATATCATCATATCATAAAAATTGAACACTTAAAAGTAATACCTCAATATATTAAGACTACAAATAGTATGAGGTCACTTATCGCTACCCAAAAAACAATGCATACCATTCAGAAACTCAATTAACATTGAAATACATTCAATTAATGAAAAATTCAATATATATATATATATATAATAGGAAATATACATAAGAGATTATACTAATTCCATAATGTTTTCCTATATGTATTGGATAAATACTAAGCCATTCTTTCACACCTATTGAAGTATATGATTTAATATCATTAATAAATTAGTTAGAGTGGTACACTGGATTGGATTATCACTATCTATATATTATACATAAATGTGACGTACTATTTTTATCACTAATTCACTATATTGATTGATCACCATAAAATATTATAATATATTTTTTCTAATTTTATCAATCCCTATATTATTCAACATTTACAAAAGAGAAACAATTTTTAATGTGATTAAGAATATAGAATATATATATTTATGTAAATTATATATGTTGGTAAAAAAATCTAATTAAATCAATCTAGGGTATTTACTAAAAATCAATGCAATTAGAATAATTTATTAGATGTTATGATACTTTTTTGAAAATAATTCTCCATATAGAGAAAAATTACCACTACCTACATTGTATCATATTGAAATAACTACTATAAAAGGTTTTTGTAATACAATTTATAGTTATATAACATCTAGTAACGTGAAAATAGGATTAACTTCCAAATAGATTTGAAATTTATCCAATTCCTTAAAACCCAATTCAACATCATAAATTTTTTGGGTCAGTCTGTATATCTTTTTCATCTTTATTTAAACATATTAATTTGTTGGGATTGAACATTATGATATGGTGTTTCCCTCTTCCCCTAACACATTTATTTCCTCTTGATAACTTTCCTTTCAAAAGATATTATAGTGAGATTTATTCTTTTAGTTTTTGGTATTTAGTATTTTTTCATGATTATTTATTGTCGTTTCCGTTAAAGGTGGTCGTAATTGTATTTTACAATGTTTCATCCATGGTATCATCAATAATCATATTTAGTTTCATTAATATTTTAAATTGTTAGGTTATTGGTAGATAGTTTTGTATATGTTCTAGAATAAAAATAATTAATAGATTAAAATTAAAACAACGTAGGATATTCAAATTCATTTTAATGTGTGTTTAGTAATGGATTATTGAGTTTTATTGGTTATTAGATAGGGTATATTATGAAAACTCAAATAATAATTATTTATCTAAATAAAATAAACTAATAAAATAAATTTTTAATGGGGATGTCAATTTTCATGTTAATTAACGACTTTATTTATATTTTATATGATTATTATTATTTTAAATTTTTATTTATTGTGAATATTATACTAAAAAACCTTATCAATTTTATAAATTTTTTTTTCATATTAATTATAATTAATAGATTAATTTTAAAACCTAAAATATATGGTCATAAATTTTCTAATGACCTTTTAAATTAACATTTCTTTTGTTAATGTATAATATTGTTATGGCAGGTGGTGTAATTACAGGTCCTGTTTTTATGGAATGGATGTTAGTGTAGTTGTGTTTCTATTTATATATTATAACATGTAACATAGAAAAAACCATTTTTTTGTTAAAAATGATAATGGGAGTCGGGATGAAATTGAATGTCTATGATTGTTTTAATAAACATGACAAGGAAAATATATATCAAAAAATAATAATAATGGTATAATTAAAGTATTTTGTATCTTTAAATTTTTTTCGTTAGAATGTTGACATGGGTGGTATTTTTGTGGTGTTCCTTTGTTTTCATTTACTACAATTACTTTAATTTGATATCATTCCTAAAAAATTCACCATTATGGTAGGAATGGACAATGTTGTTGATTTTTTGTTTATTTAATTGTGGGAGAATTGATGTGTTTTTTATCTACTACTATTGTGTGTGGGATAATGAAAAATTCCAATATATTCTTATAGAAATTAATGTAGTGATAATTTTATCTTTAAATATCCTAACAATTAGTTCATTCAGAAAACAAGAATGAAATGATAGTAGTAGATTTATGATGTGAAAGACACAAGGGTGGAAATTATTTAATCTTATGATAATTAAAATGTTGTATGGAATTATATTTTATTTAAATAGTGATGTATTATTTATAATTAGTTATTGAATGAATTCATCACCCATTGGATTGGATAAATGTATTAGTTTGTGGAATATAGTTAGAAATTAAATATGAAAAAAAAATTTAACAATGAATATAATTTTATAATAAAATGATAGTTGGAGTGATTTTAAATGATATATTAATGTTGAAACATTTCATTATGTGGTTCCCACAATCCCATGGTTTGGCATAACTGATTGATGATGAAATTTTGTCAGAGGAGGTGTTTTTAGTGTAGTGGATCATTATAGGTATACTCATACTTATTATAATTTCATAATTTTTAATATATAATATAAACAATACCATGTGTATATGGTTATAGTTTTCATAAACATAGAGTTTTATCCATTTTATGATTATTGTTTGAGATTTATCTCCATAATAATCAAAATACCCAATTATAATTAAATGAATGTGATAATGATTAAATATTTTTGTAGTGTGGTAATGGAAGAAAGGGGGACTTATTTTAATTTTGTTTTATTCACTTTGTCTAAAAAATGTGTCATTGGAATTAATTTATTTATTTTTGTTATATTTTGGTATTTGATGGTGAAATACAGGGATGTGTATTTATGATTATGGTTGGGAATGAATGTTATGTGGACATGTGTCACGATAATATTTATGTGATGTGTTTTGATAATTTTAATGAATTGTTAATATGAAAGACTCTAATTCATGATTAGTTAGTGAGGGCATGTTCAGTTGTGGTAAATTACCCATATACTGAGTTAAAGATTTATCAGAGCAGACTAGTAAGTGTGGCGATAACAATCTATTGAATTTGAAGGTATATTTTTATTTTTTCTGTATATTTGGTTATATTTATCATATACTAGGTACCTATATAATGATAATATATATAGATAGTGCTGATGTTTATTTCAAAACTATATTTGGAAAATTGTTGAGGATATTAATAGTAAAGGACAATATTTGCATAGTCAAAGTGGAATGTTAATTTCAGCGATGCATATTTTTCTTGATGATTCTACTTTGAATACACTTTATCATTTTATTTATTTTAATTTACCATTAATACTATTATATATTTATTTTTAATTGTTGTTTAATTTTTATAATGTTTATTTGACTATGTAATCCAAAATATAGAACACTCTATTGTTTTTACATATTTTATAGTATAGTAATATAGATATAGGATTTGTTTTGGTTATATTTCACAAATATGAGATTTTATTTAGTTCATACAGATTTCATCCATGAGTTAATTCTATGGTATTTGGGTATTTAGAAAATATATAACATTGGGTTTGGTGGTATGATTACAAATTTAGAATTAATTATATTTTATTGGTGGTTTTGTTTCATTATTTCTATTTTTTTGATGGTAGCTCTTCCAATTTTTTGTTTTATAATCTCAGTTTTAGACTCCAAATATTAACCTATTGTATTAGGTTTTTAGTGTTAATAAGGCCTTCACTACTAGCTTGATAGGGGTTCCTGTTGGGGGAATCTCATGAAAAATTGGAATAAAATCTCGTGGTTTTTTTATAGTGTAGAGCGTCGAGTTGTGCATATGATTTGATTGAATGGGATTAATAGATACATATTGATACTCAATATTAAAATGTTATGTATCCCAAGGGGTGCATATAGGAAACAAAAATATAGTGGCTTCTATGATCAAATGAAAATAAATTACATCCAAACTAAAAAAGTTACGTTAAAATTATTATTTTTATAAGGTATATATATTATAGGATCATAATAAAACATTATGATTAGCTTCATTGGAATTTTCATTATATAAATTTTTAATGTGATTAAAATTCTATTTTTATTGAATTGGTAATTTATAGTTTTCTTTACGAAATGATTAAAACGTATTATGGAAAATGAAAGATAATAATTAAGTATAATATTTGTTTTAAATAAATAATATTTTATTCCTAAATATTTTAATTCCATGCATATTACAATATGTGTTCCTATAAATATACTTTTGTTACCATTGTTAAAATCCATAACCAGTTAATGTAACCCCATTTATATAATTGTGAGAAAAATAAACATAAGAGTGATGTTTTATGTAATAAATAAAATATTAGATCCATTTAAATAACAAATTCCATTAAAAAGTAACATGCCATTAATTTGAATAAATTTTAACTATGAACAAGCCTAGCTGATATTTTATTTTTATTATGATTTATTTTTTCATGTGATATATTTATCTAATGATTTATTATATGCGTGAGTTTTATATTTTTTATGATATTGTATTATAGACATTTATTACAGTAGCTTTTGGAATCGAAAAAATATTCGTGGTCGTAAGCTATTGAATATGAAAAATTTAATCATGTATTGACATGTGTCCCTAATTGAAATAATGATTAAAGATATGGGATACCCGTACATTAATGTGTCACACACTGAATTATAAATACCAATTTGTGTTTATTTTTTTGAATTATTAATGATCACATATATTTTTAAAAAACCCAAAATATACGTTTGGAATAAGAAGTGAAATTTTTGGATTGACTATTGTAGAAAGCATGTGTAAAGAAATATAATTTACTCATTATTTTTTATAAAATAACTAGTATATATATCCTCATAAATGTTTATATATTGGGAATGTTCCCCCCAAAATGGATGAAAATGTATTTTACCAATTATGATATATGATATCATTCATCACTGATGATATAATGATTAATTACTGATTATTTTGATCCTAATAAGCACAAAACATGGAAATAAAGGACGTGGAATTTTTACTTAATAATCAATATATATTGTAATGGAATGTATAATAAATATATTCTATTTACATGATTTATATGATGGTTTTAAAATTCTTACACAACCATCATCTTTTGATATATAGTTTTAGAGAATTATAGAAATCATTAGCTAAAAAATTATATAAATCAACATATAATACATTTTTTCCCACAAAAAAATATGGTATTAATTTAACACAGATGTTTCATTCAAATAATATATTCATCATTATGTAATAAAATAACATAGTATGTGATATAAAAAGAAATTAAACCTCTTAATTGACTGAAATCCAGGAAAACATATGAATTTTTTTCCTTTTTTATCAACTACAATTCGATCACATAAATAAAAAAAATATCAACTATATAATGTAAAAACAGTACCAACTAAATCTATTGAATACCATTACAAGTATAGGATGCTAGTAAGTAAAAAATAGGTACTTAAAATTTCATGACTGCATTCCATAAATAAGAATCACCTTTAATTTTTTATATTCATTACATTCTTCCTGATATCGAATGACATACAAAAAACCCTTACAATGAATTTAATAAGACTATTTTAGAATCATATTCATGACATATATTCACTAATTATTATCTTATTAGATAAAAGTAATCCATAATTAATTCAATTTTATTTACAAACAATGTTATCCCACTCATTTGTTTCCATTGATGGAAATTCAATACCCATTGCATTGAAGAGCAATATCATGCTCAACATTCAACATATATAAAAATCAAGTACATTTTCCATAATAAATATAATTCATGATTTTTTCATCATAATAAATTCATTAAAAAACACATTTCACCAAATAAAAAATGAAAATTTTATTTTTTCATTAAATGTCCCAGAAATATCACTTTTCTGTTGATGAATTTCTAAAAACCATCCCCTAAATAATAAAAATTGAATTGATTCTTATACCCTTTAGAACATTAATCAAAGGAATTATAATGTTAAAAAAATTTATTAAGGGAAATTTTTCTACTGTCACATGTGTTTAAAATCATTAATTTTTCACATTAGTAAAAAAAGTGAAAATAACACATTAAATTATTGTAAAAAATATTCGATTAAATATTTTTAAAATAAATTCAAAATTCATTGAAAAATACAATTATGAAAAATTAATTGATAAATATTAACATTCATGAAATTGTTTAAAAAACATGACTATATATGGGAATGATATCAAATTAATATGATAAAATAATATTTTACAGATAAACAGATTACCACTATGGGAAATTATAAATCAAATAAAAAATTGAATAATTATAAAATAAAAGGGCTTATAATCCTCATAAATATTTATATATAAATGAAAATATACATACATATGGACATATATAAATAACATAAAATAAAACATTAGATTATGATAGAATAAGTCACAATGAATTGGAATTTACTAGATAAAAAACATATGGTATTTATTTCCTATGTTCATAAATTCTATATCCAATTAATAAAGAAATTTTTATTTGTTTTATTAATTATTTATATACATTATCAATTTCATTTTATTATTATTTATCACTTTATATCATTAATTAACTTTTTTATTTATTAAAAAATAGTTATGTTTGTGCTGCATAATTTGGAGTCATTTTGTTTATATCCTCAGCATGACATTGGTTCATTGATCACACTGAAATTGGTAGTTTTTAAAAAATCAAAAGAATATTAACCATGAAATAAATATTATTATTTATATAAAATATTATTTTAATACCATCATTTTTTTCTTTGGACATATGAAATGAAGTACATAATTTGTTAAAGATGTTAGTTCATATATATGAATGAACAAAGATACCATTTTCTTAACCAAATTGAACCAAATATAATGTTGTATATATTATAAATTTAAAAAATGTTAAATATTTCATAAAATTATTATTTATTCGTTTATTCCTTTTAATTGGTCTAGCATGTGATTTGATAATGAAAAATTAATGACATCTTTTTATAGATATTGTAGTCCACCGACACGCATGAGAAACGTTATCATAATCCAAAATATAGAAGTGTTACAATTTATAATTTAAACTATAATAATATATAAATAATTTTAGAAAAAATTTAAAAAAAATAAATTTATTCACAATTTTAACAATCTATATTATATAGTGATTAAAAATAAAGCATGCTACTTCGTGGAAGTGGTTGACCACACATATGCATGAACAAAGTATTCATTTCTCATTGGATGATAAAAAAGGAAAAAGATTTTATTAATCAAACAAAAAACCTTTTTTTGTCAAAACGATAATGATGTAATAATATCATCTTATTTATAAGTTATATTCCGTAAAATAAAAATGGATAATGTAAGAATAACTCAGTTAAGTCTTATTCAACCTAATTGAAATCTTTATTTGACTTACCCATTAATACTTTTAAATTTTTTTATTTTAGTGTGTCCAAAAACTGTTGTACAATAGTAGATATGTGTTAATTTATTTGTTAGTTTTTAGATATAAATGGATCATATTTTGTGAATAAGAGAGGATTGTGGTTTCCCTTATATATGTACTTTTTGTGGGACTCTTGTAATTATTCAAATTTTTAATAAAATTCAACACATTACATGGGGTTATATAAAACTAAATATAATCTAGATCATTGATAATGATACGATGTTATAAATTATCTTGTTAAATTTGAATTAATATAATATTTTTTAACCTTATCACATAGGTTTTACCTTAATTAAGTCAATTGACTATTTATCGGTGTAACAAATTTTTTAATGAAAAAATTAATAACAAGCAAAATATAAATTTAACAAAATAAAAAATATCATAATCATGGTTATAAATTTTAAAACTATTTTATAATATTAATTATCAAATATAATAACTATTACATTTAATAAAAGTTCAAAAAACACCACAATGTTTTTCGAAAAAACACATTCATATGCATATAAGAAATATATACAAATATAATATTATAAAATGTAATATAGACTTATGATTATTATTTTTAATAAGTTGTATTTTATTTTACTTTAAGGAAAAAATAATAATAAATTGATATTTTTAAATTAGTTTATTTTGATAAAATCAATGAGAGTTATTAAAAAACAATCCTCAACTTTACTATCCACTCAAATTTCAATCATATTCAAAAAATATCCAAAAATCACTATAAAATATATTTTACATTATGATATAAATGTTTAATTCTAATTTATAATAAGTAGTTCCTAAAATATTAAAATATTATGTTTTATATAACGGCACATCATACATGAAAAATAATACCTTCTGAAAAAGTTATTTATTTTTGTGAATGAAAATTACATTAAATAAATATAATTAAAATTAATTGATATAATATTTTAATTAATAGTTACTATACATGATGAGAAATTAATATTAACATATACTGTGGTTACATATTATTTTTACTATTGATAAAGTTGATCCACTTAATTTCATTCATTACGTAATGCAGTGATGGTATTTTCCCCTCAGAGGTTACTCTGATTCCCATGTTAGATCTTCATTTATATGTTTTTCCAATAAAAAATTAACAAGATGGGTAATATTATTCGAAATAACCAAATCAATATGATATATAAATAAAATTGTATTTTCCTCATAGGAAATATTTTTTTTCATCCAAACTACTTAATGGAACAAGAGATGAGATTCATTAGGTAAATAAGTCCTTAATAATGAACCAAAAACACATCTTTATATAAAAATATACCATGGACATAATTTTATTTCCCGTCGACAACATATTACATTTTGACAATCGTATATGGTATGAAAAATAAGATTTAGATCCTCAAAAGATAATTATTTCCTCAACTAATATGAAAAAATTATATTCTATGAGATTACCTTAATTATTGAGGAATTATATTCACCTTATAAACCAATACTCCAACTAATTATTGTCATAAAAACTCACATTTACAAATTTTATCCCAATATGTTCTAGTTCGACACAGCATTACATATAATGACAAAAATGGTTTCATTTGTATATAGGAATGACAAATATTTTTATTAAAAAAATTAAAAAAATTAATGATTTTAATAAAACCATTACAGATAATCCCTTGAGAATGACTGATTCATTTTTTCCAAATATTTAATTCGTCACTTCAAGTGTTTATTTATTTTTGGATGAAAAGATTTTATGAAATCTAATTCAGTACCCAACCACTTCTAATGTCCATTCCAAAAACATGATAAAAATTTGTCGTCCTGGTCAGATATCATAGAATGGGGGAAAATGTATAATATGCTTATACAATTAGAATAAAATAATAAAATATATTCTAATGAAATAATATATTAAATAAATTAATAATTTTTTTATTGATAGTTAATATACTTTATATATTTATTAACACGAGGTGTAATTTTTCATATCTCTATAAAACAAGTTGATTGATTCTCCCATTTCCATTAGGATAATGGAAATGGTTGAAACATCTACTTTTTTATTATTTTCTTGAATTTAAATTGTTGAAAATTCAATCATTAAACCGTTAGGAAAGAAATATCATTCCTTATTCCACCCATCCAATAAGATTGTTTAATGTGTCTAATAAATATATAATATGATTTTATTAGTTTCATATTAAAATTCATTCTTAACATGGAATTCACTAGGAATAGAAAACCACATTCTAAATATTATGACATTGTCTTTTCAAATAAAAAATTAATGATTCACAAACATCAGGACAAATTTCTACTTTTCCTGAAACTTAGGACACTCCTTTATGTAATGCCTAATTCTATCATGGAAATACCAATACACCAACACCTTAATCAAAATAGTGGGATTTTCTACATGAAAAAAAGCTATAGAAAAAACATTAAATCATTAAGAAAATTATCATGTTTCATGCATAGAATAGAAAGTATTATATTTATTTGAACACAGGGTATTAGCAAGAATTTTCAATTTACCCACAAGATAAATAATGATGAAATTTTTTTTATTTTACTATTCCAAATATCATTTCTACCTCATGTTCATATATATTTTAGTGAATATATTCATTCAACTTTTTATTAGCATATATTTCCCATTTTACATACACAATATAGATGAAATAGATATTATTTTCAATTCAAATTTTATTATAACATATATTTAATTATATAAATTTAAAACCATTTCAAGATATCATAGATACTGGGGTAGTTAATTGAGCCATGTTATAAAAAAATTTATGGTAATAACCATAAAATCATAGAGAAATTCAAATCATAGTGAAAATTATAGGTATTTGTTATTCATCGACAATTATTATTCTAGTATGATGATGAATTATGATATATTTATTAATAATATTCCCTAGTAATGTAATATAATGATATAAAAAAATAAATTTTTCTAAATTTTCAATAAAAACTTATTTTAATTTAATGTATTCAAAAAAATCAATTTATTTCTATATTTTTTCTCACAAAGATTATATTAAAATAGAATAACAATGATTAAAACCACAATAAATTTATTTATATACTCTTCAAAAAAACTATTCAAATGATAGATAAATTCTATGAGTTCATTCGTCAACTAAAAAAGGAATAGATAGAAACATATAATTTTCATAAATAGAATGTAATCAATTTTCAAAATTACATTATCTATCACATTCATCCTGAGATACCCTGACTGGTGTTCAAATATAAAAAATTTCATAGCACATACATTCTAATAAAAAATTTCATCAATCTGAAGAAATGTATAATTGAAATTAATAATGATTTTATTGAGTCATCTTTAATCAATAAATATATTCATTGAACAATCATTATTTTTAACATACAAAATTGGCTTCCCCCAGGTTGATGGGTTATGGATGATGAAACACTTAGTAATAAACTCTGATAAATTATTTATCAATTCATATAATTATATTGGATGTATTAAAATATATTTTATTATAGTGAAATTAATTTGTAAAATAAATATATAGAAATAACTGATCTTAATAATTAGAAATAAACAATGTAAAATCATAAAAATGTAAATCAAAATTTTCATTTACAACTAGGATATAACTAATATAATAAATTTCATTCTTATAAAAAAATGATGAATAGATTTGTTTCACACCATTCTCCTATAATCTTCTCAACTACATGATATGTTATCTTATATGAAAATCACTCAGATATATGAAGTAAAACTCATAATAAATTGTGAATATGAATCCTTTAGTTGTAAAATATATTTTAAAAATCTAAAGTGAAATTGAATTCATTCTAAGAATAACATGAAACACCAATAATGTTATGAAAACTATGATTGTAGTTAAAAATATTCAACATACAATGAAAATTAGGTTTTTGGAAAATTCTTCAATCCTTAATACACCCCCAATGAATTTTTATGAAACTAATATCCTTATATCTATAGAAATTATTTTGAATTCCTTTTAAAATTTCCTAGATTGAAACGAATATATAGACCAAAAATAAAAAAATTAAAATTTACATATTATGAATAATTATTTTATTCACATAAAAAATCATTTACCGGCCCTGTATACACACTTTTTTTAGAAAGTATTTCTACAATCATTTTTAATTTTGTTATTTATCATTCTTTGAATAAGTTACTATCATTATATATTATTTATAATAATGAAATAGTTTAGTTTATATAATAAATATCAATGCTTTATAATAGTATACTTTCATATTTACACAATTATGAAAACACTTATACTTCCACAAATGAGTTAATTGACAAGCCCTACCTCATCGAAAACACTTCATGATCCTAAAAAACGATTTAAATTTTGTTTTTCCAAATTTGGAACATTTTAAAGACAAAGTTCAGTACATATTAATTGAATATTTTACATCACTTATGACCTGATCACAAATTACTTTTTTCTGGCATAGAATAAAAATAGCAGCATAATCCATCTCAACATTACTATAAAAAATGATAAAACCTCATAAAAATTTATTCACATTAGGGATACATTCAATGTAAAAATTATTTAATTTTTTTATTATATTTACATTTTAATATTACTATCTAAAAAATCAACTAAAATTGTGGCCAATACAGTATAATTTTCTTGATAATATACAATTTTGTATTCTTACTTTTTCATAATCTGAAGAAGTTTTTTTTTTAAATATAATATAAGAAAATTTTGGATAAACCTTCTTAGGATAAATATAATTAAATATTTTCAACTTCGTAGACTCAATCACATAAATATAAAATATAATTAATAATCATATACCTTTATAGATAATTTTTAAATTCACAATCATATATAGCGGGAGTATCATTATGTTTATTTTGAAACATCCCAATACCATTTATATCTTCTCTAATTAGTTTTTCTATCCTTCTTATTTTATCATATATGTTGATCCACTGAAATTTAGAGGTTGTTTTTTCATGAAATGATTCCTTATAGAAATGATCTCGTACCATGTATTTATTTAAATGAAACATAGTTTAAAAAATTAATATCCTAAATCAGTAGAGTTCACACATCCACAAATATATATATTCCATGATTTTATGGATGTTGATTTATAAGGTTATTATTGTTACATGGGGTTGTACCAATAAGAATTTTGAATATTTATAAGATCTATTTAAAACCCATTTACAGAGACAGTGTATGATTCTGGGGTATGTAGAGCCTCATAGTAGATTTTTTGTAAAGAAAAATAAAAATTCAGGCTAGTGATGATTCCCATGAAAAATATAATAAATCATGAATGGTGTCTGAAATCATAATTCTTTGACTGTGGTTGAATTCGTACTTTTGTGTTTAACCATGGTCCAACATAAAGTTGTTAACCATGAGAATTTTGGTTGGAGGTTAGTTTGTGGGGGGGGGGTTAAGGTATAATTATTAGTTAAATTAATATTTAGATACTTTTCAAACCCAATACCACCCCTCAATCATGTTTTGTGATCAAATCCAAAGAAGGGAGACCTATACTCTCTGCCATTACAGATTAATGGAATGTATTCGTAATTAATTAAATGATGCACATTCAATTCCCATTTTTGTGTAGATCATCATCTGATTGCGGAGCAACATGATTTTGGAATCCTTCTACACACGAGCCTTCAGATTCATTCCCATGATGAAGGGGTAATTGATTAATGATATTGATCCCCATTTTGACATCGTTTTATGGTTTTAAATCCCAGTTATGATTTCTAGATATCTATCTTATGTTTATTTTCTAGATTCCATGAAAACCATGGAGAATCGAGAATATTAGAAACTAATTCTGAAATTCTATTATGGTTTGTCTGGTGTGTAGTCAAGTCAAATCATCATACAAACCATCTTGTTTGATGAATAAGAAATCCTAGGCTCTACACACAGTGTACCAGAGTTACACTCCTTGTAGTGACCACATGTTTTGTGGCTTGAAGACATGAGCATGATAGCTATTTTAAACTACATGGAAATGTAAAACTACACCACTAACATACACAAACATGGGGTACCAGACACGGGTATTAGAAAAAAACATGGTCAGGTGCCCATTTATCATCAATACATTGTGTAGTATGGGATCCATGGCATGCAAGGGACACATATTACTAGAACATGAGAAATAAGAACAATATCAAAGGTGGGGTGAAGTGGAACACACCATTTATATGATATACATTCTATATTCCCCATATAAGGTTGGAGAATCTATATAGACAAGATATACGGATAAGTGATCAGGTGAGTTCACACACTACATGTACCCCAGTGCCCATTCGGTACTCCATTGTTATATTCATGAGATATTCCTTCATTCATATATCCTTATATGGACAAATTTAGGCATTCATTAGACAACCCAGATCTTTTTTTTCAAAATATAATGTTACGATGGCTTGCATTTACGACTATTATATGTGAGGTCGGTTGTTTCAAATAGGAAGTTGGCATAATAGTTCATAAACATGGATATTGATTGTGATCTATCACTGGGTTGAAATCATGAATGGTATACTTCACATAATATTTAAGATTTGGGTCCCCTATAAACATTGGTCTAGTAGACTAGTGTGGTTCAAAAATATATACACTAGGACTAATACTACACCACGGTGTTAGAGTTTGGTTTTCCATTGCCCATCATCTTTGGTAGATATGGGACTGACCGCCTCACGGATTAAAGTTCCATTTAAATTTCATAGTTCATCCAGGGTATGTACTCCCTGTTGTATTAGGGTGTGTGCTATCTATATCATTCATTGAGTTATAGATAGCTCTCCCCAGTAGAGTCTGGGAGTGGGCCCTCCAAACTAGTATGCTAGAAAGTGTAGTCACTCCCCTATTTGACATGGGTGCAGTTCCACTATCTATTATTTTGGTACTCACCTACTATGTTAGAGAACGCGACTTCCATATGTCACGTATATATAGAGTGTCTACTCCCCTATCATGTTCGGTTACCTATCCTCTATCTTTTGATATGGAGCTCCCATGTCGTTCAAGGATGTGGATCCTCCATACATGTAGTTCCAAGCGAGTTTGTACTCTCATGTCTTGATAGGGATTGGTTCCTCTATCTTGGGTTTGGTACTCCCCTTTCCTATCAGGATGTGGGTCCCCTATATTAATAATGTTCATATAGTGGAACCCCCTATAATACAAGAGATCGCTTCAACTAGACACCTAGTGGTACTCCTAATGTATTGGGTATGGGTCATATATCCAGTATGTTTGTACTCCATTTTCATACTAGGGTGACTGTCCTCACCTATAGAGTTGATCTCATCCATACCTGAGTAGATATGGGAAAAAATTCCTCCATTAGTGATAATTTGGCCTCATATATTGAGTACAACTATGTGAAGAGGACCGCTCAATAATTCACAGGCAATACCTAGACAATAGTTGGCTCCCCCTTGATGGAATGAGGTATATACCGCTCTCTATAAGAGTGGAAGAGGTTTATATGGTTATATAAGATAATTTAATCCCTTGACTGTAGGTAATTGGGGAGGTTCAGTTCTATCCATCCACACATTATAGATGATGCACGTGGTGTGAATTCAATAGTAGTACTCACTGAACTGTGTCTAGTGGTGAGTGGATGCCCACTCCAATATGGTTTTTATGACCATACATAGGGAACTTGTGAGATTTTACATGAACATTGGTGCTTTTCATGAGAGAGGGAACTATTAAAGCATTTATGATTATTTTTATCTCTTATACGAGTTTCATATATAAAGTAAGAGCTCATTGAGTGTGTCCTCCTTATTGGGTGTAACTGATATACACTAGAGTATAATAATGTAGTTGGCTATGAGTTTAGACATCAGTAGACATAGAGTATGATATTCATATATATATTTTATTATTGGATTACCTATGTCATTTTTATATTTCATAGTATAAACTCATTCTGGACTAATATGATCTTCATGTACAACCGATGATGATTTGAGATGGAGTTTCACTATCGATTGGGTTCTCTCTAGCTAGGATGATGGGAATGCGGCCTTTCTTTTTCCCATTTTTCTTTTCGGTTTTGGGGGATCCTAGTAAGTATTATTATACTCATTCATAGATGAACAACAGATACACTACATGTTTATTTTTCATACCACATGGATTTCAAAGAATTCATTAGAGGACCATATGAAGGCAGAGCTAACTGTGCTAGAACAACTGGGGTGTTTAAGAGAGATGCACTATGGTGCCTTCGATCTATTTAATTTGATAGTAATCACCTCACTCAGAAAATATTGGGTTCATTATTGTTTTTTATAGAGGGAATGTGATTTATTTATTTTATTCTTTCATTATTTCTACTGTACTATGGTTTGGGATAGATTTATGCATGAATTTTATTTTCTAACTTTCTATATCTCTTCACTATTTCATCAATATTTATGTGGATGTGTGTATAATTTTACTTTAAGAAAATACCTCCCATCTATTTGATATTCCTTCTCAGTGATTCATCCTTTCCCCCTGGTCTATTAGAGGTATGCTTACAGATTTATTTCTTGACCTCCATCTGATCAAGCCTTGATATAATATTATGAAACGAGGATCCATGTTCGGGTCCTAGTTTCATGATATTGGTTTTTATTTCAAGAAGATAGAATTTGTATGTGTTGAGTTGATCTCACAAAATACAAGTTCTAGTGCTCATGGAGAGGTAGACATATCCACTCAATATGACTCTAAAAATATTCTTTTAAACTCAATATAGTTGGCTACTAGTCAAACAGATATATTGGTTCATACATCTTATAGAATTTTTATTTTGTTTTCCCTATAATTCTTGATTCATCATCCTGGATATACACTATGACCATGATACATATTGACAATATTTTAGTATTATATAATGATGAATTATTGTTAGGGTTCTGTGGCGGTATTTTGCTAATGCTATGATCCTTCACAAGGCTTTATTATATGGAAATGGTTATGAGGCGGAACCTTTGGGAGGTTATCCAATTGAGACACCACACATTGAGTGGCTTGTGGTTCCAGTAGTACTTTCTAATTATGCACACGTGTTTATTTCCATTAACGAGTTCCAAAGGTAGTGACCTCTAAGTTATTCGGGTGATCCATACCCCAAGGTAGTTTATGTCAATATCAACGAACTCAATGACTTTTTATCTTAATTTGGACACCTCAGAATCAAATGTTGGTCCCTGTAGAAACCATCTATAGGGTTCGGTTAGCCGATGGTTGAGATTAGTGATATAGTCCCATGAATAGTTTATGATCACTTGGGTAGATTTTGAGGGACCCCTAAGGGAATCATTTTACCCAACCACATTATGGTCAATGTGTATCGATGAGATTTTACGTAATCTATATGGTAGCATAGTTATGGAGGAGTACACCATGAGGTTCATATACTAGTCACGTTACACCATATATATAGTTAGAGACATGTTACTAAAATATGGTACCAATGATTAGGGCATCAAAAGATACGTACAAGATGGTGGGTTATCCTCGTGCATTCCCACTCATGATGTGGTAGTGGAGAAAGATTGATTAGATCATAGATTCATGGGGGATGGATAGAAGGATGTGTTATTCAGTGGTGGAATGGAGGCTATGGTATATTCAATAGCTAGTATATAGTCGATGAAATGATTTTATAGAATGATGTATACCCATTACCAAACTACGGTATGTGGGTCTTTGGCAAAATAGATGTGATGAGGATTTGGCCTTCCGTAAGAGAGGTGGTGTTACATTTTTGATGGTCGATGATATATAGATATACATTTTATAACCCACCATGTTGTTTATATGGATTTTTCTAATGGACTGCCTTAGTAGATGCAATGTTTAGAGTATGTTGTTACGTGTGATGGTGAACATGGTGGGGGAGATGGGAGAGAAACAATATGGGGAAGATGGTTAGAGGTATTTCCACTAACACCCACATGTGTTCCACTCTAGGTTCACGGTGTAGGAGGACATGTCTAAGGTAAGTTGTAGGCTAGAATTACATTGACAAAGAAGCACAAAGGATGAACAATGGTATGTTTTTTTTTCTTTTCTATTTTTTGCAGTAGTAATTTTTAGACAAAATTATGATGTGAAATTTTATTTATTATTCGTTGTAGATGTTTAAAGGGGGTGACATGGCGAGTTAGTGTAACCGTGTGTTAGTGTTTCTCAACATAGATATGAAATAATGGTAATGAGGGGTTATTCACCGACTGAAAAACTATTGTATCTATGTATCACCATGGAGGTTAGCCGGTGCCACCCAATGAGGATAGTATCAAGGTGTGATGGATGATTCCCTATGAGTCATGTTTTTCGGGCTAAGTAAAATACTGGTGGATTGAATATATATTGAATGGTAAGACCTATTGTGACCATTATGGAATACCATTATTTTTATTCTATACCATCGTTTCTATTTGATCATATTTTTTACTTGATACACTTGTGGAGGTCAAGGTATAATTCATCGAAGAGTAGATGTGAACTGCAGGGTTATAACAATATCTCGACCAGGTTAGAATGCTGGTGTATTAATATTCCATATGATTTTTGATTGAAAGTGGTGTTTGGTTATTTTTTTAACACCCCATGCTTCCACGGTACACTTCACTTTGAATAATACAATAGAGTGAAATGAACGCAACACTAAGTTCAAGTGCACCATGACCTATCAGACTAGATGTTTAGAAAGAGCTTATGAATACTAATAAAATCATTTTAAATTATATATATGTCCAATATAATTTTAACATTCATATTTTGTGTTTCAAAGACATAATATAACGGAAAATTCCATTTTTAGATAGAATTAGTATTTTAAAAAAATAATGTTTTCTGCCTTTTCATGCTGAACCCTTTCTAAATACAATATTTGAAACATATAAATTAAAAATTTGATGAAATGAAATTTTTATTTAGAATCGGAAAATAAAAATTTAGCTTGAACAAATATATGGGGTTTTTCTGATAACTTTAATATTTTGATTAATTTTGAAAGATACTATACTTTAATTGAAAAAAAATTTTATATCAAAATAATTTATAGTTTTAATTCAAAAATTATAATGGTTTTGAATTATATTTAGATTATATTTTTCATTTAATCAAATTTTTGTCATTTGAAGTAATTTCACATTTAAATTGGGCATATTCACATATCAATCTTTTGATAGTTTTTACTTCTCAAAAACCCATTTTATAGTTTTGAAAATGGTAAATAATTCTAAATTAATTAACAAAAATTTAATGTTTTTAATTTGGTAAAATAGACATCATTGTTTGGTTCATAATATTAAAATTATCTTAGAGTTAATTTTTTTCATTTTTCTCATAACATTCAATTTTATATGAATAGTGAAAACAATGCGTTATTGTTTAAAAACAAAATTTCTATTTAAAAAAATATTTATTTTATTTTAATAAAGTCAAAATATATAAATAACACATATATTAGTTCAATTCAATTCATTTAAGTCATCTTATAATAAAATTAAATGTATAAAATTTTATTGAATTTTTAACGTCTTTTACCGACATTATAGGATCGTTTTCAAGATTGTATAAAATGTAATTTTACCATTTATGTGAATTGAATTTCAAAAATCTAAGAGACACTGTTCGCATTAGTATGTAAAATGTTCTTCAATAAGGTAAAAATAATTTTTGGTTAATCATAACATTTAAATTTTATTTACCACGGTTAAAAGTAAATTGGTTAATTAAAGATAAACAATGATATTATAATTACCCTAACACATGATATAATTATATTTGATAAGAGTATTTACATCAAAGTAGACCTTAGAAATAAAATTTGACACTTTTGGGTAATATTGATTTAGATTAGGATAGTTATAATTATTTTATTAAAAGAAGTGTTAAAAGTGTTATATTCAAATTTTAATAACTAAAAAAATTTAATATATGGTTATACATAAGTTACATTCGACTATAAATATTATTTAGAAATATATTATGATTTCATACATCATGAAATTTTATTCATAAATTTTTGACATTATATTATTAAATTTATTTATGGTACAATGATGATGCATTAATTAACTTATTAATGAAAGATTAAAATAATTGATCTTATAAATACTAAAATAAATGTATATTGATACTTTTGATGCATTCCAAAAAAATTATTGTTCAGTATTCTATGTTAGGGTTGATTAAATTTTTTTATGAAATCATATTGTTACGAATTTCACAAAATCAAAATACTATGTAATGTGAAAATGGACATAAATGAGTTTTTAAAACAAATAAAATATTATTAAATGATATAATAGTCCAAAAAATTCTATGCATCAACCAAAAGTCTTTTATAATAATAGATATGTCTTTAATTATCCACTTGGGGTTCATCTGCAATTTTATTGTATGTTTATTTTTCATATAATATAAAAATACATGGAGGCATGGTAAATGTTAAACTATTTTTCAATGTTTTAAATCTAAAATATATCATTAATATGGTGACATAAACCTATCTATAAGATATTGGTTGAGATATTTTCTACCCATCCCTACCACATCCTCATCATAAATCCTTTTGGAGCCATTATAAACTGAATATTATTTATAATAAAATAATATTTCATGGATTTCCTAAAGTTAGCCTCATCTTTATTATAAAACGATACTTCCCCTTCCCTCAAAATCACACCTAAAAATACAATTGGGTCATCCAAAAACTTCTCAAATTTCGATATAACTACCCTCAATTAATCCTAGAGGCCTTAACATTGATCTAAAATCCATCCTAAAGATCCATTTCGATCAAATCAAAAGAAAGCACCCGAGGAAGAGGTAATTATTTGATCACCTCATTCAATGTCCTTTTCTTCATCCACATCCACTTTCTTTATTGTTTATATAAAAAAATAATAACTTGTGTAACTTTTAGATACTATGATATTATTATAATTATGTTACAACTATATTCATTATTCAATCCATCCTATAAAAGAGAAAGTCACCATACTTGTGTACGTATGGCGGGCCCACTCCACGTCATGCAGTAGTTTGTTATTCAAAATATATTTATATGGATCAGTATAATAATGAGTATAAATATTTTAAATAATAAACATAACATGTTAATTATTCCTTATATATTAAATAAAATCTAATTACATATGATTTTGACATCAATAGAAAGGTATTGTCCCTTGTGCGTACGTACGGATTACCGTATCCACGAACCCGATGAGATTTATTCACCATCGTAACCATTGAATAATAAATATCATTTTCTGATTTAAAAATAATGTTTAAGAACATAATATCATTCTTTTTATTAATAAAATACATCCTCTCCATAAAAAACATGTCTTACATAACGAAAAAAATAATGAAAAATGATCGAGTTAACACCTGAAACAACGATACTACTGAAGTATTATTAACAAAGAAATATTAAATGATCATATATGAAATAATATTTGTGTATATGGTTATTTTATAATTTAATATCAATTATTTCACCATTATACTAGAGATTAACATACCTTGAACTAAGTAATAGTAAATGGTTATGGGTTTTCATGTCACTTTTTATTCTCGTTAGATTAATTATACATTACCACTATTTCATTTTATGTGTTGAATGTACTACCAATGATTGTTTTATTTGTGTAATATACATTAATTTATTTGTATTTACATATTGATTGTATGATACTTCTATAATTGGGTTAATGATTATTATGTTATCAAATCTGTAAGGGAATTTCTAATTTATATTTCCACACCTTAGGTTTTACCCAAACATCAGTGATTATTTTACTCCATGATTATGTGTGAAATCACTATTTATTTATTTATTTAGTAATTTACAATCCTCTTTCTGTGGATATACTTTTTATAGACATAATAAATCCATTGATAAATTCTCAAGTCATCGATATGAACTTGATAAGTGTAATCTTAACTCTATTTCATTCATTGAGTTAAACATCCAAGTCATTGGTGTTGTTTTTACAAGAATTTGTGTGAATGTCATATGATTGATAAAAAATTAATATCCAATCTTATTGAGTGTATTTATATTTTTCACACCTAATTTTGTCATTCATTTATCCTTTTACCAAGGATATAGTTTTTTTAAGGGATTTCATCTCAATTTACATTCCATTGAGACATCTTTGTTGTTATGCACTAATTCAGTCTTATATAGTGTACATACTATATATTAACATAGTATATCATCAATCCATTTATTCTCATTACATTATAATTTATTTATTACATTAATTATTATTATACATGTGTCTCTCATTTGATTAGTAAATATAACTAAAATAACATATTAAATGTTTTAATGACATATTCAACTAAATCATTCTATTTAATGAATTTGTTTTAAAAATGGTGTTAAGAACATATTTATACTAAAATTAATGTTTTAAAATTAAAAATAATTTTAATTGTTTAAATGAGTTATATGAATCATTGATAAAAAAATCTATTATTAACAACTTTTTGATAAATAGTGATATTTTTAAATGTTTTCAAGAAAAGGGGATATTTTTCTCAAACAATTTTACTGATTATTTTGATCTATGTCAATATCCATAGTTATTTTTTATTTTGGTTTATTTATTATAATACAAAACTCCATATTGTAATGAATGAGTTATGTTTGATTGTGGATGTGATATTTTCATAACATTCATGGTTTGTTGTAAATATATTTACATTTCGTATGATATTTCTAATATGAATATTTAGATTACGTTCCAGTGTTTTCATATGATATTTGCATTGGATATAGTATTTGATGTGGGAATCCTCCTATATATCATCAAGGCGTCGATAGGTCTCATTAAAAAAGTAGTTTCTTGGCACAAGGCATTGAAATAATCTTATTTATAGTCTTGGAATGAGACGTTGAAAGTGTTGTTAAGATGTATAACATAACGCATTCCATCCTTATGAAATTAGCTATTGATATTGCATGGGATTATTCAACTAGCAGAATATCCATGTAAATAATTAAATGGAATTATATGATATATATTTTCTATATTATGCTGATGTTAATGTTTAAAAGGCTTGGGTTTTAGTCGTATGCATTGCTTCAAATATTTATTCTTATTTATAAATGTTTTCACGATAATGTTACCCTTACTAAGCTTCTGAGATCACCCCTTTATATTTTTTTCCCACGATGTGAAGAAGTAAATAATTATTAGCCGATAAGAAGAGGCTAAGGTATATGAGTGTGTTCAAAGGGGGCCCAATGTTGTTCTTCTTTATTTCATTATGTAATGTAAAACTTATGTATATATCTAATACTTTTCAGAATACAATATGAATATGTAATTTAGAATGTTATATCTTGTGATTATGTTAATGATGTGTAATAATGCACAAACTCTGTGTAACTAGGGTCGGGGTGTTAAAATTGGTATTAGAGGATGTTTAGTACAAAACGTGGAAACATGATTTTGAAAAACACTGATTATAGAACATTTTCGTAAGATAGTCTTTGGGGATTAGTATAGAATAACATATTAAATTTTTGATAATGTAAATATTATGTGGGATTTCCAAGAAATACATCCCTGTCAAGATACGAGCAGGTAGAGGAAGCTCTGGAAAAGATGTACCTAGGGGTAAAACCCAAAAACACTGCTTTGAGTTAGATTGGAATGAGAACATGTGCTTGACCACGAGCCTTGCTACACTTTTGGTTACGAAACTCCTTTGGGATATGATTAATATAATTCACATTTTTTAAAAAAATGATTTGAAGAATTTTAATATTAGATAAGAATAAATAACCTTTTTTATTCACAAGGTGTTTTAGATTGAAAATTATGTGTCATGATATTAACTATATGTTTTTTGTAATATTGATACTCACATAATGCATTCTAGTTTTAGTCAATGGATAGATTACAAGGAAGAAATAATATCATTGAACATGAAATACAAGGTGGGAATGGTGGTGGAAATGAGATACGAAATGGAACGTAGATAAGTGTAAATGATATCGTGTTCATGTTGAATCAGTTTTCCAAAAATATGATCATCAATATATATTAACCAACTCCCAGACTCATAATAGAAGTCATAGATGATGAATGATAATAGAAAAAGTATAGGATACCATGGAGAAAAAAATCTCAATTTCAATCATGCAAGAAATGTGGATGGAGGCACCCACAAAAGGGTCTCAATGGGACAACAAAATTTTTTATCTATGTGAATGATTGACATAAAGTAATGATTTTCTGAGTAAAAATAAAGAGTAAAATGTAAGAAAATAAAAATGTTCCCAATAATCCAGTTATAGTAATTTTCCATAAATGTAGGTGACCTAAGCATTATCAAAATCAATTATCTATTCTATAGGATAAACTCTTGGTCCAAGAAGAACCTATGTGGATATAAATGGATGATTAAATGTATTAAATTATTGTTACTCTTTTTTGATGGGATAACATTATAAGATATTTCTATTGTATTTGTAACCGTGTACTTATTTATGTGAAAATTTTTATTTGAGGAAGAATTATAATTTTTGTTGGGTACATAGTTTTAAATAACCATTTGGGTTTATTTGATCCTTGAATTTGAGGAAATTACTTGTCATTAATTTTTTGGATGAAAAAGGTGAGATATGAGATAACATTTGTGGTTAAATTATGTTAAGGTTAATTTGAGGAATTTATTCCATTTTGGGAATGATATAAAATATATTTTTTGAAACAGTACAACATGCATACATTGTGAAAACCTGTCATGCCAGACAAAGCTGCATGAATCTAATCTACAGCCAATGTGTGGCTGGTATTTATCACCTACCACTAGACTACGTGAAGTTCCCGGTTAGTGTGACTAATTATTTTTAGTTAAATGATTTTATTGATTAATAATTAGTTGATTTGGGATATTATTTTTATCCAATGGATATCCATAGTATAGGAAAATGATTTGATGATTACGTGATAAATTTTATTTTGGTAGATGTTATCTTGGTTAGAAACACTATATGCCTATGGAAAATAGAATACTATGGGATTTAGTTTGATGAGTAATGGTGGATTTTTATCTATGTATTTATTGTTTATTTATAGTGATTTGGGTTATTGATGGACATGATTAACCTATCATTGAGTATTTTTGATTGGGATAATTACTTTTCAGTATGTGACTTTAAAAGTGGTCGTTGTTATTTTTAGATACAAGTTAAACTGGAAGACTACATAATAAAATTCATTAGAGTTTTGTGTTTAAATATTAGTTTGGATTATATTCAAGGATTTTAGGGACAATTTTTTAATGAATGATATTTATTGAACTTTGGGTATTGTAGGATTAATTTTAGAAATTAATATTAGTATTTCATTCTCTAATGGATTATCCTTTTTTGGGATCATCAGATCTTATATGAACCATTTTCGTTTTAAAGAAAGGGTAAATATATAGTTCATCCTTTGTGGATTATTTGATTCTATATAAGTTGATTCTAGAGTTTAGGTGTGACCAGGTTATCATGAATACTCATCGTTTTGGGTGAAATATGAATTTTTGGTAGAAATTAGTTACATGATGGAACTCTATTTATCAATTAGTTTTTTAACTCTATGAATTAATTAATTGTAAATCATTTGTGAAAAGATATTATTACCAAAATTTTGTTATCCTAATACCTTACGTTATTCATCAATGATTTATGGACTTGAGGACGTCAATTTTCTATTAACTTGGTTTTGAATGATGACATTAATCAATTTATAAAAATATTTATATTTTCCTCTGATTATAATTTCGACCAACATTATCATATTCAAAATCCTAATATAGAGGTGAATTTTTCATTTCCCTTTCCCTATTATTAAAACTATATTTTATAAACCCCATTTCTGATGTGGGATTTCTGTAATGGTATTTGCAATTTTTTACCTTTAATTTACGTAGAAAAATTTCAAATTGGATGGATGTAATTTATTGAATGAGGGAATAATGTAACTCCCATAGCGTCGAATGTACACTTGTCTTTCAATAATACAATAACGTGTGATGTATGCAATGACGGGTTCATGCACACCACGACCTATCAAACTAGACATTTAGAATGTGGTTACGAACAGCTGTAACCACATTATAAATAAAATTTTTCCTTAGAATATAGCCATAAAAATTTAGTTTGGACAGTTTGTGTGTGTGTTTCTCATACCTTTCATATTTTGATGACAACTAAAAGATAATAAATTTTAATTAAAAACAATGTTTTAAATAATAATTATTTATAGAGTTAAAATATAAATTTGAATGTATTTGAATAATAGTTATATTATATTTTTATCATTGGATCCAATTTTGATCATTGTATATAATTTCACTTTGAAACAGAATATAAACACATATCAATATTTTGATAGTTTTTACTCCTAAAAAACATGCTTTCTGGTTTTGAAAACGGGAATTAATTTTAAAATAATTAATACAACTAATATATTTTGAATTTTGTAAAATATACATCATTTCTGGATTATTAATATCAAAATTATCTTAGGGTAATTTTTTGGAATTTTTCTAAAAACATTCAATTTCTGATGAATAGTGAAAACAATGCGTTTTTGTTTAAAAGCATAATTTTTATTTAAATAATTATTTATACTATATAATTAAGTCAAAATAGATTCAAAATAACTATATTAAATAAATTTAATTCATTGAAGTCATTTTATAATAAAATTGGATGTATAACATTATATTGAATTTTTTATCTTCTTTTACACACCTTCAAGGCACGCTAGTAAATTTGCATAAAACGTAATTTTATCACTTTTGTGAATTTAATTACAATAATATGAGAGACATGGTTTACATATGAAATTAAAATTTGGTCCAATAATATGAAAATAATTTTCAGTGAATAGTAACATTTTATTTTTATTTACCACCGTTAAAAATATTTCTGTAATTTTAGGTAAAAATGATATTATAATTACCCTAACACATGTAATAATTCTATTGGATAATTTTATTTAGACCAAAATCAACCTTAGTTATAAAATAAGCTCTTTTTCAGTCCACTTGGTTTTGATGAAGACATTAATTGTAATTTTATATAAAGATGAGTTAAAAGTTTTATATTCAAATTTTAATAACTAAAACATTTTTAATATAAAGTTATAAATATGATAATTTCAACTATAAATATTCCTTATAAATATTACACTATTTCCTACTTCATTTAATTTTATGTATAATTTTTAAAAATTAAATAATTATACTTATGTATGACACAATGATGATTCATTAATTTAAATATTAATGAATGATTAAAATAATCGATATTAAATATATTAAAATAAATTTAATTTGAGACATTTGATGATTTAAGAATTTTTTATAACATAATATTACATGTTAGGGTTGATTAAATTTATTTTTTTCGAAAATATTAGATTGTTATTACTGTCACAAAATGAAAATACTAAATAATGTCAAAATTGACATATATGTGTTTTTAAAACATATATTATATTATTAAATGATATAATAGTACTAAAAATATAAGGATAGGCCTAAGGAGTTATATAATAATAGATACATCATTAAAAACCCCTTGGGGCTTACTTGGCATTTTATAGTTAGTTTATTAACAATTTAACAGAAAAATACAAGGAGACATGGTAATTGATAAACTATTTAACCAAGAGTTATATCTAAATGATATGGTTAATATGGTGACCTAAAAATATCTACCACCTATTGGTTGAGATTTTTGAGACCCATTCCCTCCTTATACTTAAAATAAATCAATTTTTGATCCATTATAAACCGAATATAATTGTATAATAAAATAAAATTTCATGTATTCCCTTAAGTGATCGTCAACATTGTTATAAAAGGAGACATCCCCTTCTCTCAAAATAACACCTCAAATGGCATTTGTGTCGGCCAAACACTACCAAAATATCCTTTCATCTACCCTCACTTTATCCTAGAGGCATTAATTTTATTATAAATCCATCTTAAAGATCTCTTCTGACCCAATCAAATGGAAGCTCCCCAACAAGAGGTAATTATATCATCACCAATTTCAATGTTATTTTCTTCTTCCACTTCCTCTTTATTTGTTTTTTTTCATACAAAAATAATATCTCAAGTACCTTATACATAATGTTATGTTATTATATATTTTTTACAACCATATTAAATATTCTATCCATCATATGAATGAATAAGACATCATGCGTCCGTACATATGACTTACCGTCTCCACGTTGTGGGGTAGATTTTTATTCAAAACATAATTATTTTGATGGGTATAATAATGAGTAAAATTGATTTAACTAATAAATATAACATGTTAATTATTTGGTATATATTAAATAACATCCAATTACATACAATTTCACCATCAATCTAATGGTATTTGTCTCTCGTGTGTACATACGTATTACCATCTCCACGAATGTGATGAGATTTATTCCCCATCATATCCATTGAAGAATAAATATAATTTTATGATTAAAAAAAGTTTAATAACATAATATAATTCTGTATATTATTCAATTAATTCTTATTAATAAAAAATTGTCTTACGTGACAAAAAAATAAAGAAAAACAAATCAGTTAACAACCAAAACAATGATACTATTGATATATTATTAAAAGTTAAATATCAAAAGATCATATATGATATCATATTTTGTATATGGTTCTTTCATTATTTTATAAATATTATGTGTCCATTATAAAGGAATTATATCTTACCCTCATCTACAGAAAAAGTACAAGGTTTGGGGTCTTAATCTCAACTTTTATTCCCTTTAGATTCAGGCTATATTACCACTATTTCATTTTGTATGGTGTATGTACTACCCATGATTGTATTATTTGTGTAACAAAATTTCATTTAAGGGTATTTGAATCATCATTGTATGATCATTCTTTAATGGGGTGTATTTTGCGAAAGTTATCGAATCGGTAAGGGAATTTATAAATTGGATTTCTACTCATGGGGTTTTACACAAACATTGTGATTATTTTACACCAAGATTATATGTGAAATCACTATTTAATTATTTATGATGTAATTGCCACTCCCCTTTTAATGGATATACTTTTGATAGATATAATCAATCCATTTATTAATTCTAATGTCCTCGATATGATCTTGATAAAATTAATCTTAGAACAATTTTCATTCATTGAGTTAAACATCCATGTCATTGGTGTAGTTTTTACAAGAATATGTGTGAAGGTCCTCTGATTGATTTACACCGAATATCCAATTATATTGAGTGTATTTATATTTTTCAAACATTATTATTTCATTAATTTTTCGTTAACCTAATGATATGGTTTTATAATGTATTTTATCCTTATTTACATTCCATTGAGACCTCTTTGTTGTTATGAACCAATTCACTCTTATTAGGTGTACATACTATACTTTGACATAGTATATCATGAATTCCTTTATTCACGTGATATTATAATGTTTTTATTATCTCAAATATTTTTTTTCAAGCTTCTCTCATTTGGTTATGAACTCAAACTAAAATATCATTTTAAATGTTTTAATGATTTATTTTTCTAAATATTTATCAATAATTCCCATGGTTAAAAATGGTCTTAAGGAATTATATATATGGGAATGAATTTTTTAAAAATAATATTCCTTTTAAAATTTTCAATGTGGTATGGGAAACAATTAATCCAAAATCTATTTTTAACTTATTTTTGAAAAATAGTGAGAAATTTTAATGTTTTCAAGAAAAAGTGGTTATTTCACTCAAATAGATTTACTGAATATTTTTATCTATGTCAATATCCCTAATTATTTTTTATTGGTGTTGATTTATTATAATAAAACATTCCATATGATATTGAATGAATTATGTTTTATTGTGGATATTCTATTTTTATACCATTCATTGGTTGTGGTTAAATAAATGACATTTCATAGGCTAGTTTGAATACAAATATTTAGATTATGTTCCAAACATTTCATATGATAAATTCATTGGACTTAATATGTGATGTGTTGATCGGGCTTTAGATTCTCGATGAATCGGTTGTTCTCATTATACAAACTAGTGGCTTGGCACAAGTCCTTGAAAAATCATATTAATAGTCTTCGCATGAGGCCTTGACTATGTGGGTACGATGTCTGACATTATGCATTCCATCATTTTTTAATTCACTATTCATATTAAATTTGATTATTAGACTAGAAGAAAATCTATGTGAATAATTAAATGGGATTATTTGATTTATATTTTCTAAATTATGTCGAGGTTTTTGTTTAAAATACATTTTTCTAGTCTTATTCAATGCATTAAATGTTTATGCTTATATATGAAAGATGCTACTATATTGTTATCCTTACTAGGAATCTGAGCTCACCCCTTTCTATGATTTATTTTTCTCAAGATGGGAAGAAGTATATCATTATTAACCTACAAGAAATGGGAAACAGATATGAGTCTGTTCAAAAGGGATATAATTTTCTTTTTCATTATTTCATGATGTAATGAAAACTTATATATATATATATATCTATTAATTCCCATGCTATTAATCTAATGGGTCTTTCAAGATGTTATCTCTTGTGATTATTCCAATGATTTGTAACAATGAACCAACTCTGGATAACCAGTGTATGGTAATTATAGTTGGTATCATAGATAGTTTAGAACAACTCATGGAAACTATATTAAAAATAACTAAGATTAGAGAATATTACCTAAGATATACTTTATGGATTAGTGTAGAAGAACATATAAGACTTTTGGTAATGTCAATAATATTTTAGTTTTCAAATCATTACATCTGTATCAAGAAATGAGTAAGTAGAGTCGGCTCTAGCACAAATGTATCTATGGGTAAAACCCGAAAACACTGCTTCAAGTCTGACTCGAATGAGAACTGGTGCACAACAAAGGACCTTACTCCACTCTTGGTTATAATACTCCCGAGGGATATTCTTATGACAATTTACATTTTCATTACAAATTAATTTGAAGAATTTTAATATAAGATAAGAATATATAAACTTGTTTAATCCTAAGGTGTTTTAGATTGAAAATACGATGTCCTGATATTCTCTAATTGATTTTATGACTATTGTTACTCAAACAATGATTTTGGATTTTAGTCAATGGATGGATTCCAAGGATGTCATAGTAATATTAAAAATTATGTAAAAGGTGGAGAAGATGGTTGAAATTATCAAACAAATGGAATTTTGATCTACGTAAAAGATTTCATGTATATGCCTAATGAGTTTTGAAAAATATGATCCTCAACATATATTTGAACCAACTCACGGACACAACAAAGATGTTAAAGGTGTTGAATGATTAGAGATCCATTAGTAGAGACCATGGATAAAAGTAAGATCAATTATCATCATGCAGGAAATGAGGAACGAGTCACCCAATAATGAGTCTGAATGGAACAAAGAAAATATTTATGTGTGGGACTGATTGAAGTAATATAAAGAATTGCCGATGAAAAATAATGATTACTCTGGAAGAAAATAAAAATGATTCCAAAAATCCATTTACAATCATTTTCTGTAAATGAAGAGGACCTGGGAATTACCATAGTCAATGCCTTATTCTAAAGGATAACCTATTGTTCATGGAAGATCCTATGTCTAAATAAATGGATTTTTAAATATTTCAAAGTATTAGCTCTCTTTTTTGATGGGATCACATTGGAAGACTTTTATCTTGTATGTGTTACTCTACATTTTGTCTTGTGAAAATGCTATTGAAGGAATAATTATCTTTTCTTTTCGGGATAAAATGATAAATAACCATTTGGGTTTATATGATCCTTGAATTTGAGGAAATTACATGTCATTAATTTTTGGGATGAAAATTATAGGCATGATATAAAATTTTTGGTTATATTAATTTATGGTTATTTTGAGGAATTAATATCATTTTGGGAATGATATAATTTTTTTTTGAAGAAGTACAACACATAGAACGTGTGGAATCCTGTCGCGTCAGACAAAGATGTAGGAATTGAACGTACAACCAAAGTGCGACACTGATTTATCACATACCACAACGTTACATGATGTACCTGGTTTGTGTGACTAATTATATCTAGATAAAAGATTTTATCGATCAATAATAAGTTGGTTTTGATTTTTTGTTTTATCAAATGGTTTCCCATAGTTTACTAAAATTATTTGGTGACTAAGTGAAAAAAATTTTTTGGAAGGAGTTCTCTCTTTTGTGAACACTATCTGCTTAAACAAAATAACCACTATGGGATTTCATTTGAGGAGCAATGGTGGATTTTTATCTATGTTATCATTGTGGATTTATATCGACTTGAGTTATTTATGGATATTATTAACTAATCATAGAGAATATATGATTATTTTTATTACTTTTATATGTGTGACTTTAAGTGTATTTGATGTTATTTGGATGAACTATTTAATGATGAAGACTACGTAATCCAATTATTCGGTGTTTTGGGTTTCAATCTTAGTTCAGATTATATTGACCGATTTTATGGATAATTATTTATTGAATGGTATTTATTGAACTTTGGTTACTAGTGGTTTAATTTTAGAAGTTAATATTAGAATTTATTTCTTTAAAGGATTATCATTTTGGGGATCATATGATCTTGTACTATCCATTTTGGATTTAATGACAAGGGTAATATATAGTTCATACTTTGTGGATTATGTAATTATCTATATGTTGAATCTTGCACTTCAGGTGTGACCATGTCATCTTGAATACTCATAATTTGGAGTGAAATATGAGTTTGTGGAAGAAATTAGGTAATGTATGGAACTCTATATATCATGTATTTATTTTTTATATACAGAAATTAAATCTCAATCCTTTGGGAAAATATCTGACACCCCAAAATGTGTTATCCTAATAGCTTACATTATTCAACAAAAATTTATGGCCTTGAGGCCCTCAATTATCCATTCACTTGTTTGTGATTGATGAACTAAATCACTCTATATAAATATTTACAATTTCCTCCAATTTTAATTTCCCCCAAAGATCTCCTATTCAACATACTAATTCGGTGGTGACTTTTTCATTTCCCATTCCCTTTTTTTAAGACAATATTTTATAAACCCAATTTTTTATGCTGGTTTTCAACAAAGGTATAACAATTTTTATAACCTTTTATTTACGAATAAAAATTTCAAATATTGAGGAAGTTATTTATTGAATGGAGAATAATGTAACACCACAGGTTTCCATGACACACTTGTCTTTGAAAAATACAATTGTGTGTGATGTACAGAACACCGATTTCAAGCATAGCACGACCTATCAACCAAGGTGTTTAGAAACCGGTTATGGAATGAAATATTTTTTTTTGGAATTTTATGTATATCCCATACAGTTTTAACATTCATATTTTGTGTTTCTCAGACATAATATAAGGGCAAATTCATTTTTTCATATAAAAGAAGTATTTTTAAAAAAATGCAGTTTTTCCTCCTTTTAATGGAGAACCCTTTATAAAACCAATATTTGACAATTTAGAATATTTAAATTTATGAAATTATATTCTTTTTTATATGAGGGGAATAAAAATATAGTTTTGATAATTTTTTGGTGTTTTTTAAAATTTTATTTGTTGATAAATAGTAAAAGAACAAAAATGATAATTATTAACAACTATATTTAATAAAAATAATTTATAGTGTTAAATTATACAATTGAATGGGTTTTAAGTATAATTACATAATATTTTTATCATTTAATCCAATGTGGGAAATTGGAATTAATTTCACATTTGAACCGGATATAAACACATATTAATCTTTTGACTGTTTTTACTTCTCAAAAATTGTTTTTCTAGATATGACCACATGAATTAATTTTAAATTAATTAATTCAACTTTTATGTTTTGAATTTAGTAAAATAGACATAATTTTTTTATTTGAAAAAGCATGATTATCTGAGGGTGAATTATTAGCGTTTTTCTTAAAACATCGAATTTTTTGATTAATAGTGAAAACATTGCATTATTGTTTAAAAAGCATCTTTTTGTTTAAAAAATTATTTATTTTATTTTTTTATTCCAAAATAGAAACATAATACCTAGAGTAGTTCTATACGATTAATTGATGTCATTTAATAATAAAATTTGATGTATAAAATTTTACTGATTTTTTTAACGTTATTTACCCACTTTCAAGGCACATTAGTAAATTTGCATAAAATATAATTTTTACACTTGTGTGAATTTAATTTAAAAAATATGAGAGATTCAGTTGAAATCAGTATGTAAAATGTGGTTCAATAAGAATAAAATAATTTTTGGTGAATAGTAGCTTTTGAATTTTATTTACTAGAGTTTAAAATAAATACGTTAATTAAAAGTAATAATTGATATTATAATTACCCTAACACATGTCATAATTATATTCTATTATTTTATTATAACAAAAATAATCCTTATTAATAAAATATGATCATTTGGGGTCTACATGGTTTAGATTAAGACATTTATTATTATTTTATTTAATGAATAGTTAAAAGAGTTAATTTCACATTTTAATAAATAAAAAAAATATAATATAAGGCTATGCATAAGATAATTTTGACTATAAATATTCATTAGAAAGATAAAAATATTTCATACATAATTTTATTTTAATTATAATTTTTAGACATTAAATAATTAAATATATTTATGACATATTGATGATTCAACAATTACCATATTAATGAATGATTAAAATAATTCATATTAGAAATATTAAAATAATTGTAAATTTACACTTTAGATGCATTCCAAAAAATTTATAAGTAAATATTACATGTGTTGGTTGATATAATTTATTTTTTTCGATGAAATCAGATTGTTATGTCTTTCCCAAAAACAAAATTATAAATAATGACGAAATTGACATAAATAATATTTTAAAAAGAATACTATCTTATTATATGATATAATAGTCATAAAAATATAAGGTTTGGTAAAAGGATGTATATAATAATATATATGTCATTGTTGAACCACTTGTGGTTCACTTGGAATTTTTAGACGGTTTATTAAAAATATTATATAAAAATACAAGGATATATGGTAACTGTTAAACTATTTAACAAGGAGATAAATATAAAATATAAGGTTAATATGGTGACCTAAAAGTGAATAAAACAAATTGGTTTAGAGTTTTACTACCCATCTAAACCTTATCCTCAAAATAAATTCTTTTTGAGCAATTATAAACCGAATATGATTGTATTACAAAATAATATATCAAGGTTTTCCTATGGTGACCCTCACCTCTCTTATAAAATGATACTTCCCATTCTCTATAAATTTCACCTCCATAGCCATTTTCCTAGGACAAGACATACTCAAATAACCTCTGTTTTACCCTCAATTCAATCTAGAGGCCTTAGTTTGGTCAAAAATCCAACCTAAGGATCCTATTTGATCAAATCAAAAGGAAGAACCCGAAGAAGAGGTAATTATTTCTTCACCTATTTCAATGTTATTTTCTTCTCCCCCATCCACTATATTTTTTGTTTCTATTAAAAATAAATCCAGTACCATATAAATTCTATGATGTTATTATAAATATAGTACCACCATATCCATTATCATATCCATCCTATGAATGACAATGTCACCATACGTGGGTACGTACGACTTATAGTCTCCATGTCGTGGTGTAGTTTTTTTATTCAACACTTAATTATTTAGATGGCTACAATAATGTGTATAATTGATTTAAATTATAAATATAACATTTTAATTATTATGAATATATGAAATATTGTCCTTTTACATATGATTTGATAATCAATATAATGGTATTGTATCTCGTGCATACATATGAATTATCTTCTCTAGGAACACGATGTGAATCATTTTTTCCATCGTAACCATTCAAGAATAAATATCATTTATGATTAAAATATAATTTTTATGAACACCATATAATTCTGGATTTGAATGAAATACATCCTATCCATAAAAAATATGACATACGTAACAGAACATATAATGAAAAAATGATTCAGTTAACACAGAAAACAATGATACTAATAATGTATTAGTAATAATGAAATATTAAAAGATCATATATGATTTCATATATAGGTATATGGTTCTATTATAATTTAATAACTATTATTTCACAATTTTACAGGAGGTTAATTTACCCTCAACTAAGGAAAAGTATAAGTTCAGGGTTTTTTATTTCACTTTTTATTCCCGTGAGATTAAAACTATATTGCCACTATTTATTTTGGTGCAGTATGTGTACTGCCTTTCATTATATTATTTTCCTAAAATAATTTAACTTATGTCTGTTTAAATATTCATAGTATGATCCTTCTTTCATTGTGTATAAGTTTTATATGTTACCAAATCAGTATGGGAATTTCTAATTTCGATTTCCCCTCATTGGGTTTTACACAAACTTCATTTATTATTTTACTCCAAGATAATCTGTGAAATAACTATTTATTTATTTATTCATTAATTTCCACTCCCCTTTGTGTGAATATACTTTTTATACAGATAATCAAATTATTTATAAATTCTCATGTCATCGATTGGAACTTTATAAGAGTAATACTAACTAAATTTTCATTCATTGAGTTAAACAACTTTGTCACTGGTGTTGTTTTTATAAGAATTTGTGTTAATATCCTCTAATTTAATTACACTAAATATTCAATTATATTGATTTTATTTAAAATTTTCACTCTTAATTATGTCATTTGTTTATCCATTACCTAAGGATATGATCTTTATAAGGGTTATCATATGAATTTAAATTCCATTGAGACATCTTTATTATTACATAAAAACTCACACATATGTTGTGTACATACAGTACTTGGTCATAGTAGGGGATGAATCCATTTATTCTCATGATATTGTAAATTTTCTATTATCTCAACTATTTTAATTCATGCATCTCTCATTTGGTTAGGAACTATTACTAAAATATCATTATAAGCATTTTAATTATTTAATCTTCTAAACCATTCTCATTAATGTCCATATTTAAAAAATGGCGTTAAGGATTTATTTATATAGAAATTAATGTTTCAATATTAAAATTACTTTTTAAATTTTCCATGTGTTGTAGGGAACATTGATTTAAAAATCTATTTTAACTCTTTTTTGATAGGTAGTAATAATTTTAAATTTTTTCAAAAAAAAGGAGATATTTCTCTCAAATATTTTAACTGATTATTTTCATCTATGTCAATATACCTTATTATTTTTATTGATGTTTATGTATTATAATGAATTCTTCCTTATTGAATTTAATGAGATATGTTTGATTGGGGGTCTTCTATTTTTATACCATTCATGGTTGGTGTTAAAATATTGACATTTTGTATGCTAGTTTTCATACAAATATTTAGATTATGTTCAAAAATTTTCTAATGAGGAATGAATTGGGCATAGTATGTGATAGGTGGGACCCACCATATCTCCTCGATGCATTGGTAGGTCTCATGAGACAAACTAGTTTCTTGGCACATTGACTTAAGAAAATATTATTTATATTCTTGGCACGAGGCCTAGAATATGTGGTTATTGTGTGCAACATTATTCCTTCCACGATTATGAAATTATCTATTCATATTACATGTAATTATTCTACTAATAGTATATACACGTGAATAGGTAAATTGAATAATTTGATGTATATTTTCCATATTATGCTGATGTTTATGTTTAAAAGGCTTCTGTTTTAGTTTTAATACATTTCCTTAATGTTTTATGATTATTTATCAATGTTTCCTCTATATTGTTATCCTTACTAATAATCCGAGATCACCCATTTCAATGATTAATTATTCCCAGGATGTGAAGAAGTGTATCATGATTAACCTATAGGAATAGGTTCAGAGATATGAGTGTGTTCAAAGGGGACATAATTATGTTTTTCATTATTTCATTATGTAATGTAAAACTTATGTATATATCTAGTTCATCCCATGCTACAGAACTAATTGGTCTTTCAGGATGTTATCTATTGTTATTATACCAATGATATGTAATAATGCACCGACTTTGGGTATCTAGGTTGGGAATTTCAATTTTATACACATCATAGTGGAGGATGCATGTTCCAATTGTTGGGTGATGTTTTCCTAGTTAGAGATAGATGTGAGAGTAGTTTTAATTTTGACCCCCTCCCCCTCCCCCCCCCCCCGAGTGCATTCATAGAAGTAGTAAGTGATCCACTATGGAGATCTCTATAATATAAGTTCTTGAGACCATCTTATTTTATTCCTTAATTCCAAGTATTTCAAATGTTGAGGATGAAAATACATACACCTGGGGAGAACTGAATGAATCGGGTTTGGACTTTTAATACATTGGAATATTTATAAGAATATTTCCAAATCCATGCACTATGTTAGTGCGTGAATCTAAGCACTAAATATAGTCATGTTGGAAATTTAAAAAATATTAATTATATTTTTCACACATACATTGTTTCCCTTGAATCATGGAATAATCTAAATGTGGAGTCTCATATATGAATTTGAGACTCTGTCTAAGTTCATAACATAATTTTTCCCTTGGTGTGATATAATGTTGTCCACACTGAATATTTTGGTTAGTGGTTAGTTGGTGGGAATTATGAGGATGAATAATTTATTAAATGAAAAATTAATTCATTTTATAACATAATCCCTTACCTTTTATGACATTTGATTCAGAAAACTAAATGTAGCCTCACCACTCTTCTCCTCCTTCAGCGAAGAATAAAAACGAGGTTGAATCGAACCAATAATTCATGTGTGATCATCGTACATGGCATCGATCATCATCAGATCAAAGAGAATGATAATATATGAATCTTTCTATACCCAATGGCTTTTATTTAATACCACATGTTCAGATTATTTATTTTATGGTCAAAATTCCCTTTTTTCCACATTTATAGGTTTTTAATGCGGTCTTATGAATACTAATGTCCATCCTTGGATGAACTATAGGTTTTTGGGAATTATAGTGTAAATTGAGAGTTTTAAAAGATAATTCATGACAAAAAACTACTATCTGCATGGTGTGTATGATAGTGGAAATTCCTTTTATACCTTCCTATTTGGGGAATAAAATTTTTTCAGTCAACGTTCCAAGTACCAGAGTAACATGATATATAGTGAGGCCATGTCATGTGGCCAAAGGAAATGCATATGATAACGGTGTAAAATTACATGTTCTAGTATAAGTAAACTATGAATGTAAATTGAATTTGGGTTATTGACATGGGAATGAGAAATACACATGTCCAGGTGGCGGTTTATTTATAGCAAAAAATGTAGTATGTCATGCATGGAGTGTAATTGAATAGGTCGGTGAGACCATGTGGAAGAATAACACAGCTAGGGGCATGGTGAAGTGGAACGTGTCATGTAAAGGAATTACATTCCACAAACCCACTAAATGGGTTGGGAAACCATGTATACATTATACACTTCTCGATGCATTGGTTTTCTATCATACATTGTGGGCCCCGTTGAACGTTATGTATTACATTGAGCTCTTATTACATATATATCTCTTTATCTGGAACTAGTATTTATGCCTGTGAGTGGCCTATCAAGATATTTTTCCCACATAGAACATGATGGTGGCCTCCATTTCAGCCTACAAAATAAGAGGTGTCATGTTTTGAGAACTACACTAGTGTATAATTGCTTAAACCCAGATAGTGATGAGGTCGTATCAATGGGATAACATTTTGGATGGTACCCTTACCTTTCACATTAATCTATATGTCCCTTCAACTCTATAGGCTAGTAGATTGGACTTGTTCATAAAGTGATATTTTTGGAATAATACTCCCGTTTGGTATTAGAGTGCAGGTTTCAGTTACCTCTCATATTTGGTAAAGATGGGACTCCCCCACGTCGTGGAAAAAAGTAATTTTTAATTTGGATAGTTTTTCTAGGATTGGTACTTCCATTATAAATTAGATATTTATTCCCTATATCTTTCACATATTAACAGACATCACTCTCCTACCGAGTCAGGGTGTGGTCCCTCTATACTAGTTGAAAAAATATAGTAGTTACTTCACTATTGGAATAGAGTGAAAGTACCTTATCTATGAAAATGGAACTATAATGATATGTCGGGGTGAGATTCCTCTATATGTGACTTATAGATAGATTGGGTACTCCCCCAATGTGTTAATATGTGAGTCCAATATCCTTTGAGTATGAACTACCCTGTTTTTCCAAGGTGAGGTTCTTTAATTTGTGTTGTATCCTCTTAGTTGGTACTCCCTTTTCATATCCTAAATAGTGTCCTCAATACTAGGTTTGGTAATCTCCTATCATGTAAGGTTGGGGGTCCCCTATAGTAATCTTGCTGGTATAGTGTTACTCCCATATAATACGAGAGTTCCTGGCCTCAAGCAACATCGTTTTACTCCATAAATTATCTGTGATAGTCCACTATTCATTGAATTTTTACTCCCTTGTCGTACCAAGGTGTGGGTCATTAAATATGGATTATCACACTCACATCCTCAAGTAACAATAGTGATATGGTTTTCATTGAATTTAGTGATCCCCTTCTATAGAGTATTGTTATGTGGGTCAGGCCCCTCTATATGTTATGTGGAATATGTATAAAAGAGCTAGTTCTACCTCAATGGAAAAAAGTTCGGACCCCAACATTCATAAACAAGAGATGTTTTAGGGGTTACATTGGAGGTTGAAATCCTTCAACTATTGGGGTGTGTCATGGTGTCAATCCCTATTTAATCCCATTAGAGAGGATGCACACAATGCATATTCTAGAATGTTCCCCCTTAATTGTTTTCATTGGTGAGGGGTATGACACATCACATGGGATATAATGAACTTGAGTAGGGATAAAGTGTTATTTAATAGAACATATGGTGATGGGAACTTGATATTATCCTTTAGAGTTTTTTGTCTGGGAGTTTACAGTCAATCAAACACTATCTTAGATTGCTGACCTTGAAAACTGTATCATCTTAGTTTCATGTTATTATAGAGCCTCATGTAGTATCATAGAGGTTTATATGAGTTCATTAAATAAGGACACAAACTATCTAATATGATTATTTCTTGGTGATATAGGGATTCTTTGTGGTGTTGTCATGTTTCTAGGTTGACTGCCCTTATGAAATGAGATGACATTTCATGTACATCTGAGGATGGTTCATAAAGAAGTTCCTAACTCTATTGGGTTCCCTATAGAAATGTTGTTGTGACTTAATTAATTCCTTTAATCCCTTCTCTTTTTTATTTTTTGATTCATACTAGGTATTCATATAATCCACCATTAATTGGATTTTTAACATGTTTTTTTCTACTGTAGGACACATTCCTTTCAACGGATCCCCCATGGAACATGAAGTATGATGATATTTGTCAAATAGGTCGATCAAGTTGTTTATGTGGGTTGGGCCGTGGATATTTTTGGATTTTTCATTTTGAAGTGATCCCATCATTAAAAGTAGGTTAGATGCATTTGTAGTTTTCTTTTGTGAGTGTGTGTTTTTCAATTATATTCTATCAGTACCCCTATTGTACTATGTTTTGGGATAAATGTCTACATATAATTTATATTCTATTTTTTTAAATCCTGACACTACATACTACAGGTTTTTGTGGTTTTGTGTGTATAGTTACATTATGTAAATCCCTCTCATATATGTTATATATCATCTTGGTTCTAGTTTCAATCCACAACCCTATTGGAGGAAAGCATGAGGATTTGATGCACGGGGCCCGTTGGGACAGTTTGTGATAGTCGTTGTCCCCATGATTCCTTCTTACATAAGATTTCATATTTCTTCTATGAAAACCCATTCTGATTAATCAGTGGTTAGATAATGAAATGCATATATTTTCGAAATCTACCTGATAAAAATTCAACAATAAATTTTAATATCTTAAAAGGTTCTAATAAAATCACTCATACCTATGATGTTCTGTAAACCATTTAATTGAAACAAACCATAATGCCTTGTTTGATAAAAACCAAAAAATTACATTATTATAAAAATGGATTCACTATATTAAATTTTCGGAATAATTTCTATTAGAAATTTTAAAATATTAGTTATACAATTACATTGAAAAGTTTAAATGTCCACATAGAAATGTTTTCCATTAAAACATGGCCTCATGTTTTCACACATATATCATTAATGAAAACATTTACTAATTTATGATAACACCGGTGTGAATTGAATGGAATCATTATTATTCATACACAACCCTATATGTGTGAAAAAAATTTAAATCCAATGGATAATTACAAAAAATCATAGGATATGTAATAAATACATTTAAATCCTGTTATTCTTATGAAAATACTGATAAATTTTGATAATATTTAAATTTTTCAGAATAAAAAATAGAGCACCTTAATAAAACATATCCACTTTATTAATTCATCACTTTCTCAAATATTTATTTTCAACCCGTATTTAACATTTTAAATCATGATGTAAACATATGTTGAATGAGAACTATAGATAACATTCATTGAATAAAACCATTCACCATTAATGGTATATGAAATTATTCCTTACTTTTGAAATAATAATATTTCCATTAATCCATTGAAAATTATGAAATAATAATAAAGGATCATTATAATAATGACCCATATTCACCGGTGCTTAACTGAGGTTATAATAATTAAATAATTGTCATTTATATTTGAGTAACCTACTATGTTATCAAAATAATTTCTACCATTAATGGAATACTCATTATCTAATGAATTGTGTTACTATAACAGTCTCAATTGCCACCATTTTTAATGATGATGTACTATTTCATGAGAAATAAATTTTAACCATTAACATTAAAAAAAACCATAAAAACATATTTTAAATAATTTTAATTTTAATTTTAATTTTCTTTCTAAAATGATTATAAATAGATTATTTTTTTGACAAAATGTTAAATTTTAAATTTTCCAAAATAGTTGGAATATAATTTAAATTCTTTAATAATGAAAATATTATGTTTACATTTTATTATGATGTACGTGATGAATGAAATTTCCACACATTCCATATACATTAAAAAATATACTTTATTAACTATATTAAAATGGTAAAAATGACATATACTGTATATGTTAAAAATATTCCATTTAAAATATAAAAATGCAAATTTACTAAAAAATTAATTTTATCAAATATTATTGTTTAAATTATATTTTTTTTCTATAAATTATCTGAACATGGATATAGAGTATCAGTATTTCAATGGATCATTTTAACATAAGGTTTAAAGAAAAATCTTTTACCAAATTTCTAATATTAAAATAAAAAAATATAAAATGTAATTTAAAAATATTTTTTACAAAAAAAGCATTAATAAAAATTTAATAAAAATTTACATATTAATTTTTATACACCATAATAAAAAATGTTTTGGTAAATAATTTACTAGTCTCAATGAACATAAATACTGATGTGAAATCAATTGTTATATATCATAAATATGATAATATGTTCTTAAATATAGAATAAAAAATTTATATTACGTTTCAACGTGATTAATAATACATTATATAGTAATTTTATAATTTATATTCCATTTATTTGATTTATTTCTATGTTTTTTGGTTAATAAAATGTTTCTGTCCTTGTTGTTTGTATTTTGTTCATTCAGTCTCCGACCACAAAATAAAATTATTGTATTGACTATGGTTAAAGGATCATTTTTTCATCATATCGGAAAACATAAAATTTTAACATTATTAATTTTTACATGAAATAATGATTTCATTGTATCAATGTTATATTTCGATTAAAAATGTAGTGCATTATACTATATAGTTTTTAGTTTTTACAATCACAAGAACCACATTTTTATTTTTATACTTATTAGAAAAGAACTAATCTACATAATATTTATATTATGAAAATTAATAAATATCTTATATATTTCATAGAGATTTGTAATTACATCATTTTGACCATCCACATAAGGATATAGTGATAAAATAATTACAATGCTTGATGGAGGCGGAAGTCCTCGTGTATTCACAGATGGTGTTATCATATTCCTATTAATGGAAGGGAAAATAGTAATATATTATAATATAATAATATAATTCTAAATTTAATTATAAATGTCACATATATTAATTTTATTTACCTTTTAAAAAATTTATATGAGTTAGTGATGAAAAAATAAACCCATTATTTCTTGGAGGACATAATCCAATGATATGCAATAGAGTAGTTTTCAATTCTCATAAGAAGTAAAATTAGAGGAAAACGTTTTGTTACAAAGTCATAAAAAACAATTTATTTATGTTATATATTATTTTTAACTACCATGTTTGTTTAATAATTAATGGAGGTTGAAGAAGAAATGAATATAAAAATATAATGTTAGGAGTTATAGCTATTCTTTGTAAACCAGCTTTCACTTACGCCTTAAGCCATATAGGTATGTTACATATTTTTCACAAGAACATATAGAGAGTGGGTATATCTATGGGGTATGTATTTTTATTTGTACGGGTCCATATATATTCCAAAAAAATCAATCTAATATTTGATAGGGGGTGATATTATATATGTAATTAGATTGGTACAATTGTAATTATTAAATATTTTACAATATTATAAAGTCTAACCCATATAGAATAGGTACTAACTATATATAAGTTAGAAGATAAAGTGATAATTGAATAAATAATCTCACAAAATATAAATTATGGTAATGTTTTTTACCAAATAATTTAGTTTTTACATTAGATAACATATTTTACTGTTTACTATGGTAAAAAACTATACCCATGTTACTATTCATATTTGTGAAAAAAATATGTACCCCCATTATTAATTTTCAACAACCTAATTTCAATTATAAAACATATTTTTTAATATTAAATATTTACAATTGTAATAAATTAATTAAAATACCATTTCAAAAAGTAACGAAAATTGTATTTTTTTAATATTTACTTAAGAATTTAAATAAATTTCACCAAAAACCTTATACAATGTCTATTAGTAAGGAATTAATTATATTAATTATATTATTTAAATATTATTTTATACTTATAATATTTCCTAAAAATAAATATATTTTTAAATAATATAATATAATTTATATAAATTAAATTTTTTTCTAAAATCATCATTTTTACAAATCACTCAAAAAATAATCACTCTAGGGAAAATATAAATTATTAACCATAAAAAAATTTATTATAAAAAATTAATTATGTTTTATATAATTATATTCTTTTTATTTACATTTCTATATTTTAATTGAAACTATAAAACATGTGAAAAATTATTTTTCTAGAAACCACTATTTAAAATAAAAATAAAAAATGATACAACCAGTTTAGTGAATATGAATTAATAATAAAAAATCATGGATATCACTGATACATATAATTTTTTTTATAAATGGTACCAAGGTTACCCAATACTATTTAATAAAACATTGTGATGGAATATTTATTTTTCTATAGTGTTATAAAAAAATTAGAGTTTTGTTCATGGCATGAATTTTCGCGGTTGTTTTCTTAAGGTGTTGAGATATTTTACTTGTAATATTTTTCATAAATTATAATCCTATAATATTGATGTTTGTTAGATTGATTATTTTAAATTTGAAAATATTACGTATATTTTCTATGATTAATTTTTATAACATATGATGATTGAGAATTATGGTTTGGATGGAATTAACATTCTTATTCCTAGTGGCATATTGATATGTATACATGGTCTATAAAGATGTATTTTTTATATGAAAATAGTTGGTACTAGTATATGGATGATGGATAGATGATTTGGGTAATGGTGACATGGTTGTGTGAAGTGTTTTGTAGATGATATGGTTGGGAAGAATAATATTTGTGTATATATATTTATATGAAATCATATTGTCTTTTATGATGATTTTTTTTCTTTAGGTTGATTATCCTAACCATATTACGATTTAATGGAAGGCATGAGATGGAATGTTTAGTGAAAATTTAGACATTTGAAAAAGAAATAGGAACCATGTGATAAAACAATTTATATAATCTAGTGGAAAAGAGTAATGATTTAATTTACTGGTGAATCTTCCCTAATAATGGTTACTAGTTTGTAATTATTTATGTTTCCATTATTTTGAATTTATGGCAGATCATGACCTTGATTAAGTAGTGGTTGTCCTATTTCTATAGTTGGTTAAATTATTATGGTTATAAATCACTAAAACCTAGAGGGGATTACATGGGATGATATTATTGAACATAATATTGATCTTCATGTTTTAATGATCCCAAAATAAGGATTTTAATGCCATTAAATAATTTCATGTTTCTATGTAAGTAGTTTATATTCTGAGCCAGGTAAAAAAATTGTCAAATGATGATACACTGTTGAGGTTTGAACCACTGTCTCAAGATGATTTTTTCCATGATTTTCCACAAGTACCAAAATCTCACTAATAATACAATATAATCGAGATTCAACACTTACATAATATCATGTCACTAGATTTTAAATTTGAAAAATTCTGAGACACCATCACGATGTCATGCAGCCATAGCATGAATTTGGCTATTTAAGTGATAACGATAAATGATGTATCACCAACATCATATATCCCACATATATATTTTTATAATAATAAGGCATTGTTAGAACTCATACTGCTAGACAAGACACAACTATTAATGAAATTGTTAGCATTATGTAATTTCAGCTAATTCGAACATACCATCAACATTATAAAACTAATTTCATTCTATTAGAGTGATGCTTCTAGACTGAGCCAATGATAATATTCTTATTCACATAACATTATGAATTACATTATTATAATGACTATTTTTATTTAAGATATTATCATTTATTATTTAAATTATTGTCTCTAAAATGATCGATAGTGATCATTGATGAGTGTGTCATTCCATGCAGTATGAGGATGCAGTAGTTTCATATATTCATCTTGTTTTATCTGATAAAAAGTATAGAATACTCCCTCATGAAGACTTACTGAGAAATATATTCAACACTGAATGTAGTGAAATACGTCCAAGTTGAGAGGTCGATCTTCTAATTCATACAAATAGTTGAATCTCCTACCATTTTTCGATTGGATAAATGAGATACACCATCACATATAGTGACATTATTTATTCAAGGAACAAGATCCTATCAGAATATTTTTTCCAAATATTTTTATGAGAAAAAAACACCATATCTTTTGTGAAAATAAATCAATAATCACATGATCCATTTCATCAGGCCGAGCATTAATATACTCTACCCAAATAGAATTTTATGTGCTATTTTTATTTATTTCAATTTGAGCACTGGGTGTATGTAGACAATTTTATCACATGCACAATATCTTATTGTGATAAAATACACATCACTCTATATCTTCTCAAACTCTTTCCATATATTATATTTACCATTGATATGTGTGGTAGAGGATTTTATGAGGCCTCTATATCACTTTCTCCCATGATTAGCTATGGAAGAGGTCATGTGTTACATGGAAATTTTGTTCACTATGGTAAGAAAAAATCTAGTATGTGGATAATATTTGTTATATTATATAATTTTTTTAGTGGTGGGTGATCACTAGGTGCAGAGGACTATGTCCTGATATGATATTGAACCTCTGATATTCATTATTTCAACAATGTGCTTAAACATTATTTTACTTTATTCCATTTTTAAAGAAAATTTTATTACTATAAAATAAATATAAACTCTAATGGTATTATCTTAATTTGAATTCATATAGTATTTTTATCAATTAAAAATATTTCAATATATTTAGTAATATTTTATATTAGTAATCTAGGGCTGAATAAATCATTATAAGAATTATTTGAAAGATTATTATCTATATCTATATCATATTTTGATAAATTGGGCTACTTTTAAACATTTATTGGATTTAAAAATAATCTATTTTAGACATAATATTTTTTGGTAGTAAGTTCACCCCCCCTCTTGAGATACTCACTCCGACAAACATTTTGAATCAGTGGTTTTTATTTTATTAGTATTAAATTTTATGAAATCAATTCAACTATGATTTTAGTTATACATTAATGGTCACAAATTTATCTGATTTATAAATTTAGTTATTAAAATGGATAATAGTAAATATGTATCTATAAATAATAAACCACATTTATTTAATGGATAAAATTATTCCAAATGGAATATTAAAAAGAAAATGTATTTTCAGTGCATGGGTTTTGATATTTTTTCTACTATAGAAATTAAATATTTTATAACTGATAATACATTCATTATGTGGGATGATACCAAAAACATTATCCATAAATAATAACTATAAATAATTGAATCCCATATATGATGCATTGGGTGAAGAGGAACTTAATATAATATATGAACACAACACCTCTTTAGTGATTTGGGACACTCTCTCTATTTCCCCTGAGGTAAATTCAATTGATTAAGAGATGAGTCTTAATATATACACAATTAAATATCGAAATTTAAAAATGAATCCTAATGAACCCACATCTGACATGAATCATAGTATTAATGGTATTATCAACATAATGGGCTCTCAGGGGAAACCATTATCTATCAATGATAAGATCATGTGATTACTTTAAGGCCCACTAGAAAGAGAGGGGGAAATAAATTCCAATAATAGATTCATTCAATATCAATAAATTACATAGGAATGTTTTGATATCAATTATTATGATGTAATAGGAATAATTAATGTTATACCATGAATAATATAAGATTCCAAATTTTTTTTGTTGCATTCAAGAATATATCACCTGTAAAAAATTGACATTAAGAAAGGGAAGGAACATGATACTAGTTCCAGTTATACTGAATCACCCACTGATTGTAATGAGGAGATTCACCTCCCAATGAGATGATTCCAAAATATTAATTAAATAAAAATAAAATTAAAAATTATAATTATAAATAAAATTAAGAAAATAGAGTAAATTGGTTGAATGATTGGAAAATGGATAAATAACCTAAGGAATAATTTTTCTATGATTGAAAAAGTAAATGACATATAAAAAATGATAGTTTCTTGAATTATTTCAAAATTAAATATGATGAAAAGGATGATTTATACAAAATTTCCATGATGGAAACCTGAAGATATTCTAGGGATAACTCTTGTTTCTCTAATGACTCACCTAATTAAAATCTTGATAGAACCAAAATGAGTATCATGTCTAATGTCACCGAGGTACTTTATTTATGTATTGATTCTAGTATTATTCCCTTCAACATTTTGGATAATTCTTACAATTTACAGCATTATGATAATATGTATAATGAAAAAATATTCTAGTACTGTAACATCCTATATTATACCTTTAATGAATAAAAAGGAAAATATAAATGTCATAAATCATATCGCACTCTAACTATAAATATAATGTGTAAAATTTCTTTAGAAAAAGTGAAAAATACTCAAATGTCAAAATAAAACATTGAACATGTACATTAAAATGAGAAATTGATGAACGAGCTTGAAAAGTATATAAATGGTACTGAAAAATTATAAAAATAATTGGAAGAAAATTTTCACCCAAATATTTTACTCGAATAGGATATGAGTGTGAACAGAGAATAATATCTAAAAAACACTTTTGTTTTTTAAATCCATGCCTGAATGTTCTACTACAAATCATTTTTCTAAAGGAACCAACATTGTTTTTTTTCTATAAAATAATTCAGTTTGTTTATAAGAAACCCATTAAAAATTATAGATTCTGAGTGTTCTAATTTCTAACATTTCTGGAAAAGAACTGATTAGGGTATGAAAATCATTTCTTGTTTAAAACAATTTGGTATGAAAAATTCCTGAAGATCTTCGATATAAGTATATGGTACTTTGAAAATGGATTTTCATGATATATGATGGGATATTGTTAATTATAAAAATCCATATATAGGATTATGGTGGATATATCACCTTTTCTGATAATACAGAAAGAAAATTAATCAAACAAGGATATATTGGTAACATAAATTAAATATTTATTTCTAAAGTCTTATTTTTTGATGGTTTAACATATAATATGATTATTATTTCTAGGTTGCATGATGTTTGTTTTTATGTTAAACTTTATAATCATTCTTATGATGTTTTTTTTAAAAAAATTATTTAAATTTTATATATTTTAGAAAATATAATATTTATTTTGATGATTTAAAATCTAAAATTTATATAAACAAAATTCATGCTTATGTTTTATTCACAATGTTTTGAGGTTTTGGAATAGGATAAAATTCCATTGCAACCTTAACTCTTTTAAGATGATAACTACGAAAGGGATATTTATAGATCTACCTATGCATGAGTTCCCATCTAATAATGTATGAAACCCCTATAAACAATAAACAACATACTTTTCATTGAAATTATGTAACGAATTGTCATCTTCTTAACTACTTCAATTGATCCACATGTATTTGTCTGGATGTTCTAGATTTTCTAGCATAAATGTGAAGCATTGTGTTTTTCTTATTATTACTTATTTCCCTATGTATACATGGATATATTTTTTAACCTAAAATAGTGAATTCTACTCCTACATTACCATGTATTCTATATCGGTAGGAAAAAATCGTTAACATAGAATTAAAACCACATGGAGGGACAAGGGTTATGAGTTTGAAAACCATGTTTTTGAATATTTTTTTCTCACAAAATGGATGCACTCAAAAATTATATACTACTATGAAAACCAAATAGAATGGATCTATTGAATTAGGAAATATAACATTCAAATATATTTCATAGACTATACTTAATGACTATGACCTTAAAATCTATTTCTAGGGAGACGATGTCAGTACATTCTTCTATATCAACATTACAGTTTTGATAAGGCCAATCCATATGAGGACCCATTATGAGATGTGTAATAATAGAAAACCAATATTTAATTTCGTTAATGTTTTATATGGAAATGTATTTATTCTTAATAGTAAGGAAAATTTTGATTTTTTTTCAAAGAGTGATGAATAAATTTCCATTAGTTATTCATTCTCTAGAAAATGAAATAGATTGTTCAATTAGCAGACAAAAACAATGGATAAATATTTTCATATCATATTTTATGTAACTGATCAATATTACTCTAATAACTCTTTATAAAATCATGAGGATTATATATATTCTGTGAACATTAATTCCAAACCATTAGATTCACCTGTCAATAATCCAGAAAATTCATCCAGTTTTAATGAATCTCCATATCTTCTAAAACACAAACCCAAAAATCCAGATTTGACTGGTCCCTCATTATCTATATGTATTAGATCCATTATTTTTCTTCCTTTAGATGATATTTTAGGTGATCTAAATATAGGAACTCATACATTAGCTACTATTTGAAATTAGGTGGAACATCAGGCTTTCTATTATAATATGAACTAATAACATCTTCGAATCGATTAATGATAAATTCTGGGTAATAGCTATCCAATAATAATTGAATCAGTTTGAACATAAAAAAGTGTTGAAAATTTTATATTTTCCCATGTACACCTTGAATAATTTCACAAAATGGGTGATTAAAAACAAGTTTGATGAGTAATGAAATATATTTAGAAACTAGACTATATTTTTTTGAAAAAGATTATAGTTAGGAAGAAAGAATTAACTATGAGGATACCTTTCCACTTATAACCTAACTTGAATCCATAATAATCCTTATTTCTTATTATGTACATTTACATGTCAATTATTATTGATTCTATGTAAAGTGTGCATTCTTAAATGGTTTTATATCTGGGGAATTTTTTTTAACTACCCCTATTTTTCAAAAACCATAATTTTCCAAATAAGGTTCTCAAATTAACCAATGACTTATAGGGATTAAAAATGATCCTAGAGCATGGTATAATAGGCTTAGATATTTTTTTATTTCATGTAGATTTTCATAATGAATAGATGATCGTACACTTTTTATAAAATTAATTTACAATGATTTATTATATGTATGTATATATGTTTATTATATTATTTTTAGATATTCAAAAAATTTTCATTCAATTTACCTTTATAAAATGATTTAATATGATTTTGAAATTAATTTAATGGGATAAATCAAATTATTTCAGGAATTTCGTATTTTTTACAAAAAATAAGGTATTATATTTAATCAACGTAAATATAAAAAAATTATTCCAAATAATTTTACCTTTTATAACATTTAATGTAATTATACTCCCATGAATATCCACTATAAGTTGTATGAAGAGGATCTATGGAAACCGGTTTATCAAAATAGTTGTAGAGGTGGGATTGGAATCATTCTCTAGTTGAAAACTAGAAAACTAGATATTATGTTCTGTGTGTTTATATGTGCTTGTTTTCAAGATAACCTAAAAGAGTCACACATTGTTGTTGTTAAAATATTTTTAAAATACTTCAAGTATTCGACCAATTTAGGATTTTTTTACCCAAAAGTACAAGAATTCTATTTCTTATGTTATTTTTATGGAGATTGCAGTGGATATATTTTTCATATTAAAAACACCACTGGAACATGTCAATTTCTATGAAAGTATCTATTTTCATGGTGTAGTAAAAAAAATGATGCCTTGTCCGAAACTAATGTTAAGTACATATTTCTATGTAGTTTCAATGAAGAAAACTTTTAGATGAAACACACTCCACTAGAATATGGAAATCAATTTTGACTTGTTCCCATAAACTATGACAACATGAGTCTATTTAAATTTTATAAGAATCCCATTTCCAATTATATTGAAAATATCATTGATATTAGACATCAATTTATGACAGTCTATTTTCAAAAATGATATATCTATACAGACATTATTTTTACAGAACATTAGTTCAATAAAATTTTCAAAAATACTTTGAATTCTGAGCAAATTAATTATATCAACTATGAAGTATGAATGATTAATTTTGGAAAAATATAATTTTTTTTATATGCTGTTTTGAATTGTATACCACTTTCCTTACATGTCATTATGGTTAAAAAAAATTAGTCTCTCATGTCGTTGGCTTTTTCACTCTATCGGACTGTCATTCCATTGCCTTTTCATGTAATAGTCTTCTCATACCATTGTCTTGGGACAATGTTCCTACTCATTACATTACAAGATTATTTCCCATTTAATGATATTTTGAACCAGTGGTTTATTTTACGGTTTATGTAATATCTATAACAAAATTCATGCATTACCGCGAATTACAATTTCACTTTAAATTAATAATTAAATTTCACAATATGTAATACCAAAAATGATTCTAAATGGAACTATTCATATTCCCATCATACCTTGATCTCCATGTGAAACACTCATATATATCTTGAGAACTGTTTGACCCTTTAACCTCTATCATTTCAAATATTCTACTACCTTATTCGATTATTTCTAATCTGATCTGAATTGAGAAAATGAAGCATGATTTTGTGTTATCTCCATATACGTCTAAATATAAAATAAAAAAAATTAAAAGTTGAAGTTCACCTACTCTATTAGGTGTAATAAATCATAATCTTGTTAATATGATATTTGTACTAGATAATTAAGTTAAATCAAAATAATTTTTATTCAGTATGTCCTTGGTAATCAATGTTGTTATGATTTAGTGCTGGTTAAAGAGTTTATATTAAAAAAATAAATTTTTATAATAATTTTGTCTATTATTTTTATCATAATGTACAATTTTTATTTGGTCAAGATACTATGAATTAGATTATATGTCATGTGAAAGGAAATTTTTTTTTCTCCAAGAAAATTAGGTGAATGTTTAGGTGTGTAACGACCAAAGAATTAATTAATGAAAATTCCTCTTGGTATATTTAAATATCATATTATTGTTATGAAACATATATGAACTTATTTGGTTATATGATTTCGATTTATAAATACAATTATTAATTGTAATCATTTCTATTATAGTCGTTGAATAGTGATCATATAATTAATATAAATATAGGGATTTAACAAATCGAAATTTCATAGACAAATGAAGTGAAGGTCTCATCTAGTAGACTTGACCCATATGAAGACAATTTTTAAGAGCTCAGAATTTTGGGGGCTTCATTGGGCTTCTCTCTTGACCAATCCCAAACTGAGCTTCAACATGTTAATTTTGAGCGGAACCGACTATGGGGGAAGTTGATGTTAATAGAGATTACCACACGAGCGATGTTATCCAAGTCACCCCAAGAGTCTATAACCATCACACACCTAACACTTTGGTTGTATATTGGTGTTATAAGGGGTTATGTAACAATACCATAGTACAAATATTATTTACAATATTCTTGTATTGAGAATATACATTCATTTTATTACTGTTACATTGTAAATAGTTTTTAAATCTCAAATAGTATTTTAAGATATCATTCAACTATGAAATCTATTTTGATGAATTAATATAATTTTTAGTTAAATAATAATTTAATAAAATGATATTATTATTATTATTAAATTATATTTTATTAAATATAAATGATCGTATATTTTTATGAATGCAATTGTTGTTTTTATTATGGTTTGAAAGATATTTTTGTCAAAACACATGAATTTTTTACAAATGTTGGTTTTTATTTTAAATGTTAAAATTCAAATTTTTAGAAAATTATTTCTATAAAATGAATAATATTTTTGGAATCAGGACATAAAAATTATCCAATGGTGAATTTTTCATAATTCTCTGAGAGAGTCGATTTTTTAGTTAAAATATTAAATACCATATAAATAAATAATGTGTGTTATGACATCACAATGACCCAATGTGATGTAATAAAATACTATAAACATTTTTTTCTAAAAATATACTTTTTACAATTAAAATAATGTGATTTTAGGTTTATTTTTTTATTTTACCAAGCCTTAGAGAACCTTCTGTGACTTATAAAACATTTTATCTTTTAAAATTATTTTCCTTCAGAGTGTGATTCACCTCCACAAGAGAAACCCTATTATATTAAGAAGTTTTTCCATTGGACATATAATATATTGTTATCCAATACACTTTTCTAAAAACCTTGGGAAAAAATCATGTGCTGGATAGTGGTTTTGATTAGTTTAATGTTCAGTTTTCCAATCCTAAATAATAAAAATTCTTCCTCCTTTCCTATATAGTCCAACCAAATATCTCACATACTCTACACTCAAATCCCGTGGAGATCATCCTTCCACTATCCTCCTCTCCCTAGAATCCTACAAAGGCTCCCCAAGCTCCCTAAAAGTTTCTCTCAAGACCCTTTCAAGCCTTTGGGATTACACTTCCATGTAAGAGATTTCTTCATTTAAAATTATGTCTTAGTTTCATTTTATTTTTATATCCTTTTTCGTTCAATTAAAAATTGCAGGGTATTATTTCTCACCACCAAAATACATTACACTTCATTTTTGAATAATTAGATATCCCCTTTATCCCTCATTAATTCCTCTCGTGTACACTAGTTACCTTGCTGAATGTCCATAATGAATTTCTCTCTACTCATTTACATTCAAGCAATAAATTAGTATTACGTATCTAAATTCCATTAAGTTTTATGGGACATGAATCAATATGAAAACCATACTATCCATTACATGTATAGTTGATGAGACACCCATTTATCTTTGATCAACCATTTTTATGAATCCATATGTCTTACTGTTATGCTGCCAAAATTGCACCGCGTTTTTCTTCAAGCCAAGTTCATCTTGAAGTTAATACCATACCCATATCACTATCAATGGTATTTAACTTTATTTACATATACATATCTAATGGTACTTTAATTTATTTATTCCAAATTACATAAATTTGGAATAACTTATGATATTGATTTTTTCCATCTTATATAATCAATTTGGCAATCTTACGCATGAAATGAAATGTTTAAGAAGGGTGCGCCCTGATACCACTTCAATGTGTTGGGTAAAGTAAAGTATCATGATATGTCATGTTCAATGTGTGTTAAATCCTTATAATTCATGTGAAAAGAGGTTTTACTCGTGCTTCCTGTTCAATGAGGTTTTACTCATGCTCCATGTTCAATGAGCCTTTGATCATGCTAATTTCATGTTAAGTGTTGTTGGAACATCTTAATGTTATGATTATCATGATTTATTATGATTTTATGTTCATTTTTTTATTTTTCTCATTTGATATCTCTATTGACTAACATGTATTGTATTCGTCATGTTATTACATGTTAATTCCATTATTGGGATTTGTAGCTCCCCCTTTACTTATGCATTCCCTTAGGTTATCCCATGAAATGCTATGCATGAGGGAATGTAGTGGTCATGTAACGAAAGTATTCAATAAAGATGTTGTATTTAATTTTTTCAGTAGTTATGTAATTATAATAATCCCCACAAACCCTATACCTCTTGATATTCTATTTTCTATGATGTGATGGATTCATGTAATAGATTATATTTATGTGTAAAATAAATGTTGGGTTGTAATTATTGTTATCAAAAGATATGATTAGTTATTTTTTGGATTGGGATTAGAAAACCATAATAAATCCTCAGAGGAAAGACATAGTATAATAAAAGCATCCCAATGTTTTGGTGAGTATTGACTATGTGGCTTACCAAGAAAATATATCCATATCTGGATATGTGTAGGTAGAGGTGGCTTTGGCACTAATGAAACTAGGGGTGAAAACCCTGACAAGGAGTTTTAGGCTTGACCCAAGGTATCTAGGTACATATAGATGGGACTTGCTGCACTCTTGTATACAAAACATACGGTGGATATGCATTGGTAAAATCACAAGCTTTATATGAACCATTATTATGGGAAAAAAATTCCCCAAAGAATATATGATAGAAAGTATATCTTGGATAACAAAGATTAAAGCCTATAAGTTCATAAGTTAATGAAATAAATGTTATCTATAATTCATCCATTTTTGTCCTTGGTTTACCCTTTATGTGTTGACCCTATGTTTACTTTTATTCCAGCCAATGGCCGGTAATATGAGGACTCGGGCTGACAACCGATGTGACGATCAATGCGATGACTTTTCTATTGAGATCACTAATCTGATGGGAGCATAAATTATGAAATTTGTAATGATACTCACTCAGTTAACTCATGAATTGTATAGAAACATGGTTTAAATGCAATAGTCAACCCCCCCCCCCAAATAAATAACAAGTCGCTGAAGAAATCTTCATGAGACAAAGGCCTCATACATTTATTGGATAATTTGATCCCTCAATCTCCGAACAATTGATCAAATCCATGGAAAAGATTTTCTCTATGCATAAATGTTCAGAACAAGAGGAGGCTCTCCATGATAATTATTGTATATAGGGTGAAGCTAATCAGTGGTGGACATTGATAAAAAATACATACCCTATGTAGAAGATTGAGGTGTTAGGATGGAAGTATTTTCGGAAAATGTTTTTCAATAAATATTTTCTACTCAACCTCTACATAATATGGAAACAGACATCATTACCTTAAAGATAAAAGACAATGAATCTGTCAGATTGTACTAGGAAAACTTCACAAGGAATTCATGACATGCTTCTATAAATGCTGTTACCCACAAATCCAAGGTTGATCGCATCATCGGTGGGATGAAACCTAGCATATGGAAAGCCCTAGCATATGTGACGTCAACTTCTATGAGAAAATTGGCTGATGTTCCATTGAGGTCAAAATGGAGAACGGTGAATCATAGGGGAATTAATTGGATAAGAAGTGAAAGGATGAGTACAATTTTGTTGGTCCGATAGATAAATCCAATGGTGCTTTGAATATCTGGCACCCCACATGCCAATGTTGTAGATAGAAGCACCCCATAAATTGCGTAAAGGGGGAGAGGGAATTCTTTATGTGTGGAAGAGATGAAAACATGGCTATTAACTATCGGCATGAAAAACTCATAGCAGTGAAAGAAGAGAGGAACTCTCTATTAGTCTCTCAACGTGTAGTTCATTGCTTCAATTTCAATGAACCAGGGCACCTTGCAAATCAATTACCTAAGACAAGTGTTTTTCGTGGCAACCAACAACTTCCAAGATTGCTAGGGAGAGATTTTTCCATCACTACCAATGAATTGAACCCCACCAATGAAGTGGTGACTGGTACATTAGTTATTAAATTAACAATAGTGAACACACTTTTTGATTCATGTTATATGTATTAATTTATATACATAAAGCCAAGTAGAACAATCCCTACTCCAGCTCAAATAGTGGAAGTAAAGTTGTTGGTGAGTGGGGAAAATGGGGAAATCATTCCATCCTTTAAATATAACTCATCGCCTTTCATAATCAATGGATTTAATGTCCCATAGAACCTCATCATACTCCATTTTGGTGGAATTTGATGAAATTAATGGCTTGGATTGAAATTCCCTATATAGAGACTACATAAATTTCCGTGAGAGGGAAGTCAATCTCCATGTGGAGAGTTGACCCCTAATATTGTACAAGTGATATGAGGATGATGAATCTTCATTGTCTCCATCATCTCATGAATGGATATTAATGACCTATAAGAACACATAATTGGATTAGATGGTTGAGTCTACGTAGGAAACCATCATTGATGATTAGCCTATTGTGAGAGAATTCACTAAAGTGTTTCTTGAGGAAATGTATGGTCTTCCTCCTAGAAGAGATGATGACTTTTCAATTGATCTTATACCTGAAGGTATGTTAATATCGATGACTCTGTATAGAATGGTTGTTGTGGAGATGAAGAAACAACTATAGGAGAATCTTGATAAAGGGTTTATATGACCATGTTCTTCACCATGGGGTTCACCATTCCTCTTTGCCAAGAAGAAGGATGGGTTAATGCGCCTTTTCATTGATTATTATGAGCTTAGAAAATCATGATAATGTACAAGTATTCTCTCCCAATAATTTATGACTTGTTCGATCAGCTGTGTAGAGCACAATAAATCCCAAAGTAGATTTTCAGTTAGGATATTATCAATTAATGGTGAATAAGGAAGATATCCCCTATACTTCTTTTTCTACAAGACACAAGAACAATGAATTCATAATACTTCATTTTGGACTCACTAATTCTACAGAAATATTTTTGGACATTATTAATAGAGTCTGAAGATATTACATCGTCAAATTTGTGGTAGTCTATATAGATGATATTCTAATATACTCCCAAACCAAGGACGATCATGCCGAGCATCTAAGAACTCTACTAGAGGCCATGCAAAAGGAGAAGCTCCATGGAAATTATAGTAAGTGTGATTTATGGTTTAAATAGGTCTTATTCTTGGGCCATATCATCACCACCAATGGGATATATGTGGATACCTCCCAGACTAATGCAATAAAGGGATGGTTGGGGCCATCATCGGTAAGGGATATCGATAACATTTTGTGGTTAGAAGCATATTATCGATGATTGGTGATAAATTTCTCACGATAGTGAAACCCTCTTACCAAGATAAATTAGAATAGAGTAACATTTTCTTGGAGTGATGAATGGGAATAAAGCATCAAGGAGTTGAAAAAGGGGCTTAACAATATGCTTGTGCTCACTTTACACACAAGTGTAGAACTTTTTGTGGTACTCAGTGATTTTTCGAAAAAGGGAATGGGATGTGTGTTCATGAAAAATGACAAAGTCATTTCCTATTCATCAAGGAAATTGAATGTTCATGAGAAAAATTATCCAACACATGATTTAGAGTCGGTTGTGTTTATATTCTCTTCAAAATCTTGGATGAATTATCTCTTTGGGGGAAGTGTGAAATATATATAGACAAGAAAATCCTTAAGTATATATTCACACAGAAAGAGTTAAACATGAACCAATGAAGATGGTTAGATTAGATAAATGTCTATGACTACTCAATTCATTACCAACCTAGGAAAGAGAACAAGGTGGGGGATGGTATATGTGGAAAGGACATGATGATTCTATCATTGATGAGAATTTAGTATGATCCAATGCTCATATATCTGATGAAGTTGGAAATGAGAATCATAATGAAGGGAACATCATCAATCTTTTCTCAAATTATTCCCCAACCATATATTTTATAATGGTAAAATGATGCCCAAAAGGATGATGTGGTAATTCAGACGAAAGTGGAAGCTACCAAAAAAGCGAAATCCTCGGAGATAAATTTTATTGAAGATGGAATTGTGAGATTTGGGAAAATAATATGCATTTCATCAAGTCCATAGTTGAAGAAGGAACTTTTATATGATGCACATAATTCTAATTCAATTATTCAGCCAGGAACCAAAAAAAATGTATCGATATTTCTGAAAGAATTATAGGTTAGATAATATGAAGAAGGAGGACGCTGAGTAAACATCAATGTTATGGGTGTTTCAATAAATGAAGGCAGAGAGGTAGAAGTCAAAGGGGATGATGCAACCATTTACAATACATGCATGGAAATAAGAGAACATCACCATGGTCTTTGTCACTATACTTACAAATACATACAAAGGAAACAATTCAATCTGGGTTGTTGTTGACCATCTTAAAAAGTTTGCACACTTTGTTGAAATTTGGGAGGATTTATCTTGGGATCAACTAGAAATGATATACATTAGGGAAGTGGTAAGGCTGCATGAAGTACCACTATATATTGTATCAGATCAAGATCCAAGACTAACCTATATATTTTGGAAGAGTCTTCAACATGATTTGGATAAAAAACTCATCTTTAGTATGGACTATCATCCTCACACTAGTGTCCAATCTGATCGAACTATTCAGACACTAGAAGATATGTTACGATCATTTTCAATGGAATTTAAAGGTGGATGGGATCAACATCTCTCTCGTGTTGAATTATCCTATAATAACATTTACCACTCAAGCATCTGAATGGAACCTTATGAAGCCTTATATGGGAAGAGGTTCAGAACACCAACATTTTTTGATGTAGTCGGTGAGCGTAAGATGATATGACCAGAAATGGTCGAAGAAATGGTGTAGAAGGTGAAACTCATTTAGCAGAATATCAAGGAATCCATGAGTCGATAGAAAATATATGCTGATAACCATCGACAAGATCTTGAATACAAATTTTGAGAAAATATTTTTCTATGGTTATCTCCGAGGAAGAAGGTCATGATTATCATAAAGAAATAGATGTTAGGTCCTACGTACATTGGCCCCTTCAATATTCTTGATCGTGTTAGGGTTGTGGCCTATCGACTAGCATTTCCACCAACCATGGGCAATGTACATGATTTAATTTATGTATCCCCTATAAGGAAGTACATACCATACCCTTCACATGTACTCTCTTTATAGGTAGTACAGTTAGAGGATGATCATTCTAATGATGAGGAACCACTAAAGATCTTAGATCGTAGATAAAATGATCTACGAAATATGACAATGCCCCTCGTCAAGTTGTGGTGAAAACACACGATTGAAGAAGCGATGTGGGAATCAAATGATGTGATGAATAAAATTTACCCACATATGTTTTAGTGTAGGAAAAATAAATTTGTACGGTGAAATATCTTATGGGGGGAATATTGTAATGACCCAAAAATTTATTAATGAAAATTTTTCATGGTCTATTTAAATTTCTTCTTTCAGTTATGTAATACATATGCACTTCTTTGGTTCTATGTATTGGATTTTAAAATACCATTAATAACTATGATTGTTTCTATTATTTCCATAGTACAATGAAAAAATGATAAGTATAAATATTGTGCATTAACAAATCTAGTTTACTCAGACAAAGGAAGTGATGGCCTCATCCTGTATAATTTCTCTATATGAAGAGAATTTTTCAGAGCTCAGAAAGGATGTGGAATAATTTTGCTTCAATATTGACGAATCCCAAACCAAAAATAAACATGTTAAGCTTGATCGGAACTATCTACTGGAGATGTGGATGTTAATAGAGATTAACAACAGAGCTATGTTATCAGAGCCACCCAATGCATCTGTCACAATCAGACACCTTACCCATCAGTCGTATGCAGGTCTTATAAGGCGATGTGTAACAAGACTTTATTATTATGATTATGGAAATTATTCTAGTATATTGAGTATACATTCATTTTATTATTTTCACATTTCAAATAGTTTTTAAATGGAAAAGTTTTTTTAGTTAATATTCAACTAATAAATCTATTTTGATGAATTGATGGAATTTAAATTAAATAATATTTTAATAAAATATTATTATTACTATTAAATTAATTTTAATTAAATATAAATTATTGTATAATTTTATGAATTCAATTTTAATTTTTATTTAGTTTTGAATCATGTTTTTGTCAAAACCAATAAATTTTTTATAAATTTCGGTTTTTATTTTAATTGTGAAAATTCCCATATTTATAAATTATTTTGATAAAATAGATATTGTTTTTGGAATCAGGACATCAAAATTAACCAACAGTGATTTCTTCATAATTTACTAAGACATTTGAATTTTTCGGTAAAAAATTAAATACCATTTAAAAATATAACGTATTTTATGACATCAGAATGACCCAATCGTGTTGTAATAAGATACTATAAGCACAATGTTCATCTAGTATATGTTTTAAAATTAAAATAATGTAATTTTTGGTTTATTTTATTTATTTTTCAAAGATGTAGTGGACCCTCCAATACTTATAAAACATTTCTTCATTTTAATTTATTTTACGACAGAGTGTAACGAACATCCACATAAACACCCCTATTATATTTAGACGTTATCCCATTTCCATATTAGATACTTTTTCCCACTCCCCTTTGGTAATAAAATAGGGCAAAATCCATGGCTTGGATTGTTGTTTTGATTAGTTTAATTTGAGGTGTTTCAAATATAAAAAATAAATAATTCATTCTCCTTCCCTATATAATCCCACTCAAGATCGCGCCTACTCTTAACTCAAAATACATTGAGTTTATCCTGTCTCTGCCCTTATCTCTCTATAATCCCTCTAAGGAAATCCATTGTCCCATGAAGTATCACTCAATCCCCTCCCAAGCCTTTGGGATCACACTTCCATGTAAAGTATTTCTTCCTTTCTAAATTTATTTCTTGATTCCTTTATTGTCATATCATTTTTCTTTTAACTAAAAATGTCCGGGTATGATTTAAAACATCCCCCATACATTCCTCTACATTTTTGAATAATGAGAGATCCCTTATCCCTCTCATTAATATCTCCCATGTACACACGTTACCATTCTAATATTCTTTAAGGAATTTCTCTCTCCTTGTTTACATTCAAGCAATTATTTTGTATTACATATCTAAATTTTGTTACGTTTGATGGGAAATGTAAATATATGACCCCCCTTACAATCTATTTTATGTAAATATTATGATACACCCATTTATATCTCATCAAAAAAATTTATGAATCCCTATGTCACAATGTTATGCTTCAGAAATTGCAACGCATTTTTTTTTTGAAGCCAACATCTCTGTGTAGTGAATACCATACCCTTGCCTCTATCAAGGGTATTCACCATTATGCACATATACACATTGAATGGTAATTTTATTTATTTAATCAATTTTACTTAATCCTGGTATAACTTATGATTTTTATTGATTCCATGTTATATAAACCATGTGTCACACTTATGAATGAAATGAAATGTTAAAGAAGGGTGTGCCCTAATATCACTCCAATGCATTGGGTAAATTATAGTATCAATATTCGTCATGTGCAATGGGTGTTGAATCATGATAATTAATGTGAAACGATGGTTTACTTTTTATTCATGAGCAATTATGGTTTTCTCATGCTCCATGTGTAGTGAACCATGGTTCATGCTAATTCCAGGTTAACTATTGTGGCCACATCTCCATGTTATGATTTTCATCATTATGAATCATTTACGTTCATGTTTCTCTTATTCTATATTGATATGCCTATTGTCTAAAATTTATTGTATTATTTATGTTATTCCATCTTTATTCCCTTTCTGGGATTCATATCTCACCATTTTCTAATGCATGCCCTCAGGTTATCCCATGAAATGATAAGTTCAAGGGAATGTACTGGTCATGTAAATAATGTTTTCAATAAAGATGTTGAATTTTATGTTTTAAGTTGTTATTTAATGATCATTAGATCCAAATAAACTAGACTTCTCTATATTCTATGTTGTATAAAGTGTTGTTTTTAGGTAATAAATTAGGTTTATGTGTGAAATAAATGTAGGGTGGTCATACAGTGTTCTTAATGATCGAATTTATGATGAACACCACGGTAGAATTCCATATTTTTGTGAATTTTTTATGTATGAATATGATCATGCTATGATGAATGGATATAGAAGAACAAAAAGACATGGTTCTTCTAATATTGATAGAGAATTTAGGATTCTTTTGATGTTTTTGGAGAACATGGTTTTCACATGTAATGGGAACATCACTATGCTAAGGTACAAGGATGTGTTTATTAAATCTCTAATGAAATATGGCCATATGGTTAAGGTATTTATATATATAAAGGTTAATATGTGTGTTATTTCTAGGGGATCCTCAAGATCAAATTATTTTATCTTCCCGACGTGGATTGTATTCTGGTTAGTGGACAAGGACATAATATATGATGATGTAGATTCTATTGAAAACTACAATGGTTCCCTAAAATTTATAATAGTTTAATCATGAAAATTAGTTTAAACCCATTGAAGAAATAGTATGTTGGTTATTTTGAGATGTTTGATGCTAAATATAATCAGGTTGATAAACTAAAAAGACTAAGGGATGATGTTTATCCAGGCTAAAAGCATGATAGAGCAGTTGAATACTATAATGAGGATAAAGAAAAAGATGCTATTGAAAAAGTAGAAAACGAACCATCTATAGATTTAGGTAGTGACCCTGATATGTCTCCCAAACAATCTCACATTACCAATGAAGATCCTAATCCCCTTATAGGATGACAAAAATAGATAAATTGGATTAAAGATATGAAAAAGATACTAGGATCTCAAGACATGAGAAATAAAAATAATAATATCCACTGAAACTATTGATATTAATGATAAAGAGGTTGGTGAAAAGGAAGAAAAAGGTTTGAATGGAAGTAAATATGGTGTTGATGAGGTATCTAAAAAAATAGTGGTAGTGTTCGAATCAAATGAAATGATATGAATATGCCTATATAGAATCAGGATGCATCTGTTTAGGGAGAGCAATCACCATCTATTGAATTTTTACATAAGACTCCACCTTTTGATGAGGTTAAGTATAGTTATTTTTTCACCAGTAAAACTATTTCAAATTTTCCAATAATTGAACAATTAGGCGTATTAGATATTGTATAATAGCATGTTCATAAACAAGAGAAAAAGGAACATACTAAGGAAGAATTTGGGAATGAACCTCAATATATTTTAAATAATGATAAGCCTACAATATAAGAGAATGTGGATGTTCCGAAGATAGATATTCATACTTTTGTTACACATTTAGATTTTGAGTCCACCTATTCTACTTCATAGATCTAATATGCTCAAATGTTAAACGAAATCCCAAAAACCATTGTGCATTATAGAGCGCCATAGTGTTCTAATATTGAGATAATAGTGGTTTGACCTACAATTTTTTCACTTCTATAACTTCTATAGAATCTAATGAAATTAATTGGAGATGGGTTGATCCCCTGTTTGAAGAATTCTAAAAATAAATTAAAAGTACTTCTTGTATTGATAGATTTGATGTTCTTATACAATGAGATAATAATGTATCCTTTATAAATCATGTATATTTTGATGGGATATTACAAAATTTTTCTTCTATTAGAACTACAGTACCTATAAATGTTTCTACACCTTTTTTTATTCCATTTTACATAGTCAGTAAGGGTTACTTGTATTCTTTTTCGAAAAAATTACTACTATTTTTGCATTTATGTTAAAGTATTAGCATCCTCGAGAAAATTTAATCTACGAAAAAGATGCAAGGTAAATATTTGAGTTGGTTATTAAGTACATCCAACCAATGATTATACATCATTTTTATGACATTGAGATAGATAATAAGTCAATATTTTGTTAAATATACTCCCTCAAGTCATTGATTAATGAAACCATATCTGAGGTTAAAGATTCCTTGAATGGGATCCTTAAATGTATTGAGTATACTTCTTCAGATACATATGTCCCTATTACTCCTCATCTAGAAATTTATGTTAAAATGATTGGGATAATTGTCAGAGAAGATGTTGGAGCTATATCTAGAGGTCACTTATAGTAGATAACCAATTATTCATTTAGAAAGTATAAAGAGGTTTGATAAAGGAAATTACCATCATTATATTATGATCAAGAAGTATTCTAATGATATGATTGTTGACCAAGAGAGTATAACTCTTTCAACCATGTTCTATCTGTATTTGTTTTTATACCAAGAATTAAATCAATTAAAATTTAATAGTCTTTGTTGAAAACAATATAATGCATCATATGATTTAGGATTTCCATGAACAAGTTATATAGCTTAATGAGATAACCCTAGTGTCGAACCATTTAACAGAAGTGAAATATGATTTTTTAGTGCGGTTGAAAGGGGTGGCCAAATCCTTATGGATTTCATAAAACTCGTGAAGACTTGTATTTTTATTCATGTCCATTATTGGTTTTCCAAGAATATATCATAATCACTCCCTAGTTTTCGCTTATAACAGGAGTGTCTTCAGATCCTTTATCACATTTTCCTTCTCAATTCCATCTGTTTCCAGTGTGTTCAACATAAGTCCTTGTGATTATAGAAGACCATCCTCAAACTATAGTTGTGCTATCCTCTATTATTCTATTTATTCAACCTTTCCCTTACCATGCTACCATGTATAATGAGAAATATAAATACATGGATAAAGACAAATAACCCATGGAACCTACTGTGACATCTCTAACATTATTTCTATTGGTATAGAAATTTTTTCCTTGATGTGTCATTGGTTTTAAATAATTTTGGATAATCATTTTTAATGCCTCTATTATTTCTTATTCTATTATCCTTATTTTTGTAATGTTTTTAACATTTTTGATAATCCCAAATGGGGAATGATTTTTCTCAAATACATTCTTTTAATGCATAATCTTTTCATATTTATTTTTATTCGATAACATCTATACATAATATGAATGAATATCCTTGTTTGGAATTTGGATCATACCTTGGATGTCTAGTTTAAACTCTTGTAAGAACATTGATTGTATGTTTTTAAATTTTTATTATATTTTAATCCTATGATTAGTGTTCATCGACAATGGGGTATTGTTAACCTCGTAGTTTTAATAATAAAAAATCTTGATTATCAGGTTATTAATGAGTTTCTTGTTTCTCTAAAAGTTATATGTATTGTAATCTAAATGATAAATTTTTTTATGGATGAGGCACAATTACGGTTGGAACAACCAACTGGAGAAGATGTTGCTAGGGAATCGTCATCGGCCCCAAAATCTCCATATGCCTAAGATACCACTAGGATATCACAGTGGATGAATTTCATATGAGTTGACCAAAAATGTTAATAGTTTGAGATATTTTCTTGATGTTAGGCTTCTAGAGAGTTAATTTGACTATGTAAAAGAAACAACTAAATGAAACACTGCCAATTTCATACTTCATATATAGAAATTATGCTATATATATTACACTATTGGACCTTGAAATGCTAGAGTAGACACCAAAAGTGTAGATGCAACTAGCACGGTGAAATTTCATCTATGTTCATGATATCGTTAGTATCATCACCCCAGTGTCATACCACTAGTGAGATTCCACCAGACTAGGCAACTAATATTATTCTTCTTCAGTTATCTTTTTGAATTACTTTGTAATAATGCATACATTTAATGATTTTAATGTTATTTACTATTTTACACATTTTTCTTTAAATGATCGATATATTGAATTGAATATTGTTTCAATATCTGTAGTATAATAAAGCATCTGAGTAGGAAATTCAACTTTCTCTATCTAAAAAATGTGTATCACACTCCATCTTGATGAATGTCTAAGAAATAGATACCATAATGATTGTGGTGAACTGATACCAAGATGATAAGATGATATTTATAAAGAAACATAGAGTTCAACCTACTGCAAACATTAGACTGGGAAGCTAACTTGCAGCATCACATCTAATGAGTTTCTTTAGTTAAGTATCATGATTCATAGAAACTGTGTTTTCTTAATGTTTTCAAGAGAAAGGGACTCAATATCCACTACAAAATCAAATCGATAGTCGAAATATACATTGCATTAGACTGAAAATTTATAAAATCTACACTTATTGATTTCTATGTTCTGTTTGTATTTATTACATTTTGAGTTCTGTGTGTGCATACCGTATTCTATCTCACAAACACTATCTATGGTGCTAAATTGGAAAATACATGATATATACTCAGACATTTTTAATATTTTTTCTAATTTATTAGAGTGGCACAGATCCTTTTGTGTCCTATTTATTACTTAATCCCATGAATAACTATTAAAGTGGTCGTGTGTCACCTATAAAGTGTGTTAGTATTGTAAAACACAATCCATGGTATGAATAATATTTTTTATTTTATATAAAATAATTGGTTGAAGTTGATAACCATGTATAGAGGACACTGTCCCTACATGAGATTGATCCACTATTATTAATTATTTCTAAAGTGTGCTTTAATTTTTTTAAAATTATTTTTTCTATGAAAATAAAAATTTAATTAACTATAAACAAAATATATATTTTTATATTTTTTCTTTTTTTTCTTATATAGTATTCTGATAAACTAAATTGAAAGCAATGGATTTAATAATATTTTACATTATTCATCTAAGACCTAATAATTATTTAGAGAAATTATTAAAAATATTAACATCAGTATGCTAATTTTCATTTTGAAAAAAAAAAGTATTTTTATATTCATTTAGGGGATTTAAAAATATTACATTTTAGACATGAATTTTTATTCCACACTCAATTTAACCCCCCCTGAGATACCAAATCATACAAAACAATATAAATATGGATTAACATTCATGATTTTATATTAGTTATTGCATGAAAATGATACAGAAGATTCATCATGTGGCTGATAGTGTGTGATAATTTGGGAATTATTTTATGGAAATGATTAGTCAATTTTTTCAATTAATGCCTTATGAGGAGGCGTTGGACTATCACTTTGAGGCCACTATGGGGTTTTTAATTATGTTATCCATTTTTTCCTTTGATTAAATACATGGATGAGTGAATAGATAGAGAATTTATCATGGGGAATGATTTATATATGATGTAGGATTCTAGAGAAGGCCCCTCTAGAGTAGTTGGGAATGTTTAGAAGGATATCATGGGTCATGAGTTTCCATGTTTTTGGAAAATGTGAGAGAGTCCATCATCTTGTGATAATAGAAAGGAATTGACCCCATAATTTTTTAGTTTTCATTTTATATATAGAGTTAATATTTTCGTGAAAACCATTTCTAACATTCATATGGTTACGTTTGATTCTTAGTATTCATTATGTAGTTAGTTATGTGGAAGATCCTAGTGTAAGCATTTTATTTTCTTTACTACTTTCTTGTTGAAATTTTTACACATTTAACAATAGTGTTATGTTTTAAATTTAAATAGAGAATATACAAATGATTTATTTGTAAATACAATGGTCATATACTTAAAATGGTTTAAAATATGAGTAGGGTATATTATAAACATTTATTAATTTGAAATACAGTAGAGGTATAGGGATTATTTATTGAGGTTTTATTTACGATCTATATTGTTTAGTGTTGTGTTTGGATAGTAATGATGTTAAATTTGATATTTTAATGGTATATTCCTTGTTTTGTTAGTATTTTAAGTGTTTTTACTATTAAGGGATTTATTATATTGGATCCGTATATTATTTTTGGATGCCATTATTATGTTTTTAATGTTTGAGAGGTATTTCCCTTTAGAAAATAGGATTTGTGACTTTATTTATCTGGGTTGGGTTTGATTCATATTGATGATAATCACTTGAGTGGTTATTAATATAAAGGACCTCATTTATGAGATCATTGAATTGTACATTCCATGGGATTTTTAGGCATCACGATGTTGTTTAATGAGGTTCGAACTGCATAGTGTGATTTTGGAATCTCTTGGTTCCAAGGAACAAAATTTTTTTGCGGTCTGGGACATATCAGGAAGATTTTGGATTTAGTATAATATTGGGGAATCCATTTTGAAGGGTCTATGGACTGGGAAATTTTTTAGGATGTAACATTTTAAAATGGATGGAGTAAGACAAAATTTATTGGGTATGATTGCACTATGTCATAGTGATATTGTTTGTATATAGATGGATTTAATTTAATCATATTTTATTTACCATTATGTGAGTTGGATTAATCATCATTTATTTCAAATAAAATATACATTATGAAGAAAAATTGGTATGTATATATCCATATATCATGGTGATAGCCATTTATGTTGGATTTGTATTATGATATTCATAGTATAATCCCAATGGAAAAATATGGATTGAAGAAAATATAATGTTAGTGGTTATTGGGGTGTTTTTTCATGGGATGATTGTATTATTTCATTTATGTAGTATATAGTTATGGTAAATCCACTATATCATAATGAAACATTAAGGTGGTCTTGGAGGAGTTTAGGGTGTCTATTTTAGGCTCCTTATCACTGTGTAGTTAGTCAATCCCATTTTAAAAAAACTGAAGTGATGTTGAGGTTTTGGTGGATAATATTATTCTCAAAAGATATAGAATCAAATATGGATTTTTACATTGTCATCATCAATATTATAAATGATACTATTCAAAGGGATTATTTGGCCAGTATTTCCATATAAATAGTTATTGGTCATCCTTTTGATTTCATTATTATTCCATTCCTTCAAATGCTAGTTAATAAGAGAAAAATATTATTTATTTTTAGTTATATATTTAATGATTTAGAAGACATGATTCATTATGAATTACCTTTAGTAATATATCATTCCCTTTATCCACTAAATCAATTTTTTCCTCTTGAAAAATTTTGTACCAAATGTCATAATTGTAATTTTTTTAAGGTTTTGATTAGTATTTTGGGGGTACTTTTTTAGGACTCATTACAGTATGATCATAAAGTGTCTCACATTAATTTACTTCGATTTCTTTCTTCCAAAAAAAATAAAAAAAATCATGAATTCTTTGAAATACATAGGGTACAATTAATAATTTTTTATATATTTTTCAAAAATATGGTTGTTTATATTTCCATTATTAAATATACATAACATCTAATCTTCTTTTTATACATTATTAGTTGTGGGTAAATGAGTACTTCTAGTCATGTAACAATGGAAACATGTGTGTAAAATCACTAATCAATAAATTTACTAGATGTGATAAGTCTGGTAATATAAATTTTGAAGATGGAATGAGATTTAAATGTGATTATGTACTTTCAATAAAAACTATATATATTAATTACTATTAAATTGTATCCATTATTCAAATTTCCATAATAATGAAATTTTTATATATCATAATTATATTATTAAATAACAATTATAATTAAAAGGGGATTTTCAAAATTATGGAATCAAAAGACAAATTGATATTTTTGACAAATTTTTTTATTTTCTAATTTATATATTCATAATATTTATATTTATTGGGATAAATATGGGTGCCATAATTTTTTGTTTGGAAATTGGATATTGATATATTTTTGTTTATTTTTTAATCCCATAAATATAGATAAAAAAATTATGTGTTATAAATATAATTTTAGTGGGATGAATTTATAGGGGTTTTGGACTTATTAAACATTATAGACTATATTTATAAAATGAATCAATGATGATATAGTTGTTTGAGTTCAAGTATTAACATTATGGGTTCATTAGACGGTTGAGTTGAGTGTTGTTTTTACGAGGTGTTTCTTTGAATTGTTGTCTTCTAATCACAATAATTTGTTATAATTAAAGGTAATTTATTAATAGTTGTGATATGGTATATATATAGGAGTAATGTGACTTCATGAGTGAGGGTGATGGAATGTGTTTAGTGTATCCACCTGTGTCAAGCATGGGATGTTTTTAAAAAATAATTACTTGGTTAAAGAGTAAGATAGATAAAAATAAATCTACAAATATTATAATAATTAATAGAATTTTAAACCTTGATGGAAAAATAAGGAATTTTAGGGGTGATACAACATTAATATGGATGTAATAAGTTTAATATATTTATCAATAATTAATATTGTATTGTATAGGGGTGATTAACATGGAAAGTATTAGTCTTTTAAAAAATATATGTCAAATGAAATTAATATACATTAGTGGTTTTAGATACAATTAGTGGGTGATGAATGGTTTTAACTTAAATATGAGTAATTTAATGAAATAATTAAAGAAATTATGTTGTTAAATAGATAAAAGTTATGTTATAAATGATATATATGTGGTTAAATTTTTGATTGTGTGACTTCCTCTTTTTTATGATTTTAGTTATTTTGAAGATGATGAATTTGTTTTGGAAATAATTCTTTCATATATTGTTTCTATTTTTATACCCTTATTTAATAAAATTAAATTTGGTTATATGATGTTGTAATGGTGTATAATACTTTGAAATTTAATGGTTACTGATAGATTACATTAGGTATAGGAAAAAATGATGAAATTTATTAATGGTAACAACTTAATATGATGGATTTAATAATTTTTTTGGGGTAGGAATTTATATTTGGGGGTGTTAATGGTTAGATGAGGAATCATTATTGATGTCTATTAAGCTTAAAATAGGCAATTCTGATGATAATGGTGTGACTATCATGAGAATAATCAGTTGGACACGAATAAATGTCTTTGTTAAATTTGTGGATGTCTTTAATATTCATTTTACTCTAAAGGTTTTTTTAGAAAAATTATGTATATTTTTGTGATATATGGGAATGTGTTGGACTTATATATGGATAATAATTGGGGGATATTATTCTGAAGCAACAACATGTAGGTACATGGTAAGTTAGTGAATATTTATGTCAAAGTGATGGTTGTTGTTGTAGTGCTTTTACTTCAATACCACTTTTCCCAATAGTAAGTGACATTTTTTCCTGCTAATGATCATTACCCAAAAGTTGATGTAGAATATTATTGAAGTTAAAATGAATAAATTATGATCAAATCCCAAGAAAATTTTCATTAATGAATTTCTATGTTATTTATAGAGTGCAATATATTTCTCATCGATTGATTACTAATGTGTCGGTCAATTAATATTTATATTGGTTATTGTTTAAATATATCAAATATGGTAAATGGTGGTTGATTTTGTAGAGAAAATTTTTTTTTTCACTTGATGTAAAATAAAGGGTTCAATGATTTATATTTTTTAAATTGATGATGTTTTATTTATAGTTAATATAGTTCTATGTTGTTATCGAAAAATTTTACCCTAGATTATTTAGTCTAAATATATTTTTATATTTTATTGGTATGATCCAAATTTTCCACCCAATTTATACCTTACCAATAGATTTATATGTTTTCTAGTATTATAATATGTGTGATAATAGAGTTTTTTTGTATATTTGATGGAGTTAATGGATGATTATAAGTCCTAGAATACTACCAATTCAAATCTTTCCTAGAAATATTTTATTTAACATAATTTCAACGTTTTGGTTCTTGGTATTGTTTATTAAATGTTATTTCATTGTATTTTGTTGGAGGTTCCAATATTTTATTCCTATTAGTTTAAATAAAATTACTCAAATTTTTCTTCAATATACACTATGTTCTAGTTTCGAACCTATGAACATTTAGAGGAAGGCTTTGGTTTTCACTACGATAAATAATATGGTACTATGTTGTGTTTCATGTTGCTGAGTTTCAAGTAAAACATGTTTTTAACAAAATTTAGGTCTTTTTCATATCATTATTCAATACTCACATGAATTTTATCAATATTTATAATCATAAATAGAAAAAAAAATTATTTCTAAACTTTCTAAAAAAAATAAAGAAATTCAAAAAGGGATTTTTAATATTTTAGTTTTATATTTCAAATATGTCCATAACCCCTCCCTCCAAAGATACCCTCTTGATCTTGAAATGAATAATGAGAGATGACAAACCCCTAAGTCCCACCTTCAGTAGTCCCTGAGATGTCAACCGGCACCAATGGTATACAAATCTCACAAAAATGGGAGGAATTTCCATTTTTATAGTAACCATGTTTGGGAGATAAAATGTACCAACATCAAAACAACTCTAATACAATATATATAAATGAAAAACCGAAATCCATCCCACATGCATGTTTTCAAATAAAAAAATAGGAAATTTAATAAAACTCCAATGTAATTACCAAAAGAAAAATGCAATGTGTGATATAAACATTTTCTAATCATATGTGTTAGTAAAGACCCGAATGGTCTCCATAGTCCTCCTGAAAACCTCAAAGTAGTTTTATGTATGTAGGGTGATCATAAAAGTATACATAGATGGGAAATATTAATGTATCTAATGTAAAAGTGGTAAATAATACTAATTCCCCCGTGATAATCAATAGAAACCAATAGTACCAAACAAGGTATGCTAGCCACCAATCATCACCAGAGTTAGACTGACCAAATAATGAAAGTCATGTAATGTAATATAGAGAAAATTGATGATTTGGTACCCTGAATGACTTCCCCACTAATTTTTTACTCTCAAACACTAACGAAAAACATCATGGGGCTCCCACCACTTCTAAATTTACCACGTCACAAACCGCTTGTACACACCTGGGCCACATAGCTAGTCCTGAAACCTAGGAATACAATGCTCATAAAATCAGGCAGACACACACTTGGGCCTCACAGCCACTTCCTTCCTATAGACCCAACATCCACATTCCATATCACATCCCAAAAAATCATGGTAAATCATAATGCATCTCATAATGAAGACACATAGTTAACCACAGCTCATCTCATCCTAAATAATTATGGGACAACTCAACTCTCAAACAAAATCATGGGACACAGAAACCACTAACTGCCTAAAAATTCACATGGTGTGTCCGCTTGGAAGAGTGAGAAGGGAAGAGTGTGTGGGATTCCATCTATCCTCCCACCGGGATGTTTTGTAAATACAACCACCCCCATGAAACTGGTTTTTTTAGCACATAGATCTCAATGAGTGGGGGGGTGCATGTAGAAAACCCAAGAAAAATAAAATTATTTACATATATTATCAAACACAAAATCACATTCTTTGGGTTCTCAATCAAATTAAAAACTAGCCTTTGATATAATAAAATATATTTCTACCACTAAATGCATTATTTAATAAAAAAAATAGTTACATATAATTTTGATAGAAGGAAATCCTTCAAAATAAGACACAATTAAAACATACCCCCCAGCCAAATTAGGTAACTAAATTTTTTAGTTAGGATACATGTTATTCATTTCATCCCAACTCGAGAAACTACCTTACACAACATAGATTATTCCATATAATATAAACCATGGTATGGAAAAAGAACTACAATAGAGAAACTCCATTCATATTTGTACACTGTTTAACACCTATACACACCATATCCATCATTGTTCTGGATTTTCATTCCACCCAGTCCATTCTATCGACAAGAAAACCCCTAAAATATAGACAAACATTGTAACACACATAATCAAAAACAATCCTAACAACCATAGTAAATAACAACACCATAACAATCACACCCAGTAACATAAACATATTACAACTGAACCTGAAAGCCTTCCACTGAAACACTACCCATCCATTCCACAAAAAAACTCTCAACCTAAGATACCATTTCACCAGCTGTGTCACCCCAGCAGAAACCATTCTCTAAACCCAATCACCATGAAACCAGACAATGAACAGAACATAATGAACTACACACAACACCCAACCACCACAATCATTATGGGTGTATTCATATTTATAAAACACTTGTACATTAATTTCACTATGATAAATTAGCGGTTATCACATAGTAGTTTCAATACCAAGTCATCGGTTTATTTTACAGATCATATGTGTATAATATATTTCATAATATATAGCCATTCAACACAAGATCTTGATCATGAAATCAAATTTCATCCCGAGTGCATAAACAAAGACCACCAATGACCATGATTTTCAGTAGGCATATAACTCATACAGATCACTATATCAATGATGAAAAAAACATAAGTAAAAATATATTTTCCCAGTCACTTATATATTGATATTAAATAGATTCTATTATCTTTATTTGTTTACAAATCAGATATCTTCATAAGAGATCAATCATACTCCCAACCAATATGATACACAAATTAGAAGAGATGAAGAGATCACTACCTAAAAGAATAGACTATAAAAATCTCCTCCTAGTTCCAATACATTGGATGAGTAAGGCTCTAGGGAAATATGATCCAAGGGTGTAACATCCTCTCATAGCTCTTTAGGGAATATAGTTTATTAGAGAATCTATACCTCAATAAAGTGATGATCATAAGAAAGAAGGGTCTCCTCTTTGGAATGGTAAGATCCAATATCTGTGTGTATGAATGTTGAAAGGCCATTAAAGGAGGATCACATTGAATACCACATGATTTGAAAATTAAATATATCAAAGGAATTAGGAAAATAAAAGATAAATTTAATATACTTTGAAATGGATTCTAAACCACAATAATTTGTTAATAAACCCAATTAACGTCATTTAAATCATTAAATGGGTAGAACTAGAAAAACTGTGAAATTGGAGTTTTAAAAAAACATTGTAAGTGTCCAACCATTGGATGAGTAACTGATATGACTCACTAATGGAGTTTCACCAATGGCTACAACATCATTGGGTGACTCACCATTGAATGAGTAACCTATGTGAGCTACTGGTGGTGAATCACCAATGAACGGGTCACCAACGCGAGCTACCGTCAAATACCCACCATAATAACCTACTATCATTAAATCATTCAGATGATTCATTAACAGAAGTCATCATTGTGACTCATCAATTCCACTCACAGATGCCACCTACCAATTTCACGTACTGATTCTACAAACTACTGTCACCTACCATTAGAAATGATGACTTTTGGAAATCTATTGAAATGTGTCACTATAACTCCCCAGAACACCTAAAACACTAGAGATTTAAAATGTAAAGGAATGGAGTGGTCCAAAACATTAAATAAAATTCCTCCCAAAAAATTCTCAAACTAAAAAATTCAAAACCATCAAGAAGTAAGAAGGGTCAGAAAAATAACCCCATGAGATACCTCTCAAGGATCCCACTACACTAGAAACACCACTAATAGCCAAATTCATTAATGTTGATGAATAATTTTTTTTCCAAAATAATGAGGGAGAAATAACATTACAAGAACACCTCCACTAATATCTAGTACCCCAACTGATCACAACACACAAACACACCATGAAAGTACCAAAAGTCCCACCATTCGGACATATGAATAGAATAATCCATTCTTACATGTCATGATACTATCATATCTTGGCCCCACTGACTCACCGCCATGGGTTTAATCACATCCTCTTTAATGAATCTTGATTTTTGATTAGGTCCTATACTCTTTATATTTCATTATTTTATCAATCATTATGGAACAAGGAAACAACCCATCTGAATGAAAACAATGTTCAAGCATCACATAAAAAAAGAATGAAATAACAAAGAAAAAACTCAAAATAACTACAGTTACTGGGAACACAAGTAGGATTATCTCTCATAATTATTCTATTTAAGAAAACATGCCTCTATAACATGAAACCCAATGGAAGGTTCCATCCATACAACACCTTATCCCACAAATCATGGATCTTTAGCAGCTATTCAAAAAATGTTGTTTCGTCTTTGATATCCAACTCTAACTAGACAATGACATGGTAGACATCAAGAAGATAATATAAATTCTAAGATATGGGAAAAAATTGTGGATCCCCTCTATCATTGGGAGAAATTATAACTTGTATTTCACATCACCAACTCTCCCCAACACATTATAGTGTCTAATGATCTTCAATGAAAGCATTCCCCCCCACTACTAACCCTATACTACCAACATTGAGGGGAATCCATTAAGAGTAAATGGACCCCAAACTCGAACATCAAGTTCATCCATCTATGATAATAATATTACTTCTTCTTGTCATGTTCTTCTTTCATCCTCTTACGGATTGGATGAAACTTCTCTATCATGCTTTATTATACTTTGGGACCAAAAACAGTTGTCTCCCCAACCTCTATCATATGAAATGAAGAATGAAATTGTCTTCCACTCAATAATTCAAATGGAACAATACCAATGGAAGAGTGAAATATATTTTTATAATGAAACTCTACCAAGGGAAGGTGTTGATCCCAAGATCAACCGAATTCCAAGACACATGATCGCAACATTTCCTCTAACATTAGTAATGGATACTATGTCTATCCATCTTTCTAGGTTTGGAAGGCACTACATAGCAGAAAATATGTGCCAAAGAACATTTTAATCCCATCTAGAATCATGAGGTAAAAGGTGTATCCTGATCTGAGATGATGGAAGTAAAAACTCAATGCATGTTCCCCAACTTTTCCACATAACACATTACCATGGAATCTACTTCTATTGACTCCTTGGTCGCTAAAATGTTTTCCAATTTCATCAACTGGTCCATCCCTACCTAGATTTAACAACATCCTCTTTGAGAATAGGTTAATCATGTGATGAAATCCATTGATATGTCATACCACGTTCACTCAGGTACATCTATGGGCTGTAATAAACCCATGAGTACATGGTTCTTAGCCTTCACCTGTGGGAACACTAATATCTTCTCCAAAAACACCGCTACCACTTCTCTCATCCCAAACCCCAAAAATTGTTATCTCAAGAAGTGGTACATCTTAAAAATTCATAGGTGTACCACTAACAGTTTGTTTTTAAACACATGGATAACTCCCTCATGCATCACCACTAGAACAAACAACCTTCAATGGAATATAATCCAATTCTAACTATCCTCTGACCATTCATATGAAGCATCCCCATGTTAAATGTGATCACATGTCACCTCTTCATCCGAGTCTCCAAACTAAGATCCCTCTACCTCATACATCATAGTATACTGCCCCATCATATGATACAGAAAAAATCTTCCACAATCCTTTCTGACATCTATGATTAATGATTTCAATTCCTCTATTGCATTCCAAGAATCGGCAGATACCCAAAAAATATCATTCTATGACTTCCTTCTCAAATCATCATTCAAAATATTCCCCTTTATTGATGTTTAACAGATATCAATAATTGTAATCATGATGAATCTCTATACATATGCACCATCATTTGTTCAAATATCTCTAGGAGAATATATTTCATCACACTCTGGTGATCTATGATGATCACAAAGTACTCCCCAATGAGGTAATTTTCCCCCAACATCAGTATGAACAAAAACATTGAATGATACAGAACTTGTGTTGAATACATATTTTTGTGGATATGTACCTTCATAAACACATGATAGATCACTCCCTCTTGTTTCATTAATAGGCATCCCAATCTCTGATTAGAATCATCTGAAAACACATAAAAAAATAACTCCTTCCTCAAGAAACATGAGACCTAGATCATTTCCCAAGTTCCCATTCAGATAGTCAAATGTTGTTTGGAAGTACATAATCCAAAAAAATATGGGTCCTTCCGAGATAAATTTTCCAATGGGGATGCAACTCGAGAGAAATTTGGTACAAATATTCGATACAAGACTTACAGAACAAGAAAAAAATGAACCTCTTCTATATTAATTGTTGTTTCCGATGAAAAAATTTCATATAACATTTATGAGTCCCCCACTACACCCTGATGATAAAACAGAAGCCTAAAAAAGTGCCCATCTTTTGAACAGTACCTAGATTTTTGAAATTTTTTGTAGAGCTCATGGTGTCAAAAATCCTTCTAGAGCATCCTGAGATGCTTATCATGTTCCTCCCTGACGTATAGTAAATCAAGATGCCATCGCTGAAAGTGATGATGAACCATTCCATGAACTCATTTAATATTGAGTTCATATTACCCATGATTACAAATGATGCATTTGTAACACAGAATGGAATAACTAGAGACAGAAAATTTCCATACATATATCTGAAAGTAGTCATCAGGATGCCACCCTCTTTCACCATCAATTGGTGGTATCCAAACCACAGATCGATCATAGGGAACCAACATTACACTCTTAATTGGTTATAAAAGACCATATATCCTCAAGAGACGGTAACCGTTCATAATTATCACATAGTTCAAACTTTGGCTGTCTTTTAACAACCATATACCACTTTCCACTTTCATCACAAAAATGACAAGAGAACTAAATGGTGACACACTGGGTTAGATAAAACACTTCTACATCTGATCATTTACCTGAATCCAAAACACCTTCAATTCAAAAGGTTTCATATGATTTTTATACATTGAAATAATATAGGCACCACGATGTATGTCATTCTCATACAGAACATCAGTTCGAGGCGGTAATGTCACAACCTCCTAATGAAAAATAACCAGAAAATCAAAAATAACTCTCGTAACATCCACCATCCCATAATATTCTAATCCCATTGAGATATTATGCAATAACGAAATTTAAGGATCTACATGCTGACTGCCCACCTAATAGATTTTCTCTCAGATGAAAGACACACCCCAACCATATTTATCTGAGAAAACCAATCTATTCTTGAAGAAGTCTATAATGTTATTTACAGAATACAACCAATAAATGTGGAGAATGACAACACATTTCCACATCTTTAGACAGAAAATATACCCTTGGTACTAATGTAGTCCCATAATCAGTCTAAATCCCCAAAACACATCAAATTAATTAGTCCCACCTCTGACTAGCATAATCAAAAACTGTGGTACATGATTCCTCCTTATTTGTATCCCCATTAAAAGGGATATATTGTGTGAATCAAATGACTGAAAAGCTCCAAAATTATAAAATGAAGAAGGAAGTGTACTAAACAAGAAGTTCGTACCTATAACAATAAATGTTCATACTAGAATGTCTTCCTCTACAGTGTGAAACTGACCATGTCTTGATCCTCTACCCCTCAGCTAAAAACCACCTCCAAGACCACACCTAGGTTTAGGACCTTGAGAAACATCCCAAGGTCAGACCGAACCTTCTCTATCTCCACTTAAAAGAGTGTCATCTTGCTATCCCTGCGGTTTAAACGGCCTAGCCAATAATGATTTATATGGATGGTGATGATCCTACCTGTCTCCACCATACCGAGCTCACGAAGATACCAGGAACTGATTGTAAAAATTCCCATGGACCCCATAAATAAAACACCTGAGCCGATAGCCAATAGAATAGGCATGAGGATTATAAGGTTGATACAAAAACTACTACAGTCGCCTCCTCATCAGTCGAAACCTTGAAGGTCATGGATTTTGATACCACTAGATGATAAATGATCCCTTTCAATATCTTGGACTACTGACCTCACGGTATACCTCCTCACGAGTTAATACTACCAACAAACTCTATATTCCTCTAGTCTTCCATGTATTTCAAAAATGTAAAGCTGTTAACAACATACTAGATAGAAGGATGGAGTTCCTCCTCTAGGTGCCTTGGACAAGACTCCTCATCTAAAAATTGATTTATAGAAAAATTTATATCCTTTAAAGTGATCCCCAAATCTCATATTGGCATACTTAGATGCTAGAGGGAGATTAACTCCTACCTCCTATCAACATTAAAGTATGATGAAAAGAAATTGTCTTGGAACTACATCTAAAAATAAACCCACAGAACAGTAGCATCCTTCCTTTTTCCAAGGTAATTCTTCCCCCACTAAATTAAAACTCTCTACTTATAGATCACCACCAAGGGAACTCACTACTCTGTCACATCCCTTATCAATATTAAGGTTATGAAAATATCCTCAAGCCATCCCTCTATCTCCATGTAAGAATATATTCATTCATACTCTCCAAAAGTCTTCCACTTGAATGAATGTAATGTTTTTGGAAACTAGTCCTCCTATTCTAGTTGTTAAACCATATATCAATAAACTATTTCAGCCTATTGAGCCTCCACTTTCTATACTACACACAGACTATAACTGTTCTTCCCTATCATTTGTAACATACCATGATCACCTGACACAGTTTCCCTACCATAGTGTTAAATCATTGTTGTGACTAAATCCAAAATCCATAATATCTCTATACCATATTCTCTGATACCAATCGCTCATGACCCTATCCCTTCAATGAATCACCTACTTAGATAGAAATGGAGAAAGGGATTTAATCACCCCCCAAGTCATGTCCCATTTTAGGCCCAGGGTGGTGACCAACATCTAGGGAATACAAATCACCCAGAAATGTGAGGAATTTCCCCTTTTATATTAACCAAGATCATGAGATAATATTTACCAACCTCAAAACCACTCCAAAAAAATATTTTTATAATGGAAATCCAAAAACCCACACCACAAGCATGATTTCAAATAAAAAAAATGAGAAATACAAAGAAACTCCATTGTTTGTACCAAAAGAAAAATCTATGATACCTCCCGAAAATTTTACCATTATATGAGATATTAATTCCCAACATGGTCCCCATAGTCCTCATAAAAAACAAAAAGTAGTTTTATGTACGTATGGTGAGAATAAAATTGTACTCAGTAGGTAGAAACCAATATATCTCATGCATAAGTGGATAATCCTAATAATGCACCCATGAGAAACATCAAAAACCAAAAGAACCTAACAATTTATACTCGCCACCCAAAGATCACCAAAGCCACACTCACCAAATAACAAAAGTCATGTAATGTAATATAGAGAGCATTGATGATAAGGTACCCAAAACCACTTTCCAACTGATTAACCTTGATCTCAACCAAATGAAAAACGTCATAGCGCTCCCATAAATTCTCAGTGTACCAATTCATATCCTACCATCCTAAGACTAGGCCCCACAGATAGTTCTACAAACTAGGAAAACAATTCTCATCACATATCATATGCACACACCTGGGCCTCACAAACACATTCTACTCATAGACACATGGGTCAAATACCACATCACATCCGTGAAAACCCTCTGAAATAACAATGAATCTCATCTCTAAAAACATGGGAAAAATCTCATATCATCTCAATGACACATGGGAAAACTCAAATTTCCCTCACACACACCTAGGCCTCAGAAACAACTACCCACCCAAAGAATCAAGCACTATCTCCAACTAGAAGAGGGATCTAAGAAGAGCGAGTAGTCAGCCATCCACCACCACCAGGATGTCTAGGAATGATACCCTCCCCCATGAAAATGAGTGTTTTTGGAACATAGAGAAAAATAAGGGTGGGGTACATATAGAAAACACACGGAAATTATAGGTATGAATATATTGTAAAAACATTCAAGCGTAAACGATGTGTTAAAAATCAAACAAAAATCCACAAAATGATACTACAAACCCTCCTACTACCTCTAAATGCATTATTTATCACCAACAATAGTCACTTAATATGTTGATAGATGAAATACATTCACAACAAGCCAAAACACAATCATACCCCCAACCAACTCATGTAACCGAAAAATTCATTCATTATTAAGGAGACCATTTATTCATTTCATCCCTACCCTGGAAAAAAACCAACCACAACATACAATAATTCACATTTTATAAACCATAAAAAGTGAAAAAAAATCACAGTAGAGAAACTCAATTCATATTTCCAGTTATCTTATCACCCATACCAACCACTACCTTCATCATTCTTCAAAATCATTCTGCCATCTCTTTCCTCTCAACAAGAATACCCAACAACACACCTCATCAAAACCAAACCTGATTGGCAAGTTACCACACCAATCACACCCAATAACATATAAATATCACAACCCGAACCTACATCCCCGCATCCCAATCATTTCCCATACATTCCAAAAATAAACAAACTCTCATCCTATGATACTATTTCACAACCTGTATCACCCCAACAACATCCCTACTCACAAACCCAGAATGAAAAAACTCCCAAGCCACAAAATATAATGAACCACACCCAAAAAACATCCAAAATAACATAACAGGTGTGTTCAGATTTAGCAAACAATCATTCTTTAATTCAAATTTGATAATTCATGTTTTATCAGAGAGTATGTTCCATCCTAAAAAAATTGTTTATTTAAATTAATATTAGTGGTTTAACAATTTGTTAATATAAAATCATTCAACTCATAATCGAAAACTGGAAATCCAAATTATCCTTTAGGGGAAAAACAAAGGCCACTAGTGACCATGATTTTTTATATTCATATAACCCATATAGATAACAATATAACTATACAAAAAAACTGAAGCATGTGTCACCTTTCACCACCCCCTATATATTGATATTCATTATATTTGATTATATTTATTTATTCAGGAACAATCTCTCTTCACCGGAGTACATTGGAGGACCTACCCTACATGATACAAAAATTTAGAGAGACCAAGGGAATCCTACCTGAATGGAAAGATGATCAGAAACTCCTCCTACCGCCAAAAGAGGGGGGCACAACTCTCCAAGGAAATATAGTCCACAGGTGAAAAAAAGACCCTCCAATTCTCGTGGACCAATTTTTCTGAGTGAATTTGTATCAAGAAAATTGGAAGAAATCTTGAAATTAAGGTCAAATATTTATAAAGGATGAATCCTAAATCTATGTGGAAAAAGGTCTTAAAGGCCATTAAATCTGGATCATAATCAAGACCATGCAATATTGTTGTTATTAGTCTTGGTGTAGTTATAAAAATTTAAGATGTTATATCCATTTAAATGTTCTAAATACCACTATAATAATCTGTTATACCCAATTTAAATTATTTATAATTTTAAATTGTTGGATCTTGAAAAAATCGGGAAAATATAATTTGGAAAAACCATTGGAAGTGTCCAACTGTTGGATGAGTCACTGAAGCGAGTCACTGATGGTTGTGTAACCATTGGGTGACTACCTAATGAATGAGTCCTTGACATATGATTATGATGGCATGTCACCAATGGCTAAGTCACTGTTGGATGACTCACAGTTGAACGAGTCATTGATAACAGCTACCGGTAGTGACCCACCGTCCTGACCTACTGTCTTATGTCACCGACACGAGTCACAAACGTGAGTCACCAAAGTCAATAATCGATGCCACTAACTGATTCCTCATTATGATTCAACCTACTGATGCCATCTACCAATGCCACCTACCATTGGAAAATTAGATTTTTGGAAAACTCATGAATTGAGTCATTGTGAATCCCCAGAACACCTCAAACAAATGTTTTTGACAATTAAATAGACCATAGATGTCTAGGAAATTAAAAAATCATCATAACATTATCTCACTAGTTCATAATGTAATGGATTATTAGATGTAACAAAACATCATCCCACATTGAACTACTGAATGCTTAAAATATGAGTAATATAATGACTACATTTCTTATACAAAATTTTTCCTAGATTAGACAATGTATATATTTCTAATTTTTGGATAAATTTAAATTTATATGATAAAATTATGAATGTTATTTATAGAGTAATAAATTATTATGAAGGCTAGACATTATATTACTACTTCATGAATGAAAACCAAATAAACTTACAAACCCAAGAAAAAAAATAATAATATGAAAATGTAACTCTTTTACCCTTATAAATAACATATAGAAATATATATTATTTACTATTTATTATATCTTCATGACATATTAATAATCCTTAATTTCTTTACTTTATAAAAATATGAATAAATAGAATGTAAAATTATATTTATGGACTCCCCAACATTAAAAATATCATCTTTGAATTTTTATTTTGATATTCTGAAAGGAATATAAAATATTTTGGGATCATTTATTTGAATTCGAAGATCTTCTAAATAATGGATGAGTAAATTATTATAGGATTAACACAATTATAATTCATTTTTGGGTGCATAATTATTGAATAAAATAATAATGGTTATTGATATCCCTGAATATATCTATAGGGGAAATGTTAATTTAATTTTTTGAACCACATTTATTGATTTACATGTCTAATTCACTATAAATTGATGTTTTCACTATAGAATGGATTTGGGGACATATTAATTCGGGTTTAATATCTATTTTTCATCCTTTGATTTATTTTTTCTATACCATACTCTATTAAAATTATGGAACATCCTATTAGTACTTTAATGATTTATTTTCCCATTAAAAGTGATTTATCCATATATGTGGGTCCAAAGATCATATAATGTGTAGATTTTTATAATTTATATAGAGTGTATTTTCCACTAGTTCTTGTTAAATAGATCTAGAATTTATTTTTCCTAAAAAATTTCAGTTCATGTGGTTTTTTTATCAACATGTTTTTTATATAATATCCCTTTAAATTAGTTTAGTCTGATGATGATGTATGGAAAAAAATATTATTTTAACATGTAATAAGCATTAACTATTGAAACCAGATTTATAATCCTTCATTTTCTATGTTTGTAATATAAGAATCCCATTTATAATTTCAATTAAAATGGTTTAAATCATTACATGTTGTTATTTAATAGTGACATTATGGATGTTATTTTGTTATTTATATATTAAAATTGGATAAAATTTCATACAAATATGAGTGTTATCGTTTTTTTCAAATTATCTACATTATTTATTTATTTATTGGTTTTTTAAAATTATTCTATGTTTTTCAATGTACCAAAATTAACAATTTTTTATTAATCCATATTTAGTAATGGTGATCATTTATATAAAATAGTATTGACCTATTTTTTGGTGGGAATGTTCTCTCTAGAAACATATCATCACAAGAATCAAGTCATCCATTCATTGGACTGAACATGTCTATAAAATATTCTATTGATGAAAAAATACTATAGTTCACATGTGGTTGGTATTATTTTCAAACAAGGGTTTATACTGTTATTTTAATAGCCAACATAGTTCCCCTCACTATGGTGGTAATATCACTCATATTACACAATATAATACTTATTTATGAACTGGAATAAAAATACATCCTAATCTATTTTCACTTGAATTGAATCCATTTTTTCATACTACTGTATATTCTATGAAATTTTAGGAATGATATTTGTTGTAGTATTTGGGATTTTATCTATCAAATCACTCTTAAAATATCATTATCCATGATCTTTTATTAGAGTAATCAACCCTAATAAAAATATTTAATCAAAATTTTCTCAATAATGTATTAGCATAGACATTGTTTTTAATTATTATTAATTTTTCCCAATATTCATATAATTTTTCATCTTGCTATTTTATAATCACACAAATTTCATTTATAATTCTTTTATTTCTTAGATTAATTATAATTTTTTCTAAAAAAACATCATGATTTCACATAAATTATTTGTTAGAGTAGATGTTGAGTTATAAGACCACTTCATGGATAATCCATCAAATGGAAATAGAAGTCTAACCAATTTAATGTAATGATATTTTAGACATGGATGATCTATTATTTCATAAGTATAGAAACTTTTTTGGAGGTGAATATATAAAATTTCTCATAGTGGATTTTTTGTTAAAGATATATTATACCTAATTTTATCATTAAACCAATTATTAAATAGGTGCATTATAATAATTTTTTTATTCTATAGGTATGCAAAAACTAATTCAATGAATATTCTTTTTTCATCCACGATTTTATCATGTTTGGGGTTCTCATATTTTTGAGTTTCCAATACATCATGACATGAAATATATGCTTAGGTTTATCTTTATATTTTAATCTTAATGAACTCTTATAAAATTATACAATATCATTTTATAAAATAATTACATAATCTAATATGGAATTTTTTATAAAATTTTGAGTCATCCTTCTAGAAATTATTTTGTTCATTTTTTATAATGTAGATTAGAAGAAAAAATTAATAAATTTAAATAATAATCTCTATATAATAGCGCTTGTTTCTAAAATTATTTTAATTGATATATTTGGAAGACTAATCATCTTGACATACTCCCTTGAAGTAGTGAAAATTATGTAGTGGGGGAATTCATTTTTTATTCCATATGAAAATATTTTAACACAATATTTCATTAAATTTTTCCCAAGATACCTATCATGGAAGATTATATGATTCTTTTTTATATATATTATAATCATTTCATTAAAAAAGATAGAATAAATTTTATTACATGATTCAAAATGGTTTTGAAAGAAAAAACATGTCTTTAAAAATGTTTTTTTTATATAGAATATAAAATTTTACATGTATATAAGATTATTTTATGAATAATTAGTTTTTAATTTATAAAATAGGGAAAATAGTATTTAGAGTCATATACGATGACTATATTTTATGTATGTGCATAATATTTATATCATACACATTTACTATCCTCATGTAAGGAATTTTAAAATACAAATATGTTGAATATAAAAAAATCAATAATATTATTAAATTCAAAAATTACTTATATCAATCACAACATGTCATTTCAATTTTCAATAATTGTGAGAATAGATCCATTAATAACTAAAAATATGAAATGTATTGTCACAAATTCTTCAATATCTCCATCATGGAATAACATTTTAAAATCCATGAATATGTTGAAATAATAATTATTAATCTATGAAAACATATAATAAATAAAAATTATTTAATATAAAACACAAAGACACACGTACATATATATATAATTTTAAAAAAATGTTTTCATTTTGATGATGGAAGAAAATGAACAAATAAAAACAATGATTTTCATATAAACTTTTTATTTTATAAATGATATCAATGAAAGTGTGAATGATATAAGGATGTTTAATATATTGCATCCAATGGCCAGGTCCATCGATAATTACCCATATATGTATATGTAGAAGCTTCCCATTTCCATATTCTTCTACATTGTTAGTATTTACAAGATTAGTTCATTTTTTAATATTAATCGGCTTACATCATAAGTTATATGGGTATGTTACTCTATATGATTACATTATCAAATAGGATTGGAATTTAGTTAAGACATATTATTAATATTTATGTCCATACATTTCAGTGGAATCAACAATATAAAACATCTTCTTCCAAATCACCAAAAACGGATGCATCATATGTTTCTAAATTGTAACATGTTAGAACATCATCAGTATATGTTCAATCATATTGTGTTAAAATTATCTAAAATGTAATTTCAATGAAATTTGGGTGATAATATTCTATAATTAATTGGAAAATTGACCCTAATAATTTAATTAAATTAAAAATATAATACATAATTTTCTCCCACATTATCTTACACAATTGTCTCATCTCTGTATACAATAACTATAAATCTCTAGAATTTTCAAAAAAATCATGGTAAAATTAACTAGACTTGTTCAGAGGATCAATATACTTTTTCACTATCCTTATTATATTAATTTATAATATCACTATCTCAGATAACACATTCTATCTCGGTTACTAAAAAGAGGATTCTTTTGTAGGACCTCGAAAATCATTATTCCAATCTCAAAATAACATTATTTTCATAAGGGATTATCTTCATCAGGCCAAAACATGTATTCATAAAATACACAGACTCATCCCATGGACCGATGGATATACTTCTTTAGATAAAATGAACATTGAATCCAGGTTATAAATATCATCACATATAGATTAATTAAATTTACAATTTATTCGATCAAATATAACAAAAATGATCTCTTTAAATGGTAAAATGTAAATGGTCTCAAATCAGAAAAACAATTCCCGGAAAACAAATCTACCATAATTTGTATTAAAATTTTCAATCCAAAATATCCAAAATTATATATTAATTAATAATAAAAAAAATAATTGAATAGATATTAAAAATTAAAAATTTATAGGTCTTGAAAAAAGCTCTGATCCAAAATGATACTGGTTATAACATTAGTTGAATGAAAATTTTGACAACAAAATCACATAACATTTCACTTTTGAAATATAAATAAAGGTGAAGTTATCTCAATAATACAAAAAAACATTTTCATTTATTATTTTAAATTTCATTTAATTTTATATATAAACAAATTTTTAATCTCATATAATAAGGATTATCCATAAAAGTTTAGATTTTTTCCTATATTATTCCTATGTAATTTTTTTCTTGTAAAATTGGTTATCCAATTATTGAAATTTATTCAAAATTATTTCCCCTAAATACATAAAGGGATAAAACCACTTATACACTAAATTATAATTTATTATTAAATAGTAAGAAATCAACACACCTATTTTTTTTGTTATATTAGAAATCCATTCAAAATAAGAGATAATTATTTTATCCCTAAATACCCAAAATTATTTCTTATGAAATTCAGAGAAAATCAGTGTAATAATTGTATACAGATTACATCATAATAATAGATAATTTCTAAAATTAAAAAAAATATTTATGAGTTAAAAAATTATAATTCCATTTCTAATACATTTTTATTAGAACCATAGAATAGATAAATATTCAAAACTATAAATCAAAATTTCAATACACAAAATTATTATTAAAAATTGTAAAACTATGTTAATCATTGAAACCAAAAACACAAAACATTCACAATATTTTTTGATATTTTAATATAAAATAAATTTATTATTAAATCCATAATTTAAAATATTTATGAAATTATTAAATTTATCAATAAAATAAATAAAACGATTTAAATGTAAAATTTGTCATGCATATAGAATGGATCAACGACATTAATTCTACCCCATATATCTAATACACTTAACCATGAAACAAAATAATTATCCCACTGATAACACATCACGATTATTAGTATAATGGGACATGTAAACCCCCACTAATCTATATTAGATGTCATGTAACCATACCATTTATCTGATTAATAATATAAAAAAATTGACTCTAATTTCCTAGAAGTGGGGGTTACATAATTACATTAGTTTAGAATATAATAGTTCAAATAACAATGGATCTCATTGATTAGTTTGATTAGGATTCTAGGTACATACATGGTCCATACATAATTGTTTTAACATAAAAGAAACCAAATAATCTCTAATATATCATTATAATTATTCTGTTCACATCATTTTATCATTTATTATAATCTTGATTTGTGTGGGGGGAAATGAGAGAAAAATTAATTTAATGCCATGACACTCACATTATGTTAATCCATATAATGTAATATATCCTCGATTAATAAATAAAGCAATAATAAAAAAAGAAAAAAAATATTTACACGAATTACATATTTTCACATCAAATCCATATTATACTTATTTAAGGGAACAATTTATTCATAATAATAAATGAATAAATGCCACTATTATGCATAATTTATGAAAGATTTATAAAATTTTAAAATAATCGATGTTGTTTTCATAAGAATAACATCAATTCCACATTCCAAGACATAAAACAAAATAGTGTATGAATAAAACAAATACCCCAAACAAGGATGTCTCATGAAACGTGTAAATGGATGAAGGGGACATAAAATTTTTGGAGCTTCCCATCAAAAACTAATAGTAGATCATCCTGAAAATTTGATAGTTTTATTAACACTACCAAACATAATTATCAATGTATTGATTCAAATATACATGTCATAACATTCAATACATGTTTATACATTTCTAAAGGGTGTATGAATTGACAATGATACAACAGTAAATTGACTTACAAGGACATTGATATTAATATAAAGTAATCTATTGTAAATTATAGGTTATTAACTATGAAAAGTAATATCTCTATGTAGGTGTGGTGTTGGAGTGGATACATTCATCTTATAGTGTTAGTATTAGGATTTAATCAATTGAATTTAGTGGTTAGAGACCTAAATGATGATGATATGTTTTGTAATGATTAAAAAAAGTTTATGGAAATATTTCTAAATTTTAATAGAATATTGGGGTGGAATATAAATATTAAAAAAATAATCAATTATTTTTAACACTCAAAATGTAACATTTTTAAATATTGAAGTGTAAAATTATAGAGAAGAATGTAAAAATTAAATAAAATGATATGTTAAAAAACCCTTTTCCATTTACATTCATTCTCAATGATTTATATTAATCTAATAAAATCCTTATTAATTTTTTATTATAAATATAGAAAACATGACATGGTTTTCATAACCCTGAAGTCATTATGTCTATTACGAAAAAATCTCAAGAATTGAATTGATATGGAAAATGGGAGAGAGTTCTGAACTATTTTATAGTGATGTATCTTTTCAATACATCTTAATAAATAATATGAGAGAAAAAAATAATAGTTTCTTTCATGTGAAATAAAGGAAATATGAGTGGGCAATAATTGAAAACGTGGTTGAGTCATTTATTAAATTATAAACATTGTATTAGTAAATTATATTATTAGAAAATTTAAAACAATTTTCCTTCTCTTGGTTTGAAATTTTCCTATTTGAAATTAATTGATTGTTTTTTAACATCATAATATTAAGAATTTATATCCAATTAAATATATTATTCTAAACAAGAAATATATTTTCCTTCCAAATTATTTATAAAAGATAAATAATTCTATTTCTGGTTTTTGAATCATATTAATTTGTTTGAAAAATTAAATTAAATTATTTAAAATACTAAATTTTAAATCTGGACCATATTTTTTATTCTTAATGTTATTTAAAAAATTAATTATTATTATAAAATAATTTCAATGTGATAAATACTAGTTTCACATATAATTATTTAAAATTTAATAATAAAATCACCTCTCTTATAAAATTATAAATAATAAATTGGTGGATAATTTAAATATCTCAATTCCAAATATGATATCATTTTATAAATATAATTTATATAAATAAGTGTAGTTTTTTTAATTAAAAATAATTAATAATTCAATATAATGAAATTGGTACAATAAATTAAAATCGTCATGCATGGACACATGTATATACTTTTGTGATATTAATAAAAGAATATAATTTTTTGATTTATAATTATATTCATAGAAAAAAGATTTCATTTTTTTATTTATAATTTTAATGTGTAAAGACTATATTACTTTCACAATGATTTAATTAGTGATACACATATTACAATGGTCACATTAGTATTCAAATGGCCATATTACTCTTTATATATACAATTTATTGTTACATCTAAAACAATTCATCTGATTTTCCTAGTTCCAATACCATTTCAATTCCATTGTTTATTTTTTATTATTAAATATAATTATGTGTTATATAATTGAAATTATTTTTTGATTATGATCATATAGTGTTCAAGATTAACTCGGTTATATATATTTCAATTTTTTCAGTTGCACTATTTATGTTTTTTATGAGAATATAGGTTTCATATATGAATTACACAATGATTCTTTTATTGAAAATAATTTACATTGAAATAAATTGTTTTTTATAATATTCCCTAGATTCATACATTCTTTTTGAAATAAATTTCCCATGAAAATATTTGAGTAATGTTCTCCATAAAAATATGTGTGGAATTATTCTTCATCTCTTCCATATGATTCCATATTTCATAATATAATTTATGCTTCCAATAAAGTTCATTCAAAATCAATGTTATCAAATTTGGAACCACATTCTGAATAGACCATTAATATTATATTAATTATATAAAAATTCATGTTCAAACTATTTTTATTTAATGTTGAGTTGATTTTTTTCATATATATGTTCCTAATTATGAGTAATTGATGTTATCCAGAATATTCGAGAGGATGTAGAAGTAAATAATCATTAACCTCCAACTATAATTGATCAAAAATTTTATAATACCCACAATTATATAGACTTTTCTTCCCATTATAACTGAACATTACGACATCCTTGAGTGGTTACACATTTAACAAGACATGAACCAATACATGGAATTCTATAATATTTATTTAATTGTACACATCACTTTATTTTTTACACTAATAAATATTCATATAATTCTTGATGGTTATTACTATCTTCATTTCCTATTCGATGACTAATGTATAAATAAATTGTATTCTCTAACATGATTATATTAGGATTTAATTTGAAATTAGTTTCTGTATAGGGAAACCTATAATACGATATTAACTAAAAAATTGAAGTTATTATCATTAGAAAATTAAATAAAAGGTTGATTATAATCCCATATTACATAAAATTTAATTAATCATGAACGTATAATGAATTCATTTATTTATTTACCTCTTATATTATCTATCTATTTAGGGATGATATGTAGTTCACAAAATCATAGTAGTGTTTATATTCTTCTAAAGACATCAAAAAATGATGTGTAATTAATTTAATGATTAAATAAAAATGATAATATTTAACAAAGATGACTAAATACATCATTAATGAAGATTAATATATGATGAATAAGGGGTATAAAAATACATATTCCTGTGGACTATGTATTACTGGTAATGTGATCCATAATAAACAATATTTAATCTTTCCTCTTAGATTCTAGAGGAATCTTAGTATCAAATTCCAATATAATATTATCTCACATTCACATTGGTTTTGTGATAGGTCTTATGAAATCCTTTTATAGTAAAATATAATTATTTACATGTTGAAAAATTAAATACTATAGAAAAAACATATAAAAAAATATCTCCTCAATATCATATAAAAATTTATTTCTTAAATCATAACACATTATATTGAAATCCATGCATATAATTTTTTTTATCTATATACAATATTGAGAAATATTCACTTTCCAAAATGATTTGATCTGATGAAAAAAAGCCTCCAAATAAAAACTTCACAATATTTTTTTAAGAATTATATAAATTTAATATCATTGATTATTATAATAATTTTTTAAAAAAAATTATCATATTTTTGTGGCCTCATTATATACCCAAGTAAATATGTTTGGGAAATAATTTCTATAATGAATAATGTTCTTCATTGTATAAAAATTAACATTTAAAAAATTATTTAATCCTTTAATATTGGATCCTTTAAAATCCATTAAAATTATTTAATTTAATTATAATTTTTTTAAAATTCACCGTCCATGTAATTTTACTTCTCCAAATGGTATTTTATCATGCTATCAGATTTCATATGTAGTTCAAGAAAACATATATTTCTCATGTTGATGTCCATATGGTTTAATGTGTGTATAAAAATATTTTGATATGTATATATCTAATATCAGTCGATTTTTATATAGTGTATCCAAAGCATGTAGGAAATAATTTTATTTCATAAATTAATATATTCAGTTAGTTCATTTTTCCCTCATTTGATAACATTAGTTTTGGATTAGTAACAACCCAATATTTTTCTCTTGTATACACCCCATCCCAATCATCAATTTTCTAATATATATATTTAATAATTCATATCTTGGAGGAAATGTTTATACTAGTTTATTGACAAATAAATATTTAGTTTCAATAAATATTTTTCACAATCCATTGATTGGGTGATTTTAATCCCTTAATGTGTGAACATTGATAACTTATTGTCTAATTATATAATTTTTTCAACAACTCAATTACAGTATACTACCATCAATTAAATATACATATCTCATTTATATTCGGTAGTGTGGGAAATATTTTATTTCTGATGTAATTAAATGGTCAAAATGTATTAGTTTTCTATATAACAATAGTGTTAAATAATAAATGTGATAGTGAAATAATAAAAAGTAACTAAATTTACCATATAACTTTTTTCAAATAGTAATTTCAAGAATAGTTCAAAAACAATCAGATACACTTCATATATTTTATTTTCTTTGGTGATATCATCAAAAAATTCCACCATAAATATTTTAAGATAATTCTTTAAAACTCTATTAATGAAAACCACAAACATATAGGATATAATAATCAAACCGCAGATAATTAGTGTAAAATATAGAATTAAATACAAAAATTCATTTTATTCGGTATATAATCATTTTATAATATTACATAATTTTATTTAGAATAATTAATAATATAAAAAATGCATTATCACCATAATGGTGAATATTCAAGTAATATATACACTGTAAATAATCCATGTTACTTATAGTAATAGTATTTTTTAATCCATAATTGAGGAAAGACATCATATACATAATAATTGTATTTGAAGCATTGGATACGGGCTTCCCAATATGTAACAATATTGTGTATATATCCATTTTTAAACAAATAATGTATATATTTCTACGACATCAAAATGTTAAACAGTTATATTCACTATGGAGGATAAAAAATTGGTTTTATAAACTATATGATTTTAATAGAATACTTAATTTCATGTTCATGTATATATCAATGTAATTCTTCAAGAAACACATTAATGTATTAAAACCAATTGGTTAAACTTTCATTCATAGGATAATCTTCCCAGAAAATGTTTTCATTATCTATTATACTTCTCTAAGATTTTTACTCAGATTATATCACGAATTTTGTATCTATATTAAATGGAAAATGATTTCCAAAATTTAATGAAAATGTATTTTATTCATCGCCCACAATTATAATATATATATTCATATAATAACAAATTCATAATACATTATGATATAATTATACCAAATTATTATTCTAAATTCAAATATAGGTACAAAAAAAAATTTACAACTATATATTATATTTGATTCATAAAATAATGAAACTTATATATCATCATTTCAATATAATTTATAATAGTTTTTATAATTTAAAATATATTACTCAGTGTGTCTATTGATATTATATGTTCTTTGTGAACATTCATTATATAAAATAGTTTTTATTTCTGGAATAAAATAATAAATATGTAAAATTTTAATGTAAGATGATAATATATACAAACCATCCACTTTGGACTTCAACTTCTTAGTTAAAAATAACATGAAAAAATCCTTAATTCTTATTCATATTATAATGTCGATTACCTTTTTTGTTGGATAATTAACAATAGTTGTGTCCAATGACTATATACTTTAATCATTTAATAATGGAAAAGTCTTTATTAACATTTTATTCTTTATATTAATATCCCTTACTCCTGCAAATTCAACATACTATCATTTCCATTATGCCATTATTAGGATGTTTCATAAAATAATAACTATATATATGGAATTCAACCCTCTTTGTTTTCATATATCCCTTTTGATTCCCTATATATTCCTCATAAACACTTATTCGATTCATTTAATTAAAAAATAAAATCCATTCAACAATCTTTCACAATAAATATGAATGGAGACACTATCTTCACATATTTTGATAATTATTGTGAGACTAATTCCATATAATGGATACCATAATCTCATAATTGATATAAACAATCATTAATATTGTATTTAGTATATATATATATATATATTGATTTTATACTATCATAAAAAGTTTTCCTCATACTGAGATACATTTCTATCATTCATGTTTATTTTATCTTGGAATTTCCATTCCATAGCCTATTGTTTCACATATAGATAATACTTTCATAAGAATATCACTATACAAGTATTCTATTAAATTACTTATATATTCACATCATTATTATATTTTATTTCAATTATCATGATTTATTTTTAAGTTACCTTATGAAAAATAAATCTATCATATCTTAATCCCACATACAACATCTCAGATAATTGAATATACTCTATCGGGGCTTGGTCAATTAACATCCATTATTTTTAAATTCCCTTAGAAAAAAAAATATATGAAATCTAATACCACTTACTAAATTTATGTTCAAGGAATATACTATAAATTGGAATGATCAATTGATTATCTATAAATAAAATTTTGGATCCATAGAATGATTTATGTTTAAACAGTTTGAAAAAATAACAAATTTTTATAACATGGTATTGATAACTAGGTTTTTTCATATAAGCATGGTTATCTGACATAACATGACTCAAAATATTTTATATTGAGATAATGTATTAATCATAAAAACTAGAATCATAGACATACTCATTAGGTTAATCTTAAATTTTAATAATTTCAGTGTCCCAATTTTCAATATATTAATTGGGATCTATTTTTAAATAATGGTATAAAATTAAATATTTCAAAAAAAATGAATATTTTATCACAATATATTATTACAATTATAGAAATATTTTTGAGAAAAAATTGAAAACTATATAAATTATTTATTATAATATTTTTATTACATAACTACGTTCTTAAAAATCATGTTAACACATTTTCTAATAAAAATACATCGACCTAAACTATAACAATACTGACTGAGGTAAAGTAATTTTTTTATTTTATTAAATTGGTTGAAAATAAAATAGATCGCATTTTATAGTATCCAAAATTTTAATAGTATTGATAAAATATATATATATACATTTTTATGGTATATTTTTGTTTTTAAAAAATTCATAAAAATTCAATGGAAAAATTATTATTCCATCCTTGTTTTAGTCATCATACTCCTTTTGGATTCATGGGGAAACATCCCTCAATATTAATGGGTAATATTAGATACATAATATTGGTATTATTATATCATATTCTATCATGGACTAATAGATTCATAAATAATGAGTTGGTAATAAATAAATAAAATAATTTTAGATAGAAATAATATTAAAAAATTATGAAATTTATTAGTGAATTGTTAAATTATTAAAAATATATGACTATTATTTTAATGGTTTTAATGATTTCAATATTATTAATAACAACAATAAGGCCTCAGTAAAGATATATGAATCATAACTTCATGTACAATGTCAATGAAAAGATACATAATTGGGTTGGTAAAAACCAAATACAAAAACAATTTTTTTCATACAAGACCTAATAATGAATCAATGGGCTGTATATTTATGGGACCCATTTTACTCATTTAAATATTAATTAATACCTTAATTTAATTAATTTGGAAAACAATATACATAATAATGTTTGAATGAACTATTTAAATAGAAATGTCTAAATATTCACCATTTCGTCATATAAATGTAGTGAGAATAATTTTTTTTACCATTAAAATATTCAATTGGATGACATAAAAATCAAATTCAATATATATATTTCTAGAAGTAATATTATTACTTATATAAAATTTTATAAAATATACATAATAGTGGGGTAGTTTTGTGAGATACATTACACCTATTGGAAAATTGTTACAAATCATTCAAATTCAGAGAATTGATGGGGCCCAATGTGATGATAAAATATTATCCTCCAAAGAAATTGTTTTTTACGGATATTATATGAAATTATAATAGATTATATTGGAGATATATCATGATTTAATATAATATTCATGGATATTTAGTAATGAAACATAAAGTAATTTCATGTGGAAATATATCTGAATTCAACATAATTATGAACGAGAAATGAATGAAAATTAATGGAAACCCTAACATTGATATTTCCATTATTATATAATGATAATAGAATCTTTATATCATTAATAGTATGATATTGGCAAGGGGGAAATATAGAGAAGTGTCTTTTAACACTTAACTCAACATGTTGTATGAGAAAAACTATATGGACTATCTTGAGATGGAATAAAAAATATAGTATTTAATTCATATTTAATAAAGAATATTCCAAAATATTGATGACAATGATAATTATAGGAACAAATTATCAAATTATTTTTTTAATGAGTTTTAGTGTGGTTGTAATTTATAGATAATAATGATTTTTTATTTTTCAAATATAATATTTAGAGTAGGTTTTGTAAATTTGTAATACATTAGGTATCCCATGGATTTAATTTATTGTCTTTGAATTCTTGGATGAAAGTTGGAATATTAAATTTAAAAAAAACACCTTTACAATATATCATTTTGGACAAGGAATGTTTTATTATTCATTATGTTTTCTTAAATCATAAAATATACTTTTGAATCAAAAAATATAATTATATATTCTAGAAACAAATTTTATATGTTTAAAGACATTATATTTATGTGTAATAATATTATTGATTGATGAATCCATTTTATAGTTTGATAAATTATTTTTACATAATAATTAAGTCATGATTCTTACAGTATAAATTTTTTGTATTTTAGTATCTGTAAAAATATTCAATTGTTTTATATATATGAAATATTCAATGGTAACTAAATTCTAATTCTTGATATTGAATGTAGGATCATATTTTATGAAAATAATATTATATAGGAGAAATTTTATTGTTAAATGAAAATATTTATATATATCAAAATAATTCATTTTACAAAAATTAAAAGTTCCTTCATGAGGCATATATATATACTTAAATTGTTAGTTTTTAATGAATATACATTGTTATTTATTTATAAGAATATTATTACTAAATGATCTTATATATGAAATTGGAAACATATATGTATAATATTTATAATAATATAAAAAAGATTTCTTTCCCAATGGTCTGATAACAATGATAACCTTACCCTTCTAACTATCATATTGCACCTTTTATATACACATTATTATAGAGCATAAAATAATTAAAAACATTTTGTAGCACACTTGTATACAAAAATTTCATTAATTATTATTTAATTCATAATATAAATACTTCTTATAAATTTTTAATTTTTTTGAGAGTGATCCACAAATGTCCTTGATTATGGCAGTTCCCTAACATTTTAATGGTCTCTATAGAACTAGTCACAACATTAATTGTGAACTGAATTTTAATGTGTGTATAGTACCCTGATAACATAGATAAAAGTCTTGTAATTTTTAAAAATATCATTATATTATAATCATATTTTATGTATTTCCCCTGATATTGTTTCCAATCTCATTTTTATGCCTCATATCTGACAAAAAATTTATATCATATTGAATATATGTTCAAATTACCTTTAGAAAATTCTAATATACTCATCTATTAGGTATACCCTATTTAATATTCTTGAATTAGACATGTAGTATTTCTTCAAAGTCTCAAAAATTAAAACCCATAATCTATAAAATCATGACATAGAAGAAACATATAGAAATTGATGATGAAAAATAGGGACCACCTATAAATAATAGATGGGTGTCAACTTTTAATATATTAGAGGAATATCCATTACCAATTAATTTAATAAAAAATTCACATCAAAACCCCCATAAGTAAGGATTTAGAATGAAATATTTCTAAATAGTGTAATAAAAAATATATTTCTGTGTGCTTGATTCTAATATTACTTAGGAAGGTATATAAAAACTTGTGTTACAAATATTCCAACCCAAATAGTTTTTTATGAGATCTCATGTATTAACCAAACAGAGGAGAATTGTTTTTTCCTATTAGAATACAATATAATAATATAAGGATGTTTTAAATTGATAAAAAAATAAAAAAAATTAAGTTATTAGACCTTCAACCCATCGATGACATTATAGCCCACAATCCACATAATCAAAGAACATGTGTCAGCTGGTGGAAATATTAAGTGTTTTTGACATCCTCTAGAATCAAAACAGTTACACATGGGAACCCATATTGTACCTAGTGTTGTATACAATATAAATTTAATAAAGAACTCTTCTTCTCATCATCCAAGAAACTATTTTCCTTTTCAAATATTTATACTTATATAAGACAATAAATATTTAAAAATTAAAAAGTTATAAATTAACATTGAGTTGTACCATTACGTCTTAAATCATTAATTACTAAACATCATTTATCAGCATATTCTCAAGAGGCATCCAAATAGAACATTGAATACCACTTATTTCACATATTTTTAATACATTCACATATATACTTTTATATATTACGAATCTACACCTAAAACTTTACCACAAGAAAAATATTCCGCTTAAATATATTTTTCTTTATGATGTATAATAAGAATGTTCTCTAATTAAATGACTCATTTTATTCTATTTTAATCTCACAAATATTTATCACGTTTTGTGGTTTCGTTTCTTAAATCATTTGATTAGATATTTTAATCATATAAATAATTCCAATGTTGTAAATATGGTTTATATTCCACCATTTTATCTCTGTCCAAAGTCAAATACTAACCCAAAAATTGTGGTTCCATTATCCTATTACCACTTAATATATTGTTTCCTTGTAATTTTGACTAAAAATAAACATTTATTCCCTATAAAACGTATTTTTTAATTAATTTCACTTCATGTATGATCATTAACTACTCTAAGTAATAAATCTTCTTTTCCAAATCAACTACACACAATTTAATGTCTTCAGAACAGAAATAAGTCCAACAATCACAGACTCACAATCATCCACATATTAAAATGTATAATAGTATGATAAAGCATAATGATGCTTGATTTATTTTATATATATAAATATATGATAACTATTATTATAGGAAAAATAATCCACTTCTAGATTATCCACCCATAATACATCAATTTATATGACACATATATATAGTATACCCTCCGGAATCCTAATGGAGTTATATAATGGATCAATAGTTCATGGGTAATTTTTTTCTCATATTTAGTTATTATATATCAACTTCGATGTCATTGAGTAGAATTGAGTATTGAAATACCCTTTTGGGTTAGATAAGATTCATATATTACATTATTGATTGAATTTATGTTTAATGATCATTCAATAATTTTGTATCATTTTTTGATAGGTGATGAAGAATTCTCAATGGTTATCTTAACAAAAAAAACAAGGAATAGTAAAATCTTAATATGGTTGGTGACCGTAGGTATTATATTAATGTACAAGTTTATATTTTTTAAATTTTATTCTTGTGATATTTTAATATTTGGAAAATCATGGAATGAATGAATAACAAATAAAAAAAGAATAGTTGTCGAAACAAAGTGGAAAATTTTCATTGATATGAATAAAATATGTAATCCATTATGGTGAATGAATTTAAATATTATAATGTAAAAATATAATATGATACATATTTAATAATAAATTATTCTTAGCTATCCTAAAATATTTCACTTCTTAAAAAAATATCTCTAAGGATAGGGAAATTTATTAATTATCTAAACCAACTTTACCAAATATAATTATAAAAAATCCACATTAATACATCTTTTATTGAAAATAATGATATTCCTAATGTTGGACAAAAACACTCAAATATCTCCATAATTAAGTCATAGTATAGTTCAATTCTCATTCCACTATATTGTTCTAGAAAATCAGTGGGATGATCAAATGAATAAAATATATACCTATAAAAACATAATAAATTAATATCTATAACATTCGTATAATAAATAATATCCATAGAACAAATATGTTATGTAAATTTTAATACTAGATACATAACAATATTATTTTATGAAAATTATTCAACATATTAAAAAAGTATTCTTTTTTCATGATACCCCACTTTACATTACTTTCATATTACATTTCTTCATTTCCTATATAATGAATGAAAATTAAGATAGTTATCATAGAAACTATTTCGGGGTTAATATGTTATATTTATCAGTCCAAGAAACCTATGATACTTAAATGAATATCATAAGTGAGGATGAGATGATTTAGTGGGTCAAAACATATACATAAATATTATATAAATAATGTAACGAAATAATATCCATTATAAAGTGTTATAAATCAATACACAAGTATGACAGTCTAACATAAAAAAATTGTTGGAATTTCCCATGATATAGAAAAGTGGCATATTAATAATTATAAGAAAACTTGACTTATGTAAAATATAATTACTATGACCATCATCTCATAATGTATATACATGTCCCATATCATAATAGAATTGTATTACCTCCAATAACCTAGAAAATAAAATTTAATGGGTTATAATATTTTCCAAATTTTTCAGAAGGATATTTTATTCTCGGTCAGCATAAAATATAATGAGATCCCATATATATATGTGCCTTATTAATATTAAGATGTTAAAAATAAATCATTTCATAAATGAACTATGTAAATAAGATGTGGTAAATAAATATATTCCTAATACCATAAATCATCATAAGAATGATTTCAGATTATTAGTTAGAGGTATATCCCTTAAAAAATAAACACTGTATTTTGTTACAATAAATGAAGAATTATTTAGATAAAAAATATGAATATATAGTAGATAAAAATAGTAATATATTTTTAATATTTTTTAAAATTTTTCTTCAAATATTTCATTTACTAATATTTTTCTATTTAAAAAATTCAAAATCTATATATAATTTACTTTTTTGTGAAATATATAAACAAGGACATGAATCTTTAAAAGGAAAATTGAAAAAATAGTTGGAGAATGTGGATTAGGAGAAAACACAATTGAGGATATTTGTTTATATCCCATTAAAAACGTTTAATTTATTTAAAAAAAATTTTAAGTGAGAAAAAATATCATAAATTTAGATATATGGTCATCCAAAAATTTATATTAATTTTATGAAAATAGAAGGTAATGCGTCATTGTAAAAAATAAATGATCACAAAAAATCTACATAAAAACATCATTTTATATGAATTATGAATACATGAGAGTGGTTATTTTAAAAAAAATTAACAACATATAAACATAAAAAAATTTAGGGATATATAGTGTATGTTTATTATATATTATCAAAATATATTTCATGAAATTAATAAACTCAACTATGTATAATTAATAGGAAAGAAACCACTACATTTACTCCTTACTTCCATGAATAGTTTTAATTATATATATTAAGGATAAAATTAAAAATATATTGTTTTAGAGACCTATTAATATAGATATAATTTATATTATTAAATCTTATTTTCATATTACATATTTATTAATTTGACTTAGTTTAATTTTATTAGAAGACGATTTCAATTTTTATTATCTTCTATATGATTTTTCGAGGAAATGTTGAACCTCATTAATTTGTTATAATTTTATCATTAATATATTTTATATTATATTGGAATTATATTATTATCATTATTTATATGATATCATTTTCATTTTATGTTTGATATTGAAAGATATCATAAGAATGAAATTCGTGATAAGAATGTTATGGGGAAATTTATCAATTATAAAATCATACATTATAATGAGAAATGAATTTTTTTCATACACATGTAGAAGAAAATAAAAATTTTAAATTATTAATTATATATATATATTATCACCAGTTATGTTTTTTTTCACCTACATGATTTAGTTTATTATTATAGTATAATATAGTTCTTTTGGGATGTTTAATCGGTGAAAATAAAAACATGGTATACAAATAGATGAGTAAGAGTATGGTGATAAATTATTTAAATATAATTTCTAAATAAGAAAAATATTATTAAGAATACATTAACATAGTGAAAAATTGGATTTTTATCAAGAGTTCAGGATATAGAAATTGAAACTGATAATCAAGTAATGGTTATATGCATTGAATAATTCCCCACTTCTCAAAATGGGTCCCCTTGTAATAAAGGATATAAAACTCATAAATTGACTTATAGGCTCCCCAATAAGAGAAATAAATTTTGGGAATGTAATTTGTTATTGGATTTTATAGCAATGGAATGTTATTGAGTGTTTTTTATTGGATGGATAACTGGTAATTTATTATGTCGGTTTAAGTATAAATTCAAAAAATACCCATTTATTGTTGTTTATTGAAAGCCATTTTCTAAGGAAAGTGGATACAAAGTTGATAAATGATAAATATATAGAGTTAATAACCAAATTTAAATAATTTAGATTCATTTTAACAAATATTATATTCTTTTATCCTCACCCATTTAACACTTTTACCTATTTTATCATTTTGATGTTGTAACTCACTATTTTATTTGGTATGCCATTTTTTCCATTAAAGCAAAAAAGAATTATTAATTAATATAAATTTATAATTAAAAAAATAAATTCATGATTATTATATCAAATTCATTTAATATTATGTCGTATTGATATAAAATCTATTAATTTAAAATGGGGTGTAAAAAAATAATCATTAGGGACATGATTACTAATGAATTATATAGTGAGGAATGTGGGTTTTTACTTTATCTCCATTAAATAAATTTTTTATTTAATTTAATTTTCATTTGAAGAATTTTTCATTTTTATAAATACCTTACTAATATGGATCATCAATTTTAGAAACCAAATTTTCCAAATTTAATGTTAAAAAATGAATATATTTGATTTTATTCATTTATAAAATGCTTTACAACATTTCTAAATTTCTCTAATTTCATTTTACATATTTAATTATTTAATTTTAATTGATATATATTTCTATTTGTAACACACCAGGATTTCATAGTACATTATCTCATTAACATAATTCAATAACATGCGCTACACGCAAGACCATGTTCGAGCACACCAAGAAATTCAAAACCTGCCATTCAAAAAATGGTTATGCATTTTATTAACTGAATTTTGAATTTTATATACTCTTTATAATTTTAAAATCCATATTATATGTTTCTTAAACATAATACATGAACAAATTTATTTTTTCAGATAAAATAAGTATTTTTCAAATAATGCAATTTTACATCCTTTTAATAGATAACAATTCTTAAAAACAATATTTAACTATTTTATATATTAAAATTAATGAAATTGAATTAAAAATTATAATATTAACACAAAAATTTAGTTTGGGTAAACTTATGTACCATTCTAATAATATTCATAGTTTGATGAATTGTAAAGAATACTAAATTTTAATTGGAAAAAAGTTTTTTAATCGAAATAATTTATATTGTTATTTTTTATTTTTAATGGTTATGAAGTATAATTAGATTATATCTTTATCATTTAATACAATTTATGTTATTATAAATAATTTCATATTTAAATTAAACAATAACACATGTCAATCTTTTGATAGTTTTTACTTTATAAAAACCCGATTTTTGGTTTTAACAATAGGAATTAAATTTAAATTAAATATTGAAATTTCAATGTTTTTAATTTGGTAAAATATAATTCATTTTTGAATTGGGAAAATCAAAATTATTTTAGGGTGAATTTTTTGTATTTTTTGGAAAACATTAAATTTTTGATGAATAGTGAAAACCCTAGTTTATTGTTTAAAACAATCTTTTTATTTAACTAATAACTTATTTTATGTAAATTTATTTTAAGTAAAAATAGATATATAATTCCTATATATGTTAAATGTAATTCATTGGAGTGATTTTATAATAAAATTAGATTTATAAATTTTTTTGAACTTTTTAACGTCTTTTACCAACCTTCTAGGAAGATATGTAAATTGGCATAAAATGTAATTTTTTAACTTATGTGAATATATTTTAAAAAATTTGAGTGACAGAGTTGACATCAGTATGTAAATTAGGGTTCAACAAGATGAAAATACTTTCTTATTAATAGTATCTTTTGAGTTTTATTTACCACATTTAAAAATAAATAGAGTAATTAAAGGTAAAATTGATATTATAATTACACTGACACATGTCCAATTATTTTGAATAACTTTCTTTTGACCAAAACCAACCATAGGAATAAAATATGATCCTTTTGGTCTATTTGGATTAGATTAAGGTATTTATTATTATTTTATTTAAAGAAGAGTTAAAAATGAAAAAATCAAATTTTAATAACTAAACCATCTTAAATATAGGTTTATAAATAATATATATCAGAATATAAATATTAATTAGAGAAATAAATATATTACATACATAATTGTATTTTATTTTTAATTTAATGAGTTTAAATAATTGAATTTATTTATCATTCTATGATGATGGAGAAATTACTTTATCAAGGAAATATTAAAAAATTTATATTTAAAATTTAAAAATAAAAGTAAATTGGGGATTTTGATGACATACACGAATTTTTTAGGACAATATGACATGTTAGGGTTGATTAAATAAATTTTCATGAAGTGATCATGTTTTTATGACTTTAATAATATCAAAATATCAAATAGTGTAAAAATTGATGTAAATGAGTTTTTAAAAGAAAAACAATATTATTAATTGATATAATATTTTGTAAAATATAAGTTTTTCCCAGAAAACACATATAAGGTTAAATATTTCAATAATAAACCACATGGGTTTCTCTTGGATTTTTATTTTATGGTTATTACCCATTTATTATAAAAATACACGAGGATAGGATAAAAGTTAAACTAGTTAACCAAGAGTTAAATCTAAAAGATAGGGTGAATATTGTGAACTAAACTTGTCTAAAACCTATTTGTTGAACGTATTTAGACCCATACCCACCTTATCTGATATATAAATCAATTTTTATCCATTAGAAACCGAAATTGTTTTTATAACAAAATAATATTTCAAACTATTCCAAAAGTGACCCTCACCTCTCTTAAAATAGGGTAATTACCCTTCTCTAACAATCACACGTCCAAAGCCATTTTTCTCAGCCAAAACCTGCCAAAATCCCCTTTCAACCTCCTTCACATTAACCTAGAGGCCTTCTTTAGATATTAAAGTCATTCTATGAAGCCCTTTTGTTCAAATCAAAAGGAAACACCCAAAGAAGATATAACAATTTTATCACCTCTTTCAATGTTCTTTTCCACATCCACATTCTCTTTCATTGTTACATCCATAACAAAATAATAACTACAATAACTTCTATATATTGTAATGTTATTATAAATATGGTACATCAATACTCATTATTCTATCAATCATAATAATGATAATGTCACTATTCGTGTGTATATACGGCTTACCCTCTCCATGTCATGGTGTAATTGGTTATTCAACACCACGTCATTTTGATAGATATAATGATTAGTAATATGTATATAAATAATGAAAATAACATGATAATTTCTATATTAAATTAATATACCATACAATTCCAAAAATTTTAATCATTAAAGAAATGATATCGTCGCTCGTGGTTACGTACGACTTACTGTCTCCACGAAGCGATTATATTCATTTCCAGGTTCCCCATTCAGTGATGATTATAAAAATATATATTATTATTAAGTATGTAATACATTAAATAATATATCTACTAGAATTATATATATATATGTATTTATATTTACTTACATATATCTTATTCAATAACATCTATTCTATATGATAAGAAAAATGAAGCATCGTTTACGCATACGTACGGCCCACCATCCCCAAAAAGGTTCTTTTTCCATTTCATATATCTATATATTATACATATTTATATTATAAATATATATTATATATAAATAATGATTTATATTATTGATTTATTTAAATCATGATCTAAATGATACGATCAGGAATAACAAGTTAAAACACGTACGATAAAGAATGCGATTATTACCCGAATTGTTAATGTAACATAGAAATCCTTATCAAATTGGTAGTATAGAGTCATTAATGAATAATTTATTTTATTATAAATATGAATACGGTTCTGTTATAATTTAATACCATACTATTGTCATTATACAAGATGTTAAATTTACCCTCAACCAAAAGAATGTGCAAGGTAAGGGTTAATTACATAATATCATTATTATCTGAGATTATTTATGTGCAAGTATTTTCTAGGAAATATTTGTTATCCATGTAGACGTTTAATAAAAGATATTTCAAAATGATTTTTTAATGTAATAATTAAATAATACATCATTTTAAATGTTTTAAATATTTATTCTTCCAAATCATTCTCATTAATGTCCATGTATTCAAAATGGTTTTAAGGATTTATTTATATAGACAATAATGTTTTAACATTTTAATTCTTTTAAAATGATTCAAAGTGGTATGGGACACTTTTATTCAAAAATATCTTTTAAATGTATTCCTCTATAATTTTTTGTAATTTTCAATGATTTCATGAAGAAAAAATATATTTCTCATAAAGGATTTTGCTGATTATTTTCAATTATGTAAACATACATTTTGGATATTATTATTGATTGATGTTGATTTATTATTATAAAATATTCCATATTTTACTGAATGACTTTTGATATGTTTTACTGTGGATTTGATATCTTTATAACAGTCATGTTTTTTGGCTAAAGTATTGACATTTCGTATGCTAGTTTTGGTAATAATGTTTATGTTATGTTTCAAAATTTTCATATGAGGAATGCAATGTACATTGTAAGTGATGAGTGGGGCCCTATATATCCCCTCGATGCATTGGTAGGTCTCATGAGTAAAACAAGTGTCTTTGCATATGGCCTAGACAGAATTTTTATTTCTACTCTTGCAACAACGACTTGACTATGTGGTAACGATGTCTGGTGTGAAGCATTCACTCATTATGAAATTAATTATTACATATGATTATTCAACTAGTAGAATATATATGTGCATGTTTATATGGTAATTGTTGACTTATTTTATACATATTATGTTCATGTATATATTTAAAAGGTTGTTTTTTTATTTAACAACTTCACTTAAATGTGTATTTATTCTGAAAAATTAATTACCCTTACAGAGTATCTGAGATCACCCCTTTATTATGTTTTGTTTTCCCAGGATTTCATGAAGTGTATTATGATTGATATGTCGGGATAAGATAGGGGAATAATGATGTTCTCATCAGATTATTTATGTTTTGTTTTATTCTTGAATGTTTATTGTAACGTTCATGTATGTAACCTATATTCCCGGACTAATAAACTAATCGGTCCATCAGGACATGATTCCTTGAAATAAGGCCAATGTATTAAAATAATGCACTAGATCTGGGATTCTAGGATCGTGGTGTAATAGTTGGTATCAGTGGAAGTTTAGTATAATCATTGGATACTATATTTTGAAAAACACTGATTATAGAACATTACAATATGTTAGACATTCTAGATTAATATAGAAGAACTTCCATTAATTTGTGTAACTTATAGATTTTTTGTACTTCCCACGAAATACGTACCTCTCTATATACTAAAAGGTAGAGGCGGCTCAGGCACAGATGTACCTTGGAGTGAATGTTGAGACAAGGAGTGTTGGGAATGACCTGGGGTATCCTGCTACACGAAAATGGGCCTTGTTACACCCTTGGTTAAGACACTTACAAGATATATGCTTAGGATAAATCACATTTTCATTAGAATCCATTATGAAGGACCTAGGATTAAATACATCCTTAAAGAAAACAATTTTTATGATTATAAATTAAATTCATAATATTTTAAATTTACAGTTGTTATTTTACAAGATTGTAATTTTGGATTTTGAATCATAAATTAACCTAGTGTATGCCATTTCATAGAAACAGAACCTTGTTGAAGGTATGAGAACACCAGAAATACGAATGATCTAAAGATTAAGAAGGATTATAACACTCATAGAATTAAGAATCATTTATAAGGGAAATATAATCCAACATATTCAAATTTTATGATGAAATAGTATCATGGGTTAATATGATATATAATGAATTCTCTGAGTCCTATGGATTTGAAGGGATAGAAGGGAAGAAAAGGATGTTAGGGAGAAAGGTGAATAATGGGAAGGGGGGAATAATGAATTTCCCATATGTGATAAATGTGTAAAGAATCATCTAGTAAAATTCATGAAGGAATGAATGTTTTTTATAAGTGTGGAGAAAATGAACACCAAATAAGTGATTTTAAGGGTAAGAAATAGGTTTTAAAAGTTTAGTGCTTCATATTCATGGAGTTGGGACACTACAAAAATCAATGTTCAAGTAAATAGAGTATGTACAAAATGATAATATTGTATAATAATCATGTTATTATACTACCATAGATGAAGATGAATGACCAATATTTATTTTTTGTTATTAAAAAATTATTTCATTTTAGAGTGGTATCAATGATGTACTGGTGATATAAAATATGGAAATAAATAAGGATTGTACTACAGTACTATATTATTGAGGATTTGAGATTATATGGTTCAATGTAATGTTACTCAATAGAAAGTTAATATTATTTGAAAATACATGTTTGAAGGAATGATAAACCTTAATATGGTTCTGATACTAATTTAGTGATTTTAGAATAAGATATTATTGATTTAGATAAATTATATTCGATATTCTTACTACGTTGAAAATAATTAAAGGTTTTTTATTCATTTATTGTTGGTGTTCACAACATTTTTGTATATAAAGATTATATCCAATATTCTATAAAGAATATCGAACATGAATGTAATCAATATGGTTTTATTGTAATTCAGGGTATTATCATGTTTTAAATGAATACATGATGAAGGTATTCACATATTATTACATGGAAAAAAATATATTCATTGTGTTTACCTTCCATATAAATTTTGGACTATGAGTGTGGGAAAATGGTATTTGGATAAGTCTATAGGTATGAATTAATTATGTTGAATATAGGATACTACTGTTTATGGTTAAAAGATTTAATAATTTAATTTTAGTATTTTTAGAAAAAGGACAACCCGAGGGTCGGGTGACAACCCGTTCCGTCCTATAAGGAAGTGAGACTTGAACCAGAAATAGAAGGGCAATCAGGGTGCATCACCAACCACTATCCTACGTTATGTCCTACTTTGTATAAAGTAGTTTTTTTAAATAGTCTGATAAATGAAGTATAAATTCTTTATTTTGGTAACCCTATACGATTAAGATAAATAGAATATTTTTATATTATATTATCCTTTGAAGTGAATGATGAGTTTGTGATAGGAATTATTTGATGGATGAAACTCTACATGTCATTATATTTTTTCCTCTTATTCTATGAATACATTAATTCTTAAACATTAGAGAAAAGATCTTAAAACCAAAAATGTGTTTTCATAATACTTTATGTTTTGTTGAACAAATGATAATTTATATCATCATAGATTGATGTCCTTGAGGCCCTCAATTTTACACTTGATTGTGATTGATGACCTCAATCACTCCCAATAAATATTTACATATTTACTCTAATTATGTGTCTCTAATTTCCACCAATTTTGTATTAATCGAGATCATAATTTGGGGATGACTTTTTCATTTAAATTTCCCTCTTATTAAGCCTAAATTTTATTAACCCTTTTTTTGATATCGGGTTTTCCACAAAGGTATTTATCTATTTTTAACATTTTATTTTCGAAGAACAATTTCAAATTATGAGGACACAATTTTTTTGACAGAGGGCTGAATGTAACACCACAATATTTTATTGTATGTAATCTCTTCAAAGTAATTCAATAAATTGTTCTATAGGAAACATCGGGTTCGAGCGCAGCACGACTTACAAAACCAGTCATTCAAAAAAAGGTTATAAATAATATTAACTGAATTAAGAATTTTATAAACTCCATATAATTTTAGAATCCATATTATGTGTTTATTAGATATAATATTAGAACAAAATCATTTTTTCCAGGTAAAAGAAATATTGAAAAAAATGCAATTCTACTACTTTTTAATGGAGAACCCTTTTTAAAAACCATAATTTACACTTTTATATATTCAATTTAATGAAATTAAATTATTTTTTAAAAAAAGAAATAAAAAATAATTTTTGATAAATTGTTTGTACTTTTTTGATAACTTTCATAGTGTAATGAATTAATAAAATACTAAATTTTAATTGAAAAGAACGTTTTTAATCAAAATAATTTACGGTGTTAAATTATGGAGATGAATGATTTGGAAGTATAATTAAATTATATTTTTTATTTTAATACAATTTAGGTCATTATATGTAATTTCACATTTAAATTTTACAAAATCACAAGTCAAACGTTGTATAGTTTTTACTTTTCAAAAACCAGCTTTTTGGTTTTGACTACTGGAATTAATTTTAAATTATTTAACGAAACTAATATTTTTTTAATTTAGTAAAATAGAATTCATTTTTTAATTTTAAATATCAAAATAATCATAGGATGAATTTTTGGTAATTTTTTTTGAAAACATTCAATTTTTGATGAATATTTAAAAACACTACATTATTGTTTAATATAGACATGTTATTTAAATAATTATTTATTTTATTTAAATTTATTTTAAGTATAAATAATTATAAAATATCAATATAAGTTCAATTTATTTCATTAGAGTCATTTTATAATTTACCTAAATGTATAAAATATTATTAATCTTTTTAACGTCTTTAACCCACATTTTAAGAACATTTGCAAATTTACAAAAATGTAATATTACTTATTTTGTGAATTAAATATCAAAAATCTTAGAGACACAGTTGACATCAGTAAGTAAAATTTTGTACAATAGGATGAAAATAAATTTTGGTGAATAGTAGCATTGGACTTTTATTTACAACGGTTAAAAATAAATAGGGTAATTAGAGGTAAAAATGATATAATAATTACCCTAAAACATGTTCTAATTCTATTGGATAAGTGTATTTTGACCAAAACCAACCTTTGGGAAAATAAATAATCTTTTGGTCCAATTTTATTATATTAGTACATTTATTATTATTTTATTTAAATAAGGGTTAAAAGTCTCAAATTCAATGTTTAATATATAAACCATTTTTTAATAGGTTTATAGATAAGATAAATTCGAATCTAAATATTCATTATAAATATAAAATTATTTTCTACATAATGGTATTTTATTTTTAATTTTTAGATATTAAATAATTAAATTTATTTATGACACAATGATGACGCTGTAATTAATTTATCAATGAAAGATTAAAATAATTGATATTATAAATATAAAAATAAATATAAATTGATCCTTTTGATGTCATAAATGAATTTTATAGGATAATAATACATTTTAGGGTTTATTAAATAATATTTTTTGATGTTATAAGGTTTTTATGACTTTATTAAAACAAAATACAAAATACTGTCAAAATTGACCTAAATGAGTTTTTAAAACAAATACAATATTATTCATTGATATAATATTTAAAAAAATCTAAGGATTAGAAAAAGGACATAGAAAAGGTTATATACATCAATAATGTACCACTTATTTTTCTCTTGTCTATTTATAGTATGTTTATTAACCATTTATTATAATAATATAAGAGGACATGGTAAAAGTGAAACTATTGAACTAAGATTTAAATCTAAAAGATATGGTTAATATGGTGAATTAAACTTTTCTAAACAATATTTTTGGAGTGTATTTAACCCATACCCACCATATCATTGAATTAAATTATTTTGTATCTATTAAAAAACGAACATGATTTTATAATAAAATAATATTTCAAACATTTCCTAATGTGAACTTCAACTCTCTTATAAAAGGGTTCTTCTCCTTATCTCAAAATAACACATCCAATGACATTAATATCAGAAACACCCTGACCAAATATCCTCTCAACTCCCCAAACATCAACCTAGAGGCCTTCCATTTGTTAAAAAGTCAACCTAAAGAGACCTTCTGTTCAAATCAAAAGTAAACACCCAATAAAGAGATAATTATTTTATCACCACTTTCAATGTTCTTTTCTTCTTCCACATTCTCTTTTTTTATTATTTCCATACCAAAGTAATAACTCCAGTACCTTATAAATAATGAGATGTTATTGTAAATGTGGTACAACCATACTGATTATTATATCCATACTAGAAATGATAGTGTCACCATGTGTATGAACGTACGAATTACCTACTCCACACCGTGGTGTAATTTGTGTTTCAAAAATACCTTATTTAGATAGATATAATGATGAGTAATATGTATATAAATTAATAAAATAACATGATAATTTCTATATAATATTAATGTTCCATAAAATTCAACACCTTTTAATCATTGAAGAAATGATATCATCGCTCGTGGGTACGTGCAACTTAAGTCTCCACAACGCGAAGGGATTCATTTTCTCGTTCACCATTAAAAAATGATTATAAAAATGTATATTACTAATGTTTATGTAATATATGACATAATAATGCTACTGGATATATATATATATATGTTCTTATATATATCATATTTTCTTTCATTCGTTCAATACGATATGAAAACGGAAATTACGTTTATGCATACGTACGGCCTACCATCTCCATAGACGGTGTTTTAAATTTATTATATATATATATATATTTTACATGTTTATATAATAAATATATCTAATATATAAACCATGTTTTATACTCTTCATGTATTCAAATCATGATCTGAATGATACGATAAAGAATAACATGTTAAAACACGTGTGTTAAAGAAAGGGATTATTACCAGAAATGTAAATTTAACCAGGAAATCATTATTAAATGGGTCGTATAAAGTAATAAATGAATCACGTATGATATAATAAATATTAATATGGTCCTGTTATAATTTAATAACATTTTATGGTCATTATATAGGGGGTTAATCATACCCTTTACCAAATTAAAATTCAAGTTAAGGGTATAATCCTCAATCTCATTATTATGCAAGATTTTTTATGTGTAATTATTTTATTGGAATTATTTATTATCTATGACCATGTTTCATAAAATAAATTTCAAAATGATTCATTTATGTTACTATTTATCTAAAAAATCATTTTAAATTTTTTATATATTTATTATTCTTAATCGTTCCAAATAATGTTCATGTATTCAAAATGGTTTTAATGATTTATTTATATAGACATGAATGAATTAAAATGTTAATTATTTTAAAATGATTCAAATTATTAAGGGAAACATTGATTCAAAAATATCTTTTAAACATATTCCTTTATAAACTTTGAGATTTTTATATTATTTCAGGGGAAAAAGATATTTCTCTCAAAGGGGTTTACTAATTATTTTCAACCATGTCAATATCCTTTTCTGATATTACTCTTGATTGAGTTTGAATTATTAAAATACAATCATCCATATTGTATTGAATAAGATAGGATATGATTCATTGTGGATGTGATATTTTTATACCATTCATGGTTTATGAATAAATTATTGACATTTCGTATGCTAGTTTGGTACGAATGTTTTTGTTATATTTCAACATTTTAATATGAGGAATGCAATAGAGTTAATAAGTGACCAGTGGGGCCCACTACTGTCACCGATGCATTAATAGGTCTCATGAGAAAATATACTGTCTTGCACAAAGCCTTGAACAAAATATTATTTGTAGTCATGGCATGAGGGCCTGACTACGTGGTAATGATGTTCGACGTTAGGAATTCCTTAATTATGTAATTAATTATTACATGTGATACTTGGACTAGTAGAATATACATGTGAATGTTTATATGGTAATGTTTGATTTGTTGTATCCATATTATATTCACTTTTTTGTTTGAAAGGAATTTTTTTATTATATGTCTTCCCTTAAATTTTTATAGATTCCACTAAATTATTTACCCTTACTAATCTTCTGAGCTCACCCCTTTATTATGTTTTGTTTTCCTAGGATTCCATGATGTGTATTATGTTTGATATGTTCAGTTAATCTAGCTTAATAATTGAGTTCTCAAATGATTTTTTATTTAGTGTTTATTGTTTGAAGGTGTAATAAAACGTTCATGTATGTAATCTATTTTCCAAGACTACTAAACAAATCGGTCCATCAGGACATTATTCGTTGTAATCAAGACAATGAATTAAATAATGCACTGGATCCAGGTTTCTATTGCCGGGACATTACAATATGGATTGAAATGTAATATTTTAAATAATATTTTTTTTGAATATAATTATTTCAGCCATCATTTTAATATACATTTCATGAAAACCATAGAATCTTAATTGACATGAGTTGTTTGAATAATTTATTTTATTTATAATATGGAAAATTTTATCCATAAAGATAAAGGCATAATATGATTGATGATTTACCTTTATTTTAGTTTGATATAGAATTATATGAAATTTATCTATTTGTGATATTTTAGAAAATTAATAATTTCCAAAAAAATATTATTCAAATTATGTAATAATTGGATGTTATGTTCATAAAATATGGAAGAATGAGTTCTATGATCCATCATAATATTAATGTATATAAGAATATTGATATTTTTTACAGGTTTTTTAATGTCTAGTAGGGTCTGAAAATGTGTTTAAATTAGATAATATTAATTTCATAATGATTGAAGAAATATTATATTCTGGGAGAGATTTACAACATGTGTGTGATTTCATCCCATCCAAAATGAAATATATTTTTCACTATTAATGAAATATTTTTTCTCCTTTAGGGATTCAAAGAAAAAATATTTTAATTAATAAAATATTATAGAATATTGTATTTATTGTTTCATTATTATATATATTTTCTACAAATTAATATTTAATAAAAAGTGATAAAACTGGAATAAATATTAATATATAATAGGCCATTCTATATATGATCTATGGATCAATATATTAATATCATAATATATTTGGTTCAACATGTAAATTGTTATAATCACCCTACATTATTATAATATACATTAAATATAATCCCCAACAATTAATAAACATAAGCCTAATGTGAACTATGATGTCCTGATCCTAATATACAAAAAAATTACTAAAATTTAAATCAATATACATTAAATTAAAAAAATTACTAAACACTGAAATCCTTTAGGTATTATCATTTTTAATATTAAATATATAACTTTCTTATTAAAAAATAATTCCTTATTATTTTTATTAATATTTTCCATGCATTATAAAATTCATCAAATTTTGCAAAAAATACTCCTCGTCAATACCATGTGAAGAAGAACACAATAAAACGATGAGATCAAATATTTTGTTAGAGGTAAATAATAATTATATCAATAGAGATACGAAAATGTACCATAATGTAGATCATAATTGATTTAGAGATATATATGTTGGTTAGAGAACATTATAATAGTATATGTGACAACACAATGCCATTTTAAAATAAAATATAAAATTTTTATTTTTTATTTTGAGATTTTAATTTTTTTTTTAAATGATGAAAAAAATTATTAAATATTTATCTATATTTCATGGTTAAATCTAGGTTCAATAACTCCTACAAAATTTCTCTTACATTTTAAAGGAAACCATGTGACAGAATGTTTGGTATGGATTTTCATGAGGTGAATGGTTTGTGAAAAATTGGATAATGTCATTACGATTTCTCTAGATGTTTTAAAGATGAAGCTAAAATTTTAGGGGAAATGTGTGAGATACCATTACATATGGATTTATATATTTTTAATGGATAATTTATTATTTTTGTCACAACCCAGAACCATATTTCAGGTATGTTTATACACATTTTTATGATCCTTTTTTTATATTATTTAGGGTCATTTTCATAAACATTTTCAAAAGTGTTGTGGCTATTCGGACCACACATGGATGGAGCATTGTTAGGTAAAATAAGTTATTCACCTCAACAATCAATATGCACATTGTGGTAGTTCTGGATGGTTAGATGTGGTTGGTACATGGTTTTTCCAATTTGTGCATCCTATCATATAAACCATGAAACCAGTGAAAAAGTGGATTTCATGAATCGACCACTACTAAAGTAATTATTTCACCATAATATTAATCATTCTAATAATATCATTGAGGAAACACAATTTGAAACATATTCATTACTTATCAGGTGGTATATCCCATAAAATCATTCAAATAGTGTTTTAAAACCATGAAAAAAAATTAAAATATTGAACCCCATTTTATAATTCTTAATACACTTCCATTAAACCCGATTATCATACTTTTTGTTTTGGAGACTCTAGAGATGAATATAGGGCCATAAAACATCTCTTCATCTCAAACTGACATGATAGTGATGCATTTAATAAATCTCCACAATGTTATTTCTCAATGACTTGGTATCCCCTTTTCAAGAAATCTCCCATTATTAAGATTGATGAATACCCATTTGGGTGATTGATTTTTTCTTTGATTTGTTAGATTTTGATCACAAGAATTTATCATAGATATTGACCACTTTTTATTATCCTTTGATGGTTATATTTTTAGTTGATTTTTTATTTAATTTATTAACTTATCAAATGTATTTTTTACTTTTTTTTCTATATCGTTGAAATATGTATTTATCCTTTGTATTTAAATGTATGTATAATTCTCTCTAAAGCTGAAATCGTGATTCCCTTTATGATTTATTTCCTGGGAATGCGTTTCTTAAATATATCATGTTATCAAATTACTTTACTAATGTATTTCAATTTTATATAGATTTCACTAACTGGGACATAATTTGATGAAATGAGATGGATATTGATCATTTTAAAAATATAAAATTAAATAAAATATAAATTTAAAAGGAATAAAGGAGATAATTACAAAAGGCATGGTATTAATTTCAAAATGGATTGATGAAACATGAAATTGGTCATTTTAATTGTGAATGATAAATTTATCTGAAATTCTTCATTTATGATTAATTGAGTAATTGAGGAAAAAGTGATCCAGAGTAGTTTATTGTTTAATGTGAAAAGAATTCTAGGAGAAAACTCCCTTGAATAGGTTTAATAAAAACAACTTCAACTAAAGAAGTTTATGTTTCATTTCCTGATATGTGGTGTTTAATGCAACTATACTTATAGAAAGTTACTTTAGGAAATATGAACAAATCATGGGCCTGGATTAAATGATTATATTTTGAGGAAAATATATCCAGAATCTATCTAACATTAGGTATTCTACGAATTGTATTCGTTTTATTTTTACAATAAAATGATTATAAAATTTTATTTAATTATTCCCTTTATTTAAACAAATAATAAATTTATTCAATTTTGTATTATATAACTTATCTAGTTTTTTTGAAACATTTGGTTTACTGATAAAATTGAAAAGTATTTATATTATTTTCCATCATTTAAATTTGAACATATATTCTATATTTCAATTGGGATTTCTTATGGATCATTTTTTAATATTTCAAAGTTGTTTTCCCGACAACCTACCTTAGTCATTAGGCAATTTTAGGGTATTGTATACCTAGTAATGGATAATAGAATTTTCCCCATAGTGGTAGAATATGTTATTGATTCATGGCTACATGGATGATGGTTGTTATTAGTGGGGTTTTGAACCACCTATTATACAATGATTCTGTGGTTCTAATTTATTGATGTTGTGTATTATTTTAAATGATGTTTATTTATATATATAATCTTGTGAAACATTATCCATTAAGGAATATTTATTTAAATAAGTATGTATAGGTATATCATCTGTTAATTTTTTACTTGATTACTGATCATATTTAAAAAAATTTCCCTCATTCTTTAATTAATTCTGATGTAGTATAATCTGGCCCTGGGATATTTGTAACTCCCACTGTATCATTTAAAATCAAGACAAGTCATCATTTTAACATTATATTATAGTTGGTTCTTGAAAAAATGGAATTAGAGGTGCGAGGATGATTATCATTTCAAATTTTGGAATTCATTCTATGATGTTTTTTACATTGTATACCTGATTTTTAGACATAAAATTCTTTTTATAACTCAATTAATGTATTTATCTAATTGTATCTATACATTATTCATAAATGGGGTACAAAAAAAGGTTCATTGATTAATTAATTAATCCAATTTCACTATACCCCTATATTTATTACTGTACGTGGAAAAACTATAAATTTTAATACAATATTATTGATATTTTATTATTGTATCACATTGTGTGTTTATTATTGGATTATACATGATGACGACTCAGTGTTACATATATATGTGGTGTAGTTCCATGCACCAGATAAGGAAATTTAATGGAATATAGTATAGAGAATCCAACAAACAATTTTTTTTTGAAATTACCAGTTTATAAAAATTCCATTGATATATTGGTGTATTCTGTCATTGCTCTGGGATCAGTAATTGAAACTATTATTGTGGATCTTGTAGGGGATCCTCAAAGTTATAAAAATAAAATTAATGTTCAAGAGTTTCATTGGAAAAAACTACCTAATTTCAATGTCATTAATTTCTGTAAATAAGAAGATGATTGATTGAAAAACATTTAGATAATTTTGGGGTAATTAGAAACACCATATTTGTTAAAGAAAACGTTTTCTACCTTAAATATTGAAAAGAATATATGGAGATGGTCGGATTTTAAGGTTACAAAAACGAACATAAGTGATTGAGTGATATTAAAAAAACTGATATGTTCATGTAATAGTTCAATCTAGATTTGATGTTTTTTACAATTTCAATGGAGTTCCTCAACATTCAACATGTTTAGATAACAATGTCTCTGTATGAAAATTCATTTACATAAATCATTAATTTATTAGCTATAGTGGGGTTTAATGATATGAAAAAGGCATAAAAATTTTATATGGGTCCTCAATCGGAAATCTTTTCACCATTTTTTATAAATAGATACACAACTATAGAGGAGGTATGGATAGGTATTCAATGGATATACATGACATGGCTAGTAATTCTATTATAATGGGAGATTCATCTATCATAATTGTCTTTTTAAAATTTTCATTAATTTATCAAGTATGTGTTACATGTCCCGTGGATGATATATATGGTAGATATTATATATAAATTATACTATTCTTAAAAGAATCCCATTGATTGGTTCCTGGTATGAATGGGTTAGGTATTCTAAATGACCGTATAATGAGGCCGCAATGATTACGGGGTCATGCATCAATTCATTTCAATTGTTGAATCTTGGTTATGTCAATTCATCGTAAAATGTATCATAGTCATATAATCACATAATGGGATTTTATTTAGATCCTATTCATCTTGAACCAAGTGGTTCTATAAATTTTCATCGAGATTAATTATTATTGATGAATTATATGAGGGTCAAATAGTATTTAATACTGGACTACAAAAATGATAGTTATTATTATTAAATGTTTAACATTAATGATAACATTATTTGATCAGATTTTAATTCAACCACTCATAAAATGTCACATTTTCAGTTATATGAACCTTAATATAGATTATATGTCTTATGAGATGAATCTTTTTATTCTCTTTTGAATGAGAAGAGTGAAGGGTCATTGATTCCCTTATTTTTCCATCCCTTTTTTATAGAATGATCCCAAATTGAATTATCCAGATCTCAAAATGAATCATTTTATGTCATTCATTAAATATATTTTATTATTTTCTATTAATTATATATTAAATAATGCCTATTGAGGGTTTATTTAACTCTCCTCACTAGGTGTGCCTTCAATTATAGAGATAATGGGTCATGTTCCCATGTATATCTAGACCACCTATTTTGGATTAAGGTTGGATGATATCTTCTTATTAATGATTTTATTGACTACTTCAATGTGGAAAATTATTTATCATAGGATTATATTCTATATGGTTAAATACAATTATGATTAAATGTATAAAATATTCTAGAGACATCCTTTAGGTGTAAATAAATCATTATGTGTAATATTTTATTACTTTTTGTCTATACAATTCACATGTAGTATGTATGGATCTAATGAATAGAATATTTCTAGATAATCTAAACTCATTTATGGTTTTATTTAGGGATTACCTCATTGATAACTATAATTCTAGGGTTGATGATGTCATATTTCTGATATATTTTTTTGAAAAAAATTATAGGTCAACATATTAAGTCCATTGAATCAAAATACAATTTCAAGATGCTATAAGGAATATTTATTTATTATACTATCTTAGATAGTAGTTCTCTAGGTGATCAATGGAAGGATAAGGCTTCAAATTATTTGGACATGTATAAAATTATTTTTCTTATTTGAAGACTCTTCATCCTAGTGATCCATTACCCCCAGTTCATCAGTGGTTTCTCAATGCGTCTTTTTCTAATGATTACAGTAACACATATAGTGTAAAGATTATATGATATTATAAATGATTTAATTCCTTTTATGAATAATTTCTCTTATTAATGTTCTTTCAATACGAACTTCTATAAAAATTTGGAAGGGATATGTTATCTTTTTTGGTACGTCAGCTTCAGGTTATCGATTTGTTATCATGAATGCTGATCATGTGGTGGGATATGAATAATTAATTCATAACAAACAAGATAAGAACAATCCTACAAGGTATTTTTAACTCAAATTACTCATGATTGGTCTATAGTTTTGATGAAATTATAATATTTTTTTATTTTTTACTATATTTGTAAATAATTTTTTTAGTTACACCTTTTATTAGAAATATATGACCATCAATAATCAGTGATGGGTAGAGTACCTATAATATTAAGGATTTTATACTTCTTATATAATTAGATTGTGAAATTTAATTTTTTATTCCATGATTAGAAATCATATAACTCTGGAAAGAAAAGAATAATAATAATTATTGAATTTAATGGGTCTGTTTGTATACATGCATTGGTAAATTCCAATAAGTGATACTCATGTTATTTTCAATAGTAAATAGTTGACCACCACTCTTTTAGAAAATATTGTTTATTAGAATAAACTACTTGTTGTTTTTTGTCATGTTAGAAACACTCTTTCTTAATGGAAAAAAATTATTGAGTGGATGTTTCCTTGAGTTCATATTTTTTTCATTTAAATAGGTGTGTTTTACATTTGACAATGAAAAATGATATAATGGAGTATTTTCATAGTTATTACCATCCCGTGAACAATAGAACTATTATTTTTTATATGTTATGTAAAGATAATTTTGGTGGACAAGAATGATATGATATATTTCTAAAGGTTTTCTCATTTGTACACATAGTAGATATCATATCCTAGCACTAAAACCCTATAGTTTTCATCACACCATTCTATGTAGACCTGGAAGTGGGATGATATTTTTATGAATTTAATTGATGTTTTCTATAATACCCCTCATAGGATGAATATGATATGGGTTTTGATCAATAGGCTGACAAAATAGTCACATGTTGTTACTATTAACGATATATCGTATGTTGTTGATTTTTGAATTAATGATGTGAATGAGATAATAATATTACATGGAGTTCATTATAACATAATTTCTCATAGTGATCCATTGTTATGTTCAAATAAAATTTATGGCCCCTTGAAGACAATACAATTGTAGGTGAGTTTGAGTATGACATATCATGCATATGTATATGTCCATGAAAAATGTGATATGTAGATTATAAAAGACCTGGATTTTGATTGAGTTATTTAATTTGTATGATATTAGGATATCCCCATGGAAGTTGTATTTTTTTGTAATAATAATACATATAAGGAATCCATTGGGATGGAACACATTGATTCCTAGTTTGCTAGACCTTTTAAATAATTGTTGTGGTGGTTAGTGATGGGTGAAACATCCTTGGTTAAACCGATTTTGGTCACATAGACAATGAATATTGTCATCCTAATACATCAATGACTTGTGTTGGATAAAAGATGTTATATAAATTGTGATTATTTTCATGGATTTTCATTTGACTTAGAATTTGGAGAGATGGGGTTTTTGCTATTTTCACCAAGGTTTGGTCACTAAAGGCTTGATGAATATGAAAAACAAGGACCAATAATTATGAGACCATTTGGTGTTATTTAAAATATTCAAATGTATGATTATATTTTATATTTTCAATCTGATTTTAAATTTATTAATAAAATTGTTCCCATATCTAAATATAGAATGTATGTCCCTAACACATCTCATGTATTGATTTTTGAGAACTTTGATGTTGGAACGAATTTTTTCGTTACTATATTTCCAGAATGAGTTATTGATTACATAATGATGTTTATTTCATTTAATTATATTCCATTGGTTCATGTATGGAATGTCCCAGAACTATATACTATTAAATGGATCCTAAATCCTAGTCTAGCACAAGGCCTCAAGCACATCTCTCCAAATGATGGAGGCCTCTGAACAACAAAAATGGTATAAGGTGTGTCGATGGGGAGAGTATATCCTCTTACTAGAGTATACCATAGTGTTATATGTCCTACAGATCATCAGTGGATGAAATAAAACAATTAATAAAATGAAATATTATACACTATGAACCCTGGGCGAATAACATGACATAAAAGAACCATAATAATAAATGAAATAAAAATATAAAAATTTCAAGATGTATTGTCCAATATAAATAATATGTCATTTAACATTTCTTAAAATCATCTGAAATTGGTATACATGCATCAATAATATACATGTATCAAAATAAAAACAATTAACTACATGTAGATTGAATAATGAGACCCAGCTCACCCAATACTCCCCTAATTCTACGCAGGGAACAAATTCATGCATCCAAATGTGAGATGTAAAGACCCGAAAATTTAATGTTTTTTAAAATTTTATGAGATTTATATGAAACATTAAAGATTGATGTTGCATGCTTCTGAGGGACGGTCTACCAGGAATCAATTTATAAACATTTTGTAAGGTAAGTTTAGCAAATTCACAAGTGCAATTTTCTATCCTTTGAACCGATTCAAGGATTAAAAATATTAGGGCCTCATTGAATCCATAGTGCCAAGATTCAATTTAACGAAGATTCACTTCCACCGCAGTAGGAATGGAGAAAAAGTTAGTTTTTTAAATTTTATTAAAAAAAGTTAAATAACAAGTAAATATTATTTTATTATCTTTTTCTCTAATGGATGAGCGGCAATAGCTGGGCCGGTGACTTTTCAATCCATTAAATGTCATGACTCCTCAACTAAGTAACTCCACCCTAGTGAAATAAAAGATGTTAATTATTTCATTTAATCAAACTCAATAATTCTCTAATGTGTTACTCACCTTTCCCCCTTCTTTTTAAATAAATCTCGTGATGGGGTTTTGGAACAACTTATTCAAGATAAAAAACATTGGGGGTGTTCAAGGGCATCATCCACTAAAGAAGGACAAAATCACATACGACACTGATCTGGTACTGATGAATGTTGACGACTCCATCCAATGTGGACGCTCCTCTCGCCGTAACCGCGACACCTCCGATGGATCTCGAGGTACGGAGTTTATGTTAGTTTTTGGTATAACAATATTGAAAAGAGTTTATTTAATTATTAATTTTAGATAAATGTTCTCTCGCTTGTTATCATGATAATGTGTAGGGTGTGGTTCGAACATACAAGGTTTGGACCCTCCACTTCTTCATTCATGTTGTGTTCGTTGAGAATGAATTTCCTAAATTTTGACAGAAACACAATATAAGGGATAACTTTATAATGGTGACAGTCAGGGAGACTCATTGGAATTAATGACACCATGAATGAACCACTGGATAATGTCTGGTGTCCAGTAGAATGAACCACAAACCTGCCATACCGGTGTCGGTCAGTGGTTGCGGGAAAAGTGTGTTGACCGCAGGTGCTGCAGCAGAAGAATGCGGCATGCTATTTTGTGCCATAGTGGAAAGAAGTATCTGGTCTGAGCCGTCCCTACGGGATAAGGGTGGTGCCCACAGTTTCCACTGGCGGTAGCAACAGCGACCAGCGGGACATAGAAGGAGGGGGCGGTGTGGCCCCACACAGTGTTGCATCAACTGATGACATGTCAATCACCATGAAAACTATTTCATATGGTTGGGAAGCACCCCACCCGTCGGATGAAAATCCCCCACATCCATGTGTACAGAAGGATTCAGTTGACTTGATGGATGACCGGGCCGGACCAGCGGCCCAGTGGCCCAGCACGTGTGGGCTGAGCCCCAACCTGCGGGCCAGGCCAAACACAGCCAGGGCCAATGAAAAAGCATGGCCAACCACGATGGGCCAAACCCAGTGAATTGGGGCGACCCATAATGGGCCGGACCTGGGCGATGTCAGGTAGATCCCAGGAGCTTTTGTGTTGTGTAGGCATGACCTATTAAGACATGTCACATACCCAATTAACCCCTCGAAAAATGAAACACATGTAACTGAAAAACTTGGTGTCCATTTGAGATGATGTCAGTGGGATTGGGAACACTTTTTGAATGTGGTCCCTTTGGCATATTCTGGCGGTCTTGACGGAGCTGGGCCAGACTGAGGTGTGACCACTGGTGTTTCATGGAAAAGGTAATAACTAACAGACCACACATCTGATCTACGCATCTTCTATGGAATAAGGACTGTCATGATATGGAAGTCCTATTGGAGATAATTTAAATGAGATTTGATGTATTATGACGTGCAACTGGGGATGGAACTGACATGAATCCAACTGGGGCCCTTTTCACAAATGTGCACATGTCTCAAAGACCGAGCGTCCAATTGACGCACCATCTATCACGTTGGGACCCCTATGACGGGGCGGTGAATTGGTTATGATTTTTTAGGGACATTGTACCGGTTTAAATATGACCAAAGGCTTGAAGAGAAGAGTTTCCTAGAGATAAGGCGTGCATCGTGTAGGATTCCATTTGCTTGAAATGTCATGAAGAAGAAGAGATCCCAATACAGGTTAGCGTCATAAATTCTAGAGTGGGATGATATAGCATTAAGACTAATAATCCCTACCTATGTTCTAGGGACCAATACTGGTTAGCACCAATGACAAATATTGGTTAGCACCAGTGACCAATACAGGTCAACAACAGCGATTAATATGGGTCATCATCTATCCACCAATACGGGTCAGTATACAGTGACTTATACAGGTCAAATGTAGAGTTACTATGGATTGGATGATCTCCATTTATGCCAATTCATTCTTTTCCTATTAAACCTAATGTTATACTGTTATAGTGAGTTATCTCTTTTTCTTTGTGCATCATGATTTATATTATTCTTGTGATATTACCATTGTGGTATTTCTTTTGATGATTTCCTTTGTGGATTACTGAGAGACCTTCAAGGGTCTGGGGATCCCCAAATGATTTATTATACTCACCCGTGCATTGCACCACCCACACATGTGTGCCTGGTGCAAAATACTAACACTTCAAGGTAGAAGTTGTAGTTTTGGGACATGATAGTGTTTTGTGCGATGGGAGCATTCAGGACACTCTTCTTCGAATTTAGACTTACAACTACTAACCTCTATGTGGATCTCCAGGGCAGATGTGGAAACTGATTACATCTTTTCTACATATAGGGCTGGTATTTCAGCCCTCTGTTTTCAGTTTTCAATTGTACTTGTGGTGATATTTTACTCTCATGGTTATACCATACTTTTTTGGTACTTTACATTAGTTTCCCTATTTGAGTATGTACAAATATATAAGGCAATTCCTTCCATATTCAGAAAAATCTTTTAGGTGCTAGACACCAACCCTAAGACTATGGATTGGAGGATTATGGTAGACACATCCAGGCCCCATGGGAAGGGTCCTGAAAAAGTGCTATTAACGGGTGGTTGGTTCTACAAGAATATTTAATTGTATACTTTTAATGATTTAATGGAGTTATGTGTCATGAGTTTTTTTTTAGTACATGTAATCTAGTATTGGTGTGACAGCCATAAAGTCCATACATTAGGACCCTAAATACTATTTTCGGAATCGATACATGATAAAAATAGTTTCTAGTGTTTTGAAAAGATTATATAATCATTCATCAGTCATCTCATCAGGTATATAAGGTTGAATGTTGTGAATTTGTTTCTTACAAGATGACTCCAAGATGATAGCTAGGCGAGATTCTAGTTAATGATCATGAAAGTGGCCCACTGTGCATTGAGGCGTCATTATAGGGACAAATCATAGTGATGGAACCATTGTATGGTGTAAAAGTAGTACCAACACCTATTGAGAAGACAATTCAAGCAGTGGATCATCCATGCTAGCTGATTCTGTTGCATGATTTACAACGACAGATGACTCTGAGGTTTCGTGGCTAGATGGACTCCAATGCAGTAGAGGACAGGCTTGAGGCAGTTTTGAGGTTCTTTCACCAAGAAGAGTTACCCATCGAGCATATTTTGATCTTTCTTGCTAGCAATGTTTAGGTATTGTAGGACGGTGGTGGAGCTCAATGATTTGGGTGATTGAGGAGACAAACCTCACCTAGATTGATTATAAGAGAATTTTTTAGGGATGATTTCATGCCACTGAAGCTACACTATATGTGTATTTAGGAGTTGCTGCACCAGTAATAGGGCATCCATACTTTTTCTCAATACACTGCAAGATTTACTGACCCCTCCTGATACTCCACCGAAATGGTACGACACACTTACTTTAGGGCCCAGACCATTTATCTGGGGATTTGATTAAATATTAGAGCTGAGATAGTTTCTCTCAGAATCTAGACGCATTATGGGGTGCTAAATCAAGATCTACTGATGGATATCTTCTTTACTAAGAAGGAATAAACCGTGAGAGCTCCAACAAGGTCACAGAAAGTAGAGTCACCTGCTGCTAGAAGTAGACAGACAAAGCAGAATCCCTAGTAGGTTACACCTTCCAGCGGGAGACCTAGGGATGCATGATCAGAGGTGTGTGGCTTGTGAGGCGGAGGGAGCCACCAGCAAGAGAATATTATATTTTTCATGTGGGGGACTGGCTCAAAGATCTCTTGACTACCCTCCTCCCCATGCAGATGATTGGAAGAAGTATGAGGGGGCACCGATGTTGTAGTAGCGGGAGGAGCATGAGAATCAACCCTGAATTAGAGGAGGAAGGAGAGTAGGACGTGTAACTGGAGGTGGTCAGGGTCACTGGGCACTACCCCCTCCACCACCAGGCGGTCCACCAAGAGCTCAGAGAGATGGTGGAAGAGGACATTCCCAACAAAAAGACGTAGAGGGTCAGGTTCCTGACTTCTCAGAGATGATACAAGGTACGATATGTATCTTCTCTACTTTTGTAGTAGATTTTACAACACAGGTGTTATCCATTCTTTCATTATCATTAAATTTTTTCAGGACTCTTACATTACGACTTATATTTTACCTCTACCATTGACTGTGGATACTCTTATGAGAGGAGATTCAATAGTCACACACTGGTGTCGACAGTTTCATATTACTCTCAAATGAGAGAGTTTTAGATGGGATTTTCTAGTAACATTTGAATCCCCATGATGTCATGTAAGTAATTGATTGTATTCTAGCAGTTTATGTATTGATTGTCTAGATGAGACGTACATCGCACTGTACGTTCCAACCCCAACGTGTGGAGATTTGAATCATCCAAAAAATCAATGGTCCTGGAGTTTTCTATCTTTTGAACTGGTGCTTTGATTAATAATTAGAGGGCACCGTTGGATCTGAGGATCTGGTATTATCTTGTGGGAAGCATCCCTTAGACCATAGTAGGTCAGGAGAAAAAGTTAGTTTCAGGACTTTTTTAAAGAAAAGTAAAGTAACATGTAAATTTTTTTTTATTTTCTTTTTCACAAATATATGAAGAGTGGTGGTGGGAATAGTAAATTTTCAATATATTTAATGACTTGACTCATATACTGTGGAACTCCACTGTTGTGAATTAAAGTGGTTCTTTAATTCATTTAATGATCATTATTAATTATCCAACATGTTACTCAACACCCCCTCATATTTAAATGGATCTAAGGGTGGGGTTTTGGCACAGCTTCTTCAAGTGAGGAATCTATGGCAGAGTTCTATGTCCTCATCAAATGATGGAGGATGAAAGATTAGACAAAAATGATCTAGGACTGACGAATGCCGATGACTCAATCCAACGTGGATGCTCCACCCACCACAACCGCAACAACTCCAATGGATCTTGAGTTAGTAGGTTTATGTTTGGTTTGGGTTTAACATTTTTGAAAAGAGGTTATTTAATATAAATTGTCAGAAAAATATTCCTCCACTTGCTATCAGGATAACATAGAGGGTGATGGCTGAAGGAACAATGCTTAGACCCTCTGCTGCTTCATGCATGTAGCATTTTTCAAAGTAATCATTTATCAAGATTGATGGCTACGCGAGACAGATGGTTACTCTATGACAATGGTAGGATGGGAGGATTTTAGGCACATAAGACACCATGAAATGTCCACCGAGAACCTCTAGTGGACCGTGGAATAAACCACTGGCATGCTGTGATGGCGGTGGCCGACAGTGGTGGGAGAAGGGCAGCGTCCGCAGGCGTCGTCGTTGGCAGTAGCCGCAACGGGACAAGGCTGAACGCAGTGGCAGTCTGATGTTCCTAGAGGAGGATGACATGAGATGGCCCCATGGGATAATGGTGGTATCAATAGGAACTTTCGGTCGTATTAGCTGCGACCAGCAGGCCATGGAAGGAGTGGGCGGCGCGGCCCCGCACCACGTCACATATCCTAAAGACCAGTCGACCACATGGCGGACCATAGTACGTGGTGGGGAAGTGCCCAATCGGCCCGATGAAATGGCCTCACAAACACGAGGCTAGCTTTAGATAGTCTGCCTTTAGACAGACTGGGCTGGTTGAATGGGTTGGACCAACGACACATCGGGCCAACACAAGTAGGTCGAGCCCACCCGGCACGCCTGGCCAATCGCGGCCCAGGTCTACGAATATGTCGTGCCAACCCCAATGGTCTGAACACAATGATCTGGTCTTACCCTTAATGGGCCAGACCTAGGTGATGTCAGTTAGACCCCAGGACCCATTGTGTCGGGCCAGCCTGACCATGTCAGTCTGGGCGCAGACCCAATGGGCCCCCAAATAGGAAAATGCCTATAACTGATGAACAAACAGTCCATTTGACACACCATCAGTGCTGTTGGGACCCAATTTGGGATGCGGTCCCTTTGGAATATTATGTTGGGCCTAACTGTTCCAGGTAAGACCAAGGTCTGATAACCCCAATTTCATGGAAATGGGTTTAACTGACAGACTGGGTGTCTGATTGATGCTTCTTCTATGGCATAAATACCCCCATGACCGGGCGGTCCTTTGGAGACACCCTATGTGAGTTTTGATGTTTTTTACATCCGACATGAGTTAGATCAGGCTGGAATACAAGCGGTACCATTCATGAAAAGTGCCTATATATCATAGACCAGGAGTGTGAACGATGCATCGTCTGTCACGTTGGGACCCCTATGATAGGGTGGTACCTTGGGTTTTATTTTATCCGGATATCATAGCTATTGAAATATGACTGATGGATTGAGGAACAAAGTCTTCTGATGATCAGACATGCTTCGTATTGGAATCCAGTGGCTAGTTGGGGCAAGAATATGAAATGTGAACTATACAGGTTAGAATTAGAAGCTCCAGAGTGGGAAGATCAAGATGTATGAAAAATCATCCCTACCATTGTACGAGAAACCAGTATGGGTCAGAACTAAGGACAGATATGGTTCAGCACTAGTGACCAATATAGGTCAGCACCAGCGACCAATAAAGGTTATCACCATCAACAAATACGGGTCAACATCTATTGACCAATATGGTTCATCATACATTGACCTATACAGGTCAGCAATATAGTTTCTACAGATAAGAGTATCTAGATTTACAACTCATCATCCCTATCCTAGTAACCTTGAGTTTATACCATTAGAGTGAGTTGTATCTTTTTCTATGTGATTTATGATTCAGATCATGATTTTGATATTAACTTTGTGGTATTTCTTGTGATATTTTACATTGTAGATTACGGAGAGACCATCGGGGGTCTCGGGGACCCCTACCGACTTGTTATAATCACCCTTGCATGGGCACTGCCTTCACATGTGTGTCTAGGGAAGACTATTGATGCTATGAGGAAGAATTAAGAGGTTCAGGACTTGGTGGAGCTTGGTGTGATGAGATCATTCCAGATCCACTTCTTCGACATTAGACTCACAGCTACTATCATCCAGGTAGAGCTCTATGGAAGATGCGACAACTATTTACATCATTTTGGATTTAAATGTATTGTATTCTGGAACACTATTTTCAGTTTTCAGTTTTACTTGGGGTTGTACATTACTCTTAGGGATATACCTTAATTTTTTTTACATTAGTTTCACTTTTTTATTGTGTACAGATCTTTAAGGAAAAGCCATCAATGATCGAGAAAATACTTCATGTGCTAGTCACCTACCAATATACTATGGAAGGCGTGATTGTGGTAGTTAGGTCTTGGCCCCTTGGAACGGTTCGTGATAGGAGAGGTTTACCTGGACCTAACATACATCCATATAGTCTATTTGGGTACCCAAAAGTGACCTGAATAGGGCATGAGATACAATCCTAGTAGTTTACCACCCATGGGGTCAATATCAAATCCTATGTGTGTATTATAATATAATTTTGAGTGAAAAATATAATAGGTAAGGCAGTACTCAACGTAATGATCAAAGGAAAATGATACCTGATAAGTAATATTGTACAACCATTTAGGGATACCTACAAATCATGTTTCAAGATTAAATTACAAGGAAATAGTGAAAAAGAGGTAAACACCACAACCATGTCATATAAAAAACATCTTATATCATCCATATCTAGTATATATAACCTCTAATTTCATATAAACAATTTCCATGATATATAATCATGCATGTTACCTTCTTCATAGTTTTTCCATAAAATATGATGTTTCAAATCCCATAATGTTATATTCATGGTATAATGGAATAATAAATCCTATTCGAGTAATAGTATCATCTCGATGGTATCTTAGTGATACATGGTTTGGGGTACAATATGTATTTCAAGATTCCATGTAAATTATGTTCCCAAAAAAGTCAGGTCTAGGGGCTAGAAATTCTTATGGCATTCCATGGAATTAAGACTCCTGAATCATTATCAACCAAGGCATGAACATCCAATATCATGATCCATTGTTTAACATATATGGAATCTAATAGAATAATTTATCATTTATATAATTTAGAAATTATGAATAATTCAATTCCATTAGATCACCCACTCATGTAAAAATTGACATTTAATTATAATTAATTCATTTACACATTCATTTTACAATTCTCATTTAAAAAGTTAAACAATTCACATCATGTATAACATTTGAATGGATTAAAATAATATCCTATTCAATCCAATGAGAACAATTTATTCATAAATGGACTTCTTATAATTATTAAATATCGAACAGACAACCCTTGGGTGGTATATAAAAGGGAAATGTCAACGGAACACCCAAAGGTTGAACTTTGTTGGGAAAATCCACCAAAAAGTATAAAAGAACTATTAGGTGTCCTTAAACGATTCAAATATATTCAATTTAAAGATTAATTTTTTTTATTAGTGATTCCTGATTGTACAAAATTCCACATAAGATAAATAGCTCTTTAAAGCATCAATACCCTTGAGATAAGTATATACCACCTACCATATGTCTAATTTTGAGTGATCAATTTGTATGATCTCTTAATTTAAATCATATTGATGGAAATTTTAAGAATGTGACATTTATATAGAAATTGAGAAAATTATAATCAATATATATAACAGCATACATCCAAAGATATATGAATAAAGTAACAAAAAAATAGAGTAATCAATATTATGGACTTATAAGGACCGACGACAATTGATTCTATGTTTATATTGAATAAGGAGAACAACATATTTGTAATAGAATAAAATCATAATTTCGTGCACGTGTTTATTCCAATGGAGTATAAAATTAAAAGAGTTTTATGATATAAATTTTTAAATGGAATATGTTAATTTCACCCAAAAATATAAGGCCACACGATTTGGTTACTCTATGGGCCAAACAATGCGCCAAATGTGCTCCATTCATTGTTTAGAGTGGAAACTCGCATGGTTAGTGAACACAATTTTCATAACCATACACAATATTTTACTCGTCAAAATTTTAAAAACTAAAGAGGCCATCGCATTATAGTTTGCCACAATATGTATTGTTAGAAAAATACGGTGGGTTCCTCATTCCCTCTACCCAGGTCTCATGAGGATTGTAGTAACTATGTGATTTATCCTGCATGTTTTTTAAAAAACATACATCCTTCATTTTCGTAAAAAATTTATCGGGTTTTTGCTCCACCCAATCCCCAAACACCCCATAAACCTCAATAACCTCAAAGGGTATTCACATTAGACCATCAAAATGAATTTAAACCCAAATTAAAATGATATTTAACATATACGAACTCCCAGAATCATACATTGTTCACCCCTTCATGAAATTATTCCTTGAATACCCTCTCAATGGTTTTCATGAATCATCATATAACAACTTCAGACATTGAGAACATACATCAGATTGTGTCTCCCATTTCACATCCTATAAAAGGTCGTGCGACCATAACTCGCACTCTAGAGAAATTGACGAATCCCAGATAACATTTATGCTACTTTCAATGATAAGAATGTTATTTTCCAAGAAGGATGCATAAAAAAATACATCAACCACCTTATAATAAAATGAATTAGATAATTCTAAATTCTAGATGGACAACTGAGAGACATAGAAGACATCATTCATGGAACTTTAACTATGAGGTGATTGAAACTGAAAGGATATCATTGAAACTCTTTCTATAATCTAGAATGCCACAAAATTTCATTTTTAAGGACTACTAAGAATCCTAATATTTTTTTATCCCACCCATGGTCAGATATGTGAAAAGTAAAAATATATGATCATAGACTCTAGATGCCATCTTCGGTGATCTTCGCAATATTATTTTCGAGTCTTTTTATTATCTATCAGTTTCATATTCAACGAGACCATCTTAGAATTATCCTTCATATTGAATGATCCCACTAAATCCACATCACCACCCTCTAACTAGAACACAATATATCATAACAGAGGAATATAAAAAGCCTTATAAGTATCCAACTATGTAGTCACCTCATATCTGTTATTGTTGGAGAACTCAACTTGGAGTATATTCGACTCCTAAGAGCCCCCCAAAACATGGATGATTTGTCGTAGCATTTCTTCAGTCACAAGAATAAAACTCACTGAGTTTCCATTAGTCAATGGTTGGCGTGATGTGCTTATAACCACCTATATACAAAAATCTATATAGAAAAACTATTATTAAATTAATGTAAACCTGGAATCACTATTCAAAATGGTAGTATGAGGGACATCATAATGTTGTACTATCTCATGGATATTAATCTTCCAAATATCACCCATAGATATAGACTACTTAATATATAGTAAATTAGAAATCTTCATGAGAATTTCAAAAACATCCCATACTGCATTTCTACCATTTGGTGACCTCAGTAAACCAATCAAAAAAACCATCACAACATCATCCCTTTTCCAATCATGAATATGTAACTATTGTAAAATTTTTTATGGTTTTTGATGGTCCGCCATCACTTTTTGATAAGTGGAGAACCTTGTGATTGAACTACATTAGTCAAATTTCATATAGGACCACATTAACAAATAGATCATGTCACAATACATATTGATAATTAAAAGACTAACAACCCAAAAGTAGGAATTAAACTCTCGAATCTGCATGACATGTTTGTTTGTTAGAAGCCACACGTGATCATTGATACACAGGTTCTCATCCACACCAATAGTCCATCCATGATGTGTTTCCTCACCTACCATAATATAAAATAGTTCGAATACCAAATAATCCGAAATTTATCTCATTCTGTCTCTATAAAAGAAGATAATTGGTCACAATCAATGATTAAATCAATTTCTACCGTTGACCATTCTACACCACGTAGTAGATCTCTAATAACCATGAAACAAGTTTCTAATCATAATAATATTACTATACTACATATATCTAATTACAACAACATAGTTTATTGGTCATTTCATTTTCAGTAAAAACATATATGAAATCTCGTAATCATATGAATATTGGTACTCAACCCACCATTATTTCCTCATATTCAGATCACATCATATAAATATCTAATTCAGGAATTTGTGGTTCAAGTATACCATAATATTTTCTCCCCATAAATAGTATCACCAATAGAATAAATAATCAACAACAACACCTAAATTCAGATCATGAGTGTATTAATTCTACTTTTCTGGCGTCAACTTTTGGGACTCACCCAACATAATTTTGAAGGTTCCGGGCGCAGTGGAAGCGCGTGGGTGGATGTGCCCACTTGGCTTTTTGTCATTAGCAATGATCAATCCGGGATCAATACGACGATAAACGCCAGTCTCCACGGATCGAATCACAGAAAAAGACAAAGAAGATGGTTTTTCCCGGAACCACAAACAAGGATCGTTACAGGTTGATTGTAATTAATTTAATTAATTATAAAGAAATACCTTTTGGGTGTTCTTTCTTCATTGATGTTCTCAATCACGTTGTCAATGTGATCCGTCATTGCGTCGCAGAAGCCAAGTGTAGACTCCCTCTAGCGGTGATCCACACGTGTACCTCGTATCAGTGGACGTCGCCAAAAGATTCTCCGGGTGCTAGCGTGGAGAAGCCTTTGCTTGCGTTTTCCGCCTTAGATTGTCTTGATCCGATGGAAGAGGATCTCTCTCGGTCTTGAGAGCGTTCTTGGAGGAAGAGGTTCTTTCGGCCTTGAAAGAATTCTCCAGAGATGTTGTGCACAACGATTCTCTTGTATCAGAAAAGAGTTGGGGTTGTGAGGATATTTATAATCGGTTGTGTGGGGTTATAGAGTTATGACAATAAATAAACGCGTTACGCGTTTTATTTATTTCATTGACTCTTTATTTAAAACCCCATGTCGAATAAATAATTCCTTGACATGCGCCCACGCTGATTATAATAAATATCATTTAAAACAATATTATATCCTCAAAATCCCAACTAAAAAAACTAAACGGAGTGTATTAATAAATACACGGCGTGTACTTGTTTTTCATTGAAAACTACACGGTGTGTACATTAAATGTACACGGCGTGTATATCTTGTTTTCATTTATTCATTTCCTTTCCAAAATAAAACTACACGGCATGTAATAATAATACACGACGTGTACTTGTTTTATTTTCTTTTTCCTCCATCATTTAAAACAACTTAGGCTTCCTTGAATAATTATTAAACCATGTATGAGAATAATCTTTATTCAACTTGAGATACTTGGATACACTTAGTGTGTGACCCTCTAGGCCTCTTTCTCGTTGGCATTAGGCGGGCTTGCCTAAAGCCCAAGATTACTGTCTAGCAACGGGTCAAGGCACCCAAGAGAAAGAAGTTGACGCCGCATTGACGTATCACCTCATACGAGCGCTTACTGTGTAATTTAATCCCTTTGTCTCAATATCTCATCAAGCAGGTTTCATGGCAGTGTCATAAACCTATATGCTTGATATGTCGTTCTTTGACTACCTGAAATAAACTCATCGTTTACACCATGGCCATGGAATTTAATGCGACAGTTCTATTTCAATCAAAGGGCCGAGATATCAACTTCCATAAATGGAAGGGACAAATCCTTCCTTGACTTATCCATTAACAACATGTCACTCGTGACGCACCCAACGTGCCCTACTTCCCGCCAACTATCTGCGTGACAGTTTTCGTCAGTAAATCTAAGTGCGCGAGTCATGACATGAGTTAATGATAATCTTCCAGTCCAAGGACCATTACACACGCTCGTAGATAGCAATATCCGATGACACCAAGACATGCAGAATTACTACTGGCGGGTCTATTCTCATAATCTCCCATCTTGGAGATTACCAAGTGCGAACTCCATGAGAGAGAGTCTCGTCTTCTTATGAGTACTCGCACATGACGGTCTGTATACTATGTGTCCTATCATAGTATGTCATCCAACCGCAGAACTTTATTTAAGAATATTGTTATAGCATTTCAAGGTTCTCATTATAGCGGGGATCTGCTATGACCTTATTAATGCAACAAATATTTCAGGACATTATTATATTATAGTCATGCAGAACAATGAACAATATATAATAAGTGAACATTTATGTAATCAAAGTACAAAACAGTTGGTTCTGAGGACACCAACCCTTACAAACTCCCACTTGGACTAGAGCCAACTGCCTATGACTTTTAGTCCGCTAGACCTCACATGATGATCATGTTTCTGCTGAGTCAAGGCTTTAGTCAATGGGTCCGCCACGTTGTCTTCCGTGGAAATACTGCTCACTGCAACTTCACCTCTCTGAGAAAAATCCCTCAAGAGATGATACTTCCGAAGTATGTGCTTTGTCCGCTGATGTGGCCTTGGCTCTTTTTCAAGTGCCACCGCTGCAGTATTATCACAATAGAGTGTGATAGGATCTTTACTGCTCGGTACAACATCCAGCTCTTGGACGAAGCTTCGCATCCATACTGCTTCTTTAGCTGCCTCAGAAGCTGCGATATACTCGGACTCCGCTGTAGAATCTGCCACCACACTTTGTTTTGAGCTCTTCCAGCTCACTGCACCTCCATTCAAACTGAAGATGTATCCAGTCTGCGACTTCATGTCATCTTGATCAGTCTGGAAACTAGCATCTACATGTCCTCTGATGACTAGTTCCTCATCTCCTCCATAAACCAATAACATATCCCTAGTACGCCTCAGATACTTAAGGATAGTCTTGACTGCCATCCAATGGTGGTCTCCTGGATCAGCTTGATATCTGCCTACCGCACTTAATGCATAAGCAACATCTAGCCTCGTACATAGCATAGCATACATGACTGACCCAATCGCGGATGCATAAGGGATCCTTGCCATTCTTTTTCTTTCCTCATGTGTCTGAGGACACATTTTCTTGGAAAGATGAATGCCATGTGACACTAGCAACAATCCCCTCTTGGACAGTTTCATACTGAATCTCTTCAGTATCTTGTCAATGTATGTACTTTGACTTAGGCCCAACATTTTCTTGGATCTATCACGATGGATCTTGATCCCATGAATATATGCCGCCTCGCCCAAGTCTTTCATGGAGAAGCATTTATTCAACCATGTCTTAACTGACTATAAGACAGGTACTTCGTTTCCAATTAGCAATATGTCATCGACATATACTATTAGGAAAACGACTGCACTTCCACTAAACCTTTTGTAGACACAAGGCTCACATTCGTTCTTAACAAAGCCAAATTCTGTAACAGCTTCATCAAAACGAATGTTCCATGACCTTGATGCTTGCTTTAATCCATAAATGGATTTTTGCAACTTGCATACCTTGTTGGCATCCTTTGAAGTCACAAACCCTTCAGGTTGTGTCATGTAGACATCTTCCTGGAGGTTCCCATTAAGGAAAGCTGTTTTGACATCCATTTTCCAAATTTCATAGTCATGGTAAGTAGCAATGGCCAATAGGATTCTGATAGACTTCAGCATTGCAACTGGTGAAAAGGTTTCATCATAGTCAATTCCTTGACGCTGTCTAAAACCTTTTGCAACCAGTCGTGCCTTGTAGGTACTGACTTGCCCCTCCATGTCCAGTTTCTTCTTGAATACCCATTTATTACCAATAGGCTTTACATCAACTGGAGGATCTACCAAAATCCAGACTTGGTTTTGGTACATGGAATCCATTTTCAGAATTCATGGCTTCTTGCCACTTGGCAACGTCTGTGCCTTCAACTGCTTCCTTGTAGGTAAGAGGATCATCATTGTCAACCAATAATGAGTCACCATCCTCAGTGACAAGAAAACCATATCGTTCTGGTTCTCTCACCTCTCTCGTGCTCCTACGCAGTTCTTGTGTCTCTGGAACAGATTGTTCTTCCACGGGGCTTTGCGGAATCTGTTCTTGTACCAACTCATGTGTATCTTGAGCCTCGACTTCATCGAAGTCTATCTCGCTCCCACTATCTCTTCTGGAGATGTGCTCCCTCTCAAGGAATATGGCGTGTCTTGCCACTGTAACCTTTTTGTCTGAGGGGTTGTATAGGTAATATCCCCTGGTTTCCTTGGGATATCCTATAAAGATACACTTTGTGCCTCGGGGTGAAAGTTTGTTACCTGAAGAGGCCTTAACAAATGCTTCGCTACCCCACACGTGTAAATTCGATAACATGGCTTTGCGTCCACTCCATAACTCGTATGGAATACCATTTATCGATTTAGTTGGTACTTGGTTTAGTATGTGTGCTGCTGTTTGTAATGCATATCCCCAAAAGGATAATGGAAGACTCGCATGACTCATCATTGATCTCACCATGTCCAACAGGGTGCGGTTCCTCCTTTCACTTACACCATTCCACTGCGGTGTGTAAGGAGGAGTGAGTTGAGATAGAATCCCAAACTCCCGTAAGAAATCAATGAAGTCTTGATTAAGATATTCTCCTCCTCTGTCTGAGCGGAGTTTCTTAATCTTCTTACCAAGCTGGTTCTCAACTTCATTCTTGTATTCTTTGAACCAATCAAAAGAATCTGACTTATACCTCATTAAATAGATATATCCATATCTACTAAAATCTTCAGTAAAAGTTATGAAGTACGAGAACCCACCCCTTGCTTCAACTGGAAATGGTCCACACACATCTGTGTGAACTAATTCTAGAATCTCTTTAGCTCTTTCACCTTTCCCACTAAATGGGGCTTTGGTCATTTTGCCTTGTAGACACGCATGACATACACCAAGTGGTTTTAGTTCGAAAGAATCTAAATACCCATTTTGATGTAATTTTGTCAAACGTTTCTCATTGACATGACCTAGCCGGTGATTCCAAATTTGGGTGTGGTATGAGTCATGTAAATTAACTTTGTTATCAATTGCCATTACTTGGTTTGTGTAGTCTAACACATAAAGGCCGTTATATAAATGTGCCCTACCAAAACAAATGCTATCTTTATAAAAGTAGCAACATTCATTTCCAAACTTGAATATGAATCCATCAGTATCTAATCTGGATACTGAAATAATGTTTTTGGTTACAGAGGGTACATAATAACATCCTTTCAAAACCAAGACCATCCCGGTAGGCAATGTGAGGTGGTAGTCCCCGACAGCTACAGCAGCAAGTCTGGCTCCGTTGGCTGCTCGTAGATCTATCTCCCCTCGATCAATCTTCCTGAATCTACTTGGTTCCTGTATTTGGATACAGATGTGAGCACCACAAGCAGTATCTAATACCCAATTAGTAGAAACAGATAGATTGCATTCGATAACAAACGCACCTGAAGCTTCCCCTTGCTTCCTCGGCTGGGTGCAATTTTTCTTCCAGTGACCCTTCTTGCCACATGCGAAACAAACAGCATCATGTTCCTTTGCCTCCCCTTTGATCTTCCTTTTCTTGGAAGGCCTTGAAGAAGCTTTGGGCTTAAAGCTCTTCGCCTTACCTTTCCTTTTATTCACCATAAGGACAGAAGGTTTTTCACGCTTCATGTCATTGTCCACTTGGCGAATGAGGATAAGAAGATCAGATAGAGACTTCTCAATATTGTTCATGTTGAAATTAACAACAAAGTTTGAGAAGCTCTGGGGGAGTGATGCGAGAATGAGATCGGTACCCAGTTCTTCAGGGAGTTTAAACCCTAGAACCTCCAAGCGCTCAATGTAGCCAATGAGCTTGACTACATGAGGCCCAGCTGGGGCACCCTCTCCAAGCTTGCTCTGAAACAGAGCCTTGGAGATCTCAAACCTTTCCTGTCTTGCTCTCTCCTGGTATAAACCACGGAGGTGCTCGAGCATGCTGTAGGCATCCATGTCTTCATGAGACTTCATGAGCTCACTAGACATAGATGATAGCATCAAACATTGAACGTCGAGAGCATCGTTCAAATGTTGATCATAGACTAGGAAATCTTCATCACTTGCCCCTGGGGCAGGAGAATCAGGAAGTGAGGACTCCAGCACATAAAACTTCCGTTCATGGCGTAGGATAACCCGAAGGCGCCTAAACCATTCCTGAAAGTTACTTCCGGTGAGGATGTTTTCTTTATCCAGAATTGATCGCAGAGAAAATGTGGTTGATGTGTTTGTCATTTTGATTATACAATTTAAAAGAGCAGATTCATCAGTACTTTCTTGATTACATTTTGTGAGAAATAATAAATTTTATTAAGTCTCCCACTATTTTATCAATTTCCAATGGCCCTCACCATTGAACTCGGAATGTCTAGTTGCTTTGACATTCTAATGGCAAGGATCCATATTTCCCTTCGCATAACCCCAACAAGGGTTGGTCAAGCTATTTAAAGGTATTTAGGTAGGCGGGTCTTTGCCAACTGTGAGCTTACAGTTCCTTGATCTGTTGAGTGGACTCCCCAATCCTGAAATCCTGACTTGGATTTCCTCAACTCTTGCCTCCAATATTACATCAAGTCTAGCAAGGGCTACCTCTCTTGATGTAATATGGTTAAGTCAACCCGAAACCTTTCATAAGGGCTTCCTTTATAAAAGTAAGTGTCCCAACAAGGGTTGGTCAAACACATAGTTTTATTGAGTCTTTCCCTTAATCAAGTAAAGGAAGGCTTGGTCTGACTTAATATGGTATTTGAGGGATTTTATTCTTTATGCGTATCTTTGCATTATCACATGCTTGTTAATATTAAGTGATGCTTGCTTAAGTGATTAACCATGTTCCGATAATGTATACGCATAGACCGGTTTTTATTTTATTCCATATTTGCATGCTTGTTCATTTTATTAATTATGTGATCGCGACAACACATGCATAATATATAAACCATGCAATCAGACAGAAATAAAATAAGATGGCATGATCATGAGCTTCTATTTGGTTATCTTATCTAGCAGTTTTGATAAGCTTACCCTGACCTAGGGAAAACACCTTGAACCTGATGGTTCATGTTTTGCAGCTCCCACCTGTCCACCTTTGTATCTTCTTGTGTCGTTTTCGCCTTGGCTTCGGGATTTGAACCGTCTCCTCTGGCTTGGGAGATCCTCCATTACATGGGTTTACATTAAGGAAACCATGGGCACACAGGCCCTACATTTTATTGGAAGAAGGCTCGCAGGCCAACAAATTTAAATTAAATAAATTTAAATGAAACCATACACATACAAAGGGTCTTTGGTCTAGCTCATGATCATCCATAGTATGCAACGACATTTACGCATATTTAGAATTCAAATTCTTTTAATCGTTTTATTTAAGATAAGACGCGCTCGAATTCAATTAATTATGATCTTATAATTAATCAATTCTTTATCTTAAATTCCTTTCTGAATTTCCTTGAGATTCTTCTCATCCATATTCCTTGTACGGGTCTTTGTACATTGGAGGAAACCTGGTGAAATTCCATTTCTGGAAAGTACACGGCGTGTAGTTTATAATTACACGGCGTGTATTTTTCTTTTCACCCTTTGTCCAAAGTACACGCCGGGGCTTTGGCGTGTTTTTTCTGTACTTTGGAAATTTTAGAGTACATGGCATGTAGATGAATCATACACGGCGTGTACTTCCTTGTTACGCGGTAACCGGCCTGGTGATCCCGTATACGCGGTACGCGACTTATCTTTGTACACGGTTTCACCTGGGTCGGAACGGACTACACGGCGTGTTGTTCCAACATACACGTCGTGTATTCCGGATTCCACGCGCCGTTCTATTCTGGTCAACACGGCGTGATTAAAACTTAGGCATAATCAATTCACACGACGTGGTTTGGCGGACCAGTGCCGGTTCGTTGAACCTAAGTACACGGCGTGTAGTTTTAATTACACGCCGTGTAATCCCATGTTGTACAGACAGAAAGAGCGGCTCCTCCGGATGAGTTCCTCGTTTTTATTTTAATCATAATTAAAATTAAAAGGTCGTTTCTGTGATATGAATCGAGAAACAAAGGAGGAAGAATAGATCTCGTTAATTCAGATTTATAGAACTATTTATTTCGAATTGAATCAAATATGAATGCGTAAATTATCAACGAAAATTAAATAACTATAATCAACGTTGTAACCTCCCTCTGATACCATTTGAAGGTTCCGGGCGCAGTGGAAGCGCGTGGGTGGATGTGCCCACTTGGCTTTTTGTCATTAGCAATGATCAATCCGGGATCAATATGACGATAAACGCCAGTCTCCACGGATCGAATCACAGAAAAAGACAAAGAAGATGGTTTTTCCCGGAACCACAAACAAGGATCGTTACAGGTTGATTATAATTAATTTAATTAATTATAAAGAAATACCTTTTGGGTGTTCTTTCTTCGTTGATGTTCTCAATCACGTTGTCAATGTGATCCGTCGTTGCGTCGCAGAAGCCAAGTGTAGACTCCCTCTAGCGGTGATCCACACGTGTACCTCGTATCACTGGACGTCGCCAAAAGATTCTCCGGGTGCTAGTGTGGAGAAGCCTTTGCTTGCATTGTCCGCCTTAGATTGTCTTGATCCGATGGAAGAGGATCTCTCTCGGTCTTGAGAGCGTTCTTGGAGGAAGAGGTTCTTTCGGCCTTGAAAGAATTCTCCAGAGATGTTGTGCACAACGATTCTCTTGTATCAGAAAAGAGTTGGGGTTGTGAGGATATTTATAATCGGGTGTGTGGGGTTATAGAGTTATGACAATAAATAAACGCGTTATGCGTTTTATTTATTTCATTGACTCTTTATTTAAAACCCCATGTCGAATAAATAATTCCTTGACATGCGCCCACGCTGATTATAATAAATATCATTTAAAACAATATTATATCCTCAAAATCCCAACTAAAAAAAACTACACGGAGTGTATTAATAAATACACGGCGTGTACTTTTTTTTCATTGAAAACTGCATGGTGTGTACATTAAATGTACACGGCGTGTATATCTTGTTTTCATTTATTCATTTCCTTTCCAAAATAAAACTACACGGCATGTAATAATAATACACGACGTGTACTTGTTTTATTTTCTTTTTCCTCCATCATTTAAAACAACTTAGGCTTCCTTGAATAATTATTAAACCATGTACGAGAATAATCTTTATTCAACTTGAGATACTTGGATACACTTAGTGTGTGACCCTCTAGGCCTCTTTCTCGTTGGCATTAGGCGGGCTTTCCTAAAGTCCAAGATTACTGTCTAGCAACGGGTCAAGGCACCCAAGAGAAAGAAGTTGACGCCGCATTGACGTATCACCTCATACGAGCGCTTACTGTGTAATTTAATCCCTTTGTCTCAATATCTCATCAAGCAGGTTTCATGGCAGTGTCATAAACCTATATGCTTGATATGTCGTTCTTTGACTACCTGAAATAAACTCATCGTTTACACCATGGCCATGGAATTTAATGCGACAGTTCTATTTCAATCAAAGGGCCGAGATATCAACTTCCATAAATGGAAGGGACAAATCCTTCCTTGACTTATCCATTAACAACATGTCACTCGTGACGCACCCAACGTACCCAACTTCCCGCCAACTATATGCGTGACAGTTTTCGTCAGTAAATCTAAGTGCGCGAGTCATGACATGAGTTAATGATAATCTTCCAGTCCAAGGACCATTACACACGCTCGTAGATAGCAATATCCGATGACACCAAGACATGCAGAATTACTACTGGCGGGTCTATTCTCATAATCTCCCATCTTGGAGATTACTAAGTGCGAACTCCATGAGAGAGAGTCTCGTCTTCTTATGAGTACTCGCACATGACGGTCTGTATACTATGTGTCCTATGATAGTATGTCATCCAACCGCAGAACTTTATTTAAGAATATTGTTATAGCATTTCAAGGTTCTCATCATAGCGGGGATCTGCTATGACCTTATTAATGCAACAAATATTTCAGGACATTATTATATTATAGTCATGCAGAACAATGAACAATATATAATAAGTGAACATTTATGTAATCAAAGTACAAAACAGTTGGTTCTGAGGACACCGACCCTTACAAATTTATCCCCCTCCATCAGAACTTCTCCCAACCTAATACCTAATAAATATCAATCCAAAATGTAGAATCTTCATGAAGATAGTAGAATCAGGACTACTACTGATGACAATATCTATTTCAAATTTGGATGTTAAAACACTTAGTAATAATTCTATATAACATTTATTTCATAATTATTCAATCCTGTCAGTGGTGCTTCTATGTGTGGGAATTCATGTATGAAATTCGTATAATATCTTTTATCCTTACGAAACAACATATATCAATGAACTGTTTAGGATTATCCTAGGAAGCTAAAACATTTTCAATCATTTTTGAAACTATTATGATTGTGTCCTAGATTATATGATATTGTATGTGAATATTATTCATCCATAAATAGAAATTTTTTCGAATAACATATAATATAGTCTCTCTCTGTGTATCCAAATAAACCCATGAGTTTTAATATGACTATGTTGATTTTGAGAATAAACAACATATCAACAACTAAACCATGATGATATACTAAAATAGGATAAAATTAATTTTAATATTTTAAGGATAAGGTGTTTAAAAGTCTATATGCACAATTTTTAGTGCATTTCACAAATTGAACATTATTTCACATCATTTTGAAATTTTTGTTTAAAATCTCAATTGGTTCCCAATCTAACATCTACTTATGGTAAAAATTTTAACAAATATCTATTTTTTATATTTAATAATATTATTGAACACATTTTTTGAACATTTTATCTTGTATGATTTATGGATGAATTCCACGGGAAGACAAAGATTTTTTAAAATGAATGCGGAATTTCCTAGACTACACATAATGGGCCTAATGGACATCAGAGAAATATGAGTCCAAAAAAAATCCCAATGACTCTAAATTTGTGTCTCTAAAAAGAGAAAATTAAAAGTATCATTTCATTTAACTATTCTTGGATATAATTCGAAAGATATCATGGTTTTCCAAGTGGATAATCATGAAAACTAACATTATGAAAAGATGTGAATGACTATAAATTCATGCCCCCATTTTGAGAATAACATTAAAACAAATGATCTCATTATCATGAAATGTTTAAGGATATTTTAGAAATTTTTGAGTAAGTTATGTTTCTCCTATATCCCCTTCAAAGTAATCAATATTTATTTACAAATTCACATATAAAAAATGGGGATGAGTCAGGTTGAATTTTCTTCACCACAATTAAATGTCCAATTCCCTTGAATTTCACACAATTATTTTGACTCCCCAATTAATCATGATATAATTTATTATTCAGGGTCTAAATAATGCGCCTAATATTACTATATAAGAAGTTTATTGTGAATTGAATTATAATCATGTTTTTCTTTCAATTTTAATTTCATACATTCATTTTGTAATCACATTGTCAATTTTTCTACTGTATGTTTTTCCTTCAGGTTCATTTATTAATAAAATTTATTCATATTCACTTTACTAATTATACATAAATTTTTATATCAATTTTATTATCACTTTGATATAAATTAATTAGGTATGTAAACTATTCACATCATATTTTGTGAAATTCCTCAATCAATAGTGGAGTTATCTATTAGTAAATGTTTTTCATCTTCAATTCCACCATCGTAATCCTACATCCAACTTCCATTTGTAAAATATCACTATTTTAGTGATAAACCTATTTGGGATTGATCCATGAGTGTATAAAGTATTTGGAATCAATGTTATTACGTGTTTATTTTTTTAATCGTTTCATTATTTTAATTTTTCAATTCAATGATTTCTTTTCTTCATCATCTTCACCAACTTTAAAAATGATTTCTTTTGAGAGATAGAATGATCTAATACCTTAGAGTTCTATTCAAATTAATCATCTAAGTGCATTGGTTGTTATACTGGTAATTTTTTTATTAAATCGGTGAATTATGTTGTGGAATTATATAATTTTTTAGATAAATCTTGAAAAAATGATATAAAAATTTACAAGATAATAAATATATTCAATCCACCCCATGAAAAGACCTCATATCAACCCAAAATTAGTAATTTTTTAATTAAAATAAGTTTTTTTATCAAAATTAAATATTAGTTCGGTAATTAAAATAAAACACAATGATTTCCACTTCATATCCAGTCCTTCTATCCAATATGAGTGTCCCATGTTTAATTCTTCGGTCGCAATGGATTCAATCCCAAACTATAATATAGTATCCCCATACAACTATTGTGACAAATTACACACCACCATATTATGTAACCATTTTCATGACCCAATTATGTATCTCAGAAACTCAAATTCTTTTTTCACTCATTTCTCTTTTCTCACCCAAATTTCCCTTTAATTTCCACTATTATGCATTCATGTGTCCAAATAATCCCAAATCCAAATTTCAAACACCTTTAAGGGAGTATCATACACAATACACCTTTATAATACAATTATATAATAAAATAAGAAATTCACATTAGGATGCCCCTCATATAAGGAATTTCATTGACCAAACCATGAATTAATACCCCGCACCCAATGAGATGTATAATCAGGGGGATGAAGAATTTTTAAAATATAAATACCCATCCCTCAATAGGATGCAAGAATTTATCCATCCTTTTGATCAACAGAAATTTAAAATACATATGCATCCAAATAAACAACATATTATGGAATTGATATTTGAATTAATGTATAAAATGAATTAAGAATTTTAATCCATGATAGTATAACTGAAATGCATTGAAACAATTATGGTTTCCATTCCCACTCAATCAATAACATTATAAATATTTATAATAGAATCTTATAACTCAAACTCAAAAATTAATTTATTGAAAAACGAAACATAGGATTTTGGATAGCTAAGGAGAACCAAGAAATTGTTAAAGAATTTTAAAATCAGGAGTAAATTTAATTTTTGGATTCATATTAATGAAATTTGATGTTGTGGATTAAATATTCTGAATATTAAACAAATGATGATTTTTTAGGACTACCTATCATATATCCCTTATCAGAGATTACAAACATAGATTTCATACCCATTACTAACATTGAACTATAAAATTTTGGGGATGAATCATATTTTAATAATAAACCAAATAATTGTATTTTTTGGATAAGAAACAGTTTTTATTCAAATTGACAACCTAATTTGGGAAAATTCAATGAAACCAAACCGAGAATAACATTTTGTCCATTCCCACCGAAGAATATATTCATATTCTATAACAAGGATCATTCAATTGTCAGTAATTTTACTGAAATGATTAAAGGAGGACAGATCCTAGTTGTCTTAGGTATGACTACAAAAAAACACGGATCATCCATTTCTAACATTCCGAGGATTTTACCATTAAGTGTAGTACAAATTATTTCATATGACATACATTCTAAGTAAGGAATACATCACAATAAAGTATATGTTTTAAAAAATGGGTTCCTTAAAATTTTAAAACTGGGTATTTGATATGTTTCGGGGTATGTGTATATCTAATGACATTAAACTAGGCTCTTTTTGATAGTTATCCAAACATTTACATTTATTTAATTTTTTATTTAATTTTTTTTATCAAGGTGTACACTTGGGGTTTACCAATGACATCTAATGTCTCTTGTGTGAGATATTTAATAACTACTTAAATTTTATTACATACAAATAAAACACATGCCTTTAGGAATTTAATCCAAACCATTCATCACCCCTGAGGAGTCTACTAGTGACATGAATTCAAAAGTGACCACTTTCATATTGATGGGTCATTGACTTAAATTCAGCTGAATTTCATTCAATAAATTACTTTCAAATATCATATCCCCTTCATTCATTTCTATTATATTATCTCTCTCCCCTAATAGATAAAAAAATAAAGATAGTTTCATTCTCTTTTTGGGGTGTATAAATTATGGATTTTAGAAAAATAAAATAAAATAAAAGTGGGATTTCATGTAAAAAATCAATATAAATAGTTCAATTCATTATATTTTCATGCATTAATATACAAATTGAATCATGAAAATTGAATTATGGATGATTTTGAATTTCTTAATTATATTTTTAAATCATGTTTGTTTTCATGAAAATAGTTTTGGAATGTTTGGTTGTATGATTTGATTTTTGACAATTACATTTTCATCGTATAAATAAAAATTACACAATGATAATAAATTTGATGTTGGGTGTTGTCTTGAGTTCCCAATACCCTTTTATCATTGTATTGGATTTGGGGTTACAATAATTTTAATTTCGATTTCCAAAAAATTAATTTTAAAAAGGCCACAAAGTGACCTGTTTTTTCCAAATTAGTGTTCTCTAGAACATCAGGATCACAAGATCACAAATTTCTTTTGTAATGTTCGGCTATACATCTCTATTAAAGACCATGGAATTTAAAATTCATGTGGTGTTCTACACTTTTTGATTCTAACCCTATAGTTGTTTTTTCCAACGATTTTATTTTCATATATATATATTTGGGTTTAAAAAACAGCCAAAAAAAAAAAAAATATACAAAAATATATAAATTGGATAATCATCTTTTTCTTTAACACGATTCACAATGATTTATTCCATTATTTTCCATTTTATCAAGAATATTTTCACCATTAGTTTCTCATTCACAACACTTCATTATGATTATTTGAAATTGGATGAAATGTCATGATGAATTTTAACCATGTAATGGGATTGGGATTGAGGTATGTTTTTGAACCTATCATTTGCAAAAAATATTTTTTTAGTTTTCTTGATTTGTTTTCATGGTGTCTTTTGGTGATCATTATATGTTATACTATATATGAAAAATGTAATTCAATTTTATATTTCTGAGATAATATTTTCTCGGCACTAGAAAAACTCTTATAGGGGGATGTGATTATCCACTAAAAAAAGATAACAATTAATATTAATATACTAATATTCATGTTACAAAATTTATATAAACACCATTTTTGGGCATTTCATAAATTGAACATTGTTTGACATTATTGTGCAATTTTTGTTTAATGTATCAATTCGGGAATAATCTATCATCTATCAGAGGAAACATTATATTAAAATTTTGTATGTGATATTTTTTTATATTATTGATCGTGTTTTTGGAAAAAAAATATTTTTTACGATCAATGGTTGAATCCCAAGGGAATATGGATATTTTTTACAAGGAACACAAAAATCTACGATAAAGCATAATGGGAATATGACACATCAAAAATATTGAGGCCGACAATAAAGTCCCAATGAAGGTCATATTTTATCATTAGAAAGAATATATTATGGGGATAATTTCATTCATCAATGTACAGATATAATTTTGATGTTTTCATGGTGATCTAGGTGTACAACGATGAAGATTAAATTTCGGGAAAGGTCTTGACACCCAAAAATTCAACCATCCATTTTGAGAATAACAAAAATGAAGATAATACTATTGTCCTAAAATATTTATTGAATTTACATAACACCTAGGTAAAGATATGTTCCTTATAAAACCCTTTCATATTTGGAAATATTCAGTTTAACATTCCAACATGAAAAGGGGGAAGAATGTAGACAAATTTTCTAATCACCTTTTAAAAGTCCCATTTCACTTGATTTTCTCACCCACCTTTTGAAACTAATAATTAATGGGAAGGGACCTGACTGTTGAGTGGGTAAACATAAATCTCTTAATATGACTATATAAGGATATTATGTTTAAGGGAATTAGTATCCATGTCTTTCAATTGTAATTTGACACATTTATTTTATAACTTCATCGTCAATTTTTTGTCATGTATATTTTCCATTAATATATAGTTATTAATAAAATTTAATCTTATCAAAATTTTATATTTAGACATAACTTTATCAATAATTTTTCTTATCACATTTATACCTTTAACTTATGGAGTTTGGTTATTCTCAATATGTATTGTGAAATTTCTTACAGAATAGTGGGGTTATCATTATTTAAATGTATTTCTTCTAGATCCTATCTTCATAAGTATAATTCCTTATTCAATTTATATACTAGAAAAAATAGAGGGTTATAAATATTATGGGTTTTAAAATGTCATTATAGTGGGTGTTTATTGGTTTTTATTTCTTTTTTTAACAAAATATTAAATAATTTCATTATATTATTATTTCCATCCATGGAGTTATTTTATTCTTTGTCTTTAACAACACTAATGATGACACATTTTGAGTGCTAGTATGATCCAAACCCATGATGTTATCATTAAATTGAATCCATAATTTCATTGGTCAATATTCTAAAAAAAATTAGGTATTAAATTGTTGAATGGAGTTGTTGAATTATATCATTATTTACATAAATCATAAATTAGTGATATGAAATTTTCTATGAAAACTAATTCATCTAATCCAACCATACCAATACCTACGATCATCCCTCCATTATAAATTTAATGTTCACATATTGTTTTTTATTTATTATAAAAATTATATATTATTTATCCAATTATTATTAACCCAAAATTTGGACACATCATAGCCAATCCTTCCAGAAAATATTTGTGTCTCTGGTTCACTTATTCGGTTCCTTTTGATTAAATAAATAATGATGGAAACCGTAGTTAATTAACTATATGGAAGAAAATAGAGGGTTTATAAGATCGAATAACATAACTAGATACTCATATAAACCATGCATACTACAAAATGATATATGGGGTATGCCTTCTTGTCGAACATGAATGTAGTTATATCCAAAGTTAAAATAATTTTTCAAGAACACCCACGCTCCTCGAAGCTAATAGAATATGTCACGCACCCATAGCAAGGATTATTGGTTCTTAACCTTCATGTGGTTAAATTTCATTCAATATACCAATATCCCAATGTAATGATATGAATTTTATGAAATGACTGGATAACCCCATGGAGAAGTATTATGTCATATAAGCCACTTTTCCTCCATGCCCTCGAGTAGCCACTTGATCTCTTATATATCTTTGGTATCCTACCAATAACAAGGAATGGATAATAGTGCCACTCTTGTAAGTAGCTCGATAGGGAACCCAACCTCTATCTTAGGAGGTAATCCAGAAAATTCATATATGAATACATACCTAAATGATCAACAACTAGGGGAAATATCCCTAGCATGATCCTTGAACATCTAAAAACAATCTGGAAATATTATAACACCCCAAATATTTTATGGTATCTGTCTCTTAAATTTTTTCTATTCATTATATATTCTAAATTTCATGAATCACTATGTATTTTCGAAAAAATAAATTTATATTTATAGGATAATGTCATATCCTATCCATTAATCATAAATTTTCCATATATGTTCTTTGTATTTTGAAAAAGGGGCATACACGGTTCTGAACTGGTGGATATTTGTAGACTGAGGGAATCAACATAATTTCCCTTGAATAGTAACCTACCCTTACGAATAGTAACACACCCTTATTAATAGTCCCTTATGAATTGTAACACGAATATTATAAATGGTAACCATGCCCCTGAAAATGTAAATAAAATTTAGGCACCTTAAAAATGATGATGAATAATTTAAGTGTTGGTATATTTCTATTAAAGATTATATTAATTAAAAAAATTATCATATTTAGAAAATATTTTTTTTTAAATGGAGTTTATTTTTGGATTCTACATGTTGATAAATGATTATGAAGTGTTTTTTGTATTTTTATGAAATACATGAATTTTTTGGGAATAGTAAAATACATTAATTTACTGTTTAAATAAATTATAATTTAATGTAATTATTCCAAGAATCATGAGTTATGTAAGCACTCAAATTTCTAACTCACATGACCTTATTACTATTATATTCATGTAATACTCACTATTTCATGTTTAGTGATGAAATAATAAATTAATTATTATAATATTATGAAAACCCTCCCCCCTCCACTATATAAACCACCCCTTACCCCCTATTTCTCCTTCGAAAGTAATGCTTTGATACTTTCCTAATCTCTTAAAAATAAAATTATCAAGCCCTACCTCTACATCCAAGAACATATAGACCCACCAAAAAACCCAAAAAAAATTCCTTAAAATGATTCTCAATGAGGAGTACTCAAGAGATGAACCTCTCTTCAATTTTCATTCAACTTCTTTTACAAGTTACTTTATTTTGATGCTATCTCCTAACATACCCACATAAAAATTCATTGATAATTTTAGTACCTTACATTAAATAGAATTTTATTATTTTAATGGAATATTTCACAATCATCTCTCTTTCCCATCTCATCTTATAATAAATATGAAAATACCATTCAAGATGTGTTAATTTATCACATTCAAGGACGACATGTTTTAATTCTCTCTTACTATCTTCAAGACCTGTCATGAAACTATTTGAATTTTTGAAAAAGGTCATTATATTTTTATATTTCCTTATTCAATGTTCTGTAATACATAAACAATCAAAATATTAAATAATAATACAAAACAAATTCATTATGCACAAAATCGCCATGTTAATCCAAGCGTAAATCATTAACTTTTAACTAATGAGTCATCCTCAGGGTATATAATACAAAATCATTATAATATCATTAATATCTATGTAATTTTTCTGAAAATATATATTATCAATTCCTGGATGTTAAAAAACATTATAAGTAATCATCCATTGAAAAATAAAATTAAACCAATCATGAAAACTATATAAGAAAATGCTTCCAGGACAATAAAATTGTTCCCATTAAATCCTTCATTAATGAAATGAATGAACATAATATGGTTATAATGAATAAACTAAATTTATAGGAGGTTCTTGAATTATTAATTAATGACTCTAAATTTTAATATCCCAGTTGTTAAGATCAATCGAAAAACACATTCAGGCATAAGGTAAGGGGTTTCTTATCTCACTTTTAATTTCATAAGATTTCCATTTTCCCCGCTTATTTCTTTCAAGTAGTGTATTTTTTATTCCCGTTTGATGCATATTATTATTATTCAATATATATTTATGGTATTTTGTGATATCATTGATGATTATTAATTATTTTGGTCATACAACTCGATTGATTTCAACATGGTCAGGGACATTGTATCAATTTACATTTTATTTTCAAATACATGGTATTGTGAACCTAATAATTCTTATGTGGTGTATCTACATCCCATTTGAGATAATTTTTAATTTGAAAATTTTAATATATTATATATCAATATTCATGTTTCATGGATATGATTATAATTTAAGCAGTATACCGTTTTACATACAGTGTTTGTTTGGAATATTGTTTTAACTGTCGAAATATTTATTAATATGTAACCTATAATCATTGTTGATATTCTGAAGGCATATTTACTTTTATTAAATATATGTATAAATAATAATTTGTACATATAGATATGGTTGGGTCTCTTTATATCCCATCAATTCATCTCCATGTCTCATGAGACAAATCAGTTGATGACAAGACCATAATGTTTGTTTCCAAAAAATCAGACAGGTTTCTACCCATAGACATAAACTATTTTGACTGTATAGTGGTATCATTTTCTAATTTAAAGTGATAATATTGATAAGAATATATCATTACTCATTTTCCATTATTACTATCAATGAGGTTTTCACATTGAAAAAAATCTATGTATACAATTTCATTCATAGTTTTTTAATGGATTGTGTTTTTCATTTATTAACCACACCATAGTGAATATGCTATTTTTTTATGATTCAGTTATTATTGATTATTTATTATTATATATCTAACTTTTATGGAACATTTTATATCACCCCTATTATTTCATTATATTCAATAGGTAATGATATGAAGACCCTTTTATAGTGTTCTCGTGGATGATGTTTTTTTATTTTTTATTATTTATATCATTTTCATACCATTGACAACGTAATATGTGTAACACATATGTATATAGTTTCTTCAAGACTACTAAACTGGTTGTTACTTTGGGATTTCATTCCTTTTAATCATGCCAATGTAACATGTAATGCACCGACATCCAGCTTCTGATGTTTGGGTGTTACAATTGGTATAAAGGGAAGTGAAGTATCAATCATGGAAGTAGATATAAAAACACTGATTTGGGATAAATCCTATAATATATGATTTAGGTATAACCATACATGAACATCCTAGTATTTTGGAAAGGAATAGATTATTTGGGTATTTCTAGAAAATAAATCTCTATCTGGATACTACATGGGGATGTGGTTCTGGATCTGATGTACATATGAATGAAAACATCAAAAAGGAGTTTTGAACTTGACCTGAGGTATCCTGGTAGATGAAAATGGGCCTTACAGAGCACCTAGTATAACACTATCGAGGGATATTTTTAATACAATTCATATTTTATTAAAAACCCATTATGAAGTATTAAAACAAAAATAGAAAAAATGTTTACCATTAGGTTATTAGTTGTGAATAATTTTCAAATTATATTTAGTGTTTTCTAGTTAAGAATTATGAACTATTACACAATTTAGTGTATTCCATTGTTTAGTGATGGATCCTAAAGGAAGAAGGGGAATCAATACCCGTAGAAAATATAGGGAATTTCCCTACTGAGCAAGTCAACATAGTTAATATAGGATAAGATCAACACATGACCATATTAAGGTAACTTACTCAGGATGTGTTGAATAACCACACTACATAAGTATTGGATAATTTCATGTGGCAAAAGACCCTAACTTTTAGTGGTACTACTAAACTAGTGGGTGCTGACAGGTGGATAAAAACTATGAAAAAGTTATTTCTGGAAATACGAGGCAATGAAATTAAATGTTATTATTGGAAGTATTTTTCCTCAAGGGTGATTCTGATCAATGGTGGTCTTTGATCCAAATTACCATAGAGTAAGAGGAAATAGAAGATATGGTATGGAAAAACATTAAGGAATAATTATTCGACAACTATTTCCCTCATGAACAACAAACTGAAATAAATAGGATATTCATCAGCCTAAAGAAATGGGAATAAGGGAGTGTTGTGGTGTATGACGATATCTGCCCATGATTAGCTAGCAATGTTATAAATTATGTTCGTGATTTGGAAGTAATGATTGATCATTTAATTGAAGTTATTAATCCATGACTTTGAAGGGAACTGGCTTCTCAATCATTTTCATCATATGATGATATTTTATTATATTCCATCAAAAAATAGATGGAATTTTATAGATCAAATTTTTGAATGGAAATCATGATTATAAGAGGACTTCTAATAACTATGGAAACATGATGTTCCAATGAAGAATAAGAGAATGAAGTAATTTCTATTATGTGAGTACTGTGGAAATAATCGTCCTGAGAATTCCATAAAAGTCATGGGAGTTTAATATAATTATGTTGAAAGATTAATTCATCGAATGAATGGAAGGGGAAGAGGAAAGTCAATGATGTTTAATGCTAAAATTTTAGAGAGAGAGGAAACTATGAAAACATGTGTCGAAAGCTCTAAAGAGGAATGACTCGAAAAGGGACACTAGAAAGAGGGAAAGCATATGTGATTACATCCACGAAGATTGAAGTTCCTGATGATGTGTTTCCAAGCACTTTAGTTGTTTCTTCAAACATATAAAATTCATTATTGGATTCTGAATCATCGCATTCATTAATATCTTCTTTGTTTTTCATGAACGTTATATATGTCCTATTTCATTTAGTAAAGGATTTTTCAGTCAAAACTACAAGGGGACCCATAATTACAACAAATATGTGTTGATGAGTCCCCATTATGACACAAAAACATGATTTGGTTTCTAACCTTATCAGCATACCAATGATTTAGTTTGATATATTTTTTCATATGAATTAGCTATAATGTTATGATATAAAGATCTATAGTAAGAAGAATGAATGATACAATTTATTAAATTTGTGTATAATACCTTATCATTAGAGCAGAAACCTCTGTATCTTCTTTTTATTTAGTTCCACCCCAGTATCTGAATTGAATGAAATTCTATATGATTAATAGAAATCAATATCTATGAGTGAGGAAATAAAAATTTAAATTGAATATGTTCATATTGTTCAATAATACATTATGTTATTTCAAGAGGATTTACCAGGACAAAGTCTAGAGCAAGAAGTTGAGTTCTCTATTGATTAAATCTGGGTGAAATACCTATATCAAAGAATCCCCATAGAATGGCGACTCTGGAATTATTGGAACTAATGATACAACTAGTGAAATTGAATGATAATAAATTTATTCGGCCTACTGTTTCTCCTTGGGGAGCTGGTTCCCTCTTTGTTAAAAAGAATGATATATCCATGAGTTTATGAATTGATTATAGGGGAATCATTTCTATTACAATAATGAACAGGTCTCCTCTGGGACACATTGATCAACTTTATAGATCCCAATATTTTTCAAATATTGACATTCATCCTGGATATCATCTGCTATGTGTGAGATAGGAAGATATTCCAAAGACAACATTTCAAACTAGATATTGGAATTAAAATTTTACATTAATTTATTTTGGACTGACTAATACACCATCTATTTTCATGGATCTATGGAATATATTTTTCAAGGAAAATCGTAGTGACTCCATTGTGGTATTTATCAATTATATTCCGGTATACTCCAAAAGCAATAAAGTCCCTGAGATTATCTTTCAGATTATTCTTAAAATTATTAAAAAAATGAATTGTATGGGATGTTTTGAAAGATTAAATTTTTGCTTCAATTCAGTACTATTATTTTCCATTTTATCTATTCGGATTAAAAATTAGTTGATACTCAAATGAAGAATTCAATCTGTGAATGTCCCTTTCAAATGAACATAACAGAGGTATGTAGTTCTATTTATTTAGCATGTTACTATCGGCATTTGTTTTCAGAATTTTACATTACTGGTTGACCTACAAACCTATCTAACATGTAAAGGTGTTATTATTGTATTGAAAATAGAATTTATATAATGAATCAAAAAATTGAATATAATATAGTTCAATGCTCCATTTTTGAATCTTCCATATAGAAATAATGGATTTGAGATATAAAGCGATTCATCCAATAATTTAATGGGTTGCGTCCATAAAAAAATTATAAAGTTATTTCTTATTTATCAAGGATGTTGATGAATCATGAGATAAATTACCCAACCTACGATCATGATCATTAATCTGTAATCATTGTTTCAATAATATGGATACATTATCTCTACGGTGAAAGATGTGAGATATATATGAATCACATAAATATTGAAATATTTTTTTAAATAGAATGACCTCAACAATAGGAGAATGATATGGATCATGTAACTCAATGATTAAGAATATTCAATACAATACCACCCTGGAATGTAAATTAAGGTGGCAGAAGAATTATGCTAGAATGTTCAAGGACTTATAACCTAATTGAGGAATGGGAGGGATTTGATATACATGGATCTACTAAAGACATATATGGTAATTGATAAGGATAGAGAAACTCCTTATTCTATGAAATTATTTATTGACCATATTTACTAGAGAAGATAAAAATATCTCAATCTAATGATGATAATCTACAAAAAAAATTATATTATGGATGAATGATTGGAAGACTTTGAGTTTGAGAAATGAGTTTTGAAATTTGGGAAGAGGTTATGTGTTCCATTAGTACCTAAGATTAAATGGGAACTATTATATGATTCTCAACTAACAAATTTCTCAACATAAAGTGGTACAACTATGATGTATAGATATTTGAGGAACATTTTTTTGAGGGATAACTTGATGTGAGAAATTGCTGACTATTTATCAAGGTGTCTAGCTTTTCAACAAGTGATGGTACAGAGGAAAAATCCTAGATGGTTCATGAAACCTATAGATATTCATGTGTGGATATGGGATGAAATTATTTTGTATTTTGTCACAGGACTATCGAAAAATCCTAGAAGTAATAATGAAATATAGGTAATTGTTGATCGTCTCACAAAATCGTCATATCTTGTTATTATTAGAGAGGATTTACAGCTGGGGTGCCTTGAAGAACATTATATTAACGAATTTGTGATACTTCATGGTGATTATCTATAAAATTATTTCCATTAGAGATCCCCCATTTACATTATAATTCAGGAAAATTCACCAGAATGCTTTGTATACAGAGCTTCATATAAGTACTACTTATCACCCTGAAACTGACAGACTAGCTAAAAGGGATATTCAGACATTGGAAGATATTTGAAATCATGCTCTCTAGACATTCAATGTATGTGGGATCAATAATTTCCCTTGGTAAAATTTTTGTACAATAATAGCTTCCATTATATTATTCAAATGGATCCATATGAATCATTATATAGTATTATGTGAATAAATCAAACTTGTTGGGATGAAGTTGGTGAGGGAAAAAAATTATTGTAACATAACATATTGGAGAGACAACTATAATGTTAATGAATATTCATGCCCATAACAGATAATCCCAAAGTAGAAGAAAGTGTTATGTTGACAATAAAAGATGGTATATGAACTAAAATGCAAGAAATATTATAATTCTAAAATTATCTCTATGGAAGGGTGTCTTTAGGTTCGGTAATAGAGGGTAATTGAGCCCCAGGTACACTGGACCGTTTGAAATTCTGGAAAGGATCGGAGTTGTTTCTTACCAGGATGCAATGCCACAAGGTCTCTCTAATGTTCATAATGTTTTCCACATGTCATTGTTAAAGCAATACATTTCATACCCAACACATGTACTATCCTAAGAGGAAATATAATAGGAACCTGATTTTTCATACTATGAAGAGTCTCTCGAGATTGTTGACAGAAGTGTGCATGTATTGAGAAATCAGAAAACTCATATAGTAATGGTTATTTGGAGGAATCATAAAATGTATGAAGCAACATGGGAACCCAAGGATGTTATGAAGAAGAAATACCCACATCTTTTTGAAGACATTTATACATTAAATATTTTGAAGGAGAATTTTTTTAAGGAAGGACTAATATAACAACATATCCATTTTATTGTATGGTTCTCTTAAATACTATATATTCATCAAATAGCATATATTCCTTTAATAGTTATGTCTCTATGAATCAAAACATATATATTTATAGGAAAAATTCGTAACCTATCCATAAAACATAAATTTTCCACATCTGGGTTTAGAATTTTGAAAAATGGACATAAATAGTTGCGATCTGGTCGATATTTGGAGTTTGATAGAATCAACATAATTTTTAGTGAATGGTAACCTACCATTATGAAAATTAACATACAATTATTAATAGTATATTACCCTTATTAATAGTAATATGACTTTTATGAATGTTAACCATACACATTGACATGTAAATAAAATTTAGGCACCTTAAAAATGATGATTAATATTTTTAGTGTTGGTATTTTTTGATTAATTTTTTTAATTAAAAATTAATTTTATCATATTAATAGAATTATTTTTGAAAAATGGAGTTCTATTTTGGATTCTACATGATGTAAAATAGTTTGGATGGTTTTTTGGATTTTTCTGAAATACATGATTTTTTTTACGAATAATAAAATACATTAATTTACCATATGAATACATTATAATTTAAAATAACTATTCATATCTTAATGAGTGATGTAAGAACCCAAATCTATAACTCGCATTCACTTATTAATTTTCATGGTCATTGAATAAACAATTTTTATTCCCATGTGATGAAATAATAAATTAATGATTATAATATCATGAAAACAATCCTCCCTCATGTATATAAACCACCCCTCACCCCCGGTTCCTCCCAAACCACTCATGCTTTGAGAAATTTTTAAACTATTCCCAATAAGCATCCCAATACCCCTTCACATCTAAGACCATATGGTTTCACCAAAAGGCCAAAAAATGGCCTTAAGGAGAATCCCAAGGTGGAGTACTCAAGAGTTGAACCTCTATTCCTTTTTCTATCAACTTATTTTAAAAGTTCCAATATTTGTTTTGCTCTCTCCACACCTCCACATAATAAAATGAAATGATAATTAAAGTAAATTACATTTAGTATTATTTTATTAATCAAATTTAATATTTCATAATAATTTCCCTTTTCCCCTCCTCTTACATGAAAAATGAAAATATCGTTCAAGATGTGTTAATTTATAACAATCAAGGATGAATGGTTTTCAATTTCTATTACTATATTCGAGACTAGTCAAAAAACCATTTTAATTTTTGAAAAATATCATATTATATTTATTTTAATTTATTCAATGTTATTAAATCCTTACACACTGAAAACATAAAATAACAACACAAAATATGTTCATTATGTAAAAAACCGCCATGTTAGTCCAAGCATGTGCCATTAACTTTTAACTAATGTGTCATCCTAAAGGTATATAATACAAAATAATTTTAATATAGTTTATATATCTAGAATGTCATAATAAATATTTTTTAATAATTATGGATGGATAGCCACATTTCAAAGGAACATCGATTCATAAATACATTTAAACTGATCATGAAAACAAAGGAAGAAAATGCTTCCAAAACAATAAAATTGATCCTCATAAACCAGTCACAAATGAAATGAATGAACCTAAAAAAGTTTTACTAAATTAATTACATGTATATTAGTTTCTTGAAATATTAATTAATGAATCCATTTTTTATTAATCTGGTCATTAAGATCAATTGAATAACAAATTTAGGCATAAGGTAAGGGGATTCTTATCTCACATATAATTCCCTGAGATTTCCATTGTTCAAAACTTTTTTTATGTGGAGAATTATCAACTTCAGTTTGATGTATATTAACCAGATTATCTATATATGCATGGAATTTACTTATTCATTAGGTGGTTATTAATTTAATTGATCATACGGCTTGATTCATTACAATAGGGTAAGGGAATTTGCCTCATTTTCTATTCCATTGTCATTTAATTGTTATCGTGCACCTAATATTTCTCATGTGGAGTATCCACTACCCATTTGAGATCATTTTCCATTTTAAATTTTAAATATATTATATATACATATTCTTTTTTCATAGATATGATTATTTTCTTATGTCATATAACTTTTAAGATATAGTGTTTATTTGGGACTTTTTTATCTATGGAAATATTGATGAATATGTATATGCTATTCGATACGGATATTGAGAAGTCATATTGTAATTATATTAAATATATTTAAAATTAATACTATGGACATTCAATGACTGGTGGGGATGACTATATCCTCTCGATTCATCGACATGTCTCATGAGATAAATCAGTTGGTAACCAAACTGTCGTGTTTAGTTCAAAATATCATATGGGTTTCTACCCACAAACATAAATAGTTTATATAGTATAGTGGTATCATCATCCAAATACAAGACGTCCAATTAATATACACATATCATTAGTAATATTTTTAGTTATTACAATATTTTTGGTTTTCAATATGACAATATATATGGATGTGGTTTCATTCTCAGTTTATTAAAGGCGTGTGTTTTCATTTATTAACATTGAAATTTTGGTTAAGCCATTTTTTTGTGAATCATTTATTATTGATTCATGCTTCAGCTATTTGTAACCCTTAATGATAATTTGATAAAATCACATTAATTTTTCTTACCTATACTAGGTTATTAAATGGGGACCATTTATTGAGTTCTCGTGGAAGCTTTTTTTTAGTTTTTGTAATTTATATTATTTTCTTACCTTTATCAATTTAATATGAGTTACATGTATGAATCTAGTTTTATAATTTATACTAAATGGATTGTTCCTTTTGGATTTCACATCTTTTAATCGTGAAAACTTAATTTGCGATGAATGGGCTCTGGGATTCTTGGGTTGGGGTGTGAAAAATTTGGTTTCTCATCTTGCCTAACCAAACTATTCTATGTTCAAACTCATCTCACCTGGACAACTCATTCACCCATCTAAATAAAAATAGTTCACTATGGTGATGTTAATGTCATCATCCCATGATAAAAATGAATTAATTCTTGATAGTAAACACAAAATTCCATATCATATAAAACATCTTACATGATCATCTCAAAAAAACAACGATTACATACATAGAAACAACCATAATTCTAAAGGGTGAACACTCTGCATTGACCTACATCCTCAGTTCAGAACCCCAACAGAGTTTCAAGAATCATTACTCCTTTAATAGGATGATCCTCAACTAATGATTATCCACAACATTTTTAAAAATAAATTTTTTAATGATCCTATTTTAATAAAATTAGATCAATGTGAATAGGTTACAACTATTTTACCTCTCACAATATATGGTTTTCTATATTACTCCTCATGTGTACGTTTTATAATATATATTTTTCATGAATAATGGTCATATAACATAACCTCACTACATAGTGCAGGCCCAATCTTCTATCTCTATACAAAAGGTGTCTTGCTACCATGGGCATGACCAGAATAACATCATATTGAAATAATGGTACTACTCTAACACCCATCCATTCTATGAGCTACGAATACCACTGCCAATCCTAGAGTACGATTTTACCATGTTCCACTCCCTATAGTAGGGAAGGTCTAATAAAAACTAATCTTGTGGTCCATCCTTCCACATGATTGGAAATATACACAGTCATGAACACACTGATTTATTAAATTCTTCTATCTAACAAAATAATAAAAGGAAAATAAAGCATCATCACTAGAAGAGATCTTAATAATCATCACTCAGGAAGCCTCGAAATATCCATTCCTACCACTAGAAGTAAAAACACAAGGTAGAGAGACAATACTCCTCTGCTCTTCAATACCACCTTATCTAAGGATCTATTCTATAATTATCACATATTTTATTATCTAAGTAATATATTTCATCTAGAACTATTTTCTTGAGATCAAGCCACATGTAAGAAACAATCATCGAAGTTTCTCCCTAAGTATCTCATCATAAAAATATATCAGCGCAAAAAGATACACATTAATAAATTGGACTGATACTCGATAATATTAATCACTCCCCTCTCTAGATGAATGAACTCACCATCCATATCTACTATACGATTCATATATAAATTGTAATAACATAATCTATTTTGGAAATTAATCTATCCCATTTCCCGCATCATGTCATCCTAGTGTAAAACATCCCACCAATGACTTTCTGCTCCTTGAAGCATACATTTCATATGATTAAACCTTACCTTAGGATGTGTCTTCAGATTCTAGAATTTTCAAAGAGTAGTCTCTATCAATATCTCATTATAATATGGAATTCCGTCCCCCAAAAACATTGGAGGGTGCATCAGATGGAACACAAGTATCAACTCAGCCATAGATGAGGCAAGATATGGTGCTACCTGAAATATATTAATAGATCATATAAAACTCCCATAAAATAGTACCTCATCTCCTATGTCTAGAAAAAAATACTTTTTCATTAGATTCCATTATCAGAGGATCCACTTGTATCCCAAGTCCCACTAAATCTAGAGATTGATATTCACTATCCTCTTAGCGTAAATCTCTAGGTCTTCATTGTGGATTGTCTCTACAATTTTGATCACACCTCTAAAAATATTTATAACCAAATATAACAACCAAAATCATAACACATGTAAAAACATTCCTATAACAAGGTCATAATCAAAAACTAGAACCTAATTCCATGAAATTTAAATGTACCATCTGTAAAATTTACTAGAGGCCCTACCAACTGCATGCTCAAAATACAGGTCTAGGTCAAGATCTTTGTTTCACCAAATTCAATTTACTAATAACTTTATATTAAAATCACATTTCATTTTAAATGGTCAAAATTATATGTTTCACCACATATAATCAATAAGGTTCCTTAATACACTGGAACAAAAATATTCCATATACCAAATCCAAAACATAACATGTTCTTCTTCATGCATCTCATTGTCCATTAGTCAACATACCACAATTGGATTCATAGGTTTCCTAGTATATCGCAATCTGAAAAACAAATCATAGGTTATGAATGAAACTCTATGTACGAACCATGTTTTTCTCATTTCAATGTATACATCTTCAATAACAATATCAGATTAATCAATGGTGGAACATGTAACAACATCATGAAAAAATAAATGCTCTATATATGGGATGACGTAATGTATGGAATGTGAATCCTATAATGGTGAATAAAATGATTCATGGGATGGAATACATTAAACTCATAAATTTAATATTAAATATAACCATCAATTTTATCAATTATGACATAAAAATACTAGTTGATCACCAAAATTTGGAATGAAATAAATAATAATTATTAAAATCCAGAAATACATTTTCCATTCGTGGAAATTTGACATTTTCCTTTATATTGGTTAGTTAATCCCAAGAACAACTCATTACCAAATAAAAATTCAATCATATTTTATTTTATCGTGTCAAAATATTATATCTAGATGAAGAAGGGCTACAATACCACTATATAACATCCTTGGCCCAAATGTCACTGAACAGTGCCCCAAGCCCAGTTTGCCATAACCCTTCAAGAACATCTCCCCCAATGCCAGTGGCATCTAACTTGAAGTGAGGTCCGAGGGTGAAACAATTGGGAGAGTATTCTCTCTTACCATATGTAATCACAATGGTAGAAATAAGACAGATTAATTGAAAAATTAGTATAACAATGAATACGAAATAGGAATATATATTATGACCTCTACAAAAGTACCCCACCATGAAAACAACACAAAAATTACTAAACAAGAAAATATTAACAATTTAAGAAGTAATAGAGATAAAATATGACATTTCATTTCATGTGTCTACAATTTATCCAAAATAGATATACACACATCAACACAATACATGTATCAAAATACCTAAAAATAACTATGTCTAGATAGCATCCTGAGCCACATATCGGTCCTAATCTCTCATACTCTTATGTATGGAACAATATGTGGACCCTGCCTTAAACATCACATAATTGTGAATAAAATAAGTAAATCAGATTGATGATATTTTCAGGTTTAGAGTTTTAGAGAATTAGACCACAACTATTACATTACATCTCAAAAATAACAATGTAGACAATTCTACTCTGTTTCCATTTTAAAAAAAAAAACACTTAAAAAGGAGTCATTTATAGTCCCATGTTATAGACAACATGACTCTTATATGATCCCATCCTTGACCCTATTCATATTTCTGTCTTGTGAAAAACTATTCAAAACATGGGATGTGAATAAAAAGCTCAGTATGGGTTATAATACAATGAAATAAAATATTAGTTCATAATTTCAACATAACATAATCTATTTAACATACCTCATGCACTCATAAGATTTATGAATAACACATAGAAAACCTATATCATAAAGGTATCAGGTGGAATCCATATCATACTTATGTTGTATCTTTCACAGCTACGTAGGGAGTTACATATTGAATACCCATCACAGTATATACCCTAAATCTCTTAGGAGAAACATCCACACATACCTCTGTCATGTTACCAATTGCATTAGAGAGCTATCTCGGACTCACCTGCCCTAGGTTAATCACAGAACAACCCATATACGTAATAATTCCCAAGAACCCAGACATATTTATAACACATAAAACAAACAAAATGTAAAGATAACATGTCCGCATTTCAATCAGAATATATCATTTAAATATATTGAAATAATAAATCCATTATCAAAACTATTTTCATTACCAATTAAAAAAATGATTAAATGGTATTTACTTCCCTTTTTAAAACATTACTGCTGGTAACAGAGGACAAAGAACAAAAAATACTCATTGCGGAGAAAAAGGTCATTGTCACTGCTTACGTTAAAAAGAAACATTATTATTTGTCATTTAGAAAAAAGATTCATAGAAAAATAATCCCATTGATTTAAATGAATATTATATGGGGTTTATACACCGTATAAAAGAAATTCATATATTAAAATCAAATATGCATCAATGAAAGTAGATTAATACGAAGTCCCTTACCTCGTGCCTGACATGACCTGTTCATTTTTCAATCTAATAACTAATAATCTAAAGTAAATTTTTACTTACTAAGGAACCTTTTATAGTATATTATTCCTTTTATATCACTTATTATCATGTTATAAACATTATGTAATTATATATGATAATAATGGTTGTTATGCCTATATTTGGTACTTGAGTCAAAATTGACTTCTTATAATTACAAGTGGTTCACATGGTCAAAAGTTTATTATATCCATATTTAAATTCATGATTTAAATAACATATATATCATATATATTCTGTATATATATGCATTTATAATAGTACAAAACATTTAGAGGTATGAAATGAAATGCACCATTCATGGAGACGGTAAGTCGTACGTACACATGAACGCTACTTCTATTTCTATTTATAATTTTTATGGAATTAAAACATAATGATAGATAGGTATATTATAATTATATTATAATATCATATATAATATCATTAACTATATCTTTTATATATCCCACATATGGCATTAACGAGTCATATCACATTGAGAGGGAGGTAGTCTGCACATCCTCAAATGAAATTATCACGCTTACCCATAAGGGAAACCATAAAGGTATGATAAAAAAATAAAGAAGCATTAAGAAAAAATAAACATAATATATATCATATATAAATATACTTCCTTCTTAATGTCCACCATGTGAGGCTATAAGAGATAATTGAGCAATCATCATTTTGTGAGGCGTAAGTTTTCAATCAAGAAAAATAGTATGTTCTTTACCCATTAGATGGAGGTGTGTAAAAAGGTATTAGAATACTTCTCATAACAAAATCATAGTATATTTAGGATACTATTGTTATTATAAAATTAATGAATAAAATGATTTTAGGGGGTTGGAGAAGGAAAATAAAACAAAAGAACTTAAGAGAAGACGTTACCATTGAATCCGATAACTCCCTTTGGTTTGAACCAAATTGAACTATTGAAGTGACTTAATCTTATGATAAGGCTTCTGGGTTGTAGAGTGGCATATTGAGAGACTATATGGGTAGGGGTTGGACCAGAGTGAGGAATGTGTTAGACGTGAGGGCTTTTTATAAGGGGAATGAGGGGCTCTTTAGGAATGTGGAAAATATTATTTTATTATATAAATATATTCGGTTTCTAAAGATCCAAAACGTATTAAAGTATAAGATAATATGACTCATGATCAAAATAAAATCATCAAATAATAATTGGATAGGTTTTGGATATTATTTTAATCTTTATAATAATATTTATTTAAATCATTTATTAATGAGGTAAACACTACATCATTATTGTGTCATAAATAATTTTATTTATGTGATTTCAATGATTTATAAAAATATACCATGATGAAGGAAATCTTTTTATATTTCTAATTAATAATTATAGTTGAAATTATAACATATATTACCCCTTGTATTAATTTATTTAATAAAATATATTTGTATATGTCATTTTTGTCTTTACTTTAAGTTAATTAATATAAAATGTCATTATCAATTTTATGTAGCTCTGTGGGGTCGCAAATTAACCCCAAGGATGCCCATGGTCGGATATGTATCAACAAATAAGATTGGGACATGTGTTAGGGTAATGTTAAATTATTATAATAAAAAATTTTACCCTTATTTACCAGATTTACCCTCTAACCAGGGTAAATAAAATTTTTACTGTAGTAAATATTTAAAATGTCTAAAAATAAAAGATACCTATTTAAAAAATACAAAACAACAGATTTTAAATATAGAATCCATTTTTATATATTCAAAACATAGAAGTGGAAGAAATTATATTAAAATTAATTCCCATTGACAAAACCAATGGTGTGTTTTTTAAGAAATAAGAACTCTAAAATGAGTGACACTTATTTATATCCAATTTCAAAGTTAAATAATATCCAATTACCAATACTAGATTAAATGGTAAAAATATAATATAATCACACTTTAAAACCAATTAAAATGATTATCTAACAATATAAATAAATTATATTAAAAGGAATTTTTGAATTAAAATATAGTATTTTCCAATATTCATTAAGAAATGAATTTTCTCAAAAAAATTACAAAAAATTTACCCAAAGTAAATCTTGATGTCCCGATTCAATAGAATAATTTTATTTAGTCAAAAATAACATATAAAAGTGACCAAAATTATATTTAATTATGGTTCTCCATCAAAAGGTAGTAAATCACCCTTATAAAAAATATTTCTGTATTTATGCTTAAAATTAGACTAATTTTCATTTTAAGCCTCTAAAATTTATTGGGTAAATGAAAAAACATATAAAAAAATGTATAATAATATTTTAGACTATTCAATTAATTCCCTCCAATACAACGACAATACATTAACTACATTTAAAATAATATTATTATATTATTAGTGTGCAACGTATGATTTCAAAGTAACCTGTTGTTTCCAATTGGGTAAACCAACGAGAATATCAACCCCTTGAGAGTAAAATAAATATTTAATTCAAAAATATGAAAATTTATGAAAATTTATTATTTCTTTATTTACCTGGGATGTTAAATCCTTCCCCCTTTTGGAAATTATTCCCTCACTATTTTTATTCACTTATCAAATAAGTGGCGTTTTTATCCCTCATTGAATTTTAGAATTCACACATTACCTCTTCATCCATGTGGTTTTTCCACAAAACCATTCCCTGGTGAATTACCTTATTCCGCTACACTAGACCTCTTTGGTCAAGAATCTACACTGGTTGTACTTCATAACATATATTCTCTTCAAACTGAACTAACTTTAGACCTAAACATATGATGGATATGGAATATAATTTCTCAAGATTAAAACATGAAAAACAATGTATGCCTTGGATAAACATGGTGGTAATGCCACTTTGTAAAAAACTGATCCAAATTTCTCTAGGATTTTGTAGGGACAATGATCCATGGACTCAAATTTCCCTTCTTACCAAAATGCATCACACTTTTCCATGGAGATAATTTGAGAAATACATGATAACCTACATTAGATTAAATATCCTTCCTCTAGTTATCTCAATAACACTTCTGCCTGCTCTGAGCTATTCTCATGTGATTCAAAATCAACTGAACCTTTTCTGTCTTCTCTTCTACCAATTAGGGTACAATCAACATCTATTCACTTACATCATCCAAAAAAGCTGTAGTTCGACACCACTTTCCATATAATACCTCTATTGGAGCCATATATATAGTGGAGTGGAAACTTTTATTATAAGAAAATTAAACCAAAGAAATATGTTGGCCCAATCTTTTCGGATAATATAGTAAACAAGCATGTAGAATATCCTCCAAGGTCTGAATTGTGAGTTCTGACAGCCTATCTAATAGCTGATGAAAAGTTGTACAAAAATTTAATTAAGTACCCAACCACTTCTAAAGGACTTTCCAAAAGAGAGCAGTAAACCTAGGATCATGATCAGAAGAAATGGATAGGGGGAATCAATGAAAACTAACTATCTCTTTAACATACAACTGATAAATTGATACAGATAAAAAGTATCTCCAAATGGATGGAAATTAGCTGATTTAGTCAACCGATCAAAAATAACCTAGATTGCATTATTAGCTCGAGATTTATTCGGCAATCCAACAATGATGTCCATGGATATATTTTCCCTTAATCACTATGGAACTGGTAATGACTGAAGCATCCCATTCGATAACTACCGCACAACTTTAACCTACTGACAAGTAAAAAACATCACAGTAAAACCAGAAATATCTCTATTCATCCCATCCCAGCAGTAATACTCTTGAATATATATGTATATATTAGTACTACCATGATGTACTAAAAATGAAGAACTACGATCATTACATAACTACTCATTCTTCAACATTGAATCACAAGGCCCATATAACCTCTTTCCAAACCACAAAACACAATCATTATCAATTGTAATTTCTGGCATCATACCCTTCTGAACCTACTCTACCTTTTTCTGAAACTCACTATCTTCCTTCTGCGCTATCATTATTCTGTCTAATAGAGATGATTACACTAACACCTGAAACAAAAAAGAACAATTTCCTACACCAACAACTTCTATGAAAATGTTCATCTAATAAAAAACAAAATGAACCCATTCCAAACGTAGCATGGTTATTGGTGCATTACTTTTTTTTGACTCAAATCATCAACCACTTAATTTCCATTTCCCGGATGGTAATGTATTGCAAAATAATATTTCTTGATTAATTCCAAACATCTCCTTTGTCTCATGTTCAATTATTTCTGAGTGAATATATACTTCAAACATTTTTGGTCATTATATATTTCACATTATTAATCTTTGAAATGATGCCTCCAAATTTTTAATGCAAAACATACAACTAACACCAAATCATGTGTAGTGTAATTTAACTCATGGGGTTTCAACTGTCGTGAAGCATAAGATATTAACTGATCATTTTTCACAAAAACAATAACCCTACCTCTTAACGAAGCATCTCTGTAAATAAAAAACTCACCATTTCTGGAATGTAGTGCGAAAACTGGAAAATTCACAAATCTTCTTTTCAATTCCTAAAAACAGTCATCACATTCTTTTTTCAAAACGAACTTAACACATTTTCGAGTTAACATATTCAATGGACTAGATAACCGTGAAAATTTCTCAATAAACCTCTTGGAATAACTTGACAAACCAAAAAAACTATGAATCTCGGTTATATTTGTTGGTCTTTTCCATTCATAAACAACTTTTTTTAGCAAGATCAACAGTTATTCCATTTATTGAAACAATGTGACCAAATAAATAAATTTTTTGTATGAAAAACTCACACTTGCTAAAATTCACAAATAGTTTATTTTATTTTAAGGATTGGAATAAAACCCTTCAATGACTTTATTTCTCCTCTTTACATTTAGAATAAACCAAAATATCATCAATAAACACAACCACAAAATTATCCATGTACTCATGGAAATATCTATTCATAATTTCCATGAATGTAGAAGGTGAATTGGTTAACCAAAATGCATAACTAAAAATTCATAATTGCTTTATCTAGTAATAAATGTAGTATTAAGAATGTCAGCTTCTTTTTCGTTCAATTGATGGTACCCCGACCTCAAATGAATCTTCTAAAAATACTAAGCTCCCTGGAGCAGATCAAACATATCATCGATATGAGGAAATGGATACTTGTTCTTAATAGTGATGTTATTCAATGTTCTATAATCAATGAAAAGTCTCATTGAACCGTCTTTATTTTTAACAAAAAAGATAGGATCACCCCATGTTGATGTTCTGGGTTCAATGAAACTATTTTCTAATAAATCATTCAATTTATTCATATCTCTAAAAGATCAATATGATTCATTTGATAAGCTGGTTTTGGAATTGTCTTAGCTATATGAACTATGTCAAAAATAAATTGAACATCCCCATCATATATAATACTAGGGAACTCATTATAAAAAACATAAAGGAAATAATTTACCACTGACACATAATTAATATGTGAAGTTCCTTTTTTTCAACAATATGTGAAAGGTAACATTCATTTCCATCTTTTACATGTTTCTCAGCTTCCTGATATGTTATTAAATGGCAGGGTTCAATCATGTACACAAACTGAAAATCATTCTGAAAATAAACCTCTTTAGCTCTTCTATCATTCTTATCATGATAAAAAGAAATACCATCCGTACCCAAAAAAACATCAATGTCTATTATATGAAAAAAAATGGTTTGTAGGTATATTCTTTCCATACATAAGGACACGATGGTTCTTATAATTTCCTTTTTTTAGACATTTCCTCTAGGTGTTTTTATCATAAGTTCATGATTCATATCTTGATATGGAATTCCCAATTTACATGAAAACATCTTAGAAATGAACGAATGTGTATACCACGAATCAGAAAACACATTGGAAAAATCTGAACAAACAATCATTGTACCTGATACTACATCATTTTATGGCCCAAAATCTGCTAAAATAGTTACAAAGGACATCACCACCTCTTTCTTCTTATAGTCTGGTTTCTTTCCCTCGGTTGAGTTCGTTGTTGGACACTCATATTCATAATGACCCATTTCATTTCACATAAAACAATTTAATGATTGTAAATATAATTTTATCTTACCATTACCATGCTCATTTTCATTTTAATTTCGAGCCTTATGTCCCATGTTACCTCATTGGTAGCAGTTACCTAAATTCAAAAGACATTCCCCAGAATGGTTTTTACAAAAATTTTCACAAACGGTAAACATACATTTCATAACATTAGAATTTTTTGAAGAGTTCATCCTTATAGACTTCCACCATGACCTCTTATTCTATTTTTGGTCATAAGACACCTGATCATCTGGAAACTCCATTTCCACCTTCTCCTCACATCGAACATGTTTTTAATAGCTCTTGAACTCACGAGAAGTTAAAGCCCTTTGATACATTGGCTTTAATCCTGAGTAAAAATGTTTTTATTTTACTATCAAGATCTCATATGAAATTTGGAGCATACCTTCCCAGTCGAGTGAGTTTTTCATTATAACTTTCCATTGATTCATCATCCTACCTCTATTCAAGGAATTTTTTTCCATCCAATGATGAACCTCCATAGTAAAATATTTCTCAAGAAACATACCTTTGAATTCATCCCAATCAAGAGCATAAATCTCCTCATTATACTTAATATTTTTCACCATCGACCACAACTAAACATCTTCACATAGAAAACGACAAATATAGAGACTAATCATTTGATGTTCTCAACACCCCATGACATAAAATATTTTCTCCAATGATTTAATTTACCATTCAGTGAGCACAGGGTCAGATCATCCTCTAAATGATGTGGGATGTTGCCTTATGAAATGCTCCACTGATGACATCTTCTTATATGGTTGATCTAGATGATCTCATGCATGGATTCCACCACCATTTATATCATGAGTTAATTTTTCCATCACTGCAACAAATTGTGTAGTTATGATTGAGACCATATCAAGTTGCTGATTTGGAAGGTTATCTTCCTCCTGATGTCGTCCCAAAACAGCTACCATGTTTCCTCTTCAGAGAACCATTCTGAACACAGAAATATCTTAGGCGAAGCAACATGGTAATCTGTAAATGCTATATCACTTCAATATTACCATAAATTAATTTATGGACATTAATTTAACAAAATCCTATCATCTAATGTTATCTAAACCAACCATTGATACCAACTATAAGGATCCAGCATTAAACATTACATATGATTTAATTAAATTAATAATTAACATTGAGTATCTTTTTTATGTATATAGTTTTAGAGAATTAAGCCATAACTATTACATTACATCTCAAAAATTACAAGGTAGACACTTCTACTAAGTTAGCAATTTTTTCATTGTAAAAAATTCTTAAAAGAAGATTCATGTCTAGTCCCATGTTTTAGAAATCATGACTTTTCCTTAATCTCATCCATGACCCTATTCATCTTTATGACCTATGAAAAACATTTCAAAACATGGAATGAGCATAAAAATCTCAATAAGGATTATAAAACAAACAAATAAATAATTAGTTCATCATTGAATAAAAAACATAAGATCTTTAACCTACCTCATGAAATCATAATATTTATGAATAACACATAGAAAAAATAAATCATAAAGGCAACTCGTGGAATCTATATCATACGTATGTTGTAGTTATCACAACTACGTAGGGAGTTACATTTGAAATACCCATCACTTTATATTCCTCAAATCTCTTAGGAGAAACATTCACCGTTAACTCTGTCACGTTACCCAATGCATTGGAGAGCAAACTCGGGCTCAGTCACCCTAGGTATATCATGGAACCACCAGTATACGAAACAATTACCTAGAAGAATAACATAATAATAACACATAAAACAAATATAAATGAAATATAACATTTCCAAATTTCAATCACAATATATCATTTAAATATTTTGAAATAATCAATAAATTATCAAAACTATATTCAATACCAATATATGAAAAACATTATATGGTATTTGCATTCCTTTTAAAAACATTACGGCTTGTTAAGGAATCCAATGATAAACAAATTGATGCGGCAAAAAAGTTCATGGTCACTACATACGATAAAAAGAAAATTTATTTGTTGTTTGTTTAGTAAAAATCTATGTAGAAAAATATTCCCATTGAATGAAATGGAATTTATAAATGTTTTATAAACCAAATAAATTAATGTCGTGTATTAAAACCAAATATGCCTCAATGAAAAGAGATTGAGACAAAATCCCTTACATCATGTCCGACTTGACCCGTCCATTCTTTAATCTCATTAATAATAAAATAAAGTTAACTTCTACATTATTAATAATACTTTTCAAGTTTATTTTTCTTTTTATATCACTTATTACCATGTTATAATCATTATGTAATCATTTAAGTTAATAATGGTCATTTCTGACATATTTGAAACTTTAGTCGAAATGGACATCATATAATTACAATTTGTTCACATGGTAAAAAGTTCAATATATCCAAAATTATATTCAAGATTTAGATATCATATATATCATATAAATCCAGTATATAATTGTAATTATAATAGTACATAAAATTTTTAGGTATGAAATTAAATGCACTGTTCATGGGGACGGTAAGTCGAACGTACGAATGAACGCTACTTCCATTTCTATTTATTATTTTAATGGAAATAAAACACAATGACACATAGGTATATTATAATTCCTGTATTATATCAAATATAACATCATTAAAGATATCATTTATATGTCCAGCATATGGCATTAATGAGTCATATCACATTGAGGGGGTGGTAGTCCGCACTTCCTCAAATTAAATTATGGCGTTTACCAACAAGGGAAACCATAAAGGTATGCTTTAAATGAAGAATAATGAAAAATAAATAAAACATAAAGATAATATATATCATATATAAAAAAATTTCCCATCTTAATGGAAACCATGAGAGGTAGTATGAGATAATTGATCAATCATCATCTCGTGAGGCGTTAGTTTGCCATCCACAGAAACAATATGTTCCATACCCATTAGTTGGAGGTGTGTAAAAGTGTAGTTCAAATACATCTCACCAAAACATCCTAGTATATTTAGGATATTGTTCTTGTTATAAATGATATGAATAAAAATAGTTTAGGGGGTTGGATAAGGAAAAAAATACAAAAGAACTTAAGAGAATATGTTACCTTTAAATCAGGTAACTCCATTTGGTTTGAACTAAAAGAACTTATTAAAGTGCCTTATGCCTTACTTAAGGCATCTATGTCGATGTGTGGGACCTTGAGAGCTTATTTGGGATTGGATTGGTCAAGCCAAGGTGCTTCAGAGGAGTGAGGAATTGGTTAGAGGTGAGGGATTTTTATAAGGTGGAGTAGGGGCTCTTTAGGAATGTGTGCAGATATTATTTTATTATATAATAATTTTCGGATTCAAAAGGTCAAAAACATATTAATTTCTCTGTTAATATTAATCATGGTATAAAAAAATCATACATTAATAACTGGACATGTTTTTGATATTATTTTAATTTTTATAATATTATTTATTTATATCATTTATTAATGTCATAAACTCTCCATCATTATTGGGGAATAAATAATATTAATTTTTTATGTAAAAAAAATATAGAAAAATACCATGATATAGAAAATATTTTAATGATTCTAATGAATTGATAAAGTCTAAATGATAACTTATATATATCCCATTATAAGAATTTATTTACTACAAGTTAGTTTTTGTCATTATTTTCTTTAATTTATGTTTTTAAAATAAAATGTCATTATCACTCTTAAGTGGTTCCATGGGGACTAAAATTTGTCCTAAGGATGACCATGGTCGGCTATGTATCAAAAAATAGGATTAGGAAACATGTTACGATTATTTTATATTATTATAATACTATTTATTTTCCCTTATTAACTAGATTTACCCTTTAACCATGGTAAATATAATTTTTATTTTTGTAAATATTTAAAATGTCTAAAAATAAATGTATTCAATTTATACAATTTGGACCAACTGATTTAAAATATGGAATACATTTTTCTAAATTCAAAACATATATATGTGGATGAAATTAATTTAAAATTAACTCATGTTGTCACAACAAAAAGTGTGTTTTTTATGAAATAATAACTATCAAAAGGTCGACACTTGTTTTTGTCCAATTTTGAAGTAAATTTACACACAATGACCAAAATTAGATTAAATGGTTAAAATATAATATAATTACACTTTAAAACATATTACAAAGATAATCTATCCATATAAATATATTATATTAAAAGGCAATATTGAAATAAAGTATAGTATTTACCACTATTCATCAGAAAATGATTTTTTTAGAAAAATACAAAAAATTAACCAAATGTAAATTTTGATGTCCCGATTCTGAATAAGATTTTTAATTTTCCAAAAAGAAAATATAAATATTTCCAAAACTATATTTACGGAGGGTTCTCCTTCAAAATGCGGTAAATCGACCTTTTAATGATTATTAGAGTAATTAAGCTTAAAATTTAATTATTTCACATTTTATGCCTCTAAAATTTAATTTATAAATGTAAAAACATTTAACAAACATGTATAATAATATTGTATATAGTTAAATTAATTCCCCCAATACAACGGTGAGGCATTATCTACATGTAAAAAAATATTATTATATCATTAGTGTGAAACATAATAATTCAAATAAACCAGTTTTTGCGTATTAGGTATGCCAACGAGCATATAAACCCCATTAATGTAATATTAATATTTAATTCTCAAATATGAATAATTATGAATATGTATTATTTATTTATTAAATAGGGATGTTACATCCTTCCCACGTTTTGGAAATTACGTCCTCGCAATTTTTATTCACCTATAAAAAATGTGGGGGTATTTATCCCTCATAGAAATTTACGATTCCCACATTTCCCCTTCAACTATATGACTTTTCCACAAAACATTTACCTGGTGAATTACCTTATTCCTCAAGAATTTATCTTTTCGATCAAGAATCTAGACTGGTTTTTCCTCATAAGATATATTCTCTTCAAATTAAATAGCCTCTAGACTTAAAATATTAGATGGATCTAGCATATACATTCTTAGAATTAAAAGATAAAAAACATTGCGTATCTGGGATAAACATGGAGGTAATGTCACTCTATAAGAAACTAAATCAACCTTCCCTAGGATTACATAGGTACTAATTAACCATAGTCTCAACTATCCATTCTTTCCAAAATGTATCACCATTTTCCATCAAGATTCTTTGAGAAAGACATGATCACCTACATCCAAAGAATGATCCTTCCTCCGGTTATCTGCATAACTTGTTTTCCTGCTCTGAGTTGTTTTCACATGCTTCTAAATATACTGAACCTTTTCTACCATCTCTACTACCAATTCTGGTCCCATTAACATCCTTTCACTTACATCATCCAAAAAATACAGAGTTCGACATCGATTTCCGTATAATACCTCTAATGGAGCCATATGTATACTATAATGAAAACTGTTATTATATGAAAATTAAACCAAAGAAATATATTGGTCTCAACTTCCTTGGTAATCTAGTAATCCAGAATGTAGCATATCCTCCATGGTCTGAATTTTTCATTCTGACTTCCCATCTAATTTGGGATGAAAATCTCTACTAAAATTGAATTAAGTACCCAATGACTTTTGAAGGCCTTTCCAAAAGATAGAAGTAAACCTGGGATCATGATCAGATACAATGGATAGGGTAACACCATAAAACTTGGATATCTCTTTAACATACAACTGTGAAAATTTATCTAGAGACAAAGTATCTCAAATAGGAAGGAAATGAGCAGATTTAGTCAACAGATCTACAATAATCCAGATTGAAATTTTTATCTCGAAATGTCTTCGCTAATCCCACAATGAAGTCCATGGATATATTTTCCCATTTCCACTCTGGCACCAGTAAAGACTGAATCATCCCTTTCAGTAGCAGCCACTCTACTTTAACTTACTAAAAAGTCAAACACTTTACAGTAAAATAATCAATATCTCTTTTTATTCCATCCCACCAGTAACACTCTCGAAGATCTATGTACATCTTAGTATATTCAGGATGAACTACAAATAAAGAACAATGTTCTTCACATAACAAATCATTCTTCAACTGTGAATCAAAAGTCCAACATAATATCTTCCCAAACCTCAAAACAAAATCATTATCCATGTTAAATTATAGAAACATACCCTTCTAAAACTACTCTACCTTTTTCTGCAACTCACTGTCTTCCTTCTGTGCAAGCATTATTCATTCTGATAGAGATGATTTCACTGACACCAAAAACAAAAAATAATATTTTTCAACTCTAGCAACATATATGACAAAGTTCGTCAAATGAAAAACCAAAGGATCTCGTTGAAAACATTGCATGGTTAATGGAGCATTACTTTTTCAACTCAAAGCATCAACCACTTTATTTTATTTTCCCGAATGGTAAAGGATTGTGCAGTCATAATCATTGATTAAATACAACAATCTCCTCTATCTCATGTCCAATTATTTCTTAGTGAATATATACTTAAAACATATCTGTTCAGTATACATTTCCCATTTAACTTCATTCAAATGATGAATCCAAATTTTTAAAGCAAAAAACAACAATTGAGACTTCCAAATCATGTGTAGGGTAATTTAATTCATGAAGTTTCAACTATTGTTAAGCACAAGAAAATAACATATCATTCTGCATAAGGACAAAACCATGTTCATTCATGGAAGCCTCGTTGTAAATAACAAACTCACCATTTCAGGAAGGTAGTGCCAAAACTGGATCATTCACCAATATTCCGTTCATTTCTTCAAAACAATCATCACATTCATTTATATAAATGAACATAATAGCTTTTCGAATGTACTTTGACATGGGACTAGATAACTGTGAAAAATTCTCAACATTACTCCTTAAATAACATTCCAAACCAATAAAACTACTAATCTCGAATATATTTTCGGGTATTGGCCATTCTTCAACAACTTTTGTTTTGGAAAGACCAACAGTTATGCAATTTTTTTAAAAAAATTTGACCAAGGAAAGAAATTTGTTGAATGAAAAACACAGACATGTGGAATTTTCCAAATAGTTTTTTTATATTATGGATTGAAAGACGAACCTTAAATGAATTTCATTTACCTCATTACTTTTAGAAAAAACAAAAAAATCCTCAATGAACACAACAACAAAAATATCCATGAACTCATGGAAAAATCTATTCATAAGATCCATGAAAATAGAAGGTGCACTAGTTAAACCAAAAGTCATAACTAAAAATTCATAATTTCCATATCTAGTATGAAATGCGGTCTTAAAAATTTCTTCTTCCTTTACATTCAATTGATGGTACACCAGCCTCAAATCATTCCTCGAAAAATACTGATCTCCATGGAGGTGATCAATAAAATCATCTCTATGAGGCCAATGATACTTATTCTTAACAATGATGTAATTTAATGCTCTATAATCAATAAAAAGTCTCATTGAACCATATTAGTTTATAATGAACATGATAGGAGCACCCCACAGTGATATTTTAGGTTGAAAGAAACCATTATCTAATAACTCTTGTGCTTACTTCATTAACTCTAAATGAACAATTTGATTCATTTGATAAGGGGGTTTTGAAATTGGATTAGAATCAGGAACTAAGTCAAATGTAAATTCAACATCCCAGTCAGGTATAATACCAAGAAACTTATCAGGAAAAACATCAAGGTACTCATATACCACTGGTACATGATTAATATGAACAGTTCCTTTCTTTTACACCATATATGAAAGGTGACATTCATTTCTATCTTTTACAAGTTTCTCATCTTCCTGATATGTTATCGAAAGTAAGGGTTCATTCAGGTACACAAACAAAAAATCATTCTGAAAAGAAATCCCTTTAGCTCTGCAGTCAATTATAGCATGATAAAAAAATAGTCAATCCATACCCAAAATAACATCAATATCTATTAGAGGAAAAACAATAATGGTTGTAGGTATATTGATTCTTCCCACAAGGACATGAAGGTTCTTATAATTTTCTTTTGTTTCAACATTTCCACTTGGTGTTTTTACCATAAGTTTAGGATTCATATCATGATACAGAATTCCCAATTTACTATAAAACTTCATAGAAATTATCAAATGGGTAGACAATGAATCAAACAACACATTGGCATAATCTGAAAAAACAAGTAGTGTACCTGATACTACCTCATTTGATGGGCCAAAATATGCTGAAGTAGTTACAAAGGACACCAACACCCCATTCTGCTTAGAGTCTGGTTGCATTCCCTCAGTTGAGTTCTTCATTGGACCCTTATTAGCATAATGACCTATTCCATTTCACTTATAACATATAACTGATTGTAAATTAGATTATAACTTACCATTACCCTGCTCATTTTTAGTGAAATTATGAAAATTATGTCCCATTTTACCACATCGGTAGCACATACCAGAATTAAAAAGACATTCCCCATTATTCTTTTTACCATAATTTTCACAATCAGTATACTTAAGGTTCTTACCATAAATTTTTTTTGATGATTTCTTCACTTTCGCCTACAACTTTGACCTCTTATTCAGTTTTTTGTCACAGGACACATGATCATTGGCAAACTCCATTTCCATCTTATCCGCACATCAAACGAGTTTTTCATAGCTCTTGAATTCAAGTGAAACTAAATCCCTATGTTATTTTGGATTTAATCAATATTAAAATTGTTGATTTTACTATTAATATCACCTATGAAATTTGGAGCATACGTTGCAAGTTGAGAGAATTTTTCTTTATAAGATACCACTGAGTCATCCTCCTTACTCAATTCCAGGAATTGATTTTTCCTCCTATGAGAAACCACCATAGGAAAATATTTCCCAAGAAATATACCTTTGAATTCATCCCAAACAAGAGAATCCAACTCCCCATTATCCCTGATATATTTCACCATTGACCAGTACTGATCAGCTTCACCATCAAAACATTAAATATTGAGACTAACCAATTAATTTTCTGGACACCTCATTACATAAAAAATTTTCTCCAGATATTTAATCCCCATTTCAGCAAGAATATGGTCACATGATCCTCTAAATGATGGGGGATATTACCCCATATAATTCTCTACTATGAATATGTTCTTCTTTGGTTGATCTAACTTATCTTATTCATTAATACCACCACCATTTATATCCTGTTTCAATTGTTCCATCACTACAAAAAATAGTTTAGTTCCAATTCCAACCATCTCAAGTTGCTGATTTGGAAGGTTGTCTTTCTCCTGATGTTGTCCCAACATAGCTACATTGTTTCCTCTGCCGAAACCCATTCTATACAAATAAATATCTTAGGAAAAGTGACATGGTAATATTTAAATACTATATCACTTCCAACCTAACATAAATTAATTTATGGACATTAATTTAACAAAATCCTAACTTTATCATTTATCTAAACTGACCTTTGATACCATCTATAAGGACCCAGCCATAAACATTACATATTTTTGAATTAAATGAATAATTGACATTGAGGATATTTTCAGGATTATAGTTTTTGAGAATAAGGTCAGAAATGTTACATTACATCTGAAAAATTAAAAGGTAGGCACTTCTACTATGATTCCATTTTCTTCAATAAATAAAAACTCTTAAAAAATAGTCTTGTAAAGTCCCATGTTTTAGACAAAATGACTTTTCCATAATCCCTTCCTTGACCCTATTCATCTTTATGTCTTGTGAAAAGCATTTCAAAACATGGGATGAGCATAAAAATATCAGTAAGGGTTATAAAAAAAATAAAACATTAGTTCAACATTTCATACATAACATAATTTCTTTAACATACCTAATGACACCATAAGATTTATGAACAACACATATAAAACATAAATCAAAAAGGTAACCTGTGGAACCCATATCATATTTACATTGTAGCTATCATAGCTACACAGGGAGTTAAATTTGGATTCCCCATCACAGTATATTCCCTAAATATCTTATGAGAAACAATCACCTTTACCTCCTTTATATTAACCAATTAATTTGACCTCTATATTTGTCTCACTCGCACTAGGTTTATCATGGAACCACCCGTATATGTAACAACACCCCAGAACCGTATCATATTCACAACACATAAAACAAACATAGCCGAAAGATAGCATTTTCACATTTCAAACAGAATATATCATTGGAATATATTGAAATAATCAATCCATTATCAAAAATAGTTTCAATAAAAATATATGAAAAAATATTAAATGGGTTTTCCATTCCTTTTATAAACAATATGGCTTGTTAAAAAATCCAAAGATCAAAAAATACTCACGGTGGTGAAAAAGGTCAATGTCACTGCTTAAGTTAAAAAGAAACATTCTATTTTGACGTTTAGTAAAATTCATCATAGAAAAATGTTCTCTTTCAATGAAATGAATATTTAAAGAGGTTTATACACTATATTAAAGAAAGTCCTGTATGAAAACCAAATATGTCTCAATGAAAAGAGATTGAGACAATGTCCCTTACCACTTGTCCAACTTGACTTGTTAATTCTTTAATGCCCTAAATAATAAACAAAAGTTAATTTATAGTTTCTTATAAACCCTTTTCGAATTTATTATTACGTTTATATCACTTATTACCTTATTATGAACATTATGTAATTATTTAAATTAAAAATGGTCATTTTGTCGATATTTGGTACTTGAGACAAAATGGACATCTTATAATTACATGTTGTTCACATGGTCAAAAGTTTATTATATTTAGAATGATATTCGTGATCTAGATATCACATATATCATATATATCTAGTAATAACTTATATTTATAATATTTCATAACATTTGATGGTATGAAATGAAATGTGTCGTTAATGGAGACAGTAAGACGTACGTATGCATAAACGCTACTTTCATTTCTATTTCTTATTTTAATGGAATTAAAACATAATTATACATAGTAATATTATAATTCCTGTATAGTATCATATATAATATAATTAAAAAAATTATTTATACGTATCATATATAGAATTTATGAGTCATATCACTTTGAGGGGGCGGTAGTCCACACTTCCTCAAATGAAATTATCGCGTTTACCCACAAGGGAAACCATAAAGGTATGATTAAAATAAAAAATAAAAATTATTAATGAAAAAATAAACATTATATATATCATATATAAATAAACTTCCATCTTAATTTTACCATGAGAGGTGGTAAGATATATATGAACAATCATCGTTTCGTGAGGCGTTATTTTGTATCCACAGAAACAATATGTTCTTTACACATTATATGGAGGTCTATAAAAACGTATTTTTAATACATTTAATAACAACATCCTAGTATATTTAGAATAATTTTTTTATAATAGAAAATAATAAAAAGATTTTTGGTTAATTGATAATGAAAATTAAACAAAAGATCTTAAGAGAAGATGTTACCTTTAAATCGAGTAACTCCATTTGGGTTGAACTAAAAGGACTTATTAAAGTGCATGATGCCTATGTTAAGGCTTCTTAGTGTATTATAGGGATATTTAGAGCTTATTTCGAGATGGTTTTTGACAAGATAAAGGGCTTGAGAGGATTGAGTAATGGGTAATACGTGAGGATTTTTATAATGGGGAGAAGGGGCACTTTAGGAAAGTGTGAAAATATTATTTTATCATATAATAATTTTTGGATTATTAAAGTACAAAACTAATTAAGTTTTAAGATAATATTAATTTTTATTGAAATAAAATAATCCAATAAAAATTTTACAGGTTTCAGATATTATTTTAATCCTCATAAGATTATTTATTTACATCATTTATTAATGATGTAAACATTGCATCATTATTGTGTCATAAATAATTTTATTTATTTTTTGCCTAAAAATTATAAAAATAATACCAAGATGTAGGAAATATTTTAATATTTCCAATGAATATTTATATTAGAAAATATAACTTATATAACCCCTTATAAGAATTTATTTACATGAAGTTATTTGATTATGTAAATTTTATCTTTACTTTAAGTTAATTAAAATAAAGTGTCATCACAATTCTTATGTGGATCCATGGGATTCCAAATTCAAACCAAGGATTTTTCTGGTCGGATATGTATCAACCAATAGGATTAGGACATTTTTTAGGGTTATTTTATATTATTATAATTATATTTTTTTACCCTTATTTACCAGATTTACCCTTTGACCTTGGTAAATAAAATTTTTACTGTAGTAAATATTTAAAATGTCTAAAAATAAAAGTTACATATTTAAAAAATTTGGAACTACTTATTTTCATATATGGAATATAATTATATAAATTAAAAATGACGAAGTGGCAGAAATTAATTTAAAATTAATTCTTGTTGTCAAAATAAAGAGTATTTTTAAAGAATATTAACTATCAAAAGATTGACAGTAGTTTTTGTCCAATTTCAATGTGAATTTACATACAATTAACATCATTGGATTAAATGGATAAAATATAATATAGTTATAATTTAAAAAATATTAAAAAGATAATCTATAAATATAAATAAATTATATTAAAAGGCATATTTGAATTAAAATACAGTTTATTCTACTATTCATCAAAAATGAATTTTATTAGAAAAATACCAAAAATTTACCCAAGTAAATATTGATGTCCCGATTATAATGTAGAATTTTATTTTTCCAAAAAAAACATATAAATGTGACCAAAACTATATTTAATGAGGGTTCTCCATAAAAATGTGTTAAGTCGACCGTTTAAATAATATAAGAGTATTTATTCATAAAATAAGATTATTTCACATTTGAAGCCACTAAAATGTATTGGATAAATAAAAAAACATTTTAAAAAATGTATAATCATGATATAGTTAGTTATATTAATTCATAAAAATACCACGGCTAGGCGCTAACTACATTTAAAATAATATAATTATATTATTCATGTGAAACGTAAAATTTTAAAGAAACATGTTGGTGCGTATCAGGTACTCCAACGAGCATATCAACCACTTTAATGTAAAGTTAATATTTAATTAAATAATATGAATAATAATGAAGATTAATTATTTCTTTATTTACCTAGGATGTTACAAAGAATGTCAAGATTCAAATTGTGTGTGCTTTCCTAGGCCCCTAACTAAAACTATATATTCATTCTTGGTACCCAATGGATGCCCAAATGGGTTGTGAGATACAATCACAGAAGGTCACCATCCAATGTATATATATAAAATCTTTTCAATCCAAAATAAAATAAAATATAGTGAATAATATAATAGGAATTGTAGTATTAACAGTAACAATATATGGAAAATGTATTCAGATAATTTATAATATACAACCATACAATTATTCTTTCAGAAAAACTGTCAAAATCTAATTAAAATGAAGTAGTAAAATGAAAGGATATAAATACCAAACTCATTCCATATAAACAATATCAGATATCAGCCACAACCTTGTCGTATAAACTATAATTTCATATAAATCATGACCATTATTTATAATCATTAATTTCCCATTCACTATGGTTGTATCAAATAATAAAAAGTGTTATAACCCACAATGAAGGATCAAATGTATAGTGAACCTATTATTTCTCATTAAGTCCTAGGAAAATCATTATGAGACTTATTTGGACTTGGTTTGGGGACCATGGGGAATGTCGATAGGCTCTGTCACTATAATCACAATGAAGATTGATCAAAGGGTAATCAAGAATAATAAATCTCATTAAATCAATTCTCATGGAGAAATTTAATCAATGGCAAGAACTAACACTATGAAGATCCATGAAATGGTATCCATGGACTATAATTTAGTCATTCATAATTAATTGATTTTAGCAATTCAAAGGAATTAAACTCCATGATTTTAACCACTAATATAACAATTCACATATAATTACAACTAATGAATTTACCCATTCATAAAATAGTTTTAATTTAAACAACTAAACTATTCAAAAAATATAAAACATGGAAAAGGGAGAAAACCATCTCTCATTCAATCAATTCAATTTATTTATTTTCTAAATGGGTTTCCAATAATAATAATAAAACATACATGCACCCCTTGGGTGTTATAACAATGGTAAATGTAATCAAAACACCCTAGGGGAACTTTTGTTGGGTACCAAACCTAAAAAAACACTCATGTAAGTAGTGGTAATCCCTAAAATATTCTAATATGATCAATCTAAATAGGAAATTAATTTATGGGGTGATGTCATAAATTCTAGTGTGCCTCACTATCGAAATTATCTATGTATGAAATCAAACTACTTATAAAAATTATGATCCACCTTTCGTTAATCAATTTTAGAGTTATTGTCCATAATTATCTCCTAATTCTACTCATATCATAAGAAATATGAATAACATATGAAAATCATGAGAATATGGAAGATTATATACAACCTATATAAATCAGTCGATCAAAAGATAAAATACTTACGGTATAACATTAATTATTTAAACACCAGTGTGATTCTAACAAGACCAATAAATCTCGATTCTGAATATGGAAAATGATCAAGATAAAAAAATCACTGGAATTACATCAAAATAGAGATATATGTGCAAATTTTGGAATATAGATGTTTATGTGATCATTATAATGTATTTAAATGTTTTAAAGGTAAATTATGAATTTAATCTAAAAATACTAGGACATAGTGTTTAACTAAACAATTGGACAATAATTCCACCCCATGTCTCCCCTTCACCTTATGGAAGAGAACATCACATGTTTATTGGACACCATTTGTTTAACTATGAAAAAAATATTTCATATCCTAATATCAAAAAAATATAGAATCATGAGCATGGGTTTTTTCTTCCATTATATTGTTTTTAAAAATCATGTGGGCTACACTTTTCCTATCCTTAGGTCTGAAAAATTTATCAATAACCATGAGGTTTATCTCACATAATTTTTACTAACCATGCTGCCTACCTTATTTTTCCTGAAAAAATATTTTGGGATCGAAACATGTCATAAACACCCATGATAACATAATAACCTCAATGTAATACAAATTAGGATATAAAAAGTCATTTAAACTGAAATTTATATTATATTTAACTTGTATGAAAACCCAAGATCATAAAATTTATATTTGAAATATTTCTCTTATTCACAGGATTCATGGGAATGTAGGGGAAATTATGATAAAGAGGTGTCCCCATATCAAATATGTGGTGGTTATATGGGGAGGATAAAAATTTGGAAATTAATAATCCAAACCATTATTCCTCTTCTAAAAACTAGATATTATTGGATATTGAGAGTTTTCAAGTGTTTTTAATGATTATTATAATTGTTTATCTAAACTATAAACCATTATTAAAACATTAGTGACGGATCAGAATTAGAAATAACTCTGCATACAAACCCATAAACCCATTTGAATGGAATTTTAACATCCTAAAAATAATAAATAAAAACAATAACTACTCAATATTACACATATTCACTTCACATTATACCCTAATTTTGCCTTTATGTTTTTTGAATCAATATTTTAACTAGATAATCTAACTTATCTTACTCAATGGACATAGATCTAATGTATGTGTTTGATATATGTTCAGTATGTGATATATCATTGATTTACAATATAACAATTATATCCTATATAATCATATGAGATTGTCGATTCATAAATTTTTGATGGATTGTTTCATTGATATAATGGTTTGTGACTCTAGGGTTCCTCTAGTATCTTCCTCAAGTTTTATTCCCTATTAAAACTTCTTGTTTTTGGAGGTAGATAATTTGTTTATTCTAAATAAGTATAGGATTTTATATATTAATTTTCTAAAAAATATAAACATTTATTAATTTATTTCATGAATTTAATTTAACTTTTTTGAAAAAATTAATTTTTTTTGATATTTAATATTGAATTCAATGTCATGAGACTATTATAATAAATCCCTTCTTCAATTTAATTTATGAAATTATTGTTTTCGTAGAAATATTTCACGAACTTATAAATTTTTTGATAAATTTTTTGGATTATTGATCTTTGAAAATAATGCAAATTGATTACTGATGATTTGCAAAGGAATAAATTTAATAAAAACAGATGATTTAGTTTCTAAAATATAAATTAAATGTTGAAACATCCAATTAGGAATTTGAACTATGAATGATGAATGAGATTTTAATTTCCAATGTTTAATTGACAGATTGATTGAAGTAATTGTATGTATATGTAGTTTTTTGGATGGATATATATACACTCTAGGAATTAGAATCCCTAAAAATATATTGAAATTGATAACTAAAACAAAAATATTTTTGGCATTATTTCCTTGACTTGGGTGTTGTATGATTATATACTAATGGATATATTCATATGGATGTGTGAAAAAATCATAAGCCATGATTATTTAATGATTATTGTTAAAATACTATATCCTGGTGCAATCAAGCCATAGGGATTATTAGTAAGGTTATATATGTGGTTTTTATTAAACAATTACAAGTCATGAATTTATGATCATTGTTTATTCATTCTATTAACGTATGAAAATATTAATTTTTTCAATATTTAATATATCTAATATATACATTATTTATAGTCATTTAGTGACTAATAATTTTAAATGTAATTTTGATATATTAACTTCATTTAAATTTAATATTTAATGGTTTTGTTGTATTGAATCTTCTCAAGGAACTATTTCTATATTATACTAGATGTTTTTTCTCACACCCTATAATTTACATTATGAATTTGATGATAATTATATTCAATTAGCATGAAAATTTATAAAGACACAAGGTTGTGGTAGGCGTTATTTAGTCTTATGACCATGTGTGGTGGTTGTGACCGTTGGAGCATAAATCAACTAAAGTCGCGGATATTATATATTTCATGTTTATTGATTTTATGTTACCTTTTGTAATATATATTAATATTTTATATCTATATATGTGTGGTAATTTTTAAATTGAGGAATGATTATCAAATGAACACTATGTTGATCTATCTTACATGGTTATTTGTCTAGACTGAATAAGCCGGTATTAAGTAGTTCCATTGGTAATTGATCTATGAATAGAAATTAGTAAACATCCTATGAGGATTCAAAATCCACTTTGAGTCATCTCAAAACCCGGTCAGTTATCATAGTATCAGAGTATTCATTTTTTTCATCATATTTTTTATTTTGTGATTCATGTTTCAGATGAAACCTAAATGATAAACACAATCATGATGTCCTATCTTCTTAATCATTAGAATAGTTTTATGAACCAAGGATGGTAACTAGTGGTGGTTTTTTGAGGTGGGTATAGTTTTGTAGGATGATTCTAGTGGTAGATTAATAAATGGAACATTGTTTCTTTAACCATTCAGGCATTAAAATTATCATGGTTAGATCTTGTAGACACACATGGGAGGGGGTATATCTTTTTTGTTGTAATTATATTACATAAAATAAAAAATTATTTTATATTCTCTTAAACACCATCTGGGGTTTACCATTTTTCTGTTAAGATGTAATTAGATATCATTATTTGTTATTTATAATACGAATACATGAGATTTCTAAAAAAAATAATGATTATAGAGGTTTAAATACGTTTTTTTACCCTAATGTGTGATACCTATACTAACTATGTTGAAATCCCATTAAAACAGATCATGTACTCTAATAATCTTGTTGTCAATTATAGTTTTGGGTATGGGATTATACATAAACAAGGTTCATTATATTACTTAGTTTAGGTCAGTATATTACATTGCTAGAATTATTATAATAATTTTAGAAGCTATGTGGTATTTATTTTGCATACCAAAGTATTCAAACAATAATTTCACTAGATAGAAATATAATTATCGTTTATTCCTAGATCTTCAAAAGTAGGTTGTACATATATGATTGTTGATCCAAAAAATGTAATATTACTCATATACATGAGAATATTTAATTTCATTTGGGATCCGATTATTTGGTTATGCCACTATACCACTAATAACTAATCATCTCCTTTATTTTATGTAAATTTAAACATTCTTTATATCCCAACTAATATCCCAATAATTAATACATGAATTAAATTTTAATTACAAAATATATAATGGTATGAATATCTCATAAATATCATTCTGGGTGATTAACCCACTAAATAAAATATTGTTCTTCTTTTATTCACATCAATGGTATATTTTTAGTTGAAACAAATCAGCCAACATAACTTCTCTTATTCATATTCTTCTTTTTATTAAAATACAAATAGATTTCATACACTTTGAATAATTTTTCATTATCCCCAAAATAAAATGTACCATATTTTCTATATTTTTACATATTATTTGATGTGATAGACTTATCTCTTATCACACATATTAAACAAACAGCATCAAGATCAAAGAATTTTATTATTATATTAATCATTTTCTTAATCATCATTATCACATGTGTCTATATTAAATATTTATTAATTTTCAATATCAAGAAATGATTTTTTTAAAAACTATCTACTAATATATTAGTATCGAAATCAACTATACTATTTTTATTTTACTTGATGATTTTGTATTTTTCAAGAAGATGACATGTTAATATCATTTCTACTATAATCAAACTCAATGGAAACAAATAATTGAATTTATTTCATTAATTTTGTTTATATATTGAAAACATATCCATTATTTATAGTTGGATATGTTTATTCCTCACGATATGGTCCAAAATAAATAAATAATATATTTTGAGAAATATTTTGATGGCTTTATTATACAATCATTGAGTGTAAATTCGCTAAATTAGATCATTAAATCATTGATGTATAACAAAAAATTAATTTATGTAATTAAAATCCATAAAATTGATCATCATTTCTTTTACTAAATTATTTCAATAAATTTTATTAGAAATAAATACTATAATATCGTCACCGAGGAAAAAACTGTTTTTATTTTTATATTTAACTAAGTATAGAGTATAACATTTTTCATGATAAAATGTAAAAATGAAATTCACCTGGGATCAATATCTTTGTCTCAAAAATAACAATAATCAAAATTATTTGATAATTTATTATAGATCAATAATCTAATAAGAAATATATATAATATTAATAATAATTAATATACTATAATATACCGATTAAATATTTCAAACATATTTTCATTCATTGATCATATTCTATATTGGGTGAATGATCTAATTCATAGTCAATAATCATGGATTTACAAATTTTAAAGAGGTTTTTAAAATGAAAAAATAACATCAACATCCTCATATATAACGTTCCTCATAATCCATTATTTATAGAACTCTACATTTTTACTCTAACAAATTTTTGATATGGTGTATAACGAAATTTTTTGAAGAACAAATACACCATAAAACATAAAAACTATATGTGAAAATTTATCACATTCACAAGAAGAAATATCATTACTTTTCAATAAATAACTTAGGGGTGGCTCAAATATCTTATTCATGAATTAATTTATTACAATTATCGAAAATAAATTACATTAAATAAGAAATAACATAGGTTGGCCATAAATCTTGTATGTCCAAAATACCATAAAACAAAAATAAATGTTGTTTTTGATAATTTTCTTATTCTCATCGAATATATATTACGTGGATAATCATTACATATATATTTTCAAAAAAACATATACGTATGATATATTACAATATAATTCTATAAACACCATCTATAGAATGATAATTATTATATTTCCTAAAATGAATTTCACACTCCTTCAAAAAATATTTAGATAATCTATGTAAAAAATAACTCATCCAAAAAACATTAATAAATAATGTGAAATAGTGTAATTTTTCTGAATCCCATTAATTTTATTTTTTAATCTTATAACATAATAAAAAATCAAAAAATATTATAATCAATAAATACTCTACCTTCTAAACTCTAATTCGATTTCATCAATTTTAAATTATTATCCAAATATTTCATTCCAATAATTTTAGTTTTCATTATTATAGGTAACTCATGGATGCATTTCCCAATATTCTCTATGAATACACTCTAAGAATAACTACACTAAAATTCCCACACATATTGGTTGCATTAAAATTTCATTTAAAATATTAAAACAACATTCAAAAATTATCCATTATAACTTTTCATGTTCTATTAGAATGGGCATATATATCGGTTATATAATTAAATTTCCACATATATTTTTCTATGTATTCACAATAAAATCAACTCCGCTTAATTCAATCGATGAATACAAAATCATTAACCAAATACATCACCCTATAATGATTATTATAACAAGGATAATAAATCTATTATAAATCAAATACAAAGTAATTTGAATGTATAAGAATTCCAAAATTTATTTTGTTTTTTACTTATTTATAGGAATAGTCTATTTAAATATTTTATACCTATATAATATATAATGAAATGGGTGGGAACATTTTTCTTCTATTTTTTAATCATTATATGAAATCATTGGAGATTTTAGCCTACCCTTTGTAAGAATTAAAACATAAAATGTAACATCCCAGGTAAATAATGAATAAACCATTTTCATATTTATTAATATTTATGAATTAAATATTAATTTTACTTTAAAAGTATTTCTATGTTTGATAGCATACCAGATACGCAACAAAGAGTTTCATTGAAATCTTTCGTTGCACACTAGTAATAAAATAATATTATATTAAATGGTAGTTAACACATAGTTGTTGTATTGGCGGGAATGGATAGAAATAACTAAAATAAAATTATATATGTTTTTTAAATGTTTTTACTTTTATCTAATAAAAGATAAAGGATTAAAATACGGAAAGAATTCAATTTTAGGCGTATATGCCCTAGTTTTCACTAAAGGTTCACTTATAGCCTTTTAATGGTGAACCGTCATTAAATATAGTTTTGTTCACTCTTATACATTATATTGTACCAAATAAAACTCTCCTTTAGAATCAGGACATCAAAAATTACTTTGTGTTAATTTTTGGTATTTTTCCAATAATGTTCATTTTTTAATTAATTGTGTAAAATGTTGTATTTTAATTCAAAACCAATTTTTAATATAATTTATTTATATTATTAGATTATCGTTTCAATTGGTTTTATAGTGAAATTAGAATATATTTTTACCATTTAATCCAATAGTGGTTGTTGGAATTAATTTCACTTTGAAATCAAACTTAAACTAGTGTCAATCTTTTGATACTTATTGTTTATGAAAACACGCTATTTTCTCTGAGAGCGGGAATTAATTATTAAATTAATTAATGAAACATATATTTTTGGAATTTTGTAAATTGGACTTCATTTTTGAGTTCGGATTATCAAACATAACTTAGGGTGAAGTTTTGGTATTTTTCTGAAAAACTTCAATTTTTTATGAATAGTGAATGCACTAAGTGATACTTATAAAAACGGATTTTCCGTTTAAATGTAATTTTTCCATCTCTGGGTTTTGAATTTCAAAAATACGACATACATGGTTGTCATTAAGATTTAAAATGTGGTTCAATGGGATTAAAATAATTTTTTTTGGTGAATAGTAACTTATTAAGTTTTTAATCGCGATTAGAGGTAATTAGTGTAATTTAAGGTAAATATAATGTTTTAATAATATGAAATGAACTTGAAACATGTCCTATCCTTATTTTATGTGTCATGGTCGACCAAGACAATCCATGCGTCAACTTGGGGACCCCATGGAGCCACTTATTTGGAAAATGACATTAATATCTTTTTATTTAATGTTAAAATAAAAATGTCACAAACATGAGTTGTTTAAATAAAACAATTTTAACATGGGGTTATACAAGTAAGAGTTTTGTCTATAAATAGTCATTGGTAATCTAAAAAGATTTTCTACATCATAGTATTTTTTTATAATTTTTAGACATTAAATAAATTAAATTATATATGACGTCATGATGATGCAGCGATGACCTCATTATTTAATGGTTTAAATAAAATGGAAAGATAATGTCAAATATAGGACCTACACATGTCAAAAACCTATTGTATGGGTGTAATTAGAACCCTTATCACCTTATCCTTGAAACACATCAATGTGGGACCATTAAAATCCGAAACTCATTCTATAATAAAGTAACATTTGCTTACATTCCAAGAGTGCCCCTCCCCTGCTCTTATAAAAGGCCCCCACCTCTACCACCTTACCCACACTTCCAAAGCCTTTGGCTCGGCCAACCTCTACCCATTTTGTCTCTACACATCCCTATATTACTCCTCGAAGCCTCACTTTGGGCAGAAGTCTTCCAAGGAAGCCTTTGAGCTCAAATCTAAGACAGTTACCCGATTTTATGGTAATGTGTTCAATTGTGTTCTTTTGTTTTGTTTTGCTTCTCCAACCCCCGAAACTCATTTTATTCATTTCTTTTGTAAAAAATACAGTATCTAAAATATACTAGGATGTATTTATAATAATAATTCGAGCTACACTTACACACATCTACATCTAATAGTTAAAGAACATATTGTTTCTGTGGTTGGTGAATTTATGCCTCACGAAATGACGATTGTTCAATCTTCTTTTAAACACCTTTAGTGGTGTCCAATAAGATGTCACTATATTTATATATGATATATATTATGTTTATTTTTTCCTCATGCTTGATTATTTTTCATTTGTGGTATACCTTTATGGTTTCCATTGTGGGTAAACACGATAATTTAATTTTAGGAAGTGTGGAGTACCGCCCCCTCAAAGTGATTTTATTCGTTAATGCCATATAGGGGACATATAAAGGATGGATTTAAAGTTATTATATATAATTTCATACTGGAATTATAATATACCACTATATCATTATTATTTCGTTCCATTAATGTATGAGATAGAAATGAAAGTAGCGTTCATGCGTATGTACGGCTTACCGTCTCCATGAACGATGCATTTCATTTCTTATCCCCAAATGTAATCTACTATTATATGTACATATATATAATGTATATATATGATGTATGTTACATACAAATGATTAATATAATTCTGGATTTAAAATATACATACCTTTCATTTAGTTTTAATTCCATTAATACGACATAGAAATGAAAGTAGCGTTCATGCATACGTATGACATACCGTCTCCAGGAATGGTGCATTTCATTTATTATATCTAAATGATTATGTGATATTATAAATACATTTATATGCTATACATATATGATATATATGATATCCAAATCAGGAATGTCATTCTCTATATAAAGAACCTTTGACCACACGAACAACATGTAATTGTAAGAAGTCCACTTTTGACTTAAGAACCAAATATCGACAAAACAAACATTATTAACTTAAATGATGAAATAATGTTCATAACATGGAAATAAGTGATATAAAAGGAATAATGAACTTGAAAAAGGTTCTTGATCAAGTATAAATTAACTCAAGTTTATTATTCAGGACATTAAAGAATGTTCGAGTCAAGTCGGCCCCGAGGTAAGGGACTTCATCTCAATCTCCGTTCATTGAGGCATATTTTGTTTTATACAGAACTTTATTTTATATGGTGTATAAACCCCTTTTACTTTTACTTTTATACAAAAGGAATCTTCTTCTACGATGCCTTTTACTAAAAGACAAAAAGGAATGTTTCTTTTAACGTACGCGGTGACAGAGACATTTTCCGCCGCCGCAAGTATTATTTGGTCTTTGGCTTCCTCAACAAGCCGTGATTTTTTTTAATATGAAATAAATACCATATACTCTTTTATGTATTTTGTTATTAAAAATGGTTTTTTAATGGATTTTTTATGTCAATATATTTAAGTGATATATTGTGATCAAAGTGTGGAAATGTTTTCTTTCCGTTATATTTTTTTTATGTCTTATGTTTTTTATAATGGTACTTGGACATTTGATGGGTGGTTATGTGATAAACCATATGACGGGTGGTGCCGTGAATACCAGGATGGGTGGTTACGTTATAACCTCCAATTCATTGGGTATGGAAGTCGGCTGTATGGCTATTCCATTAAGTATGTATGGAAGTTGGCCGTATGGCTATTCCATTAAGTGATATGTGTGGATGTCGACCATATAGTTATTCCACATAAGTATGTTTATGTCCCAAGTTACCATTATATGTTATGTGTTCTTTATATGGGTTTTTATGGTAATCATTCGGTTACAAAAGGGTAAGTAATGATATTTTATTCAGAAAATAGTTTTTACTAATTCATGAAGGTGAAGGTATTACTTTGATAAATTATACATGGTTTACTTGATGTTTGAAAAACCAATAGTTTTCATTCTTTGTGTATCCCTTACTGAGCTTTTTTATTCTCACCCCATGTTTTCTTGAAATGTTTTTCACAGGACATAATGTGGAATAGGGTCAAGGATGGTATCAAGGGAAAGTCATGCTATATGAAACATGGATCTAGACATGCTTCATTTTAAGAATTTTTTATTCTATGCAAACTTAGTAGAAGTGTCTACTTTGTAATCTTTTGAGATGTAACAGTTATGTCCTAATTCTCTAAAACTCTAAAACTGAAAAGATCCTCAATGTGAATTATTCATTTAATTCAATATTAATTAATGTTTAAGGTTGGGGCCTTATAGTTGGTATTAGAGGTCAGTTTAGACAACTTTAGGAGTTAGGGTATTGTTAAATTAATGTCCATAAATTAATTTAAGGTCAAATGGAAATGATATAGCATTTACAGATTACCATGTTGTTTCGCCTAAGATATTTTTGTGTCAAGAATCATTTTTCATAGAGGAAATAGAGCATCTTTAATGGGAAGGCATACAGAGTATAATGAACTTTCGAATCTGCAACCAGAGATGGTTGGAATCAGAATTGAGCAGTTTACTACACTGATGGATCAGTTGAATATGGTGATAAATTGTGGTTGTGTTTATTGGAGATATTTTGGTGTTTTCTAAAAGTTAAGAGGAGCATGAAAGTCATTTAATGGTTATCTTGAAAACCATAACTAAAAAGAAACTATATGGAAAATTAACAAGTGTGAGTTTTGGTTACAACAAATTTCTTTCCTTGGTCACATTGTTTCAAAAAATGGAATAACTGTTGATCCTGCTAAAACAAAAGTTGTTGAAGAATGGGCAAGACCAAAAAATGTAACCGAGATCCGTAGTTTCCTTGGTTTGGCAGGTTACTACCGATGGTTTGTTGAAAAATTTTCACGGTTATATAGTCCAATGACTAAGGTAACTCGGAAGGCTGTTATGTTTATTCAGACAATAGAATGTGATGATTATTTTCAGGAGTTGAAAAGAAGATTGGTGAATGCTCCAGTTTTGGCACTTCCTTCCAGGAATGGTGAGTTTGTTATATTCAATGATGCTTCGTTGAAGGGACTTGGCTGTGTCCTTATGCAGAATGATCAGGTAATTGCTTATGCTTCATGTCAATTGAAAATTCATGAGGTAAATTAACCTACACATGATTTGGAATTAGCTGCCGTTGTTTTTGCTTTAAATATTTGGAGGCATAATTTGTATGGGGTAAAGTGTGAAATATATACTGATCACAAATGTTTAAAGTATATATTCCCTCATAAATAATTGAACATGTGACAGAGGAGATGGCTGGAATTAATCAAGGATTGTGATTGTACAATTCATTACCATCCGAGAAAATCAAATAAAGTGGCTGATTCTTTGAGTCGAAAAGTATCAGTGACATCTTCCTTATCAGATAGAATCATGCAAGCACAGAAGAAAGACATTTAGTTGCAGAAAAAGGTAGAGCTGTTTCAGAAGGGAGGGTTTCCTGAATTCAACATTCATAATGATTGTGTATTGAGGTTTGGGAAGAGATTATGTGTGCCTTGTGATTCACAGTTGAAGAATGAGTTGTTATGTGAGGCTCATAGTTCCCCGTTTTCAGTTCATCCTGGCAGAACTAAGATTTACAGAGATCTGCGGGAGTATTACTGGTGGGATGGAATGAAAAGCGATATTTCTGATTTTAATATGAAGTGTTTGACTTGTCAGCAGGTTAAGGAAGTGTGTCAGTTACCAAAAGGGATGCTTAAGCCTTTACCAATGCCAGAGTGGAAATGGTAAAATATATCCATGGATTTTGTCGTGGGATTATCAAAGGCATCTAGAGGTAATAATGCAATCTGGGTTATTGTTGATCGCTTGACTAAATATGCTCATTTCCTTACTATAAGATATACTTTTTCCCTAGATCAACTTTCCCATTTGTATCTTAATGAGATAGTCAGGTTACATGGATTTCCTCTCTCCATTGTGTCTGATCATGATTCTAGGTTTACTTCTAACATTTGGAAAGGCCTTTAGAAGTCCTTGGGTACTGAATTAAATTTTAGTACAAATTTTCTTCCTCAATCAGATGGGCAGTCAGAACGAACAATTCAGACCTTGGAGGATATGCTACGAGCTTGTTCGATGGATTATCAAGGAAGTTGGGACCAACATCTTTCTTTGGTTGAGTTTTCTTATAATAACAGTTTTCATTCCAGTATGCAGATGGCACCATTTGAGGAATTATATGGTAAGCGGTGTCGAACTCCATCATTTTGGGATGAAGTGTGTGAAAGGAAGCTGATGGGACTAGAATTGGTAGAAGAGATGGTAGAAAATGTTCAGTTGGTTCAGAAACACATGAGAACAGTTCAGAGAAGGCAGAAGAGTTATGTGGATAACCGGCGGAAGGATCTATCTTTCGAGGTAGGTGATCGTGTTTTTTTTTTCAAAGTTTCACCGTGGAAAAGTTTGATGCGATTTGGTAAGAACAGAAAGATGAGTCCAAGGTTCATTGGACCATATGAAATTCTGGAGAAAGTTGGATCAGTTGTTTACCGAGTGGATTTACCTCCGATTTTATCTCAGGTACACAATGTTTTTCATGTTTCAATGTTGAGGAAGTATATTCCAGATCTATCTCATGTTTTGAGTCCAGAGGTAGTTCAGCTGGAGGAGAACCTATCTTATGAAGAATAACTGGTCCAGATTCTTGACCGAAGAGAGCAAGTGTTGTGAAATAAGGTAATTCACCCGGTAAATGTTTTGTAGAAAAACCATATGGTTGAAGAGTCAATGTGGGAATCTGAAAATGCTATGCGGGATAAATACCCCCACTTATTTTGATAAGTGAATAAAATTGTGAGGACACAATTCCAAAAAGGGGGGAAGGATGTAACATCCCAGGTAAATAATCAATAAAACATTTTCATATTTATTAATATTTACGAATTAAATTTTATTTTTACTTTAAAATGGTTTCTATGTTCGATAGCATACCAGATACGCAACAAAGAGTTTCATTGAAATCTTTCGTCGCACACTAGTAATAAAATAATATTATTTTAAATGGTAGTTAACACATAGCCGTTGTATTGGCGAGAATGGATAGAAATAACTAAAATATGATTATATATGTTTTTTAAATGTTTTTACTTTTATCTAATAATAGATAAAGGCTTAAAATACGGAAAGAATTCAATTTTAGGCGTATATGCCCTAGTTTTCACTAAAGGTTCACTTATAGCCTTTTGATGGAGAACTGTCATTAAATATAGTTTTTTTCACTCTTATACGTTCTATTGGATCAAATAAAACTCTTCTTTAGAATCGGGACAACAAAATTTACTTTGTGTAAATTTTTGGTATTTTTCCGATGATGTTCATTTTTTAATGAATAGTTTAAAATGTTGTATTTTAATTCAAAACCTCTATTTAATATAATTTATTTATATGATTAGATTATCATTTGAATTGGTTTTAAAGTGGAATTGTAATATATTTTTACCATTTAATCCAATAGTGGTCGTTGGAAGTAATTTCACATTGAAATTGGACTTAAACTAGTGTCAATCTTTTGATACTTATTGTTTCATGAAAACACGCTATTTGCTCTGACAGTGGGAATTAATTATTAAATTAATTAATTCAACTTATATGTTTGGAATTTTGTAAAATGGACTTCATTTTTGAGTTCTGAATATCAAATATAGCTTAGGGTGATGTTTTGGAATTTTTCTGAAAAACATCAATTTTTTATGAATAGTGAAACAACTAAGTGGTACTTATAAAAACTGATGTTCCGTTTAAATGATATTTTTCCATCTCTGTGTTTTGAAATTCAAAAATCTGACATACATGGTTGTCATTAAGAAGTAAAATGTAGTTCAATGGGATTAAAATTTTTTTTTGGTGAATAGTAAATTATTAAGTTTTTAATTGTGATTGGAGGTAATTAGTGTAATTTAAGGTAAAAATAATATCTTAACAATATAACATGAACTTGAAACATGTCCTACCCTTATTTTATGTGTCATGGCCGACCAATAAAATCCATGGGTAAACTTGGGGACCCCATGGAGCCACATTAGTGGGAAAATGACATTAATATCTTTTTATTTAATGTTAAAATAAAAATGTCACAAACAAGAGTTATTTAACAAAAAAAAATTAACATGGGGTTATACAAGTAATATTTTTGACTGTAAATAGTAATTGTAAAGCTAAAAAGATTTACTACATCATAGTATTTTATTAATAATTTTTATACAATAAATAAATTAAATTATTTATGACATCATGATGATGCAGCGATTACCTCATTATTTAACGATTTAAATAAAATGGAATGATAATGTAAAATCTAAGACCTGAAGATGTCAAAAACCTATTGTATGGGTTGATTTCGAACCCTTATCTCCTTATCCTTGAAACACATCAATGTGGGACCATTAAAATCTGAATCCCATTCTATAATAAAGTAACATTTCCTTACTTTCCAAGAGTGCCCCTCCTCTCCTCATATAAAAGGCCCCCACCTCTACCACATTACCCACACTTCCAAATCCTTTGGCTCGGCCAACCCCTGCCCATTTTGTCTCTACACATCTCCCTATTACTCCTTTAAGCCTCAATTTGGGCATAAGTCTTCCCAAGGACGCCTTTGAGCTCAAATCTTAGAGAGTTACCCGATTTTAATGTAATGTGTTCACTTGTGTTCTTTTGTTTTATTTTGCTTCTCCAAACCCCTAAAATCTTTTTATTCATTATTTTTGTAAAAAATCCAGTATCTTAAATATAATAGTATGTTGTTATAATAATAATTCTAGCTACAGTTACACACATCTACATCTAATGGTTAAAGAACATACTGTTTCTATGGTTGGTGAATTTCTGCCTCACGAAACGATGATTGTTCAATCTTCTTTTAAACACCTTTAATGGTGGCCATTAAGATGTAACTATATTTATATATGATATATATTATGTTTATGTTTTACTCATGCTTCTGTATTTCTCATTTGTGGTATACCTTTATGGTTTCCATTGTGGGTAAACACGATAATTTCATTTTAGGAAGTGCGGACTACCGCCCCCTCAAAGTGGTTTGATTCGTTAATGCCATATGTGGGACGTATAAAGGATGGATTTAAAGTTATTATATATAATTTTATACTAGAATTATAATATACCTCTAATCGTTATTATTTATTTCCATTAATATATGAGATAGAAATTAAAAGTAGCGTTCATGCGTACGTACGGCTTACCGTCTCCATGAACGGTGCATTTCATTTCTTATCCCAAAATGTAATGTACTATTATAAGAACATATATATAATGGATATATATGATGTATTTTACATCTAAATGATTAATATAATTCTGTAATTAAAATATATATACCTTTCATTTAGTTTTAATTACATTAATATGACATAGAAATGAACGTAGCGTTCATGCGTACGTACGGCTTACCGTCTCCAAGAACGGTGCATTTCATTCCTTACCTCAAAATGATTATCTGATATTATAAATACATTTATATGCTAGATATATATGATATATATGATATCCAAATCAGGAATTTCATTTTGGATATAAATATCCTTTGACCACATGAACAACATGTAATTCTAAGAAGTCCACTTTCGACTTAAGAACCAAATATCGACAAAACAAACATTATTAACTTAATTGATTAAATAATTTTTATAACATGGCAATAAGTGATATAAAAGAAATAATGAACTTGAAAAAGGTTCTTAATCATGTAGAAATTAACTCACGTTTATTATTCAGTACATTAAAGAACGATCGAGTCATGTCGGACCCGAGGTAAGGGACTTCGTCTCAATCTCCTTTCGTTGAGGCATATTTTGTTTTATACACAACATTATTTTATACAGTGTAGAATCCCCTTTGACTTTTACTTTTATACAAAAGAAATATTTTTCTACGGAGCGTTTTACTAAACAAAAAAAAAGGAATGTTTCATTTAACGTACGCGATGACAATGACCTTTTCCGCCGCCACGAGTATTATCTGGTCTTTGGCTTCCTCAACAAGCCGTGAGGTTTTTTATAATGAAATAAATACCATATACTCTTTTATGTATTTTGGTATTAAAAATGGTTTTTATAATGGATTTTTTATGTCAATATATTTAAGTGATATATTGAGAACAAAGTGTGGAAATTTTTTCTTTCCATTATATTTGTTTTATGTCTTATGATTTTTATAATGGTACTTTGACATTTGACGGGTGGTTACGTGATAAACCATATGACGGGTGGTGCCGTGAATACCAGGATGGGTGGTTACGTTATAACCTCCAATGAATTGGGTATGGAAGTCGGCCGTATGGCTATTCCATTTAGTATCTATGGAAGTTTGTCGTATGGCTATTCCATTAAGTGATATGTGTGGAAGTCGACTGTATGGTTATTCCACTTAAGTATGTTTATGTCCCAAGTTACCATTATATGTTATGTGTTCTTTATATGGGTTTTTATGGTAATCCTTTGGTTAATAAAGGGTAAGTAATGATATTTTATTCAGTAAATAGTTTTTACTAATTCATGAAGGTGATGGTATTACATTGATAATGTATACATGGTTTACATGATGTTTGAAAAACTAACATTTTTCATTCTTTGTGTATCCCTTACTGAGCTTTTTTATGCTCACCCCAAGTTTTTTTGAAATGTTTTTCATAGGACTTAATGTGGAATAGGTTCAAGGATGTGATCAAGGGAATGTCATGCTATATAAAACATGGAACTAGATATTCTTCTTTTTAAGAATTTTTTATTCTATGGAAACTTAGTAGAAGTGTCTACTTTGTAATCTTTTGAGATGTAACAGTTATGTCCTAATTCTCTAAAACTCTAAACCTGAAAAGATCCTCAATGTGAATTATTAATTTAATTTAATATTAAGTAATGTTTAAGGTCGGGGCCTTATATTAAATTCAAGGAATAATAAATCTATCATTAATATTTTTATGATATTAATCATATCTCAATGTTCTCATCCACTTTCATTGATCACAATTATTTCAATGAGAGAATGGGGAATCACAATTTCTTAGCAAGGTGATATCATCTCATAAATATAATCCAAAATTGGATAAAACCCTTTATAAAATAATAGATATTTTATTGTAAATAAATTTTTTCATTTACCTGTGTAAGTGTAGTAGTAACACACGCAACTCATTCATAATATTTTCCAAAAAGATGTTTGATAATTATTCAAAAACCAATATCCTCATTATTACACATCAAATACATTCATGTTGACAGTTTTATGCCACCACTTTTCATTGAAATCTTTCAACATTGAAAAAATTAATCTAAACGATTTAAACATTTTTTAGGAAAATTACCATTATACACTATCCTTTAATTTTTAAAGGGGTTGGTGGATTAATAGGTTCAAAAGGTATTTTAAAAACTATGGTAACATCATATATTTTTAAAGATCTAACTGAAAATATTTTGTAGATGAATATTCTACTTACACGTGTATATAAAATGATTACATAGTGATGAATCAACTAAATTTTATTATAAAAACTATTTGAAATTAAATGGAATCTTTTTCTATAAACAAATTTTATACACACAAACATTTTGAATCTCAATATTTTTTAGAAATCAATTTGTTTGATTATTTTAATGAAATTATTAGAATTAATATTGAATTATATTTTCTAAATTTAACTTATTTTTTTCTAGATATTAAAAAGAATAAATTTAATTTTACGCTTAAATAATATTTTTATCAAAAGGGTAGTTATTTTTCCTTTTATGGATTTATTTTTTAAATAATTTTTACCACATATAAGAACATTATTTTAAAAAAGTATTTAATATTTTATTTCATCATATATATATTATCATTGGTTAAATTTATTTTACTTTTCATAGAATAATAAATTTTTTATGAATAATGAAAAATAAATGTTTTTATTATGAATTTCCATTTCATTTATAGAATTTTAAAACATATTTTTTTTAAATATGGTTTTAAATGTATAATTAGTTCAATATAATATATTTTAATCCAATTTCATTCATTGGATACAGTTTTATATTTATTTTTGGTAGAATAATTATTTAAATTATAGTATAAATTCTCTTTGAGAAACTTGATTTATCGCATATTTGATATAAATTTAATATTAAAAAGTTTAAATTATGTGAATATAATTTATAAACATTGTTTAATTATATATAATAATAATATTTTATATTATCTAAATATTTTAACAAATTTTTTTATCAAACTGGATAGTAATAAATGTAAAAATTATTTACAATAATTAATTGAAAAATTGTTTTATCAGTGTATGAACTAAAATAAAAAGGGATAAAATATAGCAACCCGCCTTTTTATCACATAAACATTCATTACATTTTACAAAACCGAGGATCTTTAAGGTTTAGTGTTTTGGAAACTAGGAACTTAAAACATAAAAACATAAAACATTCTTTTTAAACACTTGAAAGGCTTCTCCTCATGTTCATCCTATGTTCATTACTGTATCTCATAACATGGGGACATACATCAAAAGTAAGGGTGAGAAGAAGGCCCAGTAAGGGAAATAAGAGAAATATTTAACATGTGAACTTGAGATACAACAACTATGTCATGAAAAAGAACGGTAAGGCATGAAAAAGAATCATGTGGCATATCATAATAAAAATAACATTTTTCACAACATTAAGATGTGGCTGCAATATTTAATATTGACAATCATTTCGTTTCACCAAGGTCCATCCCCAAGGTGTCATTGAAAATTACCAAGGTTATTCACCAAGTTATCAATCTAAAAAGTCATCTCTAGAGATTAAGTCTTTACCCAATGCATTGGAGCGCTATAAGGGCGCACCCTTAAATTTGCCTTTATTATCATGTGAGCCACATATATCATTATCAAAAATTTCTTAAATAACCTATATATCATAAAATAAATGGGTTTCATTTCATAATCATAACGTTTTAAAAACTTCTTTAAAGACATGATCTTTACGTCTCTTTAAACCCACAGAAGGGGAGAGCGGGTCTCATGCATGTAAATCCCAGAATTTAAAATAGAACATTTTGACATATATGTTAATACCCCTATAGAAATAAGATGTTTGATTATTCAATTTATAACATAAAATAATTTTGCGAAAAAAGAGAGGCATTTTGAGACGAAAATTCTGCAGCATAACGACTATGTTTTGGGGTTTTAGAAAACATTGAAAAGAGAGGGGACATGAGTCAAACATTCATAAATGACCCATAAAACAGTAGAGTGACATAATAAGAAGGATATATGAACATGGTAATTAAATTTTAAGGACATACCATTTCAAATGAAAAACATAGAAGTAAGACCAAAATAAGATTTCTCTTATGAAAATTCGGCAGCCTAACAGCATCACTTAAACTTCAATAACAATGAATTGAAGAGATAAAATAGGGTCTATTATAATATGTTCATAAAATATCACTATTATATGTATATATATCATACACCAGCATAATAAAAAGGATATTTATAGACTTGAAAAAAAAAATATAACATCCAAATGAAAAGGGTGAAACAATCCACTAAAATTTCGGCAGCCTAACTGCGTCACTTAAACATCAAAAAAATGAATTGATGAGATAAAATAGGGTCTCTCATCATATTAACATAAAATATAATTATTATAGATTTATAGATCATACCCCAAAATAATAAAAAAGAACCTGAAAGACTTGACATGAATGTAGAACTTTGAAAAATAAGAAAGGTGAAAGAATCCCTTCTAAATTCGACATCCTAACGGCGCCACTTAAAACATTAAAATACTGAATTGAAGAGATCAAATTGGTTATCTAATAATATGAACATAAAAGATCATTATGATAGATTTATAGATAATACCCTAAAAAAATAAAAAAGAACTTGAAATACGTGTCATGAAAGTAGAACTTTGAAAAATGAGAAAGGTGAACGAATCCCTTAAACATTTGGCAGCCTAACAGAGCCACTAAAAACATCAAAATACTTAATTCAAGAGATCAAATAGGGTCTCTCATCATATGAACATAAAATATCAGTATGATAGATATAGATATCATAACCCAACATAAAAAGGAACTTGAAAGACTTTTCATGAAAATAGAACTTCAAAATGAGAAGGCTGAAAGAATCCCTTAAAAATTAGGTAGCCTAACGGCGCCACTTAAATTTCAACAAAAATGAATTGACAATATCAAATAGAGTGTCTCATCACATGAAAATATAAGATCATTATGATATATTTATAGATCATACACCAAAATAATAAAGCGGAACATGAAATACTTGACATGAAAATAGATCGTGAAAACGAGAAGGGTGAAAGAATCTTTTAAAAATTCGGCAGCCTAACAGCGCCACTTAAAACATAAAAATACTGAATTGAAGAGATCAAATGGGGTCTCTCATAATATTATCATAAAATATCAATATTATATATATAGAGATCATACCCCAACATAATAAAGAGGAACATGAAAGACTTGACATGAAAATAGATCTTGAAAACGAGAAGGGTGAAAGAATCCCCTAAAAATTTGGTAGCCTAACGGCGCCACTTAAACTTCAACAAAAATGAATTGACGAGGTCAAATAGGGTCTCTCATCACATGAACATAAAATATCAGAATGATATATTTATATATCATACCCCAACATAATACAAAGAAACATGAAATACTTGACATGAACATATATCTTGAAAACGAGAAGGGTGATAGAATCCCTTAAAAATTTGGCAGCCTAACGACATCACTCAAAACTTAAAAAATACTGAATTGATGAGATCAAATGGGGTATATTGTCATATGATCATAAAAGATCAGTATTATAGATATAGAGATCATACCCCAACATAATAAAAATGAACTTGAAAGACTTTACATGAAATTAGAACTTTGAAAAATGAGAAGGGAGAAAGATTCCGTTACAAAATTCTGGCAGCCTAACGGTGCCACTTAAAACATCATAAAACGAAATAATGAGAGTAAGATGGGATATCTATTTATATTAACATTAAAAGGGATGTAATAGGAGTGTAAAATAACATCCTTTAACATAAGAACATGTAGCATAAAAGAAATGACATAAAAGATATTACTTGAAAAGAAAGAGAGAGGTCAGATCCCTTACCGTAAAACGTAACTCTTAAAACTCAATGGTTTGGACCTTGAGGGATTGGGAGCACCTTGGGAGGACTCCTTGGGAGGTAAGGAGACCAGAACATCGTTGATAATGATTTTGGAGTCCAAAGGATGAGAGAATGGCTTGGTATTTATATGGAATGTGAGGGGACACGACATTAATGGCCAAGGGACACCTCATAAGTTGGTTTCTCAAAACCATTTGCTCTCCCAAGATATTTCCCATTATGTTTGGCCACATTGGGCCCCCAATACAATAATTCATCACCTTTGGTCGGTCAACCCTTAAAATATCTCATGACATCATCATGACACAGTTATGATGTCATTAAACATACTGAAACCCTAAAACTGTATTTTTACTATTCACTGAAAAGGCAACTTTCTCAGAAAAATCCGAAAATTTCACCTTAACCAAATATCAATGCTCTGAGTTCAAAAATGAAATCCATTTTATAAAAATAGTTTTCTAAATATTTTTAAATTTATTTTTTATGTAAAAACACTATTCACCTGAAAAACTAATACATGAATAATAATTTATAAAAACTTTATTTAACCATTTTATTGAATCACATTACTTAATCAAGGTGCCTATATTATATTAATACTTTATTTAAGTGAGATTACTAATCCATTTTGTCGCATTACTAATCCTAAGCATAAAATCACTATTCATAATTTACTATTCCTAAAAAATTAATTTGATCTTATTAGACTCTAAATTTCGCACTGAACATAATTGTAGAAGATCATTTTTTGAAAATCATTACAGATTTTTAATTATTTAAGGTTCACATAAACATTTTTAAAATATCCTTTTCCTAAAATTCATCAAAAATATGCAAACTATATTTATCCGGTCATTTGAAAATTTATAAACTTCGTCATAAGAAGAAATTGAAATTTTTATTTAAAAAAGGATTACACAAGGAAGTTACGGTCTCCTTACATAGCCCCTTATCACACCAGCATAGAACGTAAGTGCAAGGTGTGATAAGGTGAGATAATCTGAGGGAGGCTCGACCAACATCACACGAGTAGTAATTTCTATCAGTTTGAACTTCTCGAAAGGGTGATTCCGTTCTAACTTCACACGATGAAATTCAGCTTGGGTTTGGTCCAGAGCAAAGCCTAGTGGTGCTACCTCCTTCCCAAGTTCTATTAGATGGGCTTCGATCAGTCCAAGACTACTGGGTGAGGTCATCGAATCTTCTTTCTATACTAATTAACCAAGATTACTTGTATTTAGAGACAATAATCAAAACTTTTAGTTTCCAGTGGTCATATTGACCAATGGTCATATAACAGTCAAAACCCAACAGTCTCATTTTAATTATACTCATGTTATCAAATGAAACATTTTTGTTGAGTATAAAAATAAAATAAAATAACACACAAAATTTGGAAACAAGATTTATTCAAAATTTCGGTTCGTTACAATCTTCCCCCCTTATGATATTGCGTCCTCGCAATTTTTTAAAATTGGGTTTTGAAATTTCATTGAAAGTCCCACATCGGAAAAAGAGTCAGAAAAACTATTACTTTAAAAAAAAGAAAGGGAAGTACAAAGGTCACCCGAGATAACCCATACTAGGATTCCATGGAGGAAAACATGTATATGGAAGAAAAAAACAAAGGTTCAAGTTCTGGGGTAGAGTGATAGAAAACATGATTAGGAGATTGTTAACCATAAGAAAATCCCAAACATACGATGTGTGTAAATGGTCTTTGATTACCTAGTAGGAAACTTAAACCAACAACATTTTTTTTACGTTCCTTTTCATAATTTTGAGGAATTCATTTACTACATAGAACAAAAATATAATTAAATCTACCTACATTCATGTAGAGTTTAATCCTTTAATAAGTTTCTACTAAAACTAATCTTTTCTCCAAATGATGGGCATTCAAAACTACTTGGTCTCATCAAAACACAAGAATCATCTTCTAGAGAATCCCATAATCCACAAAATATTAACTCTCTATTTCTTCTATCATTAAACATTATCCCAAAAATAGAAAGGTTAAGGTAAAACAACTCTTCAAAAATAAAGAATCCCATAGGAATGGAAACTAATTTTAAATCTTCAAAGATCCATGGTACTACTCAAAGTTCATCATAGACCATTCCATAAATAATGGTCCTTAAAATTCATCAAAATAAACAAAACTGGGATTGAAACCCACATACAAGAAGTATTTGATAACATTGTCTTCCAAAATAAAATTCATTGTTCATCTCCAAACAACATCAACCACTCCTAACATCTTATAACAAAAGTAGCTAACCTAAACATATTTTACCCAAGATAGGTTAATCATTTCCATAAGTAACCTAAATTACTGTAATTCCACCATAAATTCATCGATTCTTCAGAATATAAGTCAACCTTACTCCTCAATGAAAATACCATAGTAATCTATTTACCACGATCATATAGTTTCCCTAAAATAGTGAATGTCTTACAAAATAATAATCATCTTTTAATCCCCTAATCATCTCTGTCATATTAATACGACAATCATCACATTTCCTATCACATTGGTTGTTGGGACATGTTCTTCCATTTCCCACAATTAACTAAGAAGAGAAAGTATAATTATGGGCTTAAATACATAGCCAATAATCATGAAAAAGAACTTAATGAATATAAGTATAACTTGTAGAAGAAAAGTATACCCTAAATTGTGATCCCCTAGGTTCCCTTATAGGTTATCTATGATCATATATTCTTATACGAGTCTTTATTTTATTTTATCTTTGTTCCTTTAAAAATGGTTCATACTAAGCTTATGAATTTATCAAAGCATATCCCCCGGGAGTGTCGTAACCAAGAGTGCAGCAAGGCCCATTGTTGTGTACTTGTTCTTGTTTGAGTCTAGCTCAAAGCAGTGTTTTCGAGTTTTACCCCTATGTACATCTATGCCAGAGCCACCTCTACCTGCTCATATCCATACAGGGATGTATTTTCATGGCAACTCATTACTCAACACTCACTAAAATACCAGGAAGATTCCCTATATATAAAATTTTCTATAGGATTCTTCCTAATGTTTTTATATCCTAATTTATTCAAATAACTAATCAATCATTTGATACCAACTATAGAAACCCAACTTTTTATCACATAAACTTTCATTAAATTTTACAAAACCGAGGATCTTTAAGGTTTAGTGTCTTGGAAACCAGGAACTTAAAACATGAAAACATAAAAATTTCTTCTTAAACACTTGAAAGGCTACTCCTCATGTTCATCCTAGGTTCATTAATGAATCTCATAACCTGGGGACATACATCAAAATAAAGGTTTAGCAGAAGGCGTAGTAAGGGAAACAAGAGAATAATTTAACATGTGAACTTGAGATACATCAACTATGTCATGAAAATTAACTTTAAGGCATGAGAAAGAATCATGTGGAATATCATAATAAAAATAACATTTTTCATAACATTAATATGTGCCTGCAATATTTAATATTGGAAATCATGTCGTTTCACCAAGGTCTATCCCCAAGGTTTCATTAAAAATTACAAGGTTATTCTCCAAGGTATCAGTATAAAAAGTCATATCTAGAGATTAAGTCTTTACCCAATGTATTGGAGCGCTATCAGGACGCACCCTTAAATTTTCATTTATTATCATGTGATCCACATATATCGTCATCAAACATTTTGTAAATAACCCATATTGCATAAAATAAATGGGTTTCATTTCATAATCATAACGTTTTAAAACTGCTTTAAAAACATGATCTTTACGTCACTTTAAACCCACGGAAGGGGAGAGTGGGTCTCATGTATGTAAATCCCAGAATTTAAAATAGAACATTATGATATATATGTGAATACCCCTGTAGAAATACGAGCTTTGAGTATTCACTTTATAACATAAAATAATTTTGAGAAAAAAGAGAGGCATTTTGAGATGAAAATTCTACAGCATAACGGCTATGTTTCGGGGTTTCAGAAAACATTGAAAAGAGAGGGGACATGGGTAAAACATTCATAAATGTCCCATAAAACAGTAGAGGGACATAATAATAAGGATATATGAACATGGTAATTAAATTTTACGTACATACTATTTGAATTGAAAAACATGGAAGTAAGACAAAATTACGATTTCTCTTACGAAAATTCGGCAGCCTAACAGCGTCACTTAAACTTCAATAAAAATAAATTGATGAGATCAAATATGGTCTCTCATCATATTATCATAAAAGATAATTATGATAGGTATAGATATCATACCCTACATTATAAAAAGTAACATTAAAGACTTAACAAGAAAATAGATGTTGAAAATGAGAAGGGTGAAAGAATCCCTTAAAATTTCGGCAGCCTAACGGCGTCACTTAAACTTCAACAAAAATGAATTGATGAGAAAAAATAGGATATCTCATCATATGAACATAAAAGAACACTATGATAGGTTTATTGATCATACCCCAACATAAAAAAAGGAACATGAAAGGCTTGACATGAAAGTAGAACTTTGAAAAATGGGAAAGGTGAAAGAATCCCTTCAAAATTCGGCAGCCTAATAGCGCCACTTAAAACATCAAAATACTGAATTGAAGAGACCAAATTGGGTATCTCATCATATGAACATAAAATATCAGTATGATAGATATATATATCATACCCCAACAAAATAAAAAGGAACGTGAAATACTTTTCAAGAAAGTAGAACTTTGAAAAATGAGAAAGGTGAACGAATCCCTTAAAAATTTGGCAGCCTAACGGCGCCACATAAAATTTCAAAATAATGAATTGAAGAGATAAAATAGGGTATCTCATCATGTGAACATAAAATATCAGTATGATAGATATAGATATCTTACCCCAACATAAAAAGGAACTTGAAAGACTTGTCAAGAAAATAGGACTTGAAAATGAGAAGGGTGAAAGAATCCCTTAAAAATTCGGCAGCCTAACGGCGCCACATAAACTTCAACAAAAATAAATTGATGAGATAAAATAGGGTCTCTCATCACATGAACATAAAAGATATTAATGATATATTTTGAGATCATACCCCAACATAATAAAAAGTAACATGAAAGTCTTGACATGAAAATAGATCTTGAAAATGAGAAAGGTGAATGAATCCTTTAAAAATTCGGCAGCCTAACGACGCCACATAAAACATAACAATACTGAATTGAAGAGATCATATGGGGTCCCTCATCATATTATCATAAAATATTACTATTATAGATATATATATCATACCCCAACATAATAAAATGGAACATGAAAGACTTTACATGAAAATAGATCATGAAAACGAGAAGGGTGAAAGAATCCCTTAAAAATTCAGCAGCCTAACGGTGCCACTTAAACTTCAACAAAAATGAATTGACGTGATCAAATAGTGTCTCTAATCACATGAAAATAAATTATCAGTATGATAGATTTATATATCATACCCCAACATAGTAAAAAGGAACATGAAATACTTGACATGAAAATTGATCTTGAAAACGAGAAGGGTGAAAGAATCCCTTAAAAAATCGGCTGCCTAACAGCGTCACTTAAAACATCAAAAATACTGAATTGAAGAGATCAATTAGGGTCTAACATAATTTGATCATAAAATATCAGAATTATAAATATATATATCATACCCCAACATAATAAAAAGTAACTTGAAAGACTTGACATGAAAGTAGAACTTTCAAAATGAGAAGGGAGAATGATTCTGTTACAAAACTTTCGGCGGCCTAACGGCGCCACTTAAAACTTCATAAAACGAAATAATGAGAGTAAGAGGGGATATCTCATTATATGAACATGAAAAGGGAATTAACAGGAGTATAAAAGAAAATACTTTAACATAAGAACATGGATCATAAAATAAATGACATAAAAGAGATTACTTGAAAAGAAAGGGAGTGGTGGGATCCCTTACCTTAAAATGTAACTCTTAAAACTCAAAGTTTTGGACATTGTGGGATTGGGGGAACCTTGGGAGGACTAGTTGGGAGGTAAGGATAGAAGAACATTGTTGAGAATGATTTTGGAGTCCAAAGGATCAGATAATGGCTTGGTATTTATAGGGAATGTGAGGGGACAAGGCATTACTGGTCAAGGGACACCTCATAAGTTGGTTTCTCAAAACCATGTGCTCTCCCAAGATATTTCCCATTAAGTTAGGCCAAATGGGGCCCCCAATACAATAATTCATCACCTTTGGTCGGAAAACCCATAAAATATCTCTTTAAATCATCATGACACAGTTATGATGTCATTAGACATACCGAAACCCTAAAACTGTATTTTTACTATTCACTGAAAATTCAACTTCCTCAGAAATATCCCAAAATTTCACCTCAACATAATATCAATGCTCTGAGTTCAAAAATGAAATCAATTTTATAAAAATAATTTTCTAAATAATTTTAATTTATTTTTTATTAAAAAACACTATTCACTTGAAAAAACTAATACATGAATAATAATTTATGAAACTGTTATTTAAACATTTTATTGAATCACATTACATAATCAAGGTGCCTAGATTATATTAATACTTTCTTTAAGTGAGATTACTAATCCATTTGGTCACATTACTAATCCTAAGCATAAAATCAATATTCATAATTTACTATTCATCAAAAATTAAGTTGATCTTATTAGACTCTAAATTTTGTACTGAACATAATTGTAAAAGACCATTTTTTGAAAATCATTACACATTTTTATTTATTTAAGGTTTACATAAACATTATTAAAATATCCGTTTTCTAAAATTCATCAAAAATATGCATACTATATTTATCCGGTCATTTGAAAATTCATAAACTTCATCATAAGAAGAAATTAAAAATTTTTATTTAAAACAAAGGATTACACATTGAAGTGACGGTCTCCTTACATAGCCCTTTATCACACCAGCATAGGACCTAAGTGTAAGGTATGCTAAGGTGAGAGAACCTAAGGGAGGCTCAACCAACATCGCACGAGTAGTAATTTTTATAAGTTTGAACTTCTCGCAAGTGTGATTCTGTTCTAGCTTCACACGATGAAGTTCAACTTGGGTTTGGTCCAGAGCAAAGCCCAGTGGTGCTACCTCCTTCCCATGTTTTGTTAGATGGGCTTCGATCAGTCCAAGACTACTGGGTGAGGTCATCGAATCTTTTTTCTATATTAATTAACCAAGATTACTTGTATTTAGAGACAATAGTCAAAACGTTTAGTTTCCAGCGGTCATATTGGCCAATGGTCATATAACAGTCAAAACCCTACGGTCTCATTTTAATTATACTCATGTTATCAAATGAAACATTTTTGTTGAGTATAAAAATAAAATAAAATAACACACAAAATTAGGAATCAAGATTTAATCAAAATTTCGGGGCGTTACAAAAAATGACCCAAAAATATCTCCAAAACACATTAAAAGAATATATTTCTAAATTATAACATCTAATTTCTATAATTGACAGTTTTGATGCCGATTATATTTTTTAAAAACGTTCGTACTCCTTTTTCATTACAAAATTTAATGTTTCGGACTGACATTACTTATTTAATTCCATCTCATATCCCATCCTCCTAACACTATTGAATACTTTTATTTTTATAATATATACCCAAACAAATAAAGTAATCCATAATTTATTCCTAGATTCATTATTTTTGTAATAAATCAATCACATGAGTCCTTTTGGTGAAAGCATTATAAATTTTTTGATTCAAAGGTACCATCCCAAACGAAGTATTTTATTTTATTTTATTATTCTCATTAATAATTTCTTATTTTTATATCGTTATATAATATAATAATTTTTATTATTATACTAAAATTTTATTATGTTAATGGTATAAACTAAATCATAATCATATTCCATAAATTGTGTTATGAAATCTTCATTCATGAGTACACCAGACTAACACCATGTAAATGAATGTTATTCATTGTCAATTACAAATTATCAAAAATGGACATAATGTATTATTGTATATATTTAATTTTTTAAATTATCATTATTCTAGAATCATTATATCACAATTGTATTCTTACCTTCCATTTTAGGGGAATATGATAATGTCATTCTTCTGTACGGTGAGATACCACCTTGAAAAGGGATCTAATTTATTGATGATTTAATATGATATTAATAAGGACACTTCAAATGAAAATTTTTTATTAATGTGACATAAAAATGATTTTCTATTTCTCACATATTATGTATCTTTAATTTTTTCTTGAAATTTGAAATGACGTTCATGTGAACATATGTCCCACCCTCACCATTAATGTTGTATTCCATTTTCTCTATATAACATTTCCATATCACTATAAATACAAATATACAGAATATATGTTATATTTATAAATTATTTATAACTATATATATAATGAAAAATGATTATTTTATGAGGACCAGAAATAAAAAATAAAAACATTCAATAAAAACACATCATATTTTTTCCAAAATGTAATAGTAACACAGAATAGTTAATAAATGTGTATCAAAAGATCATAAATAAATCATAATATTTATGACATAAATATTTACTTCTATGAAATATATTTATAATAAGTAGTTTTTTATTATATTATATGTTTAAACGTGTATGAATGATGTTGATAGTCATAATAAGTGATTTCTACTTAACATTTTTTTATGGGACTCATGCCATATTACAAAGAAGTTATTTTATGGTACTTATATAAAAATATGAATGATTTTATTATTATGATTGTAATAATTTTTTATATATACATATTAATTTTAGGATATCCAGTTCATGGGAGGTACAATTTTAAAGATACCCATGTTGGCAAATTATTATGATAATATCACAATATTTATCTGGACTTTTTTTATTCTTTTTTTTAGGATGAACTATTGTTATCCATCCCTCTATAAATTTAACATCTTTATTCCCCTAAAGTTATTTCATTATAATATTTGGTTTCCCTCAATTATATACTCTTTATGTTCACAAGAGTTTAAATATTTTTTTAATGATATCGAATTTTATTTATCCCATCAAATGAAAAATATTTTTCATCAAAAATAATGTTTTTCTTGTAAATAAAAAAATGTTTTTAAATACTTTAATGAGTTTTAATGACATTTTAAACAATTTTTTAAAATATTACCTAATTTTTTAAATGAATATTTAATTTCTTTTATAAACCATGAACATATTACTTTCATATATAATGTGTATTAAATGATTATTTTAAGATGTACAACGTGAAAATTATTTACAACTATTATATAAAAATCATTGCTATATATATAATTTTATATGTTTTATAGTGTATTTTCATAAAAATGTATTTCAAAAATTACTTTTGAATATATTATTTTAAAATATTGTTTTCAATATCAAAATAAAATTTTCATTGATAATTATTTCAAATTAATTTTATGATTTCCTTATAAGATGTATTTACTGTATTTAAATAAAATTATTTTGAATTTTTTCTTTATTTTTATATATTTTCAAAAAAAAATTAATTTATATTTAAAATATGAAATGTTCTTTGTGATCATTCAATATCATTTTAAATATATGAAAAATCATTTTTTGTTAATTATAATTCAATAGGGATAATATATAATGATACCATTCTTTTTCATTTTATTGATTTATACATTTTTTGTTGCTGAAATGTTAATGAATGTAGTTTACTATTCAGGGTTTATGTTGTGGGTAATTGATTAAATGTTTATTAATACCAATTTTTTATAGGGATTATGATGTGATGAAATGATGAATTTTTTTTCAAATTTTATAAAACATATATATATATATATATATATATATATATATATGAGATTAGATGGATGTATATCTCCGTCAAATTCATTGGCTAAATCATTATATATGAAGAGATAATAATGTTTATCAAGTTGATGAGAATGATCTACTACGGTATTTAGGTTTCTATAGTTCTAAATTGGGATATATGTTATAATTATTGATTTAATATGTCTATTATTTGGTCATTACCCATGAAATATGAAATGTTTTTATATATTTATAATTTTTTCACACTTTTATAAAATTATATTATGGTAAATGATTAATATATGTTTATTGCTTACTGTTTGGGATACATTTTATAAAATGATAATTTATTATTCCATGAATCATGTTTATATACTATGACAGGTCGGGCGTGAACTATCGTTCATATGTTCTTGGTCACATTCCCTTTTTATTATAATTTAATTCCACATTATAAGCGGTTGATATTTTGGTTAATTATCTTAATAATCTCTTGAAATTGCACATTTTTTCATCAATGGGTTATAAATATTTCATATGATTGGGTATTCATAGTAATATTACTCTATGAGAGGATCTTTATCTGAGATGTTAATGATTATTCATGAAATTTAATATTTTATTTCTACTATTTGGAGATACTATAACATTATTGTTCTCGAGAATTAATTTACGAAATTAATATATTATCCATCTAATTTTATTTCTAATATTTAAGTATAAAATCAGGGGTGTTTCTTTTTGGTGTTATAGAGAATGTTTTTGTCAAAATTTATGTAAGAACCCGATTCTTATTTTTGAGGTACAGGTTTCTTCTTTTCACTTTTCCTTAAGTGTTTTTGAGAAAAATAAGTAAAATGGGGGTAAATCCTACATTTTATGACTAAAAACCATGTACTTTTCCACACTCCGTGTACTTGGGCCGTGTGGGATGAGTACACAGGGTGTGTAGCCATGTTTGCGATGAAGGGTGTAAAAACCAACTACATAGCGTGTAGTGGATGTATACCCATCGTGTAGTCAATCAGCGGGTGAATAGTATGTCAGTGGAAGTAGACTCCAGCCGAGTGACAGTACACATCGTGTGATCATGTCGATAGATGAACAATGTCACGTTGGCGAGAAGCCGCCGAAGGAACAGTTAAAAAATGAAAAGTAAACATCATGTACATGACAAGTACATGCCGTGTAGTTTGTTTTTTCGCTTAAAATGGTCTATAGCATCCTCTGTTCATAGGTAAGGCTTAGAAATGAAGGAAGGAGTCGGGAGAGGAGGTCGAACCTTCGAGGATCTCCATATCAAGCATCGGAAATCCTTTTTTGCCTCTAATGATCTTGTTGGAACCACACGAGTAAGAAATCGAATCTCCTTAATCATTTATTGCCAATTCTCCCTCTAAGGGATGTTATTTGGGTTTGAAAGATGTTTCCTTTCACGTCAGATCTACGTCGTTCTTGGAAAATTCAAGTATCGTCGTTTGCGTATACTGTTCTGGGGGGTTTATGGTAAGTGGCTTGGTGTTTAATTTTCATCTTTTGTGCATTTGTGTGAATCGTTGTGCCGTGAACCCATGTTGGGGTGTCGTGTGGCTGAGGCCTTGGAATATTTAAATACCTATAATTATAAAGGTAATTAAATGTGAAAATAAACTGATGTTTGGGATCGCTTCGTGGATCCACAACCACCCCGGGGGTGCGGTCCACTATTTAGTTGTTTGGCCAGGATACACTAGGTTATGGCATTGTAATAACGATTGTTAAATTTCTATGAGAGGAATTGTATGTAAATTTATTTTTTATATGTTGGGCATGTCTCGGTTACTTGCATAGCCTGAGAGAAGTGTTTCCTTTAGCCTGAGGGCAGTGGTTATTTTATCCTGGGGACAACTTCTTCTGTGCTTGTGGGCAATCGATTCTGTACCCGAGGGCGACACTTTGTACACCAAAGGGCAATATCTTTTATTCATGTGGGATGTTACCTATGGGTTACGTTTCTGATTACCTGATGGTAAGGGTTTATGTGTCTGAGGACACTGACTACTTAATAGAAAATTCACTATGGTGGTTTCCTATTATTAAATGATTAAATAAATAATAAAATAGCAATATAACTGGTATAGTTAAATACTTTTGAGTACTGTATAGTTTATTGCATTTTACTACTGCACACTGTTGTTGTATATTTTCACACAGTTGGCCACGGGCCTTTGGTGGGTGCCTACTGAGATTTATTTCTCACACACTGTTTGGGTGATGTCTTAGACCCAAATAGATTACATTTCTATACGTGTAGATAAGGGAAAGGGTCCTTATACAGGTACTTGATTGCTGATGAGGTGTAGTGGAGCATGGGACCGGGCTTAGGCTCACGATGCTACCAGATATTTTTTGTTCCATTGCTATACTCTGTGTTTTATTGTACTGTATTGTTTTGTAACATGTTCTGGCTATTTTCTTAGGACTTGAGACATGTTGCATCATTATCGATATAACCATTTGTTATCTTTTACTGTAGTTGTTTATTTTAAATGTATGGTTTTTTTCTTCTGCTGTTGTTGTATGATTTTTATATTATTACTCTATGCTACACATTGACATATGAGGGCATAGTTTCCCCACTATCAGAACTGGGCCCTCCCGGCTAGTCGGCAGCCTCTGGCGCTTGGGGAAATGCGCTTGAGGTCATGTGACCAACCGGGTTCGGGGAACCCGTTGAGTGGCACCCAGATCTGGGATGTTACAAAGTGGTATCAGAGAAGTTCTTATCTTTGACTTACTATTTATAACCTTAGTCAGGAATGGACAGAAACAGTAGTTCGTAATAAGTTTTTCCCAGGCATAGCTAACCCGTGTATAGGGAAAAGCTAGTCTACCTTTTATTTTTTTCAATTCATCTAATTTTTATAATTTTATAGTTGATTTGATTTTCACTGTTGGGTGATGCACTTGTGATTTTGTGGTTTATATTTTATCCATGGGTTCTATTTAGTTTCAACCCAATGAGATGAGGGTATTCCATCTCATGCATCATCTAGGCACAAACTAGAAATCACAGGCCATGCATAGTTCCATTCCATGTATGAACATTAGAAAATTTCATGTTGTTGTGATAGTTATTGGGCGAGAAAAATTATGCTCTTGTGATAGTTTCTTTGATAAATACCTCCTACGTGATAGGGTATTGTTATATAAACTTGTTGATATAATGGACGCCAAACATTGGTTTTTGGGGAGTATGGGACCTCATTCACCAGAATTTGGTAGACCATTGACTGTTTTTGTTATAACACATATAAAATGCCAAACATTGATTTGCGGGGAGTATGGGATCTCACATATCAGAATTTGGCAATTAGGTGTTGTTTTTCAGTATTTTCTTGGTCCCGGAGTAGTATCTGAGCCATCCTGTCTGAAAATACTAGGATACACGTCGTGTAGTTCCCCCGACACACGCTGTGTGTTCTGCTGTTTGCGAAGAAAAGAAAACTTTTTGAGTATACGCCATGTACCCTCAGTACTTTCCATGTAGTCTCTTCCCGTGTCATAGATTGTGTGAGCAGGGACACGAGGAAGGGAAATTCATAGGGCGAACACGCCGTGTACCGGATGTACACAACGTGTATTGTTGACCCAGAGTCCGCACGTGTAATTAACAACACGGATGGGGGAGACCTTAAGACATACACGCCGTGACCACTAGGGTACATGTTGTGTAGTCTGACCTGGGATCCGGCCGTGTAACCAACAACACGGGTCGGTGTAATCCTTTCGTGTACATGTCGTTTGTATATGGAACACGCTGTGTAGTTTCAGCTGTGTATCCGGCCGTGTAACTAACAACACGGGTCAGCGGAGCTCGTCTAGTACACGCCATGTACCTGTGGTACACGCCTTGTGCGGGTGTATCACTCCATGTAGTATCAAGCCGATTAGTCGTTCGTGTCACAAACGACATAGGAAGTTGGAACATTACACCATACATTCCGTGTAGATTACATACACTCCGTGTGGTTTTGTTTAATGGGAGTCGTGTGGCTTAGCCATGTTGAAGGACCCGAGCAGGGGAAGATAAGTCAAGTACACGTAGTGTAGTCAGTGTACATGCCGTGTAGTATTGTTTTGGAAATCTTGAATTCCTTCTCCATCATGTTCCCCTTTTGGTACCTTCGTTATCAGTCTTTGATAATCTTGATCTAAGGTGTGTGTTTGACCTTATAGAGTCATGCCGTTGAGACGACCACACATATTTCTCTATGAGAGAGAAAACGATTATACTCTCTATATGGAGGGCCATGGGCTACCAATGGATCCTCCCGTAGAGCCACATGCGGCCCCAGCCATTATACCGGACATAGGCACAGATGCGCAGTTCTGTGAAAGCTTTATGCGGTACATGCAGACCTTTTAGGGAGCACCGCAGGCTACCACATCAATGGCTGAGCTAACTCGTCTCTTCTAGTAGAAGAATCCACCTACGTTTTCAGGGGATGGCGGACCACAGACTGCGGAGTCCTGACTGGGGTCTATGCATACTATTTTCGATCATCTTGAGATGCCTACAGGGTGGAGGGTCAAGCTCACGACTTATATTCTGCGTGATTCCGCCAAGAGGAGGTGGGATGTTACCACCCAGTCAGAGCATTACAGATACATGGAGGGGGAATATTTTCAAGCATTCTTCTTTGAATTCGTCTTTCCAGAGACGCTGAGGGAAGATAGTACTCAAGAGTTCATGAACCTGCAGTAAGGCACTATGTTAGTGATATATTATTCTACTCGCTTCACCGATTATCAATGTATTGCACCCGTTCTGGTGGGTGATGAGACGTTGAGGGCCAGACGCTTTGGGGATGGACTTTGATATGACATCTGAGCAACTGGTGAATTTTTTTAGGTTTCCTTCAGTACATGCTATTGTGAACCAGGTGCTGATTACAGAGAGGAACCTGCAGGAAGCTAGTGGTGTAGGCCAGGGTGGTTCTGCACTAGATTCTAGTACTATTTCTACTAGATTGCGGAAGCTACATATGGAAATCTCTCAAGGTGGCAATACCATCTAGAAGAATGTTTCAGGTGGCTAGGTCATGTGCTACCAGTGTGGTAAGGAGGGGAACAAGAGACCATAGTGTCCACGATACCCATTGGAGTGTCGAGCTTGCGGAAATATGGGTCATCTGTAGTGATTTTGAAGGGCGTTTCCACTAATGCCTAGTGAGAGGGGTTATGTGTAGACTCCATTTGCGGGAGCAGGACTAGCAGATTCTTACCAGTCGGAGAACTAGAATACGTCAGGGCGTGCAGGAAGGGATGGTGCTTATGGTCGTGGTAGCCATACACCAAGATCTCAGAGGCAGTAGGGCGGGACAGCTCAGGGTATCCAGGCTACGTCGCAGGGTCGCAACACTGTGCTGGCATATGTTGTGCAACAGACCCAACATGAGCAGGATCCCAGAACTTCTACTGTCAGAGGTACTATTCTAGTTTCTCTTGTCTCATCTTTACTAGTTTTTGATACAAGTGATACACAATGATTAATATATGTATCCATTTTGGATAGCCTCAGGCTCTGTGTTTCTTTTTCTTCTGAGGTTATGTAGCTAGAAACTCTATTGGGAATGATAACTACATGTGTGTGTCAGTGAAAGGAGTGCCCCTTGTGGTTGGTGGGTGTCACTTTATATAGGACCTCTATGTCATAGAGATGACGAGCTATGATGCCATTCTTGGGATAGAATGGTTGGTTCACTTTCGAGCCTCTGTAGATTTCTATCGTCGTAGTGTGTGTTTCACATCACCAGAGGGAAAAGAGTTTCTATACAAGGGAAAATGGGATGTTCAGGCGAGTCGAGTTGGACCAGAGAATCATGGGTGAGGTGGAGTCACAACCCAGATTGCGAGTATATATCTGGATGATTAGGGGAATTGTTAGATGGATTTCCCTCCAGTGGTTGATCATTTCAGGGATGTCTTCCCGGATGGATTTTCAGGTCTACCTTCGGAGCGTGATGTGGATTTCTCTATTGAGCTTGTGCCAAGAGCAGCACCGGTGTCCATTCCTTCTTATAGGATGGCCTCAAAAGAGTTATAGGAGATCAAGAGGGAGTTATAGGAGTTACAGTCAAAGGGTTTCATCCGACCGAGTATTTCTCCTTATGGTTCTCCGATCCTCTTCACGAAGAAGGCGGACGGTTCCCTCTGACTCTGTGTGGATTATAAGAAGTTGAACCAGCTGACTGTCAAGAATTGTTATCCCTTGATGAGGATCGATGATCTTTTTGATCAACATCGTAGAGAACAAGTGTTATTGAAGATTTAATTGAGATACAGATATCATTAGTTGCGCGTGAGATCATCAGACTTACCACTTACATCCTTTCGGAGTAGATATGGTCTGTACAAGTACTTGGTTATGCCGTTCGGACTCACGAACGTGCCATCAGTTTTCAGGTCTCTGATGAATCGTGTGTTCCATCCTTATCGGGATTCTTTTGTGGTGCTATTCATGGACGACATATTGGTGTACTCTCACACTCTACACGACCATGACACCCATCTTGAGATCGTACTGAGTACACTGAGAGAGCATAATCTATATGATAAACTCTCAAAGTGCCACTTTTGGATGGACTAGATTTACTTCCTGGGTCATAAAATCCTAGAGGCAGGAGTTTCCATAGACACAGATAAGGTGAGAGTAATAGTTTCTTGGGAGCAGCCTAAGAACATGTTTGAGATACAGAGTTTCTTGGGGCTGGCTGGCTTCTATAGACACTTCATACATGACTTATCCCGCTTAGTAGTGTTGTTGACGGGTTTGACTACGAAGGGTGTGAAGTTCGTTTGGTCGGAAGCTTGTGAGACAGCCTTTCAGGACCGGAAAGGAAGGTTGACAACAGCATCAGTCCTGATACTTTCAGAGTAGGCTAAGAGCTATACAGTATACTGTGATGCATTAGGTATTGGTGTGGGTGCAGTGTTGATGCAGGGCGATCGAGTTGTTGCGTACGGGTCTCAGCAGTTGAGGCCACATGAGAGGAATTACTCAACGCATGAACTCGAGTTGGCTATAGTTTTTCATGAGTTGCGATGTTGGATACATTATCTCTTGGGAGAGAATTTTGTGGATTTCACCAAACACAACATCATCAAATATATCCTTACTCAGCGTGACTTGAATCTGAGACAGAGAAGGTGGGTCGAATACATTTAGTTCTTTGACATTCAACTTGCCTATACATATGGTAAAGGTAATGTAGTAACTGATGCACTGAGCAGAAAGACTCAGATACATGCAGTGCAGGAGGCTAGTGGTGAGTGGCCACTCAAGGATTTGTTCTCTGAGATGCATCTGGAGGTGCACGATGGTCAGGGGAAAACTTATCTTTCTTCTTTAGCTGTGACTTCTACCCTCCTGGATAGAGTGAGGATGAGAGAGCTATCTGATTCAGGAGGCCTAGTTCTACGTGAGTCAGTGGTAACTGAGGACCCTCCTCTTGGTTTTACGATAGGTGATAATGAGGTACAACGTTTCAATGGACGAGTGTGGGTTCCAAGGGATATACGCGGGGTGTTGGTGTGGGAGTTTCATGATTCATCTTGTGCAGTTCATCCCAAAGTTACCAAAATGTACCGTGACATGAGACATCAGTATTGGTGGTTAGGGATGAAGAGGGAGATATCTGCTTTTGTTACGAGGTGTTCAACCTCTCAGCAGGTGAAGGCGGAGCATCAGAGGCCATCCAGACTCTTAATGCAGTTACTCATCCCGAAGTTTAAATGAGATGATGTCGCGATGGATTTCGATACTGGGCTGTTGAGGTCACCTTAAGGAAATGATTTCATATGGGATGTTGTGTACATACACACGAAGGTAGCTCACTTTTTTCTGATCATGGAGACCTTCCGTGTTGACGAGCTCGGGAAGCTGTATATCTGAGAGGTCATACGGCTTTATGGGGTTCCTCGTTCTATTATTTCAGATAGAGATGCCTGGTTTACATCTCGTTTCTTGCATAGTTTTTAGTGGTCACTGGGTACACTGCTACTTTTGAGCACAAATAACCACCCTCAGACCGATGGCCAGTCAGAGCGTACGATACAGGTGCTAGAGGACATGCTAGGTGCATGCATCGTAGACTTTGGTGGCTCTTGGGAGAAGCACATACCCCTGGTCAAGTTTTCCTATAATAACAGTTTTTTGGAAACTATTGAGATGGAACCTTACGAGGATTTATATGGTAGGCCATGCTGATCACCCTTGTTCTAGACAGAGGTAGGTGAGACAGCTTCACTGGGACCACGTCTCGGACTGGAGACTTCTGAGTAGGTCTAGTGAATTCAGAAGCAGATGGCTACCGCATAGTCTCTTCAGAAATCTTATGTTGATCACTGTAGAAGACCCTTAGAGTTCATGGTCGGGGATCAGGTCTTCTTGCGTGTTTCTCCGACATTGTGACATAGACGGATCAGGAGACAGGGTAAACTTTCACCGAGGTATATGGGTCCATTTTAGATTCTGGAGATAGTTGGGATGTTGCTTACCATTTGTAATTACCACATATGTACCTAGACATTCACGACGTCTTCCATGTATCTCAGTTGCGTCGTTATCATTCAGAAACGTCTCACGTCTTTCATCCCGAGGAGGTTGAGCTCGAGGTAGATGTGTCCTTTAAGGAGAATCTGATTCGTATCATGGATAGAAGCATTAAGGTTCTCTAAGGCCGGAAAGTTCCTCTCGTATGGGGGTTATGGCTGCATGGCTGAGTGCAAGACGAAACCTGGGAGCGGGAGACCAATGTATGTGCTTAGTGGCCAAAACTGTTCTGAGCTTTATCTTCCCTAACATTGGAAAGGCAATTTAGGTTGAATTTCTTTAAGGGGGGATGTGTATAAGAACATGGTTCTTATTTGTGAGATATGGGTTTATTTTTTTCTCTTTTACTTTATTTTTTTTGATAAAATAAGGAAAATGGGTAAAAATAGTAATTTTTGGGACTACACGCTGTGATATTTTCCACACTTCGTGTACTTGAGCCGCATTGGATGAGTACAAAGGGTGTGTAGCCTTGTTGGTGAAGAAGGGTGTAAAAACCTACTACACGCCATGTAGTGGGTATATACACGTTCTGTTGTCAGTCGGAAAGTAAATAATAAGTTGGTGGAAGCAGCTGCTAGCCAAGAAACAGTACACGCTATGTGATCAGGAATACACACCGTGTACTCATGTCGATAGATGAACAGTGTCACACTCGCAAGATGTTGCCGAAGAAAAATTTAAAAAATGAAAATTAAACGTCGTGTACATGATAATTACACGCCATGTAGTTTGTTTTTTTCGCATAAAATCTGAAGTAGAAAACCCTATTCATAGGGAAGGCATAGAACCGGAGGAAGGAGACGAGGGAGAATGTCAGAACTTTGAGGATCTCCAGATCAAGCGTCGAGAATCCGTTTTAGCCTCTGACAATCTTTTTGGAACCGCACAGGTAAGCCCTACACTCTCCTTAATCCATTCATTCCAACTATTCCTCTAAGGTATGTTATTTGATATTGAACGAGGTTTCCTTTCATGTCAGATCTACGTCATACTTGGAAGATTCAAGTATCGTTGTTCTCATATACAGTTCAGGGGCATTTAAGGTAGGTGACTTGGAGTTTAATTTCCAACTCTTGTGCGTTAGTTTGAGTCATTATGCCATGCACCCATGTTGGGGTGTCGTGTGGCTGAGGCCTTGGCAGATTTAAATTCCTAGAATTGTAAAGGTAATTAAATTTGAAAATAAACTGTTTTTTAGGATCGCTGCTTTGATCCAGGACCACCCTGGGGGTGCGTTCCTCTGTTTAGCCATTTGGCCAGGATACACAAGGGTATGCCATTTTAATAATGCTTGTTAAATTTACTTAAGAGTAATTGTATGTAAATTTCTTGTTTATATGATGGGAATAGCCTGGTTACTTGCTTATCCTGGGGGTAGTGTTTCCTTTAGCCTGAGGGCAGTGGTTATTTTATCCCGAGGGCAACATCATCCGTGCCTATGGGAAATCGACTATGTGCTTGAGGGGGACACTTTTTACGCATGAGGGAAATATCTATTATGCATGTGGGTAGTTACCTATGGGTTACGATTTTGATTACTTGAGGGCAAGGGTTTGCGTGTCTAAGGACACTGACTATTATATAGAAAATTCACTTTGGTGGCTTCCTCTTATTAAATGATTAAATGAATAACAAAATGGAAATATAACTGGTACGATTAGTTACTTTTGGGTAATTCTTAGTTTATTGTATTTTTCTACTACCCCCTATTGTGGCATATTTTCACACAGTTGGGAACGATCCTTTTGTGGGTTCCTACATGGATTTATTTCTCACAGCCTGTTTGGGTCATGTCTTCGGCACAAAACGATTACATTCTTATAGGTGTGGATAAGGGAAAAGGTTCTTATACAGGTACTTGATTGGTACTGAGGATTAGGGGAGCATGGGACTGAGATTAGGCTCGCAATGCTATCAGTTGATTTTTTTTGTTGTACTCTGTGTTGTACTGTACTGTATTGTTGTGTAACATATTTTAGCTGTTTTCTTAGAACTACAGACATGTTACATCATTATCTATATAATTGTTCGTTATCTCTTACTGTAGTTTTTTATTTTAAATGTATGGTTTTTTGCTTCTGTTGTGGTTGTATTCTTTTTATAATATTCCTATTTACTACACATTGACATATGAGGGTATAGTTTGCCGACTATCAGACCTGGGCCCTCACTGCTAGTCAGAAGCCTCTGGTGTTTGGGGAATTGCGCTTGAGGTCATGTGACCAACCGGGTTTAGGGCACCCATTGAGTGGCACCTGGATCCAGGACGTTAGAATTTATATATTATGATTAAGAAAAAATTACTAAAATCACATAAGATATTCCAATATATATGTCTATGCATTTGTCCTTCAATATGACTATGGATAATAAAAAGTATAATTTGATATATATGAATATTTTTTTAAATTTATGTTCTAGAATAATGAAAGGGGTTTTCTATAATTCTCAACCATTTTAGGAATCTACAAGTGTGTGTTAATATTTGAAATAGGTTACATGGTGAAAAAACTCAGAGATCAGAGCACTGGGATTTACTTAATCATCAAATGGTTCCTGCTAATGGGTTTTACTATAGTCCTATTATTCCGAACATTGTGGATATACATTTAAAATTTATAAAATCTATTTACAAACTATGGTGAATGATTTAAATAATGACCACTAATGAACTAGAATAATCACAACGTGTTATATATTAAAAATTGTTCATTATTTAAGAATCCTTCAAATAATTTTTATGTGGTTTTACATTTTTATTAGTGTATCTGAATATATGATTTATAGTTTTAGTCAATGGATGTAATACTAAATGATTGTGTAAATTCTGTATGTGATAGAAAATTCAATGATTTTCCCCTGGATCAGCCAAATGTTCTGGGAGCAATAAAAAATTATGATTAAAAACATTCAAAATTTATGAATCATCATGAAAATAAAGAAGATCAAAGGAGGTAAAGACATTATATTGAGTCATTCGTGTCTAAATTTAAACCATCTTTTAGTGGCTCCACTAATTAACATAAAATTGAAAAATGGATTAATACAGATGAAAATATATTTTTTTCACAATTATTCTAACCATGAAAAATATTTGTTTTGTTAATTAGAAGGAAAAATTGATCAGTGGTGGGATCATATAAGGAACACCAGGGAACCAAAATAAATTGAATTAATGGAATGAGATGAGTTTATGTGGATAATTCATAGTATGTAAATTACTCATATTATCTAAAAATGACTATGATGGAATTTCATACGATTAAAAAAATTATAAATAAAATTTTACCTATAATGATAATATTTGAAGACATAAAAGATATGATTCTGGTTTAACTATCATCCCTGAAAGATACATTTATATATTATAAGGTTTTATTAAAATAATAATACAAAATTCTATAGAAATAAGAGTCTTTAGTAGATATGAATATGTTGTTTGGAAGGACTATAATAATGAAATAAATATTCAATATTACAACTATTATAATGGTTTTTAAAAGAAATATAATAATGGTAATCATTTGAACTCAATTGGTTTAAGGATATTATAAAAATATATATTATTTAAACATGGGATGAAGAATTAGGGGTACTTAATTAATGGAACTAAGTGTTGATTAAATTGTTGTACAGTGGTTCATAAATCTTGTGAGTGTCATAATGTGATTGATTATATAGTAAAAGCAATGTAGGAGATGATGAAACAAATTAATTAACCAACATATCTCATGTGGTTCTTGTGTAATGATTTTGAAAATTTATTGAATAAATTCCCCAATACCTAAAATAATTTCGATGATAACAAAAAAACAAAAATCCTAAGAAAATGGAGAAAGAGATTTTATTTTGGAATCAAAATGGATAGCGTCAATCTTGAATATTAGGGGCCCTTATCCTCTATTAGTTATGCATTTAATGTTCAATTTTGAAATAATTTGTCCTTTTAAAATATTATTTTACATTCATTAGTGAATTTTCATGTGATTATCACCCTCTATATCTATTCTATAATAACGAAATCACATTTAAAAAAATATATGTACAGGGATGAACAAAATATTAATTTCATTTTTTGTGCATAAGATACAATATTATATAATAATAATGGGTTAAATAAATAATATAAGTGAATATTTCAACATTTAATATTAAATTATATTATATAAATACTATTATTTGTTTATGAGTTTATGATTAATCATATGATAAATGTCATTGAAAACCCATTGGATTTTTTCGTGAGGATAGTTCTTCATGATTATTTATAATTTATGATAAATTTATGGAAATATATCCAATTGGTTTCTATAAGTTTTTTGAAAACTGAATTTCTAGATGAATGATGTCAAACATTGTGTAAAAATTATTAATGTTATAAGAATCTATTATGGTTTATCTTATATTTTATGTTGAGGTAAATATGGGTTTTAGCCAATCACCTTATGTAGTTAGAAAACATCATTGCAATTGTAGAACATGTATTTTGGATCCCCTAAGTAGAATGTATTTTAATGTTGTGGTATGATTACACATATTTCAAGGTTCTATTTTACCTAATTGGGATATAATTTTTTCCACAAATTTTTGGTGATTAATTCAGCATTATCCCAATATAGAGTTGATTTTTATCACTCCATATCCTTGTCCAAAATATTGTATTTATGAGGGAAAAATTTAAACCATATAATATATAATAAGATATTTTTCAATGTATTTAAAATTGTTTTGATACTTTAAAATTCATCATGTTGAATCTTCCAGAAGCAATAACATTCACTTGTGAATTAAGAAGGATACTTATAAAAACCATTATGCAATAAAGTATATAACTCTTATGTAATGGAAAGAAGATTTATGTAGAAATATATAGTTACTTATTCATGGTAATGAGAGTGATTATAAGGTAACATGTATTTATTAACCCATTGGAACAAAAAATGTTGATTAAAATTTTATGCTGATAATCACCGATGTGGTCATGAATTTAAAATTTATAATTTTTTGTACAATATTATCCCTAGAACCTGGATCGAAAAACTAATCCATAGTTATATATATCTAATTTAAATACATGATTTTATATGTATTTAGTTGATCATTCAATGAGACCTCACTTTGGATCAATAATATTTCCACATCCCACTCTGGTTGAATTATATAACGCATCCATCACATGTGCTATACTTAGAGGTCATACAATTGGTGAATGATTATTCTGTGAATGAAATATTATTTGATATTCAGAATCATTGGGATAATGTAAAATATAACTAGACTTATCTCATGATCTATGTTTTTTTGAAAAACATATATAGAGAGTGCTATTTGGGAATTGGATGATGAAATGTGGAATAACTATCCTTATTTTGTTGAACCAATGCGATGAATTTCATTAGTGAAATTCATTTTCAGTTTTAAGAATATAACACCCTAGAATTTTAAGTAAATATATATTTTTGAATAAATTTATACATTAATTGTTATTCATTACACATGACACAAGTTTTTGATTATTTACACCCAAAGCAGAGTTTATCACGTGTTATATGGAAAACTATGTTTAAAACATCTTACAAGAAATAGTGAGTTTACATAGAACATGACATAATATAATTTTTTTACATAATATAAATGTTATCACCTATATTATGGAATGGAAGTTATGAAACTTATCAAATATATAATTAATTTTTATTAAGAATTTTAATATAGCTATTTCTCTAGAGAAAATTAAATTAGAAATAAAAATAAAATTAATGTTAAAATTAAGATATTATTTTTCTAAAAATAAATTTTTATTCATAGAATAATTTTTTATCTCAATAAAATAGATAAATTATATTTCCATAATTAATTTAACTAATTTAATGTATTATATATTCATAAAAAAATTCATATTCTTTTTCAAGAGAAGAGATAATAATAAATCCAATATTTTATTAATACTATATTTTTTAAAAAATAGGATTTGTCTCATTTTGGGAAATTATATAAAAACTGACATTTTCCATTTTTAAAAAAATTATTTGAAAAAATTAAATTTATTTCTGAAATCAATAAGTAACACATATCCTCTATTCTCATTCTGATAATTTTTTATGAAGTTTTATTTTATGTGGAACAGAAAAAAATATTTTTTCTTATTATGATTTTTCATTTATTTTATTGATATTAATAATATCATGTAAAATCCATGATATATGTGGATTGAAATTTTGTGCATTTGTGAAGACCATATTCCTCGGAGGAGGTTTTGAATATGTTTGGAGGTGTTCGTTAGCAATATGAAAGAATTAAAGAGGATTTCATAGTGTGAAAAGTGACACAACATGAAAGAGCATTTCATGACATGTAAAATAATGGGGTTCAAAAAATATATACTGGGTATAGGTGATAAGATATTTAGGGAAAATGATGTCTTGAGGAATACATGACAAGAAAGGGGATTTCATGCTGTGTAATTCCGGGGAGATGTATGTTTTAAAACATGTATAGCTACTTATGTTGTTAAACCCTATGGCTTAATTATATCTCTCTTGACTCAATATGTCCCAACAAACCCCTATTCAAAATTGTGGGGTTCCATTGTCAAGGAATGATTCCTATATTCCATCTTTTAAATGTGGTGAAACATGTTTATCCATGGTGAATTTGTTCCTTCATTTTCTAAGAATTCCATCAAGTTTGATCTCTTTTCATCACATTATTCATTCCATGTGATGTTTGATGATCACCTATGTTTCTAATCGGGTGTTTTATGGTCATTAGTTTGTGTCTTGGTGACGCAACATCCTCGGTTGGATACAGTTCTTACGATAGGGGTGATTAAAGATCCTTTAATTAGTTTGTTCTCATAAATAGAACATCAATGACCATTTGAGGTAGCTAATTCTATGATTTTATACTCATTTACATTAAATTATAGGGTAAGCATGATTTTACACCTTGGATCATAGAGTAATAAAGATAATAATTATTTTAATAGAAATACTGATTTTATAATGATTATACGATGACGATTCTTCTTTATACCATGCTAGATTTTTCCCTCATCATTTTCATGATATTGTCATATATATTCCTTTGATGGATTATAATGTTATTCTTGATGGTCATTATTAATTAACTAAGTGTCATAAAAAATTTATATTTAATTGGATAATATAATTAAAGATGTATGTTAGATGTATCTGTTTGTTGTTGTTTTAATTTTATTATAATAAAATTGATGGAAGTATATATGATTAATTGAATTTGGAAATGAAGATAACAAAATATTATTCATTTTCTTTAAAGAATTAATTTAATGTTAATGTGATCATTTAATTAATGTGTAATAAAACTGTTTTCTTGATTCTTAGGATTCCTGTAGTTAGAAACTATAATAATGAATCAATTAATTTAATACTGAATAAAATCTATTTATGTGATAAAATTTAATTACTTTATAGTTCCTATGTTTCCAATTTTTTTATAGTGCATGTGCCTTGGGTTAGAATCGTTGAATATTCATTCCATGAGAAGGATGGATGGCTTGTTTTAGGACCCAGATCGAAGTTTCAATATTTGTTACCTACTTCTTGTGATGTTTTGTGAGCCGAGTATGGATGATTGTAAAGGGTTGTTGTGGTATGTGGGTGGGGGTCCATTTGTGTTCTAAGCATGGGATGGATGATCCGGGAGGCCTGTTGTTGTCTGTCAGGTGTGGAGGCCCAAATGTGTTAGGAGAAAGGCATGGATGAGCCTGGAGCGCTGTTGTGGTATGAGGGGTGGGGAGGCCCTCTTTTTGAGGTAGTAGATTATGCATGTAGTGGAGAGATGAATTGGGATATTCATGTGGTTTTTTTGGAAGAAAAATAAGATGGCAGAATGGTTTGAAGCTGGGATTACCCAATGTAATGAAAGCGTGATGCTTATTTGAACACATTGCATAGTTTATGGCCTTTTTTTGTTTAACATCCTACCAGGAACCACTGCTTGATGAAGTAGATTATGTTTACTCATATTCTAAAAGATTTTATCCCTCCTTTGGTATTCCACATTATTTTCATGTTAAGCTTCTCATGGGTAGATTAGTCTACAATATTGCTATAGGTGGAGAAAAGTCAGTGAGTAGATCATCAAATCACTATGTTGAGCCCCATTTGATGGATTAGCATATAATTTATTCTTGGAACTCCTAGTAAGATGGGTTTTATTGATTTTAATGAATGGCTAAATGTTTATCCCATGGGGTTGGAGCCTTCTAGGATGCATTGTTGAATATGTAATTCGGAGAATTAGATTGCTCAATTTTCATCTTCTTGGATATCATGTATATTGTTTGTGATACTAATGTAATGTAATGTGGAATATTTTATTGGATAAATAATTATTAAATTTTTAATTAACATAAGGTTAAACTAATGACAACTGGATAAAATAACATAATTTATTTCATTAAATGTTTGTGCGCTTACATGATATATTGTCTTAGCCATGGAAGCCGAGAGTCAGAGTGATGTTGTCTATAGTTCATTCTAATACTAGGTTATTCTTCTAGTGTGGTTGTGTTCAAAATTATATCATCTAATTTTTTTTTATAATCTACTCAACTCTATCGTTTAGGGGATGTTACATCTCGAAGATTCTGAGCATTGAGGTTGTTTTCCAAAAAATTATGTTGTGAGGATGGATAGTTGACTAATATCTTTTGCCTATCATTCTTGTCATGGTTCTTACTTATGCTTGTATGCACTGAGGATAATTTTTCCCATACATGTGTGCAGTGGGATATGTTGGATTTTTTTTATTTCGCACACTTTTATTCTGGATATATTTTCCTAAGGACTAATATAGATAACATGTATAGGCTGTAAGTGATTGAGGATCCTTACTCGATGAATGGGTTATGATGTCTTGATTTATAATATCCAATTTATGATAAACATTATGAGAATTTCTATGTCTGCCAAAAAATAACTGGTTATTTTTGGTAAAATGATATGGTGGTTGGTTTCCTAAGGTTCTTGTTGTTATGCATCACTTAGGGGTCTGTGAACTAGCTTTTGGAGAGATATTATTCCGAAGTGCGATGTTGTGGTGGAATGGAAAACCAATTGGGAAGTGGTAGTGTAGAAACCTTTATATTCATTATTATATGTCATTTCAGGTGATACTGGATGGGAGTATTTATGGTGAAGCATGGAACATAGTATTTATATTAAGATGATGTGTTAGTCTCAATAATTCTTCAATGTGATTTAGTATGCTTTAAAAACATTTAGATGAGAGGATTAGGGGACGATGCGACTATGTATAATTTTTTAGACACTATACATAAATATAAACACTTTTTTAGGTCATGTGGATTAGGATGGAAAAAATGATGGTTACCATTAGCTTGGGTTTTTTGATGGAGTTGTTGGGGCTATGTTCTCACGGTCGTCTTTACATCTCTTTTGTACTTATATCATTCCATTTCTATTGAATCAGTTATTCCATGAAATTAAATTTGTGTACATGGGATTCATTTATATCAGAGTATGAGTTATAGTATGTTGTTTTCTATCGTATGTATCTCTTTTTCATGTGTTCCCATTGAGGGTAATGCCACCCATCTATGTTTTTATCATACCCTTGGTGGAATTCGCCAACTCGAGGCCAACTAGAGGCTGAACTCGGGGGTCACTATATCTCTTATCCCACTTTTAGGAAATGAGGGGTACACCATGTGGGGGAGGGGGTATTGATATAGTGGTATAAATGATATAGTTGACAGATATGACGAAGTTTTGAGTTAGGGACATGAGTTGTTTGTGGGATGTTAGGAATATGTTTTTAGCTATGTTTAGACAGCATTGTAAGCTTTGGAGACGGGTAGGGTCACATGTATTTTGGGACCCATGTGATCGGATACATGGACTATTAATAACTCAAAGTCTATTAAACAATGTGGTACTAGTTTCAGGGTAGATTCCTAGGGAAGTATCATGAATCACTCTTTTGTTCGCCTAAGTTTGAATGGGAATATCATGGGATTAGTAAACCTAAAATGAATAAAATAGAACAAATGATTAATGTTATCAAATTCAATATTCTATGTTTAGGAGGTATATTTTTTTTCATTTATAGGGATGGCTCTAGGTCCATGTCCTCATCAAGTTTTCATAGAAGAGGTTGATGAAATAACTGAATAGTAGAGGTTGATGAAGAAGACGCTTTTAAGAGGAAACTCTTAGTGTTTCATTGAGAGAGATATTAGAGGCATGGAAGATCATTTTCAGATACATTCAGAGAATACTAGTTTTTGGTTGTTTATATATCCTTCAGTTCAATCCATTCATGAAAGCATCACTCTGCAACATTGGTTGTGAAGATGATCTATGGTGAATAAAGGAAGTGGTGGTTCTTCTCCCTCATATATTGTGTGGAGTTAGAAGTCACATGGGAGGAGTTATAAGACCAGTTGAGTAATGATTTTCTTTCGACGACCATGATGGATGCCAGTTCCAAGATAATCTTACCCTTTTCCAAGAGATATCTGTGTGCGAGTGTTTGGGATCAATTTCAGCAACCTTATGCGATATGGTTCATAAATTCTTCCAAATGAGGAGTTTAGGACAATTCAATTTGAGGATGCTTTACAACCATATATATAGTGTTACGTCACCCTGTTTTTACTGTAGACATTTCTCAATGTTATGGAAAGGGTATTGGTCATCGAGAGGATGTTATAACGAACATGATCGTCATGATAGGGTAGTCTTCTAGATTCCATGTGAAGAAGAGTTGTGCTATATGGATTCTATTTATCTGGATTGTAGAGTTTCCAATCAGCCCAGGGAAGGTCCCATCCCTCATTGTCTCATTTCTCTATGGCCAGTGGATCCCAAGACTATTACAAGGGATTATTAGCATGTGTATCTTTTTGAGTAAGAGGTCTTCAGGATTTTAGAGTTCCCAAACAATCAATATAGTCTACAACCTCTAGTTGTTCCACTCTTAGTTCATCTGCTGAGGTAGTTCTGGCTAAGAAAACATCAACACGTTTTTGTAGTTTGATATTAACATACATTATTTGTGGGAAGAAGAGGATATCCCCAGGATTATCTTAATCTTCAGATATTAGAGAAAATATATGGATTTAGTCTCCATTTGGGTCAAAGTGGTCTCATAGTAGGTAATGATTTGATTCATACTTTAGTGTATCCCAATCCATGTGAGAAAAACATCATTAGAAGGACCCTTTTCATGTTTTCTATTGGTGTGCATTCCTAGTTTAATTTAGGAGGGAATCAATTCTCTAAATCACCTTCCTTTTCAATGCTTGGGGAATTAGTTACAGATACATTTACATCCCTGGGAATTCTGTATGCTAGTTGGAGGTTGAGATGACTTGTTTGATGATCGTTGAAACTGTGAGCTAGTGTTGGGGTAGCCCCACTATTGGTGAAATTTCTTATGTTTATGTATAACATATTATGATATTACCTTCAGCATGTGTTGGTTGTATTTGATTCATTATATCACTTATTTATTTAAGATGAAGGTTTTGTTTTTCGATGCTAATGTAGAGATAATAGTGTTTTTTGGAAAGTGATCCCCTCATATGATTTTAAGGAATTTTCCATCCCTACAATCTATTATGGATGATCTAATTCTATATTCATCAATGGTTCAACAATCTCCTTATCCCTGGTTCATAGGAGAGTTCCCTAATATATTTACCGAAGAAGTTGTAGCATTACCTTGTCAATGAAAGATCATGTTTGTGATCAAACAACAACACTGTGTGTCTCCTTTTTCGATGTATCCATAGAGGATGGTTACTTATTAGTTGGGAGAGCTAGGTATTCTACTCGATGGTCTATTTCTATGTGGTTTTTTCAGCCATGTGTGTCATCGTGTGGTGCCCTAGTTTTGTTACTGAGGATGATAGCAATTTATTTTTCTGTATCGATTATCTTGACATTAAAAAAGTGATAGTGAAGAACTAATTTCATCTTCCTTAAAGTGATGATTTATTTGAACAGATGAATGTTTCATGTTAGTTGATGAAGATCAATTTGTTGTATGTATATTATCAAAGGTTCATGAAGTATAATGATATTCCAGTGAGTTTTATATGCTATCATAATTGGAATTACATGTTTTATGTGATTTCATTACTTGTAAAAAGTTCTACAACTATTTTAAAGATTTTATTGAACACTATGATCTAAGAGTTAAGTGATATGTTCAATTTGGTTTTCATAGATAACATCCATGTGTTCTCTATGTCTAAGGAGATGCATACAGAGCATCTACTTTCAAAAATTTTAGTTCATCGCAATGTGAAGTTGTTTGCAAAGTCAGAGAAGTGTGTTTTGGGCATGGGATTTCTTTTTCATGGGGCATGTTGTATCTTCATAGGAATAAGATGTGGATACATAAATGATAGATGATATTTTGTTTTGGGAATCCTCTAAGATAATGGAAGAGGTTTTGTGTTTTTTCAGTCTTCCAATATATTATATAAGGATTGTAGAAGATTTTTTTTTGGGATACGACTTCTCCAACAACATTGACAAGAAATGATCATGAATTCTTTTGGAAAAATCATTGGTAGACAACTTTTGAATATATGAATGAGAAATGGTCCAGTTATATAGATATATTTCATCTAGAAAAAGGAGTTCCATTTGTATTTTTTTATGATCCTTCTTGTCTTGCAAAGGCATAAGTTCTCATGAATAAGGGAACTATTATTTAATATGGTTCATAGAAAATATTTCCCCATGAAAATAACTATTCCATCAATGATATCGAGTTGGCAGTGGTGGTGTTTTTCCTAATTTTGTGGAGTCAAAAAATCAAATGTGATCATAGGAGGGTCTTCAAAAATCATAATATCATGGGTAATGTTTTCTCCAAACGTGGATTTTACTTGTGTCATCACCTATGGGAAAATTTCATATAGGATTAGTACATAAATTTTTTTTATAGAAGTACTGGGAAATTTTTTGGCTGATGTACAGAGTAGGAAGTCATAAAATGTTGTATTGTAAGAATTAGGTGAATCTTGGAGAGTTATGGAAAAACATCCAATGTTTCACTTAGATATAACAGAAGTTAGGGGAAGAGGTTTCCCTTTATATATTATGGTTGATTAATCCATAGTACAATAGATAGAAGAGTCCTAGTATGTGGATCTTGAGGTGGAGGTGAGGATAGACAAAGTATCTTAGGTTAAGGACCTAGATAGTTGATCCATGGATGAACAACACAATGTGTTGTTTAAGGGAAAGAATTTGGATCCCTTTTTTATTCATGAAAGGTTTATCAGATTTTTCCATAATTCACCTTTTTTGTTATATCGTGTTGTCAAAAATATGGATTGGTCTATGATATGTTAGTATTTATGGCAAGGGTAGAAGCATCAAATTGTAGAGTTTGTGTCTAGAAGTTTTGTCTACTAGATGATCAATATGGAGCTCCATGATCTCGATGGTTTTATCCAACCATTAGATATTCATCACTAGAAGTGTGAGATAATTAAATGAACATTGTTACATTTTACCCTTAGTAAAGTGATGATTTGATTCAATATATTTCATTGTGGATCATTTGATGAAATCGACACACATTATAGTGGTCAGGGATTTGTGCTTAGTTTGTATTTTGTCAATGAAGTATATGGAGGATAATGTGAGACTCCATAGATTCCCAAGGGAGATTGCTCGCAATTGAGATCCTCATTTTACCTATAGTGTGTGGAAGGATCTCCAACATGACTTCGTTTCTCAGATATTCCATTTAACTACTTTTCATCCATAAATTGATGGTCAAACAGTGTGGGAAATTCTAAATAATGAAGACATATTTATATCATTTTTAATAAATTTTAAAGGTTCATGGATTAGGTTCCTATACTTGGAATAGTTATCTTACAAAAAAATTTTCACTATACCATAAATATGGAACTGTTTGAAGCCTTGTATTTCTGACTGGGCCAGTTCCCAATATGCTAGACTAGTGTTAGAGAGACATTAATTATCGGGTATGAATTGACACAAAATAATATAGAAATGGTTTTGGTGATTAATTATAGTATAAAATATATTTATGATAATCATAATTCCAATAACTATCATATTAGTTCACCTCTAGAGTTCAACATTGGGGATCAACTATTCCAGAATGTGAATCCCTGTCATAGGATATGATGGTTTTTTCAGGTGAGTTAGCATTATCACTGGGTTGTTTGGACTTTCGTGGTTTTGGATCATGTTGGATCTATTGTTTATATGTTATAATATCCCCTTTGATATTATCCAAAAACATTTTTTTCTGCATCTTTCAAATATCTATTATTAACTTCATAATGAATTTCAAATCAGTGAATGAATGGATTTTGATATTGATGATGATGAGGCCTTTGGGGAGATTAATTTTGAGATCCATGACCTCTATGGGACGGTGTTGTTTGGGCATGCCATCCTCTTGGTATGTGTCTTTTGGAAACATGGTGAAGTGGATGAGAGTACCTAGGAACATGAGTCACAGATATATGTACAGTACCCTGAGCAGTTTGGAGTTTATCTCCTCTCTTGAAAAGTTTTTCATTTTGGCGATGTAAACTATTTTGGTCTTTGAGATGGATTTATATAATTTATTCTTTTTTATTGATATATTTTGATAGATATATGGTATGTGTGGGTTTTTATTTCCTTGTTTTGGTGGTTGTGTGGTTTTTTTGTTCCCAAAAGGTGGTAGTTAAGCTCTAATAATGATGAGAGTTTTGAAGGGTATCTCTTTGGGTAGATATTCAGATGATCACTTTATATTCCGATCCCAATTTATTTTGGATTCTTGAAGAAGATAATTTATTGAAGGGTGTCTAATATATGTTCTTAAATCCATGTTAAGAATACCTTTGTGGATTTTCTTTTACCATGGTTTTTAGAGGGGTGATGAATGATGTCTGTAGATGATCATGTATTAAATGCTGGATTTCTGGTGGATTTCACATCATCAAAATTTACACGATGTATAATTGGGTTTCACGATGTGTAAAATATTTGGTTTGAAATATAAATAAAGTCATTACCTGATGATTTTTCTGGTGAGAACCGAATTCATAGTATTACATGACATGAAATGTGATTACATGTCGTGTAATTCCCTGCTGTTTTATGTTATAAAACATTTCAAGTATCATGGGTTTTTAAACAAAACAACTTCTACAGATCTCTATAAAATATAGGCAACCATACGACCCCCTCTTTATCTTTTATGGAGATTCTATCATCATGGATCAATTTGTAGCATCCATTATTGATCTGTGGGGAATTGAGTTGATCCATGATGTTTTTTTCATTCATTTACCTATCATCCCTTCTAGTTTGATATAATATTCTTCATGTTCCACTTTATATGTGATGGTTGATGATCATTTATGTCTCTAATGGGGGTTTTAATGGTAATTGGTCGGTGATATTATTATAGATTTTCCTCAGGTGGAATTCAATCTTGTGGGAGGGGTGATCAGAGATCCATTTCATGGTATGTTCTAGATAAAATAATTTCAAAACCCTTTTGAGGAAGGGGATTCATTTCTTATCAATTTATTTATATTCAACCATACAATAAACAAATTTTGAACCTTGGATAGCCAAATCCATATTTTTATTTTCTAATAACACTTTTAAAGGCTAAGTGAAAACCTTCAAAAGTTCCAAAAAGATTAAACATTCTGGTGATTTAAGACCATCACAAACCACAATCTTCAAAAGCCAAAAACAAACACGACATCAAACAAAAATAAAATTTCAAAATCCTTGATGAAGCTGCTCTGTGCCAACCAAGGCTGGTCCATAGAAAACCATCACCCACCATCAACGCCACCCATGACACCACAATGCTTCCAAAAGAAACAACCATTTCAAATTTTTAAATTCAAAAGACAACCAAACTATCATCATGACTCGGTCGTCGTCCATCTCGGGAAGCACACCTGACACTGAAGACGTTGTCCAAACACCCCTCGGTCACCATCACCATTAGAAACTGCCTACCATCGACGCCAACCAATCATCGCTATAATTTTCACAATCCTTCATCACACCCATACGCTGGAGAACACATATCTTTAGAGCCGATCTATAGAACTCCATAACAACCGAGAACATCACCTCATTGTCGGATTCCATCGTCACCGCCATAAAGAACCTCAACGAAACTTCATAGAACATCATATCGTCGGCAAGGAACATCTTCATCCTCCAATGGTCAATGAATATGAAACCACTACAAGTCGCAAGACAGATCTAAATCACATCCCAAAGAATCGGGGAGACCATTGTACTACTCCACCTCAGAGCGAGTGGTGGAGACCTAGAGACATAGCAGAGAACCAGAGGGCGACGAACCAGAACAATCAAAACCATAAAAACCCTAACCAACGGAGTCAAACACAAAACCCCTCGCTGATCACTGCTGATGATGCAAGGATGAAATTCAAGCCATAACATTGCAAAGAACTGATAACAAAAGCAAGCCATCATAAGGTACAACATCATCAAATCTCAAACATCACTAGGCCAAGCATCATCTGAGGCCGCAAAAAACCACCAAGATCGATGGACCTCCAGAAACCGAGAAGAAACAAACAAAAAGAACCCCAAGATTTGAAGGGAACAAAAGTGAGATGTAGCTACCGAGACCGAGCACCGGAGCCACACCGCTGATACGCACCCTTGACGCCAAACACACCACCAAAACCATCCCAAAACCGCCAAAAACACCTTCATATAAGACCAAAATGTTCTATAGTACAAGGGAAAGGTAGAAAGAGGAGAGATGTGCGTTCGAGATAACAGGATAACCACTAAACATCGATACCAACAGATCCCAAACCACCATATCCCCTTTATGTCAAACCAAAGAGGGGTTTTGGCGTGAAGGTTCTGGAAATAAGAGCATGCTACCAACCTCCAAGGAACAGAAATCGATAGATAACAACATAGCATTACAGAACAACAACGGAGGAAGAAATGAAAGAAAAAAGAGGAAAGAAATAAAAAATCAAAAATAATACCAATGAACGAAGAACCACCCATCGTGATAAACGATGCAAGGAGCATCAGTGACGAGAACCAGAGTAGGAGAGGAAGAGGGAGGGGGATGGCAGGAGTAACCTTAGAACTCGGGGAGAGTTCCACCTGAAGATAACGTCACCATTTCCCTTGGATAGCTTCTTTCGTTGTACCTTGGATCATAATACAATTATCAAAATAATTATTTTCACCTGATTATTGAATTTTTGTCGAACTTATAGTGATGTTTTTATTTTGTACAATGATAACATTTTACCTCTTCATTTTATAGACAGTGTGATAGCTTTGAATTTATTTGATTAGAATTCTGTTCTTTATTGAAAATGGAAATGAACATAGTGATACAATTAATTGATAATTAATTTTCTAAATGAATTAAAGATTCATGTTAAATTAATCTATTTTTTTCGTAATTTGATGATAACCAAATTTATTGAAGTATGTATATTTAATGTAATTGGTAAATGATCCTAAATAATTTATATTCTTGTTTATAGAAAATTTGATTTCATTTTAATATAATTTTCAAATTAATATATTGCAGATGTGATTTCTTGTTGCATAGGTTTCCCATCATAGAACATGTGATAAGGAATCAATTATATCAATATGTAATATGAACATGTTGTGTGATAAAAACTATTTCCCATGAAGGGACTAAGTTGGAAATTTTCATAGGGAGTCCATGTTACCTATGCTTTGTGGTCTTGAAACCTCAGAGTGTCCGAATTATTGATGCCTATATTTAGGAATAACTGTCATGTTACTATGTTTTTTTCATAGTAATCATGATGTTTTGTGATCTTGTGAAAGAAGAGTATAGAGGGATATTGTGGTATGTGCATCGGGGAGGCCAATATGTGTTGTGAGCATGGGATGGCTATGAATTGAATGGTGTTTTGGTATTTAGGGTGGGGAGGCCTGTACATGTTGGGATCTTGGGACGATTGAGTCGGGATGGTTGTTGTTGTATGAGGGGTGAGGAGGCCAGGTTAATGTTGTAGTAGTTGTCACCTTGATTGGTGAGTTGAATCAGGACAAACATGTCGGTGCTGGGGAGGACACTATAGTTGAAAAAACAAGTTGATTCTAGGAATAAATGTTGTTATTAAAGGTGGATTCATTTTTGAATTAGATGATAGGAAGGTGGCCATGTTGCTGTTTATATGATTTCCTTTCCCCACTGATTGAGGTTGATGGTATTGGTTAATCTATATCAAATATTGGTGAATACATGAAGGGTATTCTACGTGCCTTCCATGTTTAGTTTCTCATGGTTGGATGTGTCAATGCTCCTGCTATAGGTGTAGAATACTCGAGAGGTACATCCTATACACATCCTGTAGATCCCCTTATATTGGCTAGATTGTAATGTTTTATTAGAACACATTGTAATATGGGATTTAATTATGCTAATAAATTAATAAATGTTTAACCAATGGGGTTGGAGCCTACGGGGATGTAATAACGAGGTTGTAATTTGGAGATATTAAAGGATTAGTTTTTCTTATTCTCAGAGGATATGGTTCTTTGTTGTGATGTTAATGTAATGTTATGTGGAAAATCTTAATTATTTATTTCTTGTCAAATAATTAATTAAAATAAAACAATTTAGGAAAAAATGGATAAAATAAGTTATCTTATCTCTTTAAATAGTTATGTTCTTATATGATATTTGGTGATAGATGTGGATTCTAGGAAATTGAGGTTTGATTGACATAGTTGAGTCAACGGCTAGGTTTTTTCCATTTTGTGATTATGAGCTATAATATATATATTGTTAATTTTTTTGATTCCATATGCGACTCCACCCTATATTTAAGGGAAACAAACACCCGTAGTGGAAGAACATCTTTTATCAATAGAAACTGTGGAAGAAAAACTAATACCACTCAAAGAAAACCACTTTACTCCAAATCTCCCAATTCTACAAACTCTAACACCACCAAACTCCCCAACTACCATGCCACAGTACTTAATATGTGAAATACATTACAATATCCTATGTCAAGATAGAAAATATATGAAAAATAAAAAAATTTCAAAAGTGGGGATGAGTACAAAAACTCAGTAGGTTTTCCCCCAATGAGTTCTCTAATAACTCCACTATGATATAAAATTTATCCTATTTATATAAAAAATAATATTAATCAATTTCTAAAATATTTTATATCAAAAAATAAATAAAATCCAAAATATATAGTTTTCCATTGAATGTACATAAACATCTATTTAACTCATTTATAATTCTATATTTGAATTCACATTCCATATTTTACAACAATCCCACACATTCATGATTTTTTGATAGTTCCATTCTCATGATCAGTCTCTCATCCAATCACATTGTTTACTCTTAACACACACCCCTAATCCGGGTTCACGTACCTTGTACCCAACTAGTACATGTCACTTATTAAGGGGGATGTCCAACATTAACTCACACCAAAACCAAGTACGATAAAACCATATTAACCAAAACATTTCAAAATTGTTCTTTAAAACGTCATTTTTATTGAAATCTTTTCCAAAATTACATTTTAATACTCTAGGTATGCTATATTTAAAAAAATTTAAAATCATTAAACCAATGCACATTTCATAACTATTCATCATGATTCCAATATTTCAACAGAAATGATAAATCACCACTATAATGAATATATAACATTCATGGAACAAAAAATTTCAGAATAAAAATATATAATTTAAAACAATTTGAAACATAACATTCATGTTCTAAATATAGTAGTCGAGTGTGAAGACACCTACCTTTAGGGTTTTGGAAAAAATGATAAACGATATTAAAACATTCTAAAATCACGATAGATATCCATGAACCTGCCTTAGATCTCATCACCTTTCATAATATAAACAAAATATTATCATTTTTAACATTTACGGCCTTAAAACTACAGATAGTGGGAATATATCTATGAATATGAAATATTGGTAGAAGTAGATCTACGAAATTCATCAAGAACGGTCATGAATGAGACCATAGTGAAGACATTGACTTCAAATCAGAAAGGGAATCCTTTGGATCACCTCTTATATGATGTAAAAACCTTTCATGACCTTTCAAAATAGTGAATAATGATTTAGGGCTACATTAGTGAAACAAATAATGATTTAGTGGGTAAAATGAGTGAGATACATACTATTAGGATGTCACATTTATCTCATGGATGGTTAGTCACTTGGTTAAAAAACGTGTGAGATAACCATATGGTAGCCACTACCTCAAGGTTTGAGCCTCACATGATTGGATATCCAAGTTTACAAACTATGTTCTAGCCATACCAAAGCCCACTGTCCAACATAGCATGGTTTCTCTTAGATAACCACATTTTTTAGACAAACAACCTGCCTCCCCTACACCATCTGCTTTACCTCCATCTAAATATGAACGGTTTCATGTAGGCATTTCATGATGTTCCATAACCGTGCACCAATCTTGAACCTATATTAATGGACCATAAACACTCCAAAATATCTCCAAAATCACCCAATCATAACTCCAAAATTATATATACATAAAATAAATAAAAGAATGGTTAATTTCTTAAAACTAAAGGAGATAAAGTTAAATATTATGTTGGTGAAATATTTTTAAAAACAATTTATTTTTCATGGTTTATGATATGGTTAAGTGATGAAATGTTTATGAAACCCATTTTAATTATGCAGGTTATGATTGGATGATACAATGAATGTTTTATGATATTATGGACCACCCAAGTATGTTTTTCAACGTGGGATGTGAGGGATATAAGTCTAACTCCAATTAATTTTTTAATTATTTATATCTCATGAGAAAAAAATTAAAATCCAGAAGACGGGCATGATCCACATTGGGAAAAAGATGTATCCTAATCCACAATAAGAAATATGTGATTATTCCATCTCCACTACTTTTGTGGTCTTAGTAGTGAACATTGACATATGAAATCTAATTTTCTATATTTTTGATGGTTATACTGATTTATGAAATGTGAATATTGTTAATTCTAGTTTTATAACTATTTCACACACTCATGAGTACCATTATCAGAAATGATAATGTTTTATACCATGAATCACATTTATGATCTATGATAGGATTAGTATGACCATGATAATTTATGTTCATTATCAAATATCATTATTCATATAGAATTATTTCAAGTGATTATATATTGATATTTCTAATTTTTAAACATTCCATGATTTTGTGCTCACCGATTCTTTTATTATTTTCTATATGTTATGAATAATGGTTTAGGTATAGTTTTCCTTAGATGAGTACTATCCCAGATGATAACAGTGGGAGATGTTGAATAAATTTCATGAAATGTGCATAATGTGTTTCTTGTCACTAATGACTAGAATGTAATATTATCATCGGCCTTCATTTTATGATATCTATTGAATATTCAAATATAAAGATGTGATATTTATCTATAAACCACTAGGATTTTATAATCCATCATGATTTCAATTTCCAACTCTTATGACCATATAGTTAGGAAATATTTCATCACATATACATATTAAATTTACTATATTCTAACTAGTTTTATAATATCCATTTTTATAAAGGGATTAATTGGTTATTTTACATTTTCCATCAATTAAGTTGGCTAAAAATTAGTAAATTTGACAACATGTCTTATCTCATTGCACATGTCACGACCCGCCTTCGGGGTCCGTGCCGTGACTACCCCAAGCCCGCCTTCCATAGGCCAGGGGCTGGCGACTAGCACCAAGGCGTAAATCCCAGTAAAAAGGGAAGGCATTGCCTTTGTAAAGTAAACAAACTCCACAGAGTAAACAAGCGGAAAGTAAACACTAAACAAAAGCAGAGTACAACTGAAAATGCGGAAAAGTAAATGGGCCAGTATACAAACCCAAACTGAAAGTAAAGTACAACTCGAAAGGGAAAACAACAACTGAAAAGAAAAAGCCGCTACTCCGAGCTGTCCACTGGAAATCCCACCTGAAGGGTGGGTACAGATAGCTCCTCTGCTCCACGGGTCCCGCCGTCCGCTCCGAGCACGTCCCGCCCAGTGGTCCACCTCCGGGTACCGTCCCGCTCTGCAAGTCTCAGCTAAGGTCAACGCTGTCCGTCGTCTGCAACCAACACAATGTAGTGCGGGCAAAGCCCGTGCATGGGTGAGTATAAGCTACTCAGTAGGGACCCCGAGACCCCTGAAGGTCTCTCAAATCCACAAAGGATAAACCACGAAGAAAAGTAACTATCATGAAGTAATAACTGACACTGCTTAGGTATATTCCCATACATATACCTAAGTCATTAATTCAAATACGCTCTATCCTCCGAGCCCAAGTACAACTCAGTACACACAGGAAGTAAACGTATTCCACACAGGAAAGCAAAACGTAATCCACACAGGATTGCACAACACAATCCACACAGGAAAGCAATAGAATTCAGCTCACACAGGTATACTTCTTCAAGGACGATAAAGATGATCACTGATCCATCTAAGTCGTCGAACCCACGAAGGATCGATAGGTAACTAACCCCCGCAAAGACCACACAGGATCGGGCCCACACAGGACCTGTAGGCGCTGGCTCACACAGAACCGCTGAGCGCGGATCCACACAGGATCGGACCCACACAGGATCGGGCCCACACAGGACCTGTAGCACTGATCCACGTAGGATCGTTGAGTGCTGAAGTCGTCGTTGTCGAATCCACACAGGATCTTTGTACTGTCGTCGTCGCAGTCACAGTAGCTGTCGTAGCAGTAGTAGTCACAGTATCAGTCGCAGCCAGCACTAGGGTTCCCGCACACAACAAGCTCGTTCGGAGGGTCCGCTCCACGAGCCGAGAGGCTGATACATCAACTGTCACAAAGACCAGAGTTGATGTATCCAAAAGTTCCGTATCGTCAACAGGAACTCAACGCAACAGACGGCGCGTCGATCGGACGCCCGGTCTGAGAGTTATTGGCATTTTCGTCCCCGGGGCCCGGTTGGTTTTTAAGGCAAAATCAACCCGACCGTAGTCCACCTGCGTCCAAACCTCGGGCAGAGTATGCCAAAATATCTATCTCACTAAGAGGAACACAACGCGACTGACGGCACGTCAATCGGACGTCCGTAGATCAAGATATGAGCGTTTCCGCTCCGAAGGCCCGGTTGGTTTCGTGAACGAACCAACCCGGCCGAACTCAAAGTGATCCGAAACCTTGAGTGCGATATACCAAAATGACCGTCTCGATCCAAGAATCGCGTTTCCGTAGACGGTTCGTCGAACGGAGGTCCGAGGCTCAAGTTATGGCCAAAAGACCAGAACTGGTTCGAAACGGGGGGGTCCGGGTTCGGGCCGACCCGGCCCGACCCCCCCTGGGGCGGCACGGCGGCCGCGGCGGCCTGGCGGCCTGGCGCCGCACGAGGGTGGCACGCGGGGGGCTAAGCCCCCGCTTCCTGGAGATGGCGGCGCGGCTATATGCCGCGCCCATTTTTTTTAAAACGCCCCCCCCCCCCCACGTGGGGGGCCTGATTGTGCGGAACCGGGGGGCCGGCTGCCCCCCTCCCTTCAAAGAACCGCCCCCCTCATAAAGAAGGGGGTTCTTGTATGTTGGTCGGGGGATTAATTCCCCCGGTTTAATGCCTTCCGGCCGGCCAGCTGGCCGGCCGGTTTTCTCCAACGGGACCCGAAATTCCGGTCCCCCCTTCGGCTTCCGACGCCGGCGGTCCGGCCGCCGGTCTTCTCTTCCCGCCGCGGCCCGGAACCGGCCACGGTCTCCTCGTCCCGCCGCGGCCCGGAACCGGCCGCGGTGTTCGTCGTCCGGCGCGGTGCGACGGCACCGCGCCCCTTCGCCGTGCCTTGATTCCTTTCAACGCGGCGCGACGGCGTCGCGTTCTTGAAGATTCTTCCTCAGCGTGGCGCGACGGCGCCGCGTAAAATAATTGCACGATTATCCGTGTGGTGTGACGACACCACGCCACTTTGCTTCCACCTGCAAGAATAAACAACAAGAACGATGGATGGGGGTTCGGCCGTGTTCATGCGGTCCGGCCCCCTCACGTTAAACAATAACGCAACTTAAATTATTTCAAAGCCACACGTTAGACTTGCTAAAATTCATGATCAAAAAATAGAATAACTAAACAATAATCAACAACCCCTACCTCGGGTATAAGGTTCGAAGATTGTCAACGTTCCGCGGAAGACGACGTCGCGGAGGTCGGGCGTCGCGGTAGCCGTTCGTCGAATCTGATGACGAAGGGATGCGTCCGAAGAGACACGTCGTTGGAGAAACTTCTTATGTCGACGAAGGGAATCCGAGGAGGAAGCGGCGTTCCCACTCGTTGACACGGAAGACGAAGAAGAGCTGAGCGGCGTTCTTCGTCGGGACTTGAGCGTTCTTCGACAAGTTGAGCGTTCTTCGTGATCTTCGTCAGAGATGAAGAAGAAGAAGAAAAATCTCCCCACCTCTCAAGAAGACAAACAATTAACCAAAATAAAATGAGACAACATCTTATTTTATTAACACATAACACACTAGAATTTCAAATGTTTGAAATTCAAAAGGATTAACTCCCATAATTAAATAAGTAACTCAAGTCATTTAATGAGGTGTTAAGGGAGTTGAGAGAATATGAAAGGTTTAGGGGTTCGTGTGGGCCCCACCACACTTAATCCTCCCAAGGGAGGTTAAGTGGGTGTGGGTCCCACTTCCAACCCCCTTTGGTAGGTTTTATCAAGTTATAATAAAATTTGTTCTTCACAAATTTTATTTAACTCAAACTAAAAACCCCAAAACTAACTTTCAACCCGCAACAAACGCAACTTCCGAAAAGGTCTCTTTAAACGAATATCGGTGCTGCGAGTTCATCGGTGCCCTCAGATTTCAATTCCGAGCACCGGATCAAAAGTTAGGAAATCCCGCTCGTTCGTTAACTGAACGTACCCGAGCCAAACTTCGGAAATTGATTCTAGGCACTCTGGGCCTCGGAATCAGGTGCCGTCTGAAACCGCGCTCTTGTAAAATTCTAAAGAAAATTAAGAACAAAATTTTCCTTGAATTTTACGGGTCTTTACATTACTCCCACCTCAGGGCTTTACGTCCCCGTAAAGTTACATAAAAAACTAGGGAAACAAATGAGGGTACTGAGAACGCATCTGAGCCTCCCGCTCCCATGTGCTCTCCTGGAGATTCCCGTGCTGCCATCTGATGCGCACAAGAGGAATCGATCGCCCACGCAGGACCCGCTCCTGTCGATCCTCTATCTCCACCAGGACCTCCGTAAAAGTTTCCCCATCGTCAACGTCAAGCTCCCCATGATCAATGATGTGCGTCGGGTCGTGCACGTATCTCCTCAGCTGAGATACGTGGAAGACGTCGTGCACCCGGTGCAACTGAGGTGGTAGAGCCAGACGATAAGCCACCTCGCCAACCCTGCTGAGGACCTGGAAGGGTCCGATGAAGCGCGGAGATAACTTGCCGCCTCGGCCAAATCTCCGAATACCACGTCGAGGTGAGACCCGCAAGAAGACGTGGTCCCCATCCTCGAACTCTAGTGGCCTCCGCCTCCTGTCAGCATAAGACTTATGCCGGCTCTGAGCTGTCCTCATCCGCTCCTGGATGACCTGGACTTTCTCGTTCGTGGCCTGGACCATCTCCGGTCCCACCAGTGCTGACTCTCCAGGGTCTGTCCAGCACAAAGGAGATCTACAAGGTCGGCCGTACAATGCCTCGTACGGTGCCATCCCGATGGTGGAGTGGTAGCTGTTGTTGTACGCAAACTCCACCAAGGGTAGGTGGTCCTCCCAGCTACGACCAAAGTCGAGGACACATGAGCGGAGCATGTCCTCGAGTGTCTGAATGGTCCTTTCCGTCTGACCATCTGTCTGAGGGTGAAAAGCGGTGCTAAGACGTAGTTGTGTCCCGAATGCCTCCTGTAACCCCTTCCAAAGCCGGGAAGTAAAGCGGGCATCTCGATCGGAGACGATATATGATGGCACGCCGTGGAGCCGCACAATCTCCTGAATGTAGAGACGTCACAAGCTCTCTACTGAGCCCTACTCTCTGATGGGTAAGAAGTGTGCCGACTTGGTGAGTCGGTCAACAATCACCCAGATGGAGTCGTGACCTCTAGAAGTGCGTGGAAGTCCAGTCACGAAGTCCATAGATATGCCGTCCCACTTCCACTCCGGAACCTCCAAGGGCTGTACCAAGCCCGTTGGTACCTGATGCTCAGCCTTCACCTACTGGCAGGTGAGGCATCGAGAAACGAACTCTGCTACTGACTTCTTCATGCCCAGCCACCAGTGCTGTCGTCTGAGGTACCGGTACATCTTCGCAACTCTAGGATGTACCACCAAAGGAGAAGTGTGAAACTCTCTCAGCACTTCCTCTCGCAAAGCAACTGGTACCATGGTACGTCTTCTGAAAAGGATGTCGTGCTCTGCTCCAAGGGAGAAACCATCAGGTGCCTGTCTCGAGGATATCTGTGCACGCCGTGTCTCACAGTCATCGTCCTCACGCTGTGCCTCCTTGACCCGCTGTAGTAGTGGAGGAGTGACTGTGAGAGATTGAAGAAAGGCTGCTCCATCTCTATCCACGAAGGATATCTGCAAAGAGGCTAGCTGCTCCGTCGCCTCCTCAAGTAGCTGAATGCCCGTCCTCCTGCTGAGGGCATCGGCTACTACGTTCCCCTTCCCAGGAGTATAGACTATCTCAAAGTCATAGTCCTGGAGGAACTCGAGCCATCGTCACTGTCTCAGGTTCAGGTCCTTCTGCGAGAAGATATACCTGAGACTCTGATGATCAGAAAAGACTGTAAAGCGCTCGCCCATCAGATAGTGTCGCCATGTCTTCAGAGAGAAGACCACTGCTGCTAACTCCAGGTCATGGGTAGCGTAGTTCTACTCATGCGGCCTCAACTGACGTGATCCATAGGCGATCACGGCCCGCTCCTGCATCAGAACACATCCGAGTCCGGTCCCTGATGCATCGCAGTAGACTACGTACCCTACTCCCTCTTCAGGCAACCTCAAGATAGGTGCACTAGTCAATCTCTGTCTCAGCTCCTGGAAGCTCTGCTGACATCTGTCTGACCACACGAAGGGTTTCCCCTTCTTCTTCAAATCTGTGAGTGATGCCGCAACTCTAGAGAAGTCTGGCACGAATCTCTGATAGTATCCAGCTAGTCCCAAGAAACTCCGAACCTCAGTCACGCTCCTGGGTGGCTCCCAAGCTAACACAGCCTTAATCTTCACGGGATCCACTGCAACTCCCTCCTCAGAGATAACATGTCCCAAAAAGTGGACCTCACGTATCGAGAACTGGCACTTTGAGAGCTTACCATAAAGCTGGTGCTCTCGGAGTGTGTCAAGAACAACTCGCAAGTGATAGGCGTGCTCCTCCTCTGTCGTAGAGTAAATCAGAATGTCGTCGATGAAGACCACGACAAACCGATCAAGGTATGGCTGAAAGATCCTGTTCATGAGAGCCATGAATACTGCTGGAGCATTGGTTACACCGAAAGGCATAACCAAGAACTCATAGTGGCCATACCGACATCTGAAGGCTATCTTCTGCACATCCTCGTCTCTGACTCTGAGCTGATGGTAGCCTGACATGAGGTCTATCTTCGAGAACCACCGTGCTCCCTTGAGCTGATCAAAGAGGTCATCAATCCTCGGTAGCGGATACTTTTTCCTCACTGTCACCTGGTTCAGGCGACGATAGTCAACACAAAGTCGCAAGCTCCCGTCCGCCTTCTTGGCGAACAAAATCGGGGAAGCCCAGGGTGAAACACTAGGTCGAATGAACCCCTTGCCCTACAAGTCTTCCAACTGTACCCGTAGCTCTCGAAGCTCGGCGGGGGCCATCCGATATGCTGGAGTGTATATCAGGGTTGTCCCGGGGTACAAGTCAATATAAAAGTCTACCTCTCTGCGAGGAGGTAGCCCTGGAACATCGTCGGGAAAAACGCCCGCAAACTGATCCACCACTGCAGGAAAACCAGGACTCCGCACGTCAACTGCTCCAAGGATGAGGCTAGCCAACTGATGAGTGATGGGCTGTCCTCTCCTCCACGGAAGTCCATCCTGTGCTGCTAAGGCTCCCTTCTCTCCGGTGAAGGTGAACCTGTTCCCGTCGGTGCGTACACATCGCACCTTGCGCCTAAAACAGTCAATCTGTGCATGGACCGTAGATAGCCAATCCATGCCCAAGATGATGTCGTAAGGCCTCGACGCTGCTACAAGAAGATCCCAGCCGAAGCTCTCTCCTCCTAGAGTAAGCTCACACTGCCGGCACCAGTGCGTAATCGTCGAGTCTGCTCCCGTAGGAGTCTCTAGCCGTATGGATCGAGCCAACGGCTCTGTCGGAATCTCCGAGCTCCGAACAAGGGCAGCGGCTATGAAAGAGTGACTCGCTCCTGTGTCTATAAGAACTGCAGCAAGGGTGGAGTAGACACAGATAGTACCTCGAATCATCTTGGGTGCGCCGTGGTCGTAGGCCTCTGCTTCCAGGAGCTGTGCATGTCGCTGCCCGGCAGCTCCCTGTGGTCGGGGTGGACCTCCTGGTGGTGGTGGTGGTAGAGCCTCAAAGCGTCGGCCACCACCGGATGCTCGTCCAGCTCCTCTGCCTCGTCCGACTCCTCCCTGCGGACCGCCACGGTCGACCCGCTGCCTCTGCCTCGGTGGTCCCTCAACCGTCTGCTGCTCCTCGGCACGGCGGGTCGGGCAGTCACGAGCCATGTGGCCCTGCCCGCCGCACGAGTAGCACTGTCTGCCTCTCGTAAGACTGGCTCCGCGCTGTGTGCCCCGCACTGCTGAGCCAGTGTCCTGAGGTCGTCTGCCCGAAGGTCTGGTCTTTCTGGACCCCTGAGTCATCCGTCGACTGCCTGCTGCAGATGACTCTGCCACGTGCCGCCCTGCGGTGGGTCGCTGTGCTGGTGTAGACTCAGCAAGGAAGCTCTCGATCAGAAGGGCCCGCTCCAGTACTCCTGTCTGAGTCGGTATGCTGAGGGAGATCAGCGATGCCCTGATCTCAGGTCCCAAACCCTACTCGAAGGTCCGGGCCCATAAGAATGGGTCACGTACCATGTCGGTTGAGTAGCGCGAGAGATCGGAAAATCTCGCCGAGTACTGAGCGACCATCATGCTGCCCTGCCGCAGCTGTAGAAGCTCCTGGATACGCACCGCACGAAGGGTGGCTAGGACGAACTCCGAGCGGAAGAGGCTCTCAAAGTCCGTCCAAAGTAGGGATGCCTCATCGTGCACCTGGAGCATCAAGCTCCACCATCTTCCTGCTGCTGCGTGTAGTAGGCTCGCAGCGAGGATCACCATGAGGTCTCCTGGTGTCCTCACTAGCCTAAACACTCGAACCACTGCCTCCAGCTAGTCCTCTGCTGCCTGGGGATCCGTCTCCCCGTGAAACCTGGGCGGTCGCTGGCGCTGAAACTCATGCAGTGCGCTGAGGCGACGTGCATCGTCAGCGGCTGCTGCTGGAAGCATCGGGGGATCGGCGGGTAAAGGTACCGCCGGTGCCACTACTGGAAAAGGGCCCTACACCGAGGCCTCGTCGCTCGGTGGGCTGTCGTCTCGCTCGACTCTCGGAACCCTAGCTGGCTGTCGTCGTGGGGCCATCCTGAAAAGGAAAAAGGTGCGCCACGGTTAGAACAGTATACCTGGTGAGCTGATATATGTAATCACAAAGAAAACTTTGAAACACACACGCAATCAATGTTTTCGTGCATTAAGTCGGAAATCAGAAGTCAGGGTCCTGGTGTACGGATACGTCGGCCGCCGCACCAACACTGGACTCCCTGGACTGATAACCACACTCAATACGCTAAACATTATTGCTTCACATAGAAAGATCAGAGTTCGCGGTAGAACCGAACTCCTCTGATACCAATTTGTCACGACCCGCCTTCGGGGTCCGTGCTGTGACTACCCCAAGCCCGCCTTCCATAGGCCAGGGGCTAGCGACTAGCAACAAGGCGTAAATCCCAGTAAAAAGGGAAGGCATTGCCTTTGTAAAGTAAACAAACTCCACAGAGTAAACAAGCGGAAAGTAAACACTAAACAAAAGCAGAGTACAACTGAAAGTGCGGAAAAGTAAATGGGCCAGTATACAAACCCAAACTGAAAGTAAAGTACAACTCGAAAGGGAAAACAACAACTGAAAAGAAAAAGCCGCTACTCCGAGATGTCCACTGGAAATCCCACCTGAAGGGTGGGTACAGATAGCTCCTCTGCTCCACGGGTCCCGTCGTCCGCTCCGAGCACGTCCCGCCCAGTGGTCCACCTCCGGGTACCGTCCCGCTCTGCAAGCCTCAGCTAAGGTCAACGCTGCCCATCGTCTGCAACCAACACAACGTAGTGCGGGCAAAGCCCGTGCAGGGGTGAGTATAAGCTACTCAGTAGGGACCCCGAGACCCCTGAAGGTCTCTCAAATCCACAAAGGATAAACCACAAAGAAAAGTAACAATCATGAAGTAATAACCGACACTGCTTAGGTATATGCCCATACATATACCTAAGTCATTAATTCAAATACGCTCTATCCTCCGAGCCCAAGTACAACTCATTCCACACAGGAAGTAAACGTATTCCACACAGGAAAGCAAAACGTAATCCACACAGGATTGCACAACACAATCCACAGAGGAAAGCAATAGAATTCAGCTCACACAGGTATACTTCTTCAAGGACGATAAATATGATCACTGATCCATCTAAGTCGTCGGACCCACGAAGGATCGATAGGTAACTAACCCCCGCAAAGACCACACAGGATCGGGCCCACACAGGACCTGTAGGCGCTGGCTCACACAGAACCGCTGAGCACGGATCCACACAGGATCGGACCCACACAGGATCGGGCCCACACAGGACCTGTAGCACTGATCCACGTAGGATCGCTGAGTGCTGAAGTCGTCGTTGTCGAATCCACACAGGATCTCTGTACTGTCGTCGTCGTAGTCACAGTAGCTGTCGTAGCAGTAGTAGTCACAGTATCAGTCGCAGCCAGCACTAGGGTTCCCGCACACAGCAAGCTCGTTCGGAGGGTCCGCTCCACGAGCCGAGAGTCTGATACATCAACTGTCACAAAGACCAGAGTTGATGTATCCAAAAGTTCCGTATCGTCAACAGGAACTCAACGCAACAGACGGCGCGTCGATCGGACGCCCGGTCTGAGAGTTATTGGTATTTTCGTCCCCAGGGCCCGGTTGGTTTTTAAGGCAAAATCAACCCGACCCTACTCCACCTGCGTCCAAACCTCGGGCGGAGTATGCCAAAAGATCTATCTCACTAAGAGGAACACAACGCGACTGACGGCACGTCAATCGGACGTCCGTAGCTCAAGATATGAGCGTTTCCGCTCCGAAGGCCCAGTTGGTTTCGTGAACGAACCAACCCGGCCGAACTCATAGTGATCCGAAACCTTGAGTGTGATATACCAAAACGACCGTCTCGATCCAAGGATCGCGTTGCCGCAGACGGTTCGTCGAACGGAGGTCCGAGGCTCATGTTATGGCCAAAATACCGAAACTGGTTCGAAACGGGGGGGTCCGGGTCCGGGCCGACCCGGCCCGACCCCCCCCCCCCCCTGGGGCGGCCCGGCGGCCTGGCGCCGCATGAGGGCGGCACGCGGGGGGCTATGCCCCCGCTTCCTGGAGATGGCGGCGCGGCTATATGCCACGCCCATTTTTTTTAAAACGCCCCCCCCCCCCCACGTGGGGGGCCTGATTGTGCGGAACCGGGGGGCCGGCTGCCCCCCTCCCTTCAAAGAACCGCCCCCCTCATAAAGAGGGGGGTTTTTGTATGTTGGCCGGGGGATTAATTCCCCCGGTTTAATGCCTTCCGGCCGGCCAGCTGGCCGGCCGGTTTTCTCCAACGGGACCGGAAATTCCGGTCCCCCCTTCGGCTTCCGACGCCGGCGGTCCGGCCGCCGGTCTTCTCTTCCCACCGCGGCCCGGAACCGGCCGCGGTTTCCTCATCCCGCCGCGGCCCGGAACCGGCCGCGGTGTCCGTCTTCCGGCGCAGTGCGACAGCACCGCGCCCCTTCGTCGTGCCTTGATTCCTTTCAACGCGGCGCGACGGCGTCACGTTCTTGAAGATTCTTCCTCGGCGTGGCGTGACGGCGCCGCGTAAAATAATTGCACGATTATCCGCGTGGTGCGACGGCACCACGCCACTTTGCTTCCACCCGCAAGAATAAACAACAAGAACGATGGAGGGGGGTTCGACCGTGTTCATGCGGTCCGGCCCCCTCACGTTGAACAATAACGCAACTTAAATTATTTCAAATCCACACGTTAGACTTTCTAAAATTCATGATCAAAAATTAGAATAACTAAACAATAATCAACAACCCCTACCTCGGGTATAAGGTTCGAAGATTGTCAACGTTCCGCGGAAGACGACGTCGCGGAGGTCGGGCGTCGCGGTAGCCGTTCGTCGAATCCGATGACGAAGGGATGCGTCCGAAGAGACACGTCGTTGGCGAAACTTCTTATGTCGACGAAGGGAATCCGAGGAGGAAGCGACGTTCCCACTCGTTGACACGGAAGACGAAGAAGAGCGGAGCGGAGTTCTTCGTCGGGACTTGAGCGTTCTTCGACAAGTTGAGTGTTCTTCGTGATCTTCGTCAGAGATGAAGAATACGAAGAAAAAGCTCTCCACCTCTCAAGAAGACAAACAATTAACCAAAATAAAATAAGACAACATCTTATTTTATTAACACATAACACACTAGAATTTCAAATGATTGAAATTCAAAAGGATTAACTCCCATAATTAAATAAGTAACTCAAGTCATTTAATGAGGCGTTAAGGGAGTTGAGAGAATATGAAAGGTTTAGGGGTTCGTGTGGCCCCACCACACTTAATCCTCCCAAGGGAGGTTAAGTGGGTGTGGGTCCCACTTCCAACCCCCTTTGATAGGTTTTATCAAGTTATAATAAAATTTGTTCTTCACAAATTTTATTTAACTCAAACTAAAAACCCCAAAACTAACTTTCAACCCGCAACAAATGCAACTTCCGAAAATGTCTCTTTATGCGAATATCGGTGCTACGAGTTCATCGGTGCCCTCGGATTTCAATTCCGAGCACCGGATCAAAAGTTAGGAAATCCCGCTCGTTCGTTCACTGAACGTACCCGAGCCAAACTTCGGAAATTGATTCCGGGCACTCCGGGCCTCGGAATCAGGTGCCGTCTGAAACCGCGCTCTTGTAAAATTCTAAAGAAAATTAAGAAAAAAAATTTCCTTGAATTTTACGGGTCTTTACAGCACAATCCCTACTTATAATTTTTAGATTTTTATCTATACATTTTTGTAGTCAGTTCAACATGTTTTATAGAGATATTTATATCTATACCAATATGAACATGTTTTTACTAAATTTACTAAAATCTGGATGTTTGATTTGTCCCATATATATTGGGATTCACAGACATCACGAAATTATACATAATTTTGACTCTCAATTGAATTTAGAAGCACAACATCAATATTGGTTTAACATTCCGATCTACTTTCATTGTTGGATTCTTGAGAGGATTTGATTCGACAACCATGTCAAAAAATGTATATCATAAACTAGACTTACATTATTTATTAACCTTCTATAATATATGTTAATGACTTATCTTCAAAATATGTTGATTGGTTATTGGGGTTTGAATATAACAATAATCCTTATAGTAATTTATATTATGATTTTTAAAACCAAAAAACAATTATGAGAACTAAAATATAATATTCATGGGGTCTTTGTTCCCTCTCAATGATTTTTTTGGGTGCAATAGGTTATCCTTTAACTTAATATCATACAACCATTATTTAGGGATACGTTTATATGGACCATCAATCATATTAATCCAAAAATAAATATTCAGTATTAAAAATATATTACAACACCACAACATATAATTATTCTATTCTATTTCAAAATATAGGTAGTCTTTCTATATTGATATTATTTTTGAAATTATGAATGAAAAAAATTGGATTCATTGTTTTGGAGAAAAATCATGATATGATATACTTCACACGTTATGTTAGTGTTGGTGATTCAAAATTAATAATTTACCATGTTATGTAAGAAAATTTAAATTTAATCTCTTCCTTCTTGAAAAAAAATTCAAATTAATCTGAATGAATTTAATTTGAGGACTCCCATTTCAATGATATAAGTGTGGCGGTTTCACAAGATGATTTAACGATCATTCATCCACCATTTTGAGTATAATTTTATGTATGACTATTCTTGAATGTTTTTTGGAAATAGTTCTATCATCAACATGTTGGTATTTTCAATGTATTTCTAATTCGTGACATATAAGTTGGAAATATATTTAATGAAATTTTAAATTGATATAATATATATCATATGTAGTTGAAGAAATTAAATTTTACCATTACTTGTTATCTTTATAATTTTATCCTCATTAATTTTAAATATCCAGATAGTAATTTGCATTATCATTCTCCCTATCTTATTTAAATCCTATATTTGTATAAAATACAAATATAGAGACCAATAGATATTCTCTATTGTATATAACACTTCAATAACAACATACTAAAACACCAAATTATCAAAATGAAATCATTGAATATTTTAGTGAACAGAGGAATCTATTTCCATGAAATGTTGATAGATTCTTATATAATATTTAAATTAATTTCAAAGTGTTATAACTATAGATATAATTTTACAATGATTATTCTATGGAAACATATTAATCCACTAGTGTTGAAATCTAATCAGGTACCCCCATTATGCATGTGAATATATTGTTCAACACATATATGGTTAAATCATACTAGAGTTACATATTATTATAGTAGAGGTATTTGGATGATTTAATTCACAAATTATGAAATTTCAATATCTAATTTACTTTAGTTCTCAAAACCAACATATTAATAACAATAATTACCAATATAACTAAATTTTGTTATTGGTTGATCGCATCCCAATTTTGAATCTATTGCATGACACGACCATTTATCTTCTACACATTTCTAAAACAATTTTTTCAAACCTACATATCCTACTTGGAAGGGATGGATTATGATATTATGATTTGGGGAACATTCATTTTTTGTAATAATATCATATAATATTGTCAAAAATAAATTGATCATTTTGTAAACTATTCAAATTTGTTACTAATATTTAGATATCAAATAGAATAGAAATCTAGATCCTTAATGTGGTAAAAGAGGACCTAAAGAAAATTTAATGTCCTTCTATTATATTATATCATTCCTTAAAAAGGGGTAAATTATATCTTTTAAAATTTGTGTATAGATAAAAAAATTCATTTTAAATCATTTTGATAAAGCTAAATTGTATATAACCTTTTCAATAAATATATTATAAATAGATATATATATATATATATATATAATTATTTATGTATAAAACTGTATGAATTATAGGAATTGAATGTATAATTGGATGTGGTGATTTTACATGGTTCAAATCCTATTAGGGAAGCCTACACCTCTCATTTTTCCAACTCCCTTGAGGACATGTAATTTATAAAAAAATAACTTAATCAATTACATTAATTGGATGGGGATTATACCCTATCTAGGTTGACAAAATATCATTTGTTCAATCACTGTATTTCACATGTGACAAGTGCCACCAATATTACATATAGAAAACAATCATCATAAGGAATCCCATTTTCATCCAACAGGTATCATACTAGTTGTTAACCATACCTTCATTTTTCTATTATTATAGATCAACATGATATGATATGATGTATCTTCATAACCAAATTGAGATTTATTTCATTCATTGAGAGTCACGAAATATTGTTTTTTCAATCTTATATCATGAAACATTACCTCTTACAAATAATCAAGTCATTAAATCATTATAAAACTCATCATTATGATTATCTGATCTCGTAACTCAAGATCGAATCCCTTAAAAACACTTAAATTAGGATTTTATAATGATATGAAATTATAAATATGTTTTCTAATATATTTTAATACATTTAATACTGCGATCTAAATTTTTTAGCCTAATCAATTAAATATTTTAGCATAAAATATATGCCAATATATATATTTTTCTATGACATTTTACATTGAAACCCATACTATTGCAATGAGTTTATAGAGCTATTATACTTACTCACTAATAGTTGTAGAATATTATTCATCATCAAATTACCATATTTCTCATTATAGAGCATATTCTTATCTATTTTCACATTCCATATCCATACACAAACAATTTCAATTGTTCTATCATTTTTAGGTATTATTTTATCTGATAATACATACTAACATATATGGTTTTATTAAATTAACTATCATTTTCAATATTCAATATTAATATTTATGTAGATAATATAACTGATGACCAAAATGTATCATTGTAAATGGATATATTATGGTTTACCGTGATTTTTTTCTTATGAAAAGGATTCCACATGTAACAACATTTTTTGAATTCTCAATCAAAAATAACTAAAACTAAAAAGTTTATCTAAAAAAATTTGATATTAGACCAAATTTTTTTTAAAATATTTAATATACACGGTATGTTTCTTTATGTAAGATTTATAATTTGAAAATAAATAAATTGTTTCTCATGATTTTTTAAAATACGACAATAATAACACAACAACGTAGAGTGAAGATTCTATCATATGGTTTGAGGCTTATTTAACGAAGCAACATGGAACCATATTAAAATATCAAATTATATATAAATGATTATACTTATTTTTCATGTATTATTTTGATCAATTATATTTTATATTTACATAATATAATAAAAACACAAATCATCGAGAGATCTTGTATTTCAATATTTAAATACATTTTATTTTGGTCATTTTTATAGATAAAATAATCTAATTATATTATTCCTACCACAAATTTATTCTCCCTAGAATAGAATGAATCACATTGATTAATGGTGTAATGTGAAAAATAGTAAATAAAACAACAAAATCATCATTAATTATAAATTACTAATAAAATCAATTCAAGACATTTAATATTTATGGCACATATGAATGTGTTTTTTGTCATTACTCTCCAATACATGATTAGAATAAAAATCACTGATAACGGATTTTAAAAAATTAATGATGTTTTGAATATGAATGAAAAAAATTATCAACAATTAATATAAAATATCTAGGATTACTTTTATTCTATAATCATGGTTCACTAAATTTTCAAATAACTGTGATGTTTTATATAATATTTTACATTACCACCAACATTGTTGGGAAACCAAAATTATTACATGGTGAAATAATTAAACAGTAGCCCATAATAATATGTGTGTACTATAAATATCTTATGGGAGGCTAAAATATATAAAGTATGTAAAGAAACATAAACATAGTAAAAATATCATATGCCCAAAAGAAATATAATACATAGGGAAAAGATTTTACATGTCCTAAATACCTAACATATATAATATATTTTATTTATTTTATTTATCTTAAATTGATAAAAATTAACATTTGTTGATAAAAATATCATATGAACATGAAAAACCCAAATAAAAATATGAAATATACCTTTATAACATCTAGAAATTCCGTATGTAGAATAGATATTATAAGACATATTTAAATTAATTACAAACTCTTTTAAATCACCTCTAAGCCTTAGTAGAAATATAAAATCACATTATGACCACATAAAATCATTCTGATATATAAATAGAATAATTATTTCCCCCTTTAACCGAATTATAATGGATTTTAACATAAATAAAAATTATGATAGATTATTAATAATAAATTCACATCATTCTCAACTAATCAAATATTTCATCTATCATAAATATTCGTCATTATTTTAATAGGTTGGGATAAAAGCCTCGTATTATTATTAAATAATATAAAATCCTATTTTTAATTGGTAAATGGAGTCTATTACATAACCCAAATTCCTAGTGGGAATGTAATATATTACATGGCCCATAAGACCATATTTTTGTCCCATGTCCCATTCTATGAATTGTAATCCTACAGTAACCACACTGAGGTAATACCCACACACTACCTGCCACTGCTACAGTGTATGCCATCATAATAGTCGCCACCACCGAGACACTTCCCACTATTGCAATAGTGCCTCTATAGCTACAGTACCGCTACACATACCCCTTTAATAATTCAAATTAATTCTCTCCACTAGATAGCTTCTGAAATATATTTTTCCAACTATTGTATATTTTACTCTAAAATAAATTTTACAGATTTTCATATTGTTCCATGTAGAAAATCATTATCAATGATCTCAGTAACACATCCATATATCTAGTTATGTGTATTCACTATGACCAAAATGACACATAATTAAAATAGTACATAGTCACATAGTAATCCCTGACATAACAATTTCTTAATTTCATTTTTAATGTAAATAAATGAAAACATTACTCAATGTATTGAATTTCCATTTGAGATTGAAAATTTTTAAACTATATATTTTCTTTAAAACCCTATGTCAATTTAATATATGATGTACTCCTGCTTACCTCAATTTCATTCTACTAACTTTTATGGAGATAAATATATGTCCAAAATTCATAATCAAATCCTCCAAATCCATTAACTCTTCGATTTCAATTGGATTTTTATATTATGAAACACTTTTTGTCATCTTTATCCTCCATCAATCCAATTTTTCATGATTTATTCCCCAATATTAAACTCTAATGTATGTGATGGATGAATAAAACATTTTTGTTGACCTTATTTTAAGAATTATTTAATCCAGGGAGTATAAATTTTATTTCATATTGAGGATTACAATGATAATTATTTTTTTGTACATGACTATTACATCATTTTACTTAATATAACATACAAGAATTAAACATCCCAAATCCGAAGGATTAGTTTTTAGAAAAAATTTGGACCAAACATAACAATTATAAAATTAAACATAATCATTTATTTAATTCCATATTCTCTATATTTTTATTGGACCTTGAATTATAGTTGGTTCATGCAGTCACTAGTGGAAATACATCAATGAAATCAGTGACATAAAAGCCCAATTAAAAGATAGATAAGTAAATAAATCAAAATGACATGGGTTATAATAATCATATCAATTATTAAATAATAAGAGGATCATAATCTTGAGAGGAATAATTAATAATAGATTTTCAATTTTAAATGCATAAAAATGAAACATCAGGTTTTACAAGTCAACTACTACACAATGTTGTGAAAAAAATATAGCATCATGTTCATTTAAATTAAAATTTTTACAATACATACAACAAATTAACCAATTAATTGTAGGGATATATAATTACAAGATAACCATTCAAATCATAACATTTTCATTATGTTATATAATTTTGGTCTCACCTGTCAGATCTTAACCTTTACAATACTATACATCCCAAATAAATTGTATATCAACCTTGGATATAAAATAACCAATGAAACGGAATGTTTTTCATTTAAAAAGAATTTATTCATAGGAATTGGAGTTCCCCTGAAAAACAAAACAATATGATTGGTATCAATCTTGATAGATGAAGAAATATTCAGATGATAAGTAAATGATATATATTTTTGTATAAAGAGTTTTTTTGGAGAAATTATTTATTATTTCATAAAAATGTATTTTTAACATGTATATCCCAAAAATTATAAGAAAATGATAATTAAATTAATTATAAGGAATTATAAATAAATATAAATAAGAAAAATTGGGTGAAAGCGGGAAATCCCAAATAATGAGAGTTGGGATGGAGAATTCCCATTGTCTAATGTCTGAATGCCTTCCAATCATTAACAACAGGAATAATTGAATTATATTCATTAAAAAACATATCCTGAAACTATTATAAATTTTTTTCCCTTCTGTTTTTATTATTTCCATTTATGGTATTTTCTATGTGTTGTATATTCCAATATGGTTGTTCGAGAGTGTTAATTTTCATAGATTCCATGATCGGTTAACTATTATACATGAATGGAATTCAGGTAAATTGAAGATAAATAGAAATAATTATAATTATATGTTATTAATGATCTCCCAAAATTTTAAATGATCTTACCATTAAATTTTCTATATGTTATAATGATTAATCACTAGATAATGTTTAATGGAGTTTATTTTAAGTTAATATTAGTGGGTTTTCGATCACAACAAACTCATTTTTCATGATCAATCAGTATTACAAATATATGATAGTTATAGAGCATAAAGTGTGCTGTAAAATACATTTAATATTTTTTCCGACCACTATAATAGTACTATTTACATCATGGATGGAATTAATGGAAAATTTAAGTGTATCGACAACGGTTTTGACAAATTGTTACATAATAGATGATGATAAAATTTTTAAAATATAATAGAGAGAGAGAGTATGGTTTTTAATGATGGATATTCCATTGATAGGATATTTTTATTGTTTATGAAAAATACTGGACTTATCATGCCATATGTATAATATATGGTTATGATATGCGAATAAGATAATAGTAATTGAAAAGAAATTAAAATAAAAAGGGGGATGATTCTACCTCTTGGAATTATCTTTCATGAGAACATCCTTATGAAAATAGTTTGGGGAGTATGATTATAACAAGAGATCATGGATGTGGTATAGGTTCTTGGGGAGGGGTTTCAGTAGATTTGGAACAAGGAACAAAGCATGAATGTTTTGACAAAAATAGTTAATGAGGGGTTGTATTTATAGTGTAAGAGAGAGGTGTTTTCTCATTGTTATAATAATTTTTATATTTTTTCATTTGAGGAATAGGAATATTTTGACAATTTTCATTAAATATATTAAAAAATGAAGGATATTATGATATTTTGTTCTTACATCAGCCTTATATTGTCCATGACTCCATATTTCTTGTATTTATCCATTATTGTAAGTTATAGTATTTTAAAAATCATCAAAAATTATTGTATTTTAGAAAATACATGAAATTCACCCTAACCATTTTCTATAATTTATAACTAAAAATTGAACCAATTTTTATGAAACTAATTTTATGAATATGAGTAATGTATTTTTTTAATTAAATCCTTCTTTAATGCGGAAAATATTGATTTAAAAATTAAAACTAATTTTATAACACATTGGAGAATTACTAAATGTATCATAAAATTATCTTAATGCCATAAAAGATAAAAATAATAATTTATGAATACATTTTATGAAAATTATTTTCTTTTTAAATTTCTTAATTAATTATAATATTGCAATTAAATATTTATGAACAAAAAATATACCTACACAAAATTAATTATATCTGAAACATTTACCAGCAAGATCACCCAGAAGCAAAGCTTCTGACTATTTATTAAATAATGAAAAAAGTTACATAGGAGGCGGGTGGGGTCAAATAATGGAACTTGCCCTCATCCGTCAGCTAGAAGCTAAGCTTCTAAATATTTATTAAATAAATAAAAAAAGGTACAGAGGGGGCGGGTGGGGTCAAACAAAGGAACTTGCACTCATCCATCAAACACAATAATAAGACATGTCATTCCCATAAAAATTTATGTACATATACTATGACATTATTATAACATACGTTAATTTATAAGATTCCAATGTTTTATTTATACTCTAAGGGATAAGGATACTATTATTTTGGCTAGTTTACTATTCAAAAGACACATATTACCAGTCCTATTGTTAGGTGACTATTTCATCGGTATTGGTTCCTTGACATCTGGAAATAATTCTTATTTCATTAATCTGTGATTTATATTTTTTTATTACGATACATAAGGTATTTTATGTGATTTATAAAATATTAATTTACTAAAAAAATGGATAAATTTAATGTATATTTTTGTGGGTTGTTACATTCTCCCCCATTTTGAAATTTCCCCCTCAAAATTACATTACACATAAACAGGTTATGGTACGTATCCTTTATCACGTCATCTGGATCACAAGTTTCTTATCCAAACCTACGGTTTATATACATCACATTTAAGAGGTGTATAGTATTTTTTTCATAGAACATTATATATTTAGTTGATAATCATTACTTTCTACTCCTCATAAGAGAGATCATTTTCCAGTTGTACCACCTCCAAGTTCACCACCGATGAGGGATCTGGTATTTATTTCTTCATTATGGATACAAGTAATTCATCATGAATAAAAGCCATATTTGGGGGATGTGATAGCCGATAGGCTATGGTTCCTATGAGATTAAGGATACCAATGGAGTAAATGTACATTAGGCATTGAATTCTCTTCCTTCCAATCTACCTAACCCTCTTCCATGGTGATATTCGAAGGAAAACATTTTCTTCAATTTTTGACTCGATAAACCTTAAATAATTGTCAACATATCTATACCATCCTATATAAATAAGGAAAAAGAAAATTTTCATATTTATTAATATTTTTGAATTAAATATTATTTTTATATTAATGGGGATGCTATGTTCTATGGTGTACCCGATACACAACTATGAGTTTTTTTTTGAAATCTTACATTGTATACTAATAATATCATATTATTATTTTAAATGGTAGTTAATGCCAAGTTTTTGTATTGGAAAGAATGAATAAAACTAACTAAAATATGATTATATGTGTTTGTGAAATGTTTTTACCATTATCCAATAAATGTAAGGGGCTTACAATATGAATGAATATAATTTTAAGCATGAATACTCTAATATTTAGTAAAAGGATGGTTCACTACCTTTTAATGGAGAACCCTCTTTTAATCTAATTTTGGTAATTTTTATATGTTATATTTGACAAAATAAAATTCTTCATTATATTTCAGACATAAAAATTGATTTTCGGTAAATTTCTGGTATTTTTCTGATAAAGATCATTTTTTAATGTATTGAGAAAAATTCTGTATTTTAGTTCAAAACTCCTTTAAATATAATTTATTTATATGTTTAGATTATATTTATAATTGGTTTTAATGCGTAATTATAATATATTTTTACCATTTAATCTAATTTTGGTCATTGGAAATAATTTAATTTTGAAATTGGACATAAACAAGTGTCAATCTTTTGATAGTTATTATTTTTTCAAAACACGCTATTTGTTTTGTCAACCGGAATAAATTTTTAATTTAATAATGAAACATATATGTTTTTAATTTTATAAAATACACCTCAATTTTTAATTTGTAATATCAAATATAGCATAGGCCGATATTTTTGTATTTTTCTGAAAACAAAATCAATTTTTGATGAATAGTGAAATAACTTAGTAGTAGTAAAAATACTGCCTTTCTCATTCAAATGTTATTTTACCGCGTCTGTGAATTTAATTTCGAAAATACAACATACATGGTTGTTATTATTATGTAAAATGGGGTTCAATTAAATGAAAATATTTTTTGTTGAATAATAGTTTTGACTTTTATTTACCGTAGTTAAAGATAAATAATGAAATATAATGTAAAAAGAATATCATAATATCATGTGTTCTTGTCTAAATTGGGGTGTTTTGGGTGAATTTTAAATGGATCAATAATAATATTTAAGTGATTAAAATTAATATTATGTAGAATTCCATACTACCCAGACATATGAGTTCCTTATTTTCATTTCATCAAGGGAACCCTGTTGTCATTCGCGTGTAGTAGAGGAAGTGGAGGTTCATTAGGACGACCCGGTTAATCAATGGATGATTGACCTAGTAGACAAGGAAGACAAGGGGATGAAGATTTTAGGATCATTACATTGATAGACTTTAGGGAAGTTCGATGAAAACATTTTGGAAATGATGATATATAGTGGGATTGAGGAGCTATTGAACACCTTTTGATTTATCCTGGATCCAAATGAGTATAGGGTTCCCATGGAAGTGATCTAGTTGTTAGGAGTTGCGCATCAGTGGTGGACACATTAACTAGGGGAGTGAAAGGAGACAGATGTTTTATAGTTCGATTTTGAGAAGGAGATCCCACCCAAATTCCTTTATTTGAACATGATGTCTAATAAGAGGAATGATTTCCTCTCCCTATGATAGTGTAATATTTCAATATTAGAGCTATGGATCAAATTCAATGATCTAATTCTTTTTTCTCTAGATATCTTTTCATATGAGGAGTCTAATGCGAGATTCCTAATAGAGGCATTTTATCCCTCACCAAATTATGTGGTTACTCCCTTCACCTTGAAACATAAATGGAGGTACAAAATAATTAGGATGTAGTTTATAGGATTCACTCATGAGGTGTTATACTGTGATATTGATTCATCATAGTTCATATAAGGTAATGTTTATCTGTTGTACATCTCAGGTAATAGGGACTTCATGGTTCAGGCCAACAGAGAGGAGACCTTAGTAGTTCAAATTTCAACATTCTGGCCATCATTAATTTCTTGTTGTCAATAAACATGTTTATTTATCTATGGAGTCCATGTGAGTATTTAGATTTAGTTTAAAATGGTCGTTAGAGATTAGTATGGGGTTATTGGGGAGGTCTAGCACATGCATCAGCTGCAGTTGCTGCCGGGGCAGTTCTTGCGGTATGGACATCTGGTTCATGCTCCACCGAAGGGAGATAGAGTAGGTAGAGGCTGAATAGAAGTTATTCCACTGAAAAATCATCCAATGATTGTTTAATGATGTGTTATTTAGTAGATAGGAAGTGGTGGTGGGAAGGGTTGGTTTCAAGCCACATAGGCATTAGTTCCAGCATGACCAGAGATCATTTGAGACATTATCTATCATCCAAGTACATTCAGTTTCCCTTTGTTTGATTATAAAAAGTCAAACTTCTTTGTTTCACCTAGTATGTCCCATGATCTTGGACTAGGAATAGTTAGGAATCCTATTTACATGGTTTTGAATACACCAGTTGGAGGTCATACATTATAGTTTTCTGTGTTCCAGGAATGTAAAATGGGGACGGGTCTGCATTAGTCATCTGTGGATCTTTTCCTATTACTAATGTAACTGTATTATGTCATCCATGGAATTAAGTAGCTTCTCTTTATGCATGCTTTAATTGAATGATTTTTGGGGGCAGTCATGTTTTTTGACATGGATGTCCGGCACATGGATTTCAATGGTGAGAGGAGTTGTATGATGTGATGTAGGTGTATATGGCCCCTTCATTCCTAATTTCTCAAGTAGTTAGTAGGATCAGTGGATTTTGAGATGGAGGTAGTTCCCAGAATTATTGTGGAGTTTTTGGATTTTGTCAACAAGGAGGTTGTGACACTACCCCCTCGACAAGATATTGATATTGTGATAGACTTGCCACCAAATTCATCTCTAATATCAATGGGTCCTTATCAGATTACACATTTAGAGATATGAGAGTTGAGGACTCAGATAAATTATTTTCTGAAGAAGGGATTTATCTAGCCTAGTGTTTCATCATGGGGTGATTTAGTCTTGTTTGTAAAAAAGTAATAATGTGGTCGAATGTTGTTCATAGACTACCGATGGTTGAATCCAGTAAAATTCAAGAAATATTACCATCTCTCAAAGAGATATGAGATTTTATGCAACTTATGGGAGAAATATGGTTCTCTAAGATCGATCTACAGTCTGGGTATCACTATATGAGGGTGATGGATATTGATATAAATAAGGTTGATTTCAAGTGAAATAAAGGGCACATTGAATTCGTGGTTATGTCGTCTAGTTTTATGAATGCATCATCCATGTTCATGGGACTTATCAACTCCATATTTTGTGATTTACTATATCGTTTCATCATCGATTCCATCAATGAAATATTGATTTACATGAAGTCAATGTTTGAACATGTCTAGTATCTTCAGACAATATTTCATGTTCTTCAATTGAACTAGATCTATAAAAATTGTCCAAATGTATGTTTTGTTCTTAATAGGTACATTTCATTGGGCACGAGGTTTCTAAAATGGGTGTAGTGGTGGACCCAACATGTTAAAATAGTTATTTTCATGGAAAGTGTGCAATAATATTACATATGTTTATTTATTTCTAGATATATAAGTCTATTAATAGATACTCATATATGATTTCTCATTTTTATCAACTCCATTGATCGCCTTGAAGATGAATCACCAGTCCATTATTTGTAGTGGGAAGTGTTATGAAGCTTTCAGCTACCTGAATGGGAAGTTGGTTATTGCTCCAGTGCTCCAGTTTCTAGATGATGTGGTGATGGTTGAGGTGTTTTGTGATGGTTCCACTCTATGGTTGGGATGTTTGATGATTAAACAACAGTAAGTAATCTCTAATGGTCCTAGGCTATTATGTGCACATGAATGTAAAAATTCCACCAATGATCTAGAGCTATAAGTAGTCATATTCGTGATAATGTTTAGGTGGAATTACCTCATTGGGTTTTCGTTGTGGTGAAAATGAGTTAGTTACATTATTTTCCCTAATAGAAAACTGTCACTTCTAAGATACTCAAGTTCATTATAGTATATATTAATTATATTAATTTTATAATCAATATATATATTTATTTTTCTTTTGATATGTCCTTCTTTTCAACTATAAACAAACAACTGGTACTCACACTAACAAAATTATAAATTGACTACATGATATTGAGTTATATCATTCCACAATTTGATATGATCATGATATAGTAATGGTGGATGGAGTATCATAATGATTATGAACTCAATATGGCTTACACCAAATGGGAGGAAAATATTTTAAGCAATGTTTTCAGGTGGATGTTTCAAAAGAAGGTTGTTCAGGTTTCTTCTAAAACATGGATGATGATGGAGGAGTTGATTCCATTCACATAGTTGTTAGAATAGGTGGAAGAAGTTGATATATATTTGAGATGATGGTCCAATATAGTCTAATGCATCAGGTGGAGGAGTCTCATTAGGGATTCTTAGAGTCAGTGGTGATGAAGGATCACGTTGACCATGGTGATTCTTTGGAAGTATGGTAGGAAATACATGTCATTCCATGGGAGGATATTTGTTCTAGTTGAGATTCATAATAGGGTTCTCCGTGAGTTTCATATCTCACCCTTAGTGGTTCAACCAATAATTTATATGATGTACTGCATATTGAGAGAATAATTTTGGAGGCTTGGGATGAAATGGGCAGTGGCAGAGTTTGTTGCAAAGTGCATAGTGTTCCACTCGGTGAAGGATGAGAAACATGATTAAATTGGTTTCTTGAAACCCCTATATTTCCTCTAATTAGTGTGTGATGATATATCAATGGATTTATTCATAAGGCTCTACAGAGATAAGGAAGAATGTGATGTAATCTATGTTGTGGTGGATCAGCTTAAGAAATTGGATCAATTCAAAGTGATTAAGGATCCAGGCATAGTGGGCTCATTTGAAAACATGTATGTGGATGAGGTTGTGAGAATGAATGGAGTTCTGAGATCCATAATCTTAGATTAGTATGTACGGTTTACCTCATGAGTTTGGAAGGTATTTTAGCATGCTTTTGGAAATCAGTTACACCTCAACACTACTTTCCACCATCAGATGGATGGATAGATAGAGCAGACCATCTAGACATTGGAGGATATGATACGAGTGTTCATAATGGGAATCAGAGGATCATGGGGGTGACACATTCACTTATTGAAGTTATATTTAAATAATGGACACCACACTTTCTTTGGCATGGCTCTATTTGGAGAATTGTTTGGAAGACATGTTCTTCCACCCATATTATTGATACATGTTAGGGAGGTAACTTTTCAGGGACTGTAAATTTTGTGGAGTATGACCAAGAAGGTGCAGCTTGTCTATGAGAGGGTTAAGGTAGCACATGAATGGAACAAGTCCCACTCCGATCGCAAGAGGAGTCACGTGGAGTTCAATATTAACAAACACATGTTCTTAATGGTTCCAAATCAACATGGGTATAAGTGTTTTGGTAGAGGCAATTATATTTATCTGAGGATAATTAGATCATTAAAAGTTTTGGGAAATTTTGGTAGAGTGGAATACTATTTAGAATTTCAATTGTCGTTTGAGAGTATACATGATGTCTTTAACATCAATTTGATTCACCAGTATCTTCTTAATGACTCCCTATTAATTTACATATAAGAGTTCGATATCAATGATTAAACAACATTTGTGAAGTATCCAGTAATGATCCAGGATCATTTGGTGAAGGTGGTGTATTGGAGGACCGTTCCTTTGATTCACAAAATGTGGACACATGGTGGTATGGATGATAGTACATGTTAGTGGGAAACACATATGATATACATGTACCCAGAGTTATGAGTTATTACTTTTTTATTTCTTTCTTATTATGTGATGGTTTAACATTTTTTTAGGAGATGAATTATTTTAGGGACCCATTAGGTGTTATAAATTCATTAGTCTTGAAAAGGGGAAAACATCATTCTGAATCGAGATGCATTAATTGAGGTGTGATTAACCCCATGTGAGAAAGTCAGTGTTACCCCGATAGGATAATTTCTTGACATGGAGGATGGATTTCCATTAATTCATGATTTCGTAGAGTGTGGTTGTTGTGCTTATATGGTGTGTCTTTTGGTCATTCGGTTTAGTAGATTTCAGAGGAGTTTCTATGTGATGGTGAGGTCCCACTACATATTTAGAACAAAAACTGGTGATTTGTCATTGAAAATGGTGTATATAGTCAGTAGAAGTGTTTCATGTATCGCGAAATCGTTGAAATGTATTTAATGGGGTGGTTGTTCAGACTCCTCATTACCTTTTAGGATGAATTTAAATTATTGATGGTGAGAATAGATTGAGAGGTATCTAATGTAATGGTCCAAACCTCTCCTTTCAATTCCATTGTAAAAATAATGTTCTAGAGGTGATCTGAAGGACATGATGAGTTGGGATCAGTGATTGGATTCAGTATTGTGTGCGGTTGAGTGGAATAAATGAGTCCCTTCGGAGAGTCAGCCATCGGTGACTGACGTCATTGACTCACTCAATGGTGATTAATTTTCCAATAGTTTTTCAAAATTCTTGTATTTCCCAGTTTCACCCATTTAGAATTTTATTAAATGAAAAATTATTTTAAAACCATACTGATAAATTATGAAACAATTTAATTGGAAATAAATTATATATTTTAATTCCTAACAACTTGGAGACTCCAAAATGTCCATGTTTTGTTGTCTTGGTCAAGATCCACTTAAAATTAACTATGATAACCATTTCATCTGTTGATATATTATATATCATTTATAAAAATTAGATCCTTTTTCCCTTCCTCTTTTTCTCTTTAATATTACAACCTAGCATCCTATAACATGTCTTCCCTGGGTGATCGTGCATTTGTGGTGAGCCCCTTGGATCACATATCCCCAGAGATTCCTCATACTACCTGTACACCCCATGTATTGTGTAACAACCCAGTGTTTTTCAATGGAAATTACCATCATATAAATATTTCATAAAACCACATGAAAACTCAACATAAATTACTACTAAGTGCTAAGTGAACTTTAAACACAATTTTTGTACTTCTGCATTTGCAATTTCAATAATCTGACATACACAGTTGCAATCAGTAAGTTGTTTGAAGTCCAATAATAAAAACATAATTTTTGGTGAATAGTAACACACCATTATGAATAGTAACATGTAAGAACCCGATTCTTATTTTAGAGGTACGGGCTTCTTCTTTTTACTTTTCCTTAAGTGTATGGATAAAATATGGAAAATGGGGAAATTCCTAAATTTTGGAAGTACACGCCGTGTACTTTATCCACACTCCGTGTACTTGTGGCCGTTTTGGGATGAGTACACGAGGCGTGTAGCCATGCCGAGGATGAAGGGTGTAGGAACCGAATACACACCGTATAGTGGTGCCTTACACGCTATGTAGTCAGTCGGCAAGCTTAAACAGTAACGTTGTGGCATCACCGCCAGCTGGGAGACAGTACACAATGTGTACTCATGTCGACAGATGAATAGTGTGGTGGTGCCACCAAATGAACAGTTAAATGAAAGAAGTACACGCTATGTACTCAGAAGTACACGTTGTGTACTCTGTTTTTTTGGCTTAAAACTGGCAGTAGCCTCCTCCTTTTGCAGAGGAGGCGTTTGAGCCATTTTGGAGCCAAAAGAGGAGGCCAGATCTTTGAAGATCCACCGGGCATTCATCCGGAATCAGTTTTGGCTTCATACGATCTCGTTGGAACCGCATGGGTAAGCCCTCTCCTCTCACGATACTGTTCATACCAATTCTTCTCCTAACGTAAGTTATTTACGTTTGAATGGGTTTTGTTCTTCGTCAGATCTATGTCGTTCTGGGGCATTTCTGGATTCAGTGTTCGGGTATAGCGTTCATTGGCATATAAGGTAGGTGGATTTGTGTTTATTTTTCCAACTACAGTTTGTTTTGTGCATTTTTGTGCCACGAACCCATGGTGGGGTGTCGTGTGGATGAGGTCGTTGCTATGTTTAATTCCTAGAATTGCATAAGTGATTAAACTATGATATTAAAATTCTTGTTGGGATCGTTTCTTTGATCTGGAACCACCCCCGGGGTGTGCTACACTGTTTAGCCGTTTCGCCAGGATACCTGAGGGTATGCCTTCAAATTAGTAATTGCAGGATTTACTTGAGAGGAATTGCATGTTACTGCTTGTTTACCTGTTGGGCATGGGCCAATTACCTGTTTAGCCTGAGTGTTTTTTGTATTTACCCTGAGGGCGTTGTTGTGATTAGCCTGAGGGCACTGCACTATTTAGCCTGAGGGCTGTAGTTATTTCGCATGAGGAAAACATTTCGTGCCTGAGGGCTTGACTTTTGTGCCTGAGGGAGACACTTCCTATACCTGAGGGCAATTCTTGTTATGCCTGAGGGCTATACCTGCGGTTTGGATTCTGATTACCTGAGGGTATGGTTTTGTTTGTCTGAGGACGTGCACTGTTTACTTAGAAATGCACTGTGGTGATTTCTAATATTTCAATGGATTAAATGGATAATAAAATGGCAATATAACTAGTAATTAGTTACTTTTGAGTACTGCTTACATTATTGCATTTTACTACTGCACGCTGTTGTTTCATTGCTTACACGCAGTTGGGTACTGGCCTTTGGTGGGTGCCTACTGAGATATATTTATCACACCCTGTCTGGGTCACGCTTTTCGGCCCAAACTGATTACGTTTCTGCAGGTGTAGATAGGGTCAAGAGTCCCTATACAGTTACTTGGGTGTTGCTGAGGAGTATGAGGACATGGGACTGATCCTAGGCTCGTGATTCCGCTGCCAGCTGTTTTTCTTGTTTTGTTGTGCTCTGTATTTTGTTGTATTGTATTGATTTATAACATGTTCTGTTTGTTTTCCTTGAACTTGAAACATGTAGCATCATCACTTATATACTGTTGGTTATACCCACTACTGTAGTTTATTTCAGTTGTTTCTGGTTTACTACTTCCGCTGTTTGTTGTATGTTTTATTTTCTATTCTACTGCGCTATAGTTTGACAAATGAGGGCATAGTTTCCCCACTATTAGACCTGGGCCCTCACTGCTAGTCAGCAGCCTCTGGCGTTTAGGGAAATGCGCTTGAGGTCTTTTGGCGAACCGGGCTCGGGGCACCCGGTGCGTGGCAACCGGTTCCGGGACGTTACAAAGTGGTATCAGAGGGATTCTTTTCTTTGACTTACTATTTGGAGCTGTAGTTAGGGATATGACGTAACGATAGTTGGTAATAAGTTGTGCTCGGGCGTAGCTAACCCGTGTACTGGGAAAATCCAGTCTACCTCATATTTTTCATTATTTTGAATTTGCAATTTTACGGTTGATATGTTTTCACCGTTGGATGACACACTTAGATTATGTTGTTTATATTTTATCTGTGGGTGCTATTTTGTTGCAACCCGATGAGATGTGGGTATTCCATCTCATGCATCATATAAGCACATGCTAGATATCACATTCCATGCATAGTTTCCATGCCATGTAGGTGCATTAGAATTTACATGTTGTTGTGATAGTTGGTGTGCTAATTAAGCATGAGGTTGTGATAGCTACTTGATAAATACCTGCCTTGTGATATGGTGTTTGTGTTTGAGCATGTTTATATAATGGATGCCAAACTTTGGTTTTTGGGGAGTATGGGCCCCCATTGACCGGAATTTGGTGGATCATTGACTGTTATTTGTTATAACACAGATAAGATGTCAAACTATGATTCGTGGGGAGTATGGGCTCCACTGGTCAGAATTTGACACTTAGGTGTTTTTTTTTGTATTTTCTGGGTTCTGGGGATGTTTCTCAGGCATACTGTCCGGAAATCCCAGAATAAACGCCGTTTAAGACCTCATACATGCCGTGTGTGTTCTTCTGTTTGGGAGGAAAAATGAACTTTTTGAGTACACGCCGTGTAACCTGAGTACACGCCATGTAGTCTTTTCCTGTGTCACAAACTGTGTAGGTGGCGACATGGGGTAGAGAAGGGCTTGGGTAAAACACACCGTGTACTGAACGGACATGCCGTGTAGTGTGACCTGGAGTCCGGCCATGTAACCAACAACACGGGTCGGTGAACTCCTGTACAACAAGCCATGTTAATAATGAGCACGCCATGTAGTCTGACCTGGGGACTTAGTCGTGTAACTAACAACACGGGTTGGTGTCACCTCTCCCTGAACATGTCGTGTACCTATTGGACACATCGTGTAGTCTTGTCCGAGGACAGACTGTGTGGAGTTAGCCGTGTGGCTGGGAAATGGTGTGTTGTACACTCCATGTACGGGTGTAACAGACCGTGTGGAGTTAGGCCGAGTAGTCGACTGTGTCACAGATGACATAGGATGTTGGAAAATAACACTGTACATGCCGTGTAGATATTATACACGCCGTGTAGTTTTGTTGAACGGATGCCGTGTGGCATAGCCGTGTAGAATGACCCGGGAAGGGAAAGGGAAGTCAAGTACACGCTGTGTAGTCATTGTACACGCCGTGTAGTCCTGTCTTGCAAATTTTGAAATGCTTTCATCATATTGTTTTCTTTGTGGTTCCTTCGCTCTTGAGTCTTAATAATATTGAATCTGAGGTGTGCTTTCGACCTTGTAGTGTCATGACGCCTAGACAACCGCGAGTTGTTTGCCAGGGGAGCGGTGACGATTATACTCTAGAGATGGTGGGCCATGGGCTACCAGTGGATCCACCAGCAAAGCCAGATGCAGCGCCAGATGTTATACTGGACACAGGCGCAGAGGCGCAGTTCCGTGAAAGCTTATTGCGGTTCTTCCAGACCTTTCCGGGAGCACCGCAGGCTACCACATCTATGGCCGAGCTGACGAATATCATTCAGGAGTAGCATCTGCCTACGTTTTCAGGGGATGGTAGACCACAGGCTGCAAAGTATTGGCTATGATCGATGCCGACTATTTTCGAGTATCTTGAGATGCCTCCAGGGCGGAGGGTCAAGCTCGCGACTTACATGCTGCTAGATTCCTCCAAGAGGTGGTGGGATGATACCACCCAGTCAGAGCATCATAAGGACATTGCGTGGGAAGATTTTTAGGCAGTATTTTATGACTTCTTCTTTCCTAAGACGCTGAGGGAAGATAGAGCTCGAGAGTTCATGAATCTGCAGCAGGGCGCTATGTCACTGATGGACTACTATGCTCGTTTTACAGAGATTCAGCTTTTTGGACCCGTGCTGGTGGGTGATGAGACGTTGAGAGCCAGACGTTTTGTAGATGGTCTTCAGTATGACATCCGAGAATTGGTGAATGTTTTCAGGTTTCCTACTGTACACGCGATTGTGAACCAAGCGTTGATTATAGAGAGGATCCTACAGGAATCTAGTGGTGTGGGCCAGGGCGGTTCAGCACCAGTTACTGGTATTATTTCTGGTGTCAAGAAGACGATACATATGGACTTCTCTCAGGGAGGAAGTACCTTCCAGGCAGCTTCTTCAGGTAGACCGATCAGGTTCTACTAGTGTGGCAGAGAGGGGTACAAGAGGCCGCATTGTCGACGAGACACAGTGGAGTGCCGAGCTTGTGGCAAGATGGGTCATTTGCAGCGCTTTTGCAGGGAGTTTCTACCAGTGGCTAGTGATAGGGGTTTTGTGCAGAGTCCATGTACGGGAGTAGGACCAGTGGCTTCTTACCAGTTAGGGAACTAGAATACGTCAGGGCGTGTAGGTAGAGATGTTGGTCGTGGCTGTGGTAGCCAAACACCAGGATCGTAGAGGCAGCAGGGCGGGACAGCTCAGGGTAGCCAGGCTGTGTCATAGTGCTGCGGCACTGGGCATGCATATGCAGTGCAACAGACCCAGCAGGAGTAGGATCTCAGACCTTCTACAGTCCAAGGTACTATTCTAGTAGCTTCTATTTTGTCTTCGGTACTTTTTGATATGGGTTCTACGCATAGTTTCATATATGTACCCGTTGTGGAGAGCCCTGAGCTCTATGTTTCTACATATTTCGATATCATGATGCTAGACACTCTATTTGGGACTAGAACGGCTGGTGTGCGTCAGTGCAAGGAGTGCCCCCTTTAGGTTGGAGGGTGTCACTTCCTTTTGGACCTCTATGTTTTGGAGATCACGAGCTATGACTTCATTCTTGTGATGGACTGGTTGGTTCCCTTTCGAGCCTTTGTAGACTGCTATCGTCGTAGGGTGCGTTTCAGATCACCAGAGGCTGGAGAGTTTCTTCACAAGGGCGAATGGGATGTTTATGCAAGTCGAGCTGGACCAGAGCATCATGGGAGAGGTGGAGTCACAGCCCAGATTGCAAGCTTATATCTAGATGATCAGGGGACTTGTCAGAAGTATTTCCCTCCAGTTGTTGATCGTTTCATGGATGTCTTCCCAAACGACTTTTCAGGTCTACCTCCGGTGTGTGAGGTCGATTTCTCTATTGAGCTAGTGTCAGGATCAGCACTGGTGTCCATTTGTCCTTATTAGATGGCCACACCTGAGTTGTAGGAGCTCAAAAGACAGTTAGAGGAGTTACAGGAAAAGGGTTTTATCCGACCTAGTACTTCTCCTTGGGGTTCTCCGGACCATTTTGTGAAGAAGGCGGATGGTACCCTCAGACTTTGCGTAGATTATCTGAAGATGAACCAGTTGGCGGTTAAGAACCGATATCCCTTTCCGAGGATAGATGATATGTTTGATCAGCTTCGTGGAGCACGAGTGTTCTCGAAGATTGACATGACATCCGTATATCATCAGCTGCGCGTTAGTCCATCTGATATACCTCTCACAGCTTTTAGGAGTAGGTATGGTCTATATGAGTATATGGTTATGTCGTTCAGACTCACGAACGCGCCAACATTTCTCATGGCTCTGATGAATCGTGTGTTTCATCCGTATCTTGATTCATTTGAGGTAGTTTTTGTGGATGACATATTGGTGTACTCTCACACTCGACACAACCATGCCACCCATATTGGGATCGTATTGAGTAAACTGAGAGAGCATCGACTATATGTTATGCTCTCAAAGTGTCACTTTTGGTTGGACCAGATTCACTTCCTGGGTCATATCATCTCAGAGGCGGGAGTTGCAGTAGACCCAGAGAAGGTGAGAGCAGTAGTTTCTTGGTAGCAGCCCTTGAACATGTTTGAGATACGGAGTTTCTTAGGGCTGGCTGGTTACTACAGAAGCTTCATACAGGACTTCTCCCACTTAGCAGCACCGTTGACAGGTCTGACTAAGATGGGGGTGATGTTCATTTGGTCAGAATATTGCAAGAGATATTTTCAGGACCTGAAGGGAAGGATGACATCAGCACAGATCCTGATACTCCCAAAGCAGGGGAAGAGCTATACAGTTTACTGCGATGCATCAGGAATTGGGCTGGGAGCCATTTTGATGCAGGGAGACCGAGTTGTTGCGTACGCATCTCGGCAATTGAGGCCACATGAGTGGAATTACCTGACGCATGATCTCGAGTTGGCTGCAATTGTTCATGCGTTGTGCTGTTGGAGACACTATCTTCTGGGAGATCATTTTGTGGTTTTCACCGACCACAAAAGTCTCAAGTATATCTTTACTCAGCATGACCTGAATCTGAGGCAGAGAAGGTGGGTTGAGTACCTACAATCCATTGATTTTGAGCTTGCCTATACACCTGGGAAACGTAATGCAGTAGCTGATGCACTGAGAAGAAAGACACAGATACAGACAGTGCAGGAGGCCAATGGTGAGTGGCAGCTTATAGCCTTGTTATCTAAGATGCATCTATAGTTGCACGACAGTCAGGGGCAGGCTTATAATTCCTCATTAGCTGTGACTTCTACCCTCCTGCAAAGAGTGAAGATGAGGAAGCTATCAGTTTCAGAAGGCCTAGTTCTATGGGAGTCAGTGGAAAGTGATGACCCTCCTCCCAGTTGTACGATAGGCAATGATGAGTTTTTGTGATTCCATGGACGTGTATGGGTTCCAGGGGATATACGTGAGGAGTTGATGTGGGAGTTTTATGCTTCAGATTGGGCAATTCATGCCGGGGTTATCGAGTTGTACAGAGACTTGAGATGTCAGTACTGGTGGCCGGGTATGAAGAGGGAGATAGATGGTTTTGTTATGAGCCGTTCCACCTGTCATCAGGTGAAGGAAGAGAACCGGAGGCAAGCTGGAATGTTACAGCAGTTTCCCATTACAGAGTGGAAATGGGATGATTTCGTGATGGATTTCATGATGGGATTGCCGAGGTCACCTCGAGGCAGTGACTCCGTGTAGGTTGTTGTGGATAGACTCACGATGGTAGCTCACTTCTTGCTGATCAAGGAGAACTTTAGTGTGGACGAGCTCGGAAGGCTATATATCCGGGAGATCATACGTCTTCATGGGGTCCCTCATTCTATCATTTTAGATAGGGACACCCACTTTATGTCTCGTTTCTGGTAGAGTTTCCAGAGGGTACTAGGTACACAGGTGCTTCTAAGCACAACATACCACCCTCAAACATATGGCCAGTTAGAGCGGACGATACATGTGCTAGAGGACATGCTGCGCGCATGCGTCCTAGACTTTGGGGGCTCTTTGGAGAAGCATATACCCATTTTAGAGTTTGCCTATAACAATAGTTTTCAGGATACTATTGAGATAGAACCATACGAGGCCATATATGATAGGCCAGGACGCTCACCTTTGTGCTGGTTAGAGGCTGGTGAGGCAGCTTTACTGGGGCCATAATTCATGTAGGAGGCATCTGAGCATGTCCAGTTGATTCAGAAGTTGATGGAAACCGCATAGTCTCATCAGAAGTCTTCTGCTGATCGCCGCAGATGACCTTTGGAGTTCGTGGTCAGGGATAAGGGTTTCTTTCATGTCTCGCCGAGGCTGGGACATAAGCGGATCAGGAGACAGGGTAAGCTTTCACCGAGGTATGTGGGACCATTTGAGATTTTGGAGAGATTCGGGCTGGTTGCATATCCGTTAGAGTTACCACAGCAGTACCGAGCCATGCACGACGTCTTCCACGTGTCTCAGTTGCATCGCTACAATTCAGACCCATCTCACACCTTTCAGCCAGAGAAGGTTGGGCTTCAGCATGATGCGTCCTTTGTGGAGCATCTGATCCGTATCGTTGACAGGAGCATGAAGGTTCTCTGAGGCCGGTCAGTTCCTCTCCTACGGGTGCTATGGCAGTATGGACGAGTGCCGGATGAGACCTGGGAATGGGAGGCCGACGTACGTGCTCAGTGGCTAGAGCTGTTTTGAGCTTATTCTTCGCCACCCTTGGAAGGGAAATTCGGGGACGAATTTCTATAAGGGTGGAAGTTTGTAATAACCCGGTTCTTATTTTAGAGGTATGGGCTTCTTCTTTTTCCTTTTCCTTAAGTGTTTGGAGAAAATATGGAAAATGGGGAAAATCTTAAATGATGGAACTACACGCTGTGTAATTTGTCCACATGTCGTGTACTTGTGGCTGTGTTGGGATGAGTACACGGGCCGTGTAGCCATGCTGGGGATGAAGGGTGTAGGAACTGACTACACGCCGTGTAGTGGTGACTTACACGCTGTGTAGTCAGTCAGCATGCTTAAACAGTAAGACAGTGGCGTCGCCGCCAGCTGGGTGACAGTACACGCCGTGTACTCGAGAGTACATGCCGTGTACTCATGTCGACAGATGAATAGTGTGGCGGTGCCGCCAAATGAATAGTTAAATAAAAGAATTACATGATGTGTACTCAGACGTACATGCCACGTACTTTGTTTTTTCGTCTTAAAACAGGCAGTAGCCTCCTCATTTGGAAGAGGAGGCGTTTGAGCCATTTTGGAGCCAAAAGAAGGAGGCCAGATATTTGAAGATCCACTAGGCGTTCGTCTGGAATCCGTTTTGGCATCGGAAGATCTCATTGGAACTGCACAGGTAAGCCCTATCCTCTCCTAGTACCGTTCTTACCAATTATTCTCCTAACGTAAGTTATTTAAGTTTTAATGGGTTTTGTTATTTGTCAGATCTACGCCGTTCATGGGAGTTTCTGGAGTCAGCATTTGGTTATAGCATTCGTTGGTGTATAAGGTAGGTGGCATTGTGTTTAGTTTTCAAACTGCTGTGTGTTTTGTGCGTTTTTGTTCCACGAACCGATGTTGGGGTGTCGTGTGACTGTGGTCGTTGTTATGTTTAATGCATAGAATTTCATATGTGATTAAACTATGATATTAAAATGCTGGTTGGGATCGTTACATGGATCCGGAACCACCCCCAGGGGGTGTTTCACTGTTTTTCCATTTTTCCAGGATACCCGAGGGTATGCCTTCAAAGTAGTAATTGTAGAATTGCCTTGAGAAGAATTGCTTATTACTGCTTGTTTACCTATTGGGAATGGCCCGATTTCCTGTTTAGCCTGAGGGAGTTTTTGTATTTATCCTGAGGGCATTGTTTTGATTAGCCTGAGGGCACTGCACTCTTTAGCCTGAGGGTTGTAGTTATTTTTCCTGAGGGAAACCTTTCGTGCCTGAGGGCTTAAGTTCTGTGCCTGAGGGCGACACTTCCTATGCCTGAGGTAAATTCTAGTTATGCCTAAGGGATATACTTGTGGGTTGGATTATGCTTAACTGAGGGTAAGGTTTTTTTTGTCTGAGGACGTGGACTATTTACTTAGAAATGCACTGTGGTGATTTCTAATATTTAAATGGATTAAATGGATTATAAAATTGTAATATAACTGGTAATTAGTTAGTTTTGAGTACAACTTACATTATTTCATTTTACTACTGCACACTGTTGTTTCATTGCTTACACGAAGTTGGGCACTAGCCTTTGGTGGGTTCCTACTGAGATATATTTCTCACACCCTGTTTGGGTCACGCTTTTCGGCCTAAATAGATTACGTTGCTACAGGTGTTGATATGGGCAAGAGTCCCTATACAGGTACTTAACTATTGCTGAGGAGTAGGAGGGCATGGGACCGAGCCTAGGCTCGCGATGCCGCTGCTAGCTATTTTTCTTGTTTTGTTGTGCTATGTATTTTGTTGTATTGTATTGATGTATAACATGTTCTGGCTATTTTCTTCGAACTTGAAAAATGTAGAATCATCACTTATATACTATTGGTTATACCCACTGCTGTAGTTTATTTGATTTGTGTCTAGTTTACTACTTCTGTTGTTTGTTGTATGTTTTATTTTGAATTCCGCTGCGCTACACATTGACAAATGAGGGCATAGTTTCCCCATTATCCGACATGGGCCCTCACTGCTAGTCGGAAGACTCTGGCGTTTGGGGAAATGCGCTTGAGGTCTTATGGAGAACCGGGCTCGGGGCACCCATTGCGTGGCACCCGGGACCAGGACGTTACACAACATACCCTTATGAATACTGATAAACACTAATGATTTGGAACCATACATATGATAGTATAAAATTAATATTCATGTTGAAAATGTGATATACCTATATTTTGGAATAAGTAAATAACTGTTTTATACTATTTTTCGATAATAAATTATGATTTTAATTAAAGATTAAAATAATTATATATATATAATTTTTTTTTGTAAAATTGACTTTATTATTGGATCTATATGTCAAAAAAATCTTATGGGGAATTTTTGGGACTTTTCCGAAATACTCGAATTTTTTATGAATAGTGAAATACCATAATTTACAAAACTAGATAAATAAGCTAATTATAGTCTCATGCATGATGTTCTACAGATTTAAGACCAACTGGTTTGGGATAACATAAGAACAATACTATTATTGGTCATGGAAGACTCTGTATTCCTTGTACTGTGGGAAAATAAAAAATTAATGAATTTTATATTGAGAAATCCCTTCTCTCATCCACTATAAACCCCCCACCCCCACTCGATCGTCCATTCACTCACCTCTATCATTGTTCCATGCAAATATTCTGCCCAAATATATCACCAAGAACCACCCCCACGTAAAAAATCTCTTATCCTCTTAAAAATACAAAATCCTCTGCCCTTAGGAGGTTCTCAAAGTAGGAAATCTCAAGATGTAAATTCTTCATTCCAATTCCATTTATTCTTTTATGTTCTTTTATTTTTATTTCTTTCCTCACATCCATCAACCATAATGATATGATAAATCCTATGATATAAATTTAATGGAATTTTTTCATGCTAATGCAATATTTCTTTATCTTCTCTATTTTCCATACAAATTTTTTTAAAGAAACAAAACAATTGTTTGATATGTGATAATTTAACACATTCAATGTCAATTGTTTATCAATTTATATTATAATATTTAATTATGGTCCTGAAACCGTATGTGTTATGGTAGAAAAATATTATTATATATGTGATATATACAATTTTTAGTTATGTAACCCTTTTACAAAAATGGTAATAAGTTATAAAGAAAAACATGTTCTTTGAAATCATATCCACCATTTAACAAAAATAGTTGTCACTATGATTTTATATAATATTTTGACTTCAATCTTATTAAAAAAAATTAAATTTAAGTCCTTTTAATCTTATGGATGTTCATTAATAGAATATAACTTCATTTTTGGACAGCCACTTCAATCTTTAATGTTTATCCGAACATGAATATAAGTGAACTGATCTTTAAAACCAAGTAAAAAAATGTGCACGAACAATGAAATTAAACTATTTATCTAATCAATAATACGTTGAATTAACTAAAAAGGGTTATAATAAATCAATTCCATAGAGAATAGGATCATAAATAAAGAATTAATAAGCCAATTTTTTTTTATTCATGTCTCTAATAACATGTTTAGAATAACAACTAATTTAAGGTAAGTGTTCCACTCTATTTCTCTCTTAATCTAGATAGTGCTATATATTATTCCTTTTATGTGTTATTGAAAATTATGGGGTATGTTTATGCACCACCTCCATACTTCCCTCTAGATTTTTATCTGATGTGAACCCACTTTTATCTCCAATCAATCCCTATTATTTTCACCCGATACCATGCCGATAAACCATAATGATTTCTACCCGAACATCATATATTCCGTCATGTTACTATATATTTCATTTTACCAAAATTTAGTTATCTTTTAATTTCATTTAAAACTTATAAATTCTGTATATATTATCCAAAATAATGTTCTAAGATCCATATTTCATTCACTATCATGGATATACATTCTTTTATGTGAATCTCTCATCAGTACTTCCCAATAAGTCACTCATTTTAAGGGAACATCCCGAATATTTACCCAATTTCAAGTGTATATATCCCGTGTTTTATGCCACCATTGTATTTATAAAATAATTATTTTTATTATTAAAACCATCTTGGTTCAATTATGGGATTTATATAACTGATTACCCTCTTTTCTATTTTTAAAATCACTATAGTATTTTCCATTAAACTGCACAAAAATGTTTTAATGCTAATGTTTTTAAATTAAATTTATTATATGTTGTCACTTATATTTAACACCACCTACAATTTTATATTCCTATTTTAACCTAGGAATGTCAATGTACGTTCTAATAATTTTCTTTAATGGACACATTCATTATATTCCCATTGGTTATGATTTATGTCATGTTTGCGGTACCAAATTTTTTCTGTGGGTACCGTTATGTTTTTCTATGTTTCATTTTGTATCATAAATTATGTGAAAATAATATTTATGTGGTACGAATATTTATGTGGAAAAATATTAATGAAAATGTTGATATGGGTGTGCCTAGATAGTGCTCTAATGCATTGGGTAAAGTTAAGGCTCTTGAGATGTGATGTGAAATGAGATCGACAGATAATCTTGAGCCGTAGTAGATTAGGAAATGGTATCGATGGTTAGCCTTGAACTATTCTAAAGAAATTTTCTATCATTCATACACATTTATATGATTTTGGGTTTATATGATCACATGCTTATATGATACTATTTTCTATGTTCAATGCTTTAGATATAATTATGTCATGCCTCCTAACTCATGTGCTGAAGACATATCCTTATGTTCTTTCCCTTATGGGGCTTTTCATCTCAACCCATTATTAATGACTTCCCCAGGGTACCCTATGATGATGTATGGGCTCAAAGGAAGTTAGGAGCTCATTTTGGGGATTAAATAATGAAGTGTTTTTTATCCCCATGATTTATGTTTTACATACCTAGTCTTCCAAGACACTATAAATAACAATCCTTTGCTTGTACTGTAATTTATAATTATGCTTAAAATCATAAAATGTTATATGTAAAAGGATTGGGATACAATAATTGGTATCCTAGGATTGTCTAGTTATATTTGGAGATTAGGAATAGAGCACCTTAATGTGAACCTTGAAGATGAGACTGAGTATAATAAAACAGTCCTAAATTTTGGTTAGTATTGAGTAAGTGAGTTATCAAGTAAATACATCCATGTCGGGATACGAGAAGAAAAGAGGCGGCTCTGGCACAGATGAATAAAGGAGTGAAAACTCCGATAAGGTATTTCGGGATTGACGTGAGGTATCCTAGTACACGACAATGGGACTTGTTGCACTCATGGTTATGACACTCCCCAGTGATATGCTTTTTTCGATTAACAAGCTTATTACATACCTTTATTTATGGAAAAAATCCCATAATAATATAAGTTATAAAATAGATCAAGCATAACCTAGATATATACCTAATGAATTACATGTAGGGATATACTTATTCTTTATATGTGTATCATTTTATGATCAATGATTTCATTTTATTCTTAATAGATAAGTATTAAATACCTATAATTATATGTACTTTTTCTTAGATAATTATGGGAAATAGAAGAACACATTCCAACAACCAATGTGATAGGAATTGTGAATATTTCCCTAATGATATGCCTGATATGAGATGTGCGGGTGCTCAAAAAATCATGACAGTATATGCTTAGATGGCTTGAGTTATGAATAATAACTTGAATCATGTGGAACACCCTTATCCTCCCAAGAAATAGCAAGTTGATGTAGAATCCTTCATACGGAAAATCCCTCCCTTGTTTAGTTTATCTTCTAATCCCCTCTGTGTAGAAAAATGGATTACTCCATTGAAATGATATTCTCCATCCTCCAGTGCTCTGAAGAAGAGAATGTTGTGATGGGGGACTATCATTTTTATGGAGAAATTGATCAATAGTGGACACTGATCAAGAATACAATTTCCTAGGAGGAAGTTTATTCTATGGATTAGGTGTAATTCAAGAGTAATGATTTCAAAAAAATATTTTCATCAACCCTCCATATCAAGATGAAAATATAGTTCCTCGTATTCAAGCAGAAGAAATGTGAGTCCATCAAAGAGTATAAATAATAAATTAAGAGGTGTGCATGTTACTCCATTGGCTTTGACATGAACACCGAAATCTAGGTGTATTTTTTCTTTAGATTAATAAATCTGAGTCTATGAAAATCATTGGCGATTCAAGACATCGACTGTTAAGAGGATATTGTTTTGTTGTGCCCTCAAGGTTGAAATAATTATTGGAGACACTCAGTGGTCTGGTGGGCCCAGCTCCATGAAGTAAAAAATAGAGAACTATATGGGTGGTTCATCAAATAAATCCCATAATGGAAATAAGACTTACTTTTCCCCTTGCAAAAATTATGTTAAGAAGCATCCTGGTAACTGTATGATGGGAACGAAGAATTGATAAAAATGTTTAATGTTTGGTCATCTTTCCAAGAACCACTAAAGGGATATGAAAAATCTTGCTAATGTTGAGGAAGAAAAGAATGTTCAGTTCAACACTCTACTAGAAGTGTAATTTTACAACCGCAAGCATCATGGGAATTATGAAAAAAATATCTCTAATATAATGGTTCTATAATGCAATCAACAAAAACCCCCAATGGAACAAGAAAAGGCTTATGCTATCACTACAGCTGAGTTGGACCTAGAAAAAAATGTGGTGATAGATACTCTTGTTATTCAATAATGAATAGAGGAAATACTATTAGATTCTAGATCTACGCATTCCTTCATATCATGTAAATATATTAGAACTATTCAAAAACCACCACAAAATTTTGTGTAAAAGTTATCTATAAGAACAACTAATGAGGAAATTGTTTCATCCATGGTTTATAACTCCTCCCCGGTTAACGTGTGTGGACTGAACCTCCCAGAAAATCTCGGCATGCTTCCTTTAGTGGCACTCAATGCTATCATGGGAATGGATTGGCTATCTTAATACAAAATCAACATCAACTATATTGAAAGAGAGATCACTTTTCACATCCGGAAGCATCTCCTGTTTCGATACAAGTGTATGGAGGAAGATAAATATCTTTTATAATCTTCATCTCAAGTGTGGATATTGTTGCCATGTGATAAGGCATTTTAAACTCAAATTATTGATACAAAGGAGACAATCATGCTTGAAGACATGCCCATCATGAGAGATTACCCAGATGTATTCCCTAAATAGTTTCATAGTCTTCCTCTTGACCAAGAGGTTGAGTTCTAAATTGAACTTATTCCCGTATCATTGCCTATATCAAAGACACCTTACATAATAGACACCGTAAAGCTGGAAGAACTGAAATACTAGTTACATGAGAATATGTAGAAAGTTTTTATATGCCCGAGTGCTTCAACGTGGGGTGCTCCAGTTCACTTCCTCATGATGAATCATGGATCAATTAACCTTTGCATATATTATTGTGAGCTCAGTAAAATCATGATAATGAACATGTAACCCCAACCATAGAAAGATGACTTGTTCGATTATCTTTCTGGGGAATGTTATTTCTATAAGGTGGACCTTTGGTCTGGATATCACTAATTATTGGTGGGGATTGAAGACATTCGAAAGACTGCTTTTCGAACGAGGTCTGGACACTATGTGATCGTAGTGATTCTATTCAGACTCACTAATGCTCAGGAAATTTTCCTGGATTTAATGAATATATTCTTTAGATTTTAACTCGAAAAATTTGTGGTTGTCTTTGTTGATAATATTCTGATATAATCCAGTAGAAAAAGAGAGACATTAGGATAATTTGAATACTGTGTTAATGACTATGTGATGGGAGAAGATGTATTCAATGTACATGAAATGTGAGTTCTGTATAGAGGAAGTATCATTCTTAGGGAATGTTATTACAAGTATAAGGATATCTATGGAACCTTCCAAGACAAAGTCAATTGAAGAGTGGCCCCAGACAACTTATGTAATGGAGATCCATAGATTTTTTAGTCTATCAGGGTATTATCGAAGATTCATGTAATACTTTTCACGATTGTAAATATAAATGAACAAGATGACACAAAAGGTATTAATTTTTTTCAAAATACAATAATGTGAAGACTATTTCAAGGAGTTGAAAAAAGAGTCTTATCATTTCACCCATACTCACACTCCCTAGATGTTGGGAACTCTTTGTGGTGTATAGTGATGCATAAAATAATGGACTACGATGTGTACTGATGCAAAATGATATAGTGATAGCCTATTCCTCAAGGAAGCTGAATATTCATGAGCAAAACTATCCTACGCATGATCAGGAGTTGGTGGATGTGATCTTTGCATTGAAAATCTGGTTGTATTATTTCTATTGGTAGAAGTTTGAGATATATACTCACAAAAATATTATAAAATATATATTCACATAGAAATAAATTAATGTGAACCAGAAAATATTGATAGATCTCATCAAGGATAATGAATTCTCAATCCACTACCATCTCGGAATGACAAACAAGGTTACAGATGCTCTATGTAGAAAGGATTGGTCTTTATTATCAATGATGAAAATTGAAAAGGATCAAATCTTATTATAATTCCAAAGGATGGACATAGGAATCATTAGGGGAGGATCATCAACAATACTTTCGCAAATAATTTCTCAACAATCCCTCTTGGAGAAAATAATGTTGGCTTAAAGAAAGATGTGGAAATTCAGAAAAGGGTGGAAGCTGTTAAAAATGATAAATCCTCCAACATCAAAATTGATGAGGAAGTAGTTGTAATATTTGGGTCATGATTATGTTTACCAACCGATCTAGAGATAAAGAAGGATCTATTTAATGATACACACAGCTCGACCTTCTCTATCCAACCAGGGAGCACAAATATGTTTTGAGATCTCATAGAATATTTTTGGTGGGACAATATGAAAAACGAGATTGATGAATATACATCAATGTACCTGGTATGTCAGCAAGTGAACGATGAGAGATAGAAGACTAAGGGGATGATGAAACCACTAACCATACTAGTATGGAAGTTAGAGAACATTACCATGGACATTTTCACTCAACTTCCAAGGAAATCCCGAGGAAACAATGGTTTATGTGTCTCTGTGGATCTTCTTACAAACACAGCTCACCTTACCATGATTAGATACGACTTCTCATTTGAACAATTTTCATTGATTTACATCAAATAAGTTGCAAGGCTACATGGAATACCACTTTCTATTTTATCCAATCGTGATACCCGATTCACCACGATGTTCTGGAAAATATTCCAACATGCTCTGAGAACTCAACAAAACGTCAGTACGACCTATCATCCTCAAACTGATGGCCAATCTGAGTGGAATATTTAGATATTGGAAGACATTTTTAGAGCATGTTATATGGAATTCAATGGAGGATGAGACCAACAACTTTGAGTAGTTGAATTCTCCTATAACAACAGTTTTCACTCAAGCATTTGAATGGAACAATATAAAGACCTTTAAGAGAAAAGGTGAAGAACACCAGCGTGTTAGGATGAAGACCATGAGAATAAACTTCTAGGGAATAAAATGGTTGAGTAAATGGTGGAGAAGGTTAAAACCATTCAACATAATATCAGGGAATCCCAATGATGACAAAAGATGTATGAAGATAAATAGAGTAGAGACCTTGAGATCAATGTCAGAAACATGTTATTTCTTCACATATCTCTTTGGAAGAAGGTCATGAGGTTTGGAAATAACGGGAATTATGTCCTATGTACATAGGCCCCATCGAGATCCTTGATCGAGTCAGAGCTGTGGCATATCGAACAGAACTTCCACTAACTACGTAGAAAGTATATGATGTCTTTCATGCATCCATCATAAGGAAGTACATACATGACCATTCACATGTACTCTCTTTAGAGTTGGTATAGTTGGATGATGATAATTCTTATCAATAGTAGAAAAGTGATGATCTTGGATCATATGGACAATGTTCTACACACCAAGACTACTCATTTGGTCAAGGAACTATGGTGAAACCATAAGTATGAAGAGGTATGATGGGAAATGGAGGAAGCAATAAATATATAGTGCCCACTCCAATTTTTTTCTTAGAATGTAAAATGAAATTTCGAGGGAGAAATTTCATACAGGGGAAGAATGTAACGACCCATTACATTTCAATGGGAATTACCATATTATAAATATGTCATAAAATCACATGAGACCACAAAATAATGAACTATTATGTTCAAAGTGATCTTTAATCATAAGTTTGTCATTTATGTATATGGAATTTCGAAAATCTGACATACACAGTTGAAATCAGTAAGGTTTTTGGACATTTATAGATGAAACATAATTTTTTTGTTAATAGTAACCTTCCCTTATAAATAATAACATACCCTTATGAAATGTGATATGCCCAAATGAATAGTAACCTTACCATCGATATTATATAAAAAATATTTATGTTTATAATATGATATAACTATATTATTGAATAAGTAAATGAATGTTTTAAAACTGGTTTTAAATATAAAATTATGATTTTAATTAAATATTAAAATAATAATATATAGAAATTTATTTTTGAAAAATTAAAAACGTTTTTGGATTCCACAAATCGATAAATAGTTAGGGAGAATTTTTGGGATTTTTCGGAAATATTAGAATTTTTGATGAATAGTGTTATATCATAATTTAAATAAATAAGATAAATAATCAGACTAAAGAGACATGCATGATGTTCTACTAAGGTAAGACCAATTGGTTCGGGATCACATGGTAAAAGAACTATTCTTGGTCATGGTAGATTCAATATTTTTTTTCATGTGGGGAAATATTAAATTAATGAATTCTATATTGAGAAATCCCTTCCCTCCTCCACTATAAAAACCCCCTCTCACTACCTCTTCTTTTCACTCATATCAAGCCTTCTTCCATGCCAATATTCTACCCAAATCACTCCCCATGAAACTCCCTTATTCCAAAAATCTCCTAGCCTCTTCAGAATACCGTAACCTCTCCCCTTAAGAGGTTCTCAAAGGAGGAACTCTCAAGAGGTATATTATTCTTTCTACTTCCTTCATTTCTTTTAAGTTCTTTTCTTTTAGTTTCTTTCATCACCTCCCTTCACCATAATAGTATGATAAATCCAGTAACAAAAAATTACGAGAATGTTTTCATGATAATTTGATATTTCATTATCTTCTCTTCTTTCCGCACCCTTTATTTGAAAGAATTGAAAACACCTTTTGAGATGTGTAAATTTTGGACATTCAAGGACAACTATTTTTCAATTTCTATTAAAATCATTAATTATGGTCATAAAAACATTTCTGTTATGGTTAAACAAGATTATTATATATTTAATATATACTATTTGTAGTTATGTATTCATATTCTAAAAATTTTATTATGTTATAAAGCAAAACATGTTCTTTATAATCCAATCCACCAATTAAAAAAACGGTTGTCACTATGGTGTTATATAAAAGTTCAACTTCAATCTAAGTAACCAAATAAAATTTAAAACCTTTTAATCTCATGGAAGTTCAATAATAACATATAAATTCATTTCTGGACAATCACTTCCATCATTCATGTTTATCAAAACTTGAATATAAATGGACCAATCATTAAAACCAAGTAAACAAATGATCTCAAATAATGAAATTGAACCTTTTAAGTAATCAAAAATACCATGAATGAAATTAAAAGGGTTATAATAAATCAAATACATATAAAATATGTTCTTGAATTATGATTTAATAATCCTAATTTCTTTATTCAGGTCACTAATAACAAGTGTAGATCACCAAAAGATTTAATGTATGGGATCCTCTCTATTTCACTCGTAATCAAGATTGTCCTCTAAGCTATGCCTTTTTATGTGTAATAGAAAATGATGGGGTATGTTTAAGAACCTACCCATACTGCCCTCTTAATTTATAAGTGGTCAAAAACCCTTTTTCTCTATCATCATGCTCTTTTAGTTACACTAGATACCATGCTGATAAACAATAATGTATTCTACCCAAACTTCCTTTATTACTTCGGGTTACTCTATCTATTTTTTACCTAAATATAGTTGTACATTAGTTTTAAGTAAAACTTCAAAATTATATTTATATTCTCCCTAATAATGTTCTAGGATTCATCTCTCAATCTCTTTCGAGGATATACAAGATTTTAAATGAATCCCTCCTCGATACTTCCCAATAAGCACATTCGTTTTAAGGGAACATCCCAAATTTTTACCGAATATCAAGTATACTGTAGCCTATTTTTTAAATAACCATTGTCTTTAAAAAATAATTCTTTTTATTAATAAAAACATTTTGATTAAATTCTTGTTTTTATATATATTATTACCCTATTTTCAATTTTTAAAATCTCTATAGTATATTCCTTAAAACTACCAAAAAATGATTTAATGCTAATGTATCTCAATTACATTTATTATATTTTTTCACTTATATATTACACCACCTACCATGTTATATGCCTATTTTACCCTATTAACTTCCATTTATGTTCTAATACATTTCATTCATGGAAACATTCATGATATGCCCATTGGTAATGATTTATGTAATGTCTGTGGTACCTTATTCTTTCCATAGGTACCGTTATGTTTTTATATGGTTGATTAAGTATGATTATTTATGTGGAAATAATATTTATGTGGTAAAAATATTTCTGTTGCAATAATATTCATGTAAATGTTGAGATGGGTGTGCCTAGATAGAGCTCCAATGCATTGGGTAAATTTCAGTCTCATGAGATGCGATGTGGAATGAGATTGGAGGATAGCCTTGACTCATACTAAAATGGGAAACAATATCGATGGTTTGGCATGAACTGTACAAATGAAAAGTTCTATTATTATTCCACATTTATATGATTCCCTGTTAATATGATCACATGCTTATATGATACAACTTTATATGTTCCATGGTATATATAAAATTATGTCATGCCTCTTAACTCATGTGCTTATGACGTATCCTTATGTTTTTTCCCATAAAAGGCTTTTCAGCTCATACCTTCATTCATGTTTCCCCTGGGTACCCTATGTAGATGTAATGGCTCAGTGTATATTAGTAGTTCATTATGGAAAATAAATTAAGAAGTGTTTTTATCCCCATGTTTTAGGTTTTATGTACCTAGTTTTCCTAGAAACTAGACTTAACGATCCTTGGAATCTACTCTGATGTATAATAATTATTAATATCATGAATTATTATATGTAAATTGCATGTTTCTCTTTGGATTTTTTATAATAAGGATTTTCAATTGTTTTTTAATGTAGGGATTCCATCATCTTTTTATCACTATGTATCATTATGGTTCAATGTATGCATTTTTTTTGTGAAGATCGCAGAATTCAAAAACAAATAATGATAATAAACTATTATTAACAGAAATACATAGGGGTGGGAGAGAATATATTTTTTCCGGTTATTTATTTGATTTTGATATTATGATCTGTATATGCAATATGCATAATAAAACTCATAGCCTTTTACGGTATTTTTTTGTGCACATGTGATGTATTGTGGGTATTTATAGTTGATCTTATATGAACATCTATATGAATAGGTAATTGGTTAACCACATATATTCATTTTAATAAAAGTATTCCCCAGGATATAAATTGTTATATGATAACCAATGAATTATCAAATTGGAATTAAATAATGTGTTTTTTTTCTTTATTTGAATGCACCCTACCTTTCTTGTTGTGGTTGTGTGTTGTGTGGGGGTATGTTATATATTTTTTCATTTGTGGTGTTGTGGTGAAAGGGCAGAAGAAATGGTTGTAAGGATTGAAAAAATGTGGGGTGTAATAGAATCTTAGGTTAAGAGATAAATTGATTATAGAACGTTTGGGTAGTGTTTGAGCAGTATGGTAGGAGAATAATTTTGTAATATGTTTATATTGATGTGTGTGATGGGTGTGGTGTTTTTGTGTAGCATGGATTTTGAATTGGTAGTGATGAAGGTTTTTTGTGTGGTTTGGATATATGTTTGTAGTTTTATTATTCAGAGAAAGGATATGGTGGGTTGAATTTGAATAATGATGTTGGTAGTGGTGGGAATCAATGTTTAATGGAGTGTAAATATGAATTGTGTTTCCTTATTGTGGTTCTATTTCCTCGACATCATTAATGCCATGTGGATTATTCTGTGATGTGGTTGGTAGTTCCCAGAGTAATGATGTAATTAATAAATTGTATCCTTAATAAATAATGATAATTGGTTAAATGAGATGGTTGGCGGAATGATTGAGTTGATTCTATTTTTGAATGGATTTCATTTCTCTACCTTTGAATTGACTATTGCTGGTGTTAATAAACACATTTAGAGGTAGCAGAAGAGTTGGCCATATCAGAGGGTGGTTGATAGTTAGTTTGAGAACCCATACGTTGTAATTGAGTTTTTGATAAGATATATACACCCATGAATTTTTGAGGGGTTTTATATACACATGCCACCCTAGATGAGTGTTATGTTCTGAACACCCCCATTGTCATGGGGGGTATTTTCAAAACATCACAATGGGATGGTGGATGGCAAGAGACCCACTCTTCCAACCGCCCTCTTCAAGACAATGATATATATAGATTCATCTGGAATATAGTGTGGTGTGTGGTCCATAATTGTGTGGGCATTTTATATATTCATAGATCTCGTTGGGATGATTTGTGTTTTTCATTCTCTGGTGTTTTCGTGATGTGTTGTAGGATGTGGACCAGGTGTCTATGGTCGGGATAAGGTTTTGATTCCTAGGTGTGCATGGGAAGGATGTGATGAGAGTCTTTTTTCGAGGTTGTGGGTCACGATGTAAGGCCCATGTGTGCCTGGATAGGGTGTGATGTGGTCCATTCAAGAGAGATGTATGCTCTTCTATGTTTTATGTTCGGGTTTGCAAACGTATTCTAAGTGGGAAATTATCATAGGGTTCCCTATCCTCGATGTTCTCTATATTAATTTAATTGGAATTTATTAGTTGTTAACAATAAATTTGGTGAGGATTGGGTGGTCAGTATACCTCGATTTGTGTATTAGGCTCTAGTTGTTTTCCCACAGTGGAATTTGTATGCTTCGCCAGTTATGAAAAAGATACACTTGAATTTCCTACTGTGTATACTGGTATCCTCACCCTACATTATAAAATGTCATTCCGGATTCCAATAAGACTACATGGACCCTGCTCGATAATATTGGTTCAGACTAGGGTATAACAAATGTGATTCTACTTATAGGTTTTTGATATTTACATTGGATATTATCATTGTATTTGTAGTCGTTTTACTTTAAATGTTCATAGGGTATAAATGTTGGTTTTTTTATACCGATCACTGAAGTTATATGAAATAGGGCATCTTATCTACTTATCTCATTTCCTAATAAAAAATTGTATTGCCTCTCATTTCATGGTATTTTATACACTTTGTGTAGGTCTCCACCATGGGCCATACTAGAGGTGGGACTTGTGGGGGTCTTCATATATCTTCCATTATTACCATCTAAATAGGGGAATCACTGGAGGGAAGAGGTTTGTGATTAAACAAATTAATAAAAGGGATTAGATGGTCAGAATATGTACATCTAAGGGATTTTGGAAATTATTCTATGTAATTTTGGCCCATTAGATTAGGATTCAGTCATTTTTAAGAAAATTTCACTGTTATTGATGTATTATTTTCATCTTTTCCCATTAATGTTACATGTAAAAAATTTAATTCAAAATAATTATAAATTTTGATAAAAAATACTAAATATTTCTCATTATTATAAAATAATATTTCATATAAAATAAAACAACATTTATAAAAAGAGTGTTTATAATTTAAAATTGTATTTAAAAAAAATACAATTTTCATAAATGGATAGTGAATCAGATAATTTAAAGCGATATTATATATTTTTAAATATTTAATATTAATTATAAAATAAATATTTTTATATTATACAATTTAATAAAATATAACTTTTTCTTTACAGGATTCTCAATTACTCCCCTAAATGAAGTTCTCCCTTCCAATTTATTCTTCAGACTTAAAAAATATTCTTAATTACAATTTTCGTAACTTTGAAAAACAATAATTTCGAAGGGAAACGTATTTATCTATGATTTTATCATGAAATTTTTTTTAAAATAGAAATATTAAATCTCTTTAAAATATAGAAAATTATTAGGATAAAAAATATAATTCCATGAACTTGCACTTTTGGAATTCATTTTATAAACATGATATGTAATTTTTTTGAAAGAAAACTAAACTAATTAAATAGCCTTTAATGGAAAGATTTTGTATCTCCATTGTATATTATAAATAATTATACAATATCATACAATTTATAAGAGGTCTAATTAAATAAAATAAAAATCATAATTGAAAATAAATATAGATATTTCTTTTTATCCTTTAACATGATAATTTATTGTTTTAAATTTAATGTCAAAAGGTATAAAATATCTATATTTTTCATTTACTAATATGATTATAATAATATATATAAAATTATATTTAATTAACATTAATTCTTTAAAAATTGTATATATTTGAAAATAAAATTTATTTATTTTAAAGAAATTACAATTAATATATTTTTAAGTATTTAATTTATTTTATTTATTTACTATATTTAAATGATATTATCATTAATTATCTTTTTCATCATGATAATTAAAAGATATATTTACAACATGTAATTAAAATTAGTTAATTATTTTTATATGAAAATAATAAAGTAATAATTTTGAAAATATATTTATTTGTTAAATAAAACAAACCCATGTTTATGAAGACAAAAATTTTGTGAAATTTTTTAATTTTAAAGTAGATAGATTTTATAAAATCACAGTTTATTAAAAAAATTAATGTCATATTATATAATTTTAAATAATTAACAAAACATATAAATTGTTGTATGAATTGATTGATTAATTTAATAAAATAGATGTATATAATTCATATGATTCTACATATCCACACCAACCTTCTATATTATACCATCATTAAAATTGATCATATTAAATTTTAAAAAATTATAAATTATTATATTTTCCAACTACAGTAATAAAATATCATCACATATTCCAATAAATTTTGTATCATTAAAATTCTATATATTGTTTTTGGTTCAAAATAAATTTTTATATCATGAAAAGTTTTATCCAAATGATCTATATCTTCCATGACCTGATATCAAACTATAAATAATATATAATGTCTTCAATACCATTTTGTAACATCCCATATTAATCTAATATTCTGTAATGTTAAAACAATTATTTTACATGTGATATAAGGTTTCCCTCCCTATATACCTGAGGAATATTACTGATGATAATTAAATGGATATAATATAGACATAATATTAAACCTATTCAATATATAATATATATAAATAATAAAACAAACTACCGAATTATATAATACGATAATATTAGAATGGAATCACTAAAAATATAAAATCACAAAGATGGAATAGACGAAAAAAATTACATTTTATATTATAGAAATTAAATGAGTGATTTTCTATATTAATAATCATATAAAAGATAATATGAAAAATGAATAAATTTAAACACTCCTTTGATACGAATGTATAATAAAAAACCATTACACTGTTTTAACCATGTCTAGTTGTACCAAATAAACATCTAACCATTAATATATCTCCCTTTCGTATATATCAATCGCTAGTTATTCCAAATACTAAGTGGTTAATCTATGGTGTTTGCGTACATTTTCTATTGGAAACAACTGAAAATTAAAAACTATAATTATGATTATATTTTAGTACATGAAAAAAATAATATTCAAAATGATAACAGTAATATCATTCAAAATTGAATCTCATCATTCACTTAATAGTCTTCCAAAAAGCTCAATGAAAACAAATAATTTTTTACTAATTAATTCATAATCATAATACACCATGGAATACCATAACACACATTCCTTCAATCAAATAATAAACCAAATTTTTAGGTTCCATTAAAAATGTCATGATTTTAGTCACATGCCACATTATAATGTACATAAATACATTAACCAACCATCTAGTTAAAAACTACACCATAAGATGTATTGTAAATTAGTCTACTAAATAGTTTTGATGTCCATAAAAATAAATATTGCATCTCAATATTCATCTTAGTAAAAACTAATCCCTATTGAGATGTGTTTCATTAGATCAATCTATACCCATAATTAGTGGAATGAAAAATGTATACACATTTCAATATTTACCTAAATAGGAAATAATGAGATAAAATAAGAAATTTATAATTCATGTGTACTACAATTTCAATTATTTTTATATTTATAGCTAGTGGATTTGATATAGTTTTCATATATAAATGAGTATGGGTTTCCCTCTAAAGGTATCCAAATGAAATCACCAAACACCTTAGTAAGAGCTATTACAAAGAATTATGAGAGATAATAACTCCCTTTATATTAATTTGATAGAATATAATGCATAATAGTTTTGAAAAACATTTAATTTTCCCTAGTGTGTCAAATATATTATATGAAACATTATTTTAGTGGAATTATTAAATGATGTATCCTCTTACTGTTTTAATGTTTTAAAAAAATAAATTGAAAAAGAATAAATTTGAAATCATTTATTAATATTATTTCTAATCTCTTTTAACAATTATTAAATTTTCTACACATCAACATATGAGGATTAAATAGAATTACGAATAAATTAATAACATTTAGAGAGTTAGTAGAATGATATCGATAAGAATTCCACATTATCAACCAAATTCGGTATAAACAATGAGTAATCACAATCAGCGGTAGGGAGAGATTCCTCATTTCTTGGTATAATATTTACTATTTGTTATTAAATAATATCTTAACTTCTCAAAAGAAACATATAAATCATTCATTTCTACAATACTATTTAAAATATATTTAATATTTTTAACAGTTATTTACAATTAGTCTCGAATTTTTGATAAATCAATTATCCATATTTAATCCTTATTCATACACAAAATGTCTAACCCTATGGGACTATATTGTGTCACAATAATTATGAATTCAAATATACATAATTGTATTCAATTAGAAGGCTATAAAAAAATTCATTTACCCTAACGTTATAAACGACAATAGAGTTACTTCAATTAAATAAATTAATATCTACCTATGAACTTTTTTTACACATTATATATCTTTATATATTATCTGAATTATTATGTAATATTTTTATACAATACATAGAGTTACCAATAAAAAAGAAAAATGTTAACCTATAGTAGTTCAACTCTTGCATTCATGATTAATATATATATATATACCATTTTTACACAATAGATCATAATACTTCTTCTTATATGATGTTCATATCACATGTTAGTCAACTAGGAAATCTAAAAAATTTATAAATATATGTTATATTATTATTAATTATGGTATATTTTTCATAAAAAATGACAAATATAACACTGTTTAAAACTATCATATTACATTGTTAGAATCATAGAAAACCATTCTCCTAACATGCCCTATTTCAAGGATCAACTAAGAATGGAATAAATGTATAACGGTTTAGATGATACATATATAGAGAAATATATTTGTAACAATGATTTATATTAATTATATTCAAATATATATATCATATTTCATATATCTTACCATGTGATTTATGCCAAATAAATTTTAAGGATAATTAGTCACAATTTATAATCTCATTAATCTATAATATATATCATAAATACAACCCAAGAGGTAATCCTAAAATATCCTTATAACCCATAGTATTAATTTATAATCATCTGTTATAAAAAACACAATATTATAATTTTAGTGAATCTTGTAATTATTTTTCTCATGTATCATATTTAGTGCACATTAATAAGTTATATATGAATAATGAATTTTTTATAAAATACAGATATAATCATAATTACTACATTAATTATAACATAACAATGTATAATTGATAATTTATTATTCCAATCTAGAAAATTACATTATGGGGATGGTTAAGTACCCAGATAATTTGTCTATATGTTCAAGGATTTTAAAAATTCTAGACCTATCCTAATGTCACATTATATGATCGTCAAAAAATAACCTTGGAATCTTCCATCCTAAACATTACATAGATTTCATAGACATGATATTAGATTTATTGAAGATATCTATTATATTATTTTATAAATAAACAAAAATAATTATTTAAATGACTTATTTCTTGTCAATATTCACATTTACACATAGTACTATTTACCATAATAAAACACATCAAGTAATCATATTGATCATTGGATTTTTTATGAATGAAACTAAAGTCTCGGCCTCATCTTTCCAATTATAACTTCAATTCTTTTTTTCTTAAAACCATTATAAGTGAACATAATAAATCATTATGTACTTATAATAAACAAAAACACTAAAATCAATCAAAATTAAATTTATACATCACCAGGTGTAATCAACATCTATTTTAGATATCCAAAATTAATATATTACTTTTATAGAGCACCTATCTAGCACAATGATTATTATTCTACCATAAGAACCTGACTAGCATATTTGGTCAAAAGAAACATATATAACTATTCATTAAATGAAAACTAGTATGTTTGGAAATAAATTTTGTTGAATAATGATCCATCCTTTAATTTCAAGTGTGGAAAGCACTATTCCTCATCATGGTCGTAATAATCATCGTTAGATCAAAAAAATCAGGAAATCGGTTCTAAACACATCAACAAAGCTTTAATAATCATCAATATTTAGGATAAAATATTCAAAAAAACATTCATTAATTTCATTAATGATCACTATAATAAATTTCCAATTCCTTTTCAATAGTTTAATTTTTTCAAAAAAATAGACGATATATATATATATATATCAATGACTCAGTTTCAAGAAAAAAATATTGGGATATATTATAAAAGTTTTGACTATATATAGAGAAACCAATTATAAACCTTCTTAATATTGATAATTTTTTACCAACCATTGTGATAAAACATTAGATATATAATTATCATTATCAATCTCTTTTGATTTATTTTATTCATAATTTTTTGAATCCCACTGCACCTATGATAGATAAATCCTCGGTTGTTGTTTTCTTCGCAATAGATAAATAGGACCGCATTTTTCAATCATCCCGAATCAACCCTATGAGAATCCAAAATATATATCAAACATGATCCATGAAATTTACATTACATTGATAGTTTTATGTCAATGTTACTCTTACCCATCAATGAGACCCCATAATATTTTGTTTAAAACCACATAATCATCAACTCTAAAAACCCTAGAAATATTGATAATGTATAAATTCCATTGCATATTAATATTTTTGAATTATATTTCATTTATAATTTTTCATTGTTGTAAATTTATTTAAATTATAGGTCAAAAATATAGTATATTTATTTTATAATTTTTTTCTTCATGCATTATATGGTTTCATTAAAAAATATAAATTTTAGATATTATATATTTTTTTACAAAATATTGTATCATTATTTATATCAACATGTAGTAATTTTCGTAGATTTAATTTGTATGAGTTTTATAATATGATAATTTTACTTCAATAGTAGAAGAATAGATTTTTCTATAAAATACCAAATCATTATAATTACATAAATTTTATCATATTATTTTTTATTAGAATTAAAATTATATTAGTTAATTCTAATTATACACAAATCAATTATCTTTAGTCTGATCACTATAACACTTGAATATGCATTGAAACCCTTTTTTTACTAAATATGAAATTATCTAGAAAATTCATTTTTACAGTGTATGTTATGTTTATGTTTATTTTAATTTTTAGCTCACCTATATAATTAATATAGAAAAATTAATTTCATATTATTAACTAGGAATAGAAAATTTTGTTTATACTATACCGTCATTTTTTCATTATGATTGGTTACAATGTGGAAAAAATTATTTTCCATTATATGAGTAAATGATGATTTGAAGTCTTAAAAATAATTCTATAACTGCTAATATGATATAAAAACATATCTAAATACAATTTAATGGTAATATTGAAAAAATATATCATTTCATTTTTAAATTTGAATAATTTTATAAATATTTGGATTGAATATGATATTAATATATTTATAACAATTAGACATATTCCATGTTTGTCATCCAGTTTACAAAATATAGGACAACAACTAACCTATATTATCCACACTTCAAGAGAATTTTAAATTGGAAAATTCTAACCCCAATCCTTTCGAATTATCCTTAATAAATTTAAATTTATTTTTTATTATTGTAATATCTTCATAAAAAGTATTTATATATAACACTAAGTTTATTTTCATAAAAAGTTGTATTATTCATAGCATAATGATTTCATTTTATTTTTTATTTTACAAGAATAAAACCAATAAGGAAAGTTTTCATTTAATAAAAAAAGATATTCCATATACAATAATGTAATTTTAATTATATAAAAATTCATAATATAAATATTATTAATATGGATGATGAATAAATCGTTCGTGTGTACATTCAGACTACCACCTTATAAGATGGTGTGTTTAATTTTGTGTCACTAATACTTCTGTCTGGTCATAATAATTTTAATAGATGAAGTAAAATGATATATATGTTACTCATTAAATTCATTAATGGAATATAAATACAAAAACTATTTCATCAAAATATAGATGAAAAACAAACCAATTCTCATGAATATATTCTTACTAATGCCTTCAGAACTGATGTATTTTATTTTATTTACCAAATCTAATGGATGATATATATTTTCAAATTTAAAGAAATTTTATTATATTTATTATATAATTATTAATTTTTAGTGAAAAAATATTTCTTTCATTATTTATCACATATTTTTTGAAAATTGGAAATGCAAGTAATGGATATGTGTGAACTATAATTTCCATGTTGAAATATAATTCAATTTTCATAACAAACCTACATAGTTTGTTATAAAATTATAATCATTAAATAATAATAATTATTATTATTAAATTATTAGAATAATATAAATGGTATAATGATGACTTATATTACTATTGTAAGCATACTAAAGTCATTTTGGACACATTAACCAAATATTCCCAAAATGTACAATGTGAACTTAATCAATTAGTTTATTATGGGTGACCTAGTATGAAGTGAAATACAAGAAATATTAAATATGTTATTAACTTCAAAAATATTGTAATGAATTTAAATAATTAACATTATTTTATTATTTATAATAATAGTGAATGTACATGACAAGATATATAAGAGTGAATTTTATTTTCTACAAACTCATTTTAAAATGATTTAAAATAATCTTCATAATCATTTTCATCCATATCATTATTTTTTTATGTGTGAGAAAATATATTATTATATTAATTATAATATTCATTTTACCTCCCATTTTATTAAAATATACACGGATTATAAATGAAATATTGTGATCGACAACATACTAGTTATGAAACACCAATGTTAAAGGATCAATGAAATAATTTTTTAAAAAATCGATATTACAATAAAAGCATTGGAATAATGGATATAAATAGAAGTAAATAAATTATAAATAAATTATACTTTTCTAAAATTTTAAAATTTATTCATTATTTCTTAAAGATTAAAAACCAAATTTTTTAGAATTCTATTGTATTGATAAAAAATTTCTTATCTTCAAAAATTGTTTTTCTTGAATTTTCTAAGGGAATAAAAAAATTAATTTTTTTAGAAATGGAGGATCCCAAATATATTAAAAATTGAGAAATTAATATTTCAAATTTATCTTATTGATAAATGTTTATAGTTTTTTAAAAATTTTGATATTTTAGTGGATTGTTAAAATATATTGATTTTATTGAAAACTATATTTTATTTTAATGTATTTATAATGTGAGAAATAATGTTTATTAACAATAATATTTTAATAGTTTCATTTCATTTAATACAATAAAATTATATATTTTCATATGAGCATAAATCATTAATTTTTTTAAAAAGTAAATTTAATAATAAAATAAGAATTTTTTTGAAAACTTATTTTCATCCAATATATGGTTGAATTTCTATTTAAATTCTTTATAATATATTTTTTAATTATTAAAAATTTATAAAATATTTGAAAGAAGTTTTCAAATAATCGGTAAAAAGACCATCTTTTTTGGTTATAAAAATACTATAATTAATAATTTCAATCAACACAGTAAAAAATAAATCCGGTAAAATATGTTAAAAAATAAAGAGTATTCAATTATAACCTTTGAACATTCGATAATATTCAGTTAAGTGTAAATGGTATATGTCCTTATCCATGATGCATTTATATGAATTTTTTAAAAAAATTGTTAATTTTTTCGTTTGTGACAATTTCGATAATGATATTTAAGAATGGAAAATTAATTCTATTAATAAATTTAAAATATTTAACATGAGGATAAATATAGTATATTCAATTTTATCAATTAAAATATTTAATACAATGTACATATATAAATCATGGTAATTTGATTTAAAAAATTTATGTGAAATAATAACCTTAAATTCGATATAAAACCGGTTTAATTATTTTATAATTAATAAAAAAATAAGATAAATGATATTAAAAATATAAAAATTAAAATAATTTGAATGAATTTAATCCCAAAAATATTAAATATAATAAAAACATCATATATATGTATTAAAATATTTTATTATTTTATATTTCATTCTATAAATCAATGTGCCCAGCTTTCGGATCTACTGAAAAAAAAACTTTCAATCTATATATTTTTTAATTGATATATAAAAAGTAGAATGTACTTGAAAAAATGAATGAATATTTTTGTATAAATTCAATAGAATAAGAAAAATACCATATAAAATCTCAAGAGTTTTCAAAAATACTTAATATTACTATTTCTTTTCATGTTTCATGACTCCATAAATGAATTCATTCGACTAATAAACGACAATGCCATCCATTTGTATGTCTGGACTACCACCTCCACAGATTGATGTGATTCACTTGTTATTATCACATCACATTGATGATATATATTTGTATATATAAATTTGTAATATGATATTTTTGTTTTTTGGTCAATTTTATTGTGAAAATAATTCTTTTCTTATCTATATAATGATTAATGAATATCATAATTGTTGCTCATGTGTTTTAAAGTCCTATTGTATACATTATTATAACATAAATTATTTTTTTAAAATAGTGAAATGTGAGATTGAAAAGTAAAATTTATAAAAAAATATGTTAATTATTTCATGATTATGATTATTGTGATTATGGAATAATGACACCATTGACCATGGTAAATAAAAAAAATACGGTTTTTAAAATATGGACTGATTGTCCTCAAAACTATAGACATTGGAATAAAAAAATAGGTATTTTAATATTCCAGTAAAATAAATGATATAAAATATTTATGTATAAGTAATTAATCTTATAATTTTTTATAATATATTTTTTTTATTTTATTATTATATTGGTGTTAAAGGGAATAAATTAAATGTTTAGACTCATGCTATAAGATTTCATCAAAATTACCTACCATTTAGGTATATGTTATTTTTATATATGAATTTTCATATATATGATTTATATAAATCAAAATTTAATATTATATCATTCATTTTTTGGGAAATTTGGAATTTAATGATCCCATTTTAAATATTTCATCCACATGGATTTGAATTTTATTATTCAATGCGCTAAATGGGTTATAAAATCAATTAATTTTATTTAGGTTATAACACTTCTTTATTACAAATTTTTATGTTATTTATGACAAATTTACATTCATTGAGATATATTATATTCACATTGAGCTATATTACTAACTAACGTATATATAATTCACTTTATAAATAACTTTTCCTAAATAACCATATCTTCATAATATTTAATTTTAAATTTATTATGTTATTCTAAATTGGGGATTATTATTAAAATGATCCAAAAGTGGTAAATACATTATATGTAAATTTATTTTCGTTTTTTTCTTTTATATTTTCAAGGGTCCTTTGGTAGAAATATTATTATATTGTTTTCTTGATCCAAAAATCATTTAGTAACCCTTGGATTTGAATTTTTTATTGTTTAATTTATTTTAACTCCCTTATTTGTTAAATAAACATCTTGAAATTAATTTTAATATTATACTTATCTTGTATCTCTATTAATATCATAAATCATTCTCATATGTATCAATGCTTTCACAAATCATAATAAAAATAATCAATTATAACCATAAATTATTATCAAATTATATTTCACATGGTATTTCATCCTCATTTAAATGTTTCTAAAAAGTACATTTCATAACATTTTCCCATTTTTTCAAATTAGAATGCCTTTAAAAAATTTTTAAAGGAATGCATATTTTTATCATTTACAACATGAACAGATATCCCTAACGTAATGACCATTATTTTCATTAATGATTCATTCATAAGTTTCCATGTTTATTTTCAATGAAAATTATATCCCAATATTTAATGTTATTTTCATATTTGGATTTTTAATTTCAATGAGAATATATTATTTTCCACAAGAATAATTTTAATTATTTATTACTTTTTTACCCATTATATAATTTCAATAAACCTTGATGTAATATATACTCAAATTATGATATATTGTATTATCACCATAATCATTAATTTCTATTATGGATTATGAATTTATGTTTTTTTCTTGGAAAAAAATAATATTTCAATCCATGCTTGAGATATTAATGTAATAACAGATGTTTATAAGAGTTTTATGATAAAACTCACACTCTTTGTTATTTATTTATGTTGTTAAAATTTTTAATTATTTATGGTGATGGGTGGTTCTATTATAAACCATGTCTGTGTGATCTCATTATATATTACCAATTAAATTTATAGAGGGAAAAAATTACCAATTCAATTTATAATTAGTTAATATGGTCATATTCATTGATGGTTATTCCATGTATAAGAAGGTTTTTATTTCAATTGTATTTGTTATAGTTACTCATAGTGTGCCAATGAAGGTTTCTTAATATGTATGTGATATATAAAAATTATTCTCCAAGATATATATATATATATATACACATGATTTACTTATACATAAAAAGTTATTTTATGAAAGTAGAATCATTTTACAGGATACAAAAATTAGATTTTGTTTTCATGAAAATTAATTGATACCTTCTAAAAGTGAAAATATTTTAGATTTTTATTATTTGTTAATAAATATTTAAATTTAATTACTAGTGATTATTCATTCTAGTGAACATTTACATTGATAATTGTTTATTCCATGTCACATGATTAATGATTTAGGTGTATATGTGAAATAATTCAAATATATTAAACTTATGTAATTTGATAATGTCATTATTAACTTATTCTAACCTTATTCTCAACTATGACATTAAATTTTTAATTATTAGGTTTACGCTTACTATATATTTTATATCACCCTTATTATGTTTCATATTTCTCTATGATATAAATACTCAGATTATATGATTTCAGTTAGGAAATGATTTGTATGAGAAAAAAATTATTGTAGTTGTCAAATACTTACTGTGGAATATGGAATTTGTTTTATTTTTAAAGATAATCCATTAAACTCATATATTCTATTTATGAATGATTATTTATTAATTAACTAAAACTCTAAATATAATTTTTTTGGTATGTATGTGAACCAAAATTATTTATTTATTTTTTTACATATTTTATTCATGAAATTATCCTACATTTATCTGTATGAAACCCATAATTTTTTTATGTCTTTGCCTCTGGTTTATGGAGTATGGATTATGGGGCTGTTATAGATATCATTATAATAGGGTCTATATACCTTTATAGATTATTATTCTTTTATTATGTTATTATTATATATTACAGTTATAATCATGGATTTTTAGATTACAGTTTGATAATATGTTTAGACTCCAAGACCCCACATAGAAGGTTTTATGTGATTGAATTTTAATGTTTTTAATTAGGTTTTTAGATATATTTTTGGTGGTATATCTAAACTTATGTTTTAACAAGATGTATTATTTGGGGATTAATGTATTTAATTTTTTTTAAATATGTTTTCATGTAATTTATAAATATTAATGCTAATATATTATTTATCGATTATGGGTACATTATAAAGAAATATATAGATTCCGAAAAATGATAACCCATTATATTTATGATAAACCATCAAATAAAGAATATTCGTGTTGTTTAACCCACAATAAAATGGTTACAAGGGAATAATGTATACCACTAACCAAAATGAATACCTTGATAGTATGATGTTGTTTTTCTACATAATTTATATGGAAAATAAATATTTTCTCTATTTTGGGAACATTAGTTTTATTTTCTACATAGAGACTATATTGACATGTCATTTGGTGACTAAGTGGTAAATTTTATTTGAAAACAAATTTACTATTTTCGGATCCTTATTTTATTAAGATGTTTAATATATTACATGATTTTATTTGTGTTGAAAAGGATGATTTATATTTCCAAAAAAATCATATGGAAATATTTTGTAATAATAATGATTTATTTTATTTATGTAAATGACTATCATTTCATTGAGATTAGGTGACCAGGTTATATAACATTTCTTTATAGACTTCAAGAGTAACTACTACTATACAGATATGGATGTAAAATATAACATTGTTGAATTTTTGGAAAAATCGTTTTCATTTGTTGGTTTTATACTTGTTTTGGAAAATTATATTTAATTTTTTGGATTATTATTTACATGAATTTTTTACTTTTATCATTTTTATTACTATTTAAGTATAATGTTTAATTATTCCTTATATAAATTTTTATTTATTTTTTGGATTATATTATTTATTTTGTACATTTTTTTCATAATTTCTATGGAAAATATGATTGTCTTTCAATAAAATTTTGGATTAAATGATCTATTATGATATATATTTTCAATGATTCATGAATAATAAAATTATTCTTATATACTTATCATTTAGAGAAAAATATTGGAATGTGCTAGAAATTGAAATAATGATAAAAACTCAATATAAAAATATGCCTATTTATTTATTTTTATATTATGGAGACAATAATAATTCCTCGAATATCAAAAATTTATTTTAACACAAATAGAATAAAAATTTAATATTGATACTAGGAATTTATTTGTGTTTTAACTGATAATGGTTTTATGGGATTTTTATTGTTATCTTTCTAATGATCATGTTCTATATAAAATGTTATTCACCCATGGAAGTTATTTTCCACTTCAAATTCAATATTTTAACATAATTATAATTATTTCTAATCTGGAAAAAAATTTTTGTTTTAATCAATACGAAATTCGTATTACCCTTATCCTCTATTAAAGAGGATTTAATATCAACCTTCTTTAAAATTAAGTTTTTCTAAAAAAATTTGTCATTTGTGAAAACATTTTATAATTTAAGGAATTAAATTTTTTAAGTCATTTACTCTTTAATATCTATATATTTTAGAAGAGAGACTATAATCATTATTGCATAATATAGTCATCAACATGATTATTCTGAGACTTGAATATTAATATTTAAATATGATCATCAAAACATAACAATTTTATTGGTCAATATTTATGTAATTAAAAAAATTATGAAATAAAAATTTATATCATAATCAATATATATATATTTATTAATTCTAAATAAATATTCACTATATTTTTATTAGATCAATTTTATTATTTATCACATTTATTTTCATCAAAAATATTATTTAATACATTTTAGGATATAATATTACAATTAATTATAGAAAATTTAAAAAATGTTATTTCCTAAAAAGTATATCAATTTCAAAATAATCATATAAAAATTTTACTAAGATTAAATCATTACTATTTTCCAAAAAGTTTACTTTTTCATTGTATACTAAAATCTATAGACTTATATTGAAAACATTATTTTCATCTAAAGTCTTTATAATATAAAATTATATTTTTATTATATTTTGGATTAAATTATTTAATTTATATTTTTAAAATATATTATATCAAGTGTTTCAAAATGAAATTTATTATTTAATTATATTTACAAACATTTTATACCTAAAATGGACATTTTTTTTAAAAATAATTTTACATCGTATTTCTCTAATTTAATATTTAATTAAAATATTAATTTTATTAATTTTAAAATTGGAAAATTGGATTCAATATTTTTAATTAGTGGTTGATTCAGTGAGTATTTAACTTTTATTTTTTTTAATATGAAAAATGAACATGGTAATTTTTCTTACAATTGAAAATGGTTTATTGTTAAATTAATGATATAAAGTACATTAGCATGATTAAAATTAATGAGTAATCATTCTATAATATAACTTTATATGTATATTTCATACATACTCATCTATTAATTTTTTATATGTTCTGCTGATGAAATAGAGATGTGATTAGGACAATTACTATATTTTATGTAAAAAAACTGAAAATTTTAACACTCATAATTTAAATAAATATAAAAATTATAACATGGGGTTATACAGGTTATTAATTTTTCTTAGTTATTAAATATTTAAATTATTCATGTTAATTTATTAATATATTTTATGGAGTACAATATTTTGCTAAATTTTTCATATTCACTGATACATTATTTATTTATTTAGTACATATAATAAAATTAATAGTGTTATTATTTTAAAATTATTACAAATTGAAATAATTAAAAAGGATGAAGAATTATTAGACAAAAATTAATTGTTATTTATTTATGAAATATTAGGTTATCTAATTTAAATTATTTTACTGATGATATAAATGTCAAAGTAAGTAAGTAAACCTAGTATTGTAATTATAGATATTTTAAGAATATAATATTTCATTAAATGATTAGAAATTCCTAGAATACACATATTCATAAAAATGATTATGATTGTTTTTATAATGTCTTTTATTGTCCATTTATGAATATTTTTCAATTTATAGTATCTTTGATGTCCTTTAAAGACTAGAAAACCAAGTTTTCATAGTTGGTGAGTAAAGGGTTAATAATGTTGTAATTTTAAATGATATGGGTAAAAATGTTATTCATGCTTGATTTTTTTGTATCTTAGTATATATAATAGACTCATAATCAAATTTTCTAAAAATGATATGAATTTGGATAAATTTTTCATTACAAAATAATCAAAATAATTTTATATTTTAAAATGTTGAAAAATTGCCCCACCCTTCTCATATAAAATGGAACTGCATATTCTCATTTAGTCACACCTAAAAACTCATTTCTCTCAACCAATATCTCCTTAAAACAAATATTTATTTTTTATTCACATCATTAAAATCTTGAAAAACTATAAAAATATTATATAGTAATTATAATAAATATATTATGAATATATTATTCTATTTAAATAACAAAAATTCATTCCAATCCTTTATCATATTTGTATAGAATACATCTTTTGTGTGTACGGTAGACTACTTCCGCGCTGACCAATGTAATTATTCTTCCATCACCAGGTTTTATGAATATTTATAACTATGGAATAAATTTATATATATTATATTAACTATAAAATTATATGTATTATATTGAAACGTATAATTAAAATTTTTTAAATTTCCATTCATTGCAAATGATTACATCATTCATGGGTATTTTTGGACTACCTCCTCCACGATGCAATGTGAGTCATTTTTCATCACCATGTATCATTGATTATAAATTTAAGTATATCTAAATATGTAAGATTATATTTATGATATCATTTTCATTTTGTATGAAATGAATAATTTATACCTTTATTCCTTAATTATTGTTTAAAATAAAAATATTATTAATGCATAAATGTAACATACCATCTTTATGGTTGTAACAACGTATGTTTTTCCTAACTATATAAAATGGTTAAATATTAAAGTAAAATTGATTTGAATAATTTTAGTTATTATATGGTAATTATTTTGGAAAATATGTAATAATTACCTATTTGAAAATGTCACGACCCATCCTTGGGGCCTGTACCATGACTACCCCAAGCATGCCTTCCATTGGTTAGGGGCTGGTGACTACCACCAAAGGCGAATCCCTGATAAAAAGGGAAGGCTTTGCCTTTAAACCTGTAACACACACAGTCTGGTCACAAGTAGTAGGAGGTACACCTACTAATATAGAAAATAAAGGTGTGATGAAAGTATGTTGGTCGGTATAAAGACCAAACAGAAAAAAAAGTACAAGTACAAGTAAAAAGGGAAAACATCTCTTGGATCATCCACTGGGGATTCATAGCTGAAGGGTAGGTACAAATCTCTAACAACTCGTCCCTGAGATACGTCTCGTCTAGTACAGTTCCAAGCATCCATCTGTTCATCACCCTCAGCCTCGTTCATTGCTGACTATCGTCTGCACAGAACACAACAAGGTGCCGGTGATGCCCCTGCATGGGTGAGTATAACAATACTCAGTAGGGGACCACGAGACCCCAAAGGCCTCCTGGAATCCAATAAGTATAAACCACAGTAATATGATACAACTATAAAGAATCAACTATCCCTACTTAGGTATATGGCCGTACAAATACCTATGTTACCAATCAGAGTCTGGCTCCGACACTCGGGCAAAATCACAACCCAATCCACAAAAGAAGTAGTGTCAATCATCTCGATGATAAAAACAGAAAGACAAGACTCATCTCACACATGTATACAACTCATGAATAGGGGTCAAGATGATGAGATGTAGCCTATGAATCATCTCCTCTTTCAATCCCACGTAGGATCCAGGAACAGTATCAGCGATGTCGAACCCACGGAGGATCCCAGTACAGAAGTCATCGTTGACGAACCCACGAAGGATCCTCGTACAGTATCGTCACTGTAAATCACACGGAGGATTCTTGTACAGTATTGTCGCTGTTGAACCCACGGAGGATCCTGATACAGTATCGTCATTGTAGAACCCATGGAGGATCCTGGTACAGTAGTAGGTCCACATAGGATCCTATCATATCAGTCGTAGACATCCATAGGGGTTCTGCACACAACACGCTCGATTCCGGGAGTGTTTTCTACTCGAGCAAAGTGTCAATTCATCAACTAACATGAAGTATTGAGTTGATGTATCCCATAGTTTTACATCTTCATAAGGAACCCAATGCGACAGACGGTGCTTCAATCAAACGATCTCTCTGTGAGTTATTCTTATTTCCGTTCCAGGGGCCCTGTTGGTTTTTAAGTTCAAACCAACCCAACCATAAAACGAATATGTACAAAACTCAAGGGGGTATTCAAAAATAACTGTCTCACTCTATGCCTTCCATCATCGTAGTATGTTCGTCGATCAGACACCCGAAGCCCATGATAGGGGTGAAAAGGTGATTTATTATTAAACAGGTCCGAACAAGGGTTCGTCCCAGTCCACGGTTCTAACCGGGTCCGTGTGTCCAACCCGGCCAGATGGAGCGGCCATATACAATGGCATCCTAGCCCGCATGGTGGCTCAGCCTGGTGGCAGCCTAACTCGTAAGGGCGGCCCGACCCAGTGGTGGCCCAGTCCTCATGGGTGGCCCGGGTGGCTAGGTTGGCCACGCCATATGGTGGGGGAGTTCCACACTCACTGGTATCGGAGGGAACCAGCACTAAGAACCGGTTTAGAGTTACGCAGGACCCTTAGGGTCCAACCTTGTGGACCGCCGTCAATGGCCAGCTCTGCCGGCTGCCCTCCTTCGACCGCCTTGGGTTGTGGCCGTAATCCCTCTCCTGCACAGCGCGACGACGTCGCACCCCTCCTCAGCGGCCCGGCTTTTCGCAGCCCTTTTCTATCCTCCAAGTGGCGTGACGGTGTCGCACGCCTCTGGTACGTCTTTTCATGGCCACGACTTCCCTTCCGCATGGCACGATGGTGGCACGCCCCCTTGGAAACCCGGCGGCCTTGAACCTCTTGTTTTCTTCGCGGTCGGCCTGATGCAGGCTGCCATTGTTTCACCTCCACTGTCAGCACAATGGGAACAACAATAAGAGGGGGAGGGTCGGACGATATTCATGAGGTAAAATCCCCCCTCGTAACATTGTTAACAATCGTCATATCTCAACCATCATTTGAACGATGAAGATTGGAAATAATACTCATACATAAAAAACTAAAATCACACTACCTCGATTCGATGCACTTTGACGAAGTCCCGGGAAAAAAGGTGGATGTCGATTCGTTGATGTCGGGAAGCATCCGAGGATGAAGCATCATTGGTTTTCTTCATGGGGCTCCTTCTCTTTTGGTTTGTTCAAATATCAAAGGGGAAGTTTGTCATTCTTCGGTGGTTCTTCGTTTGAAGTATGAATCTCCCTCTCTCAGGCTTTTTTAAAAAGATTATGCCAACTCCAAAAATAATTAAGAATGACCTCTATGAAATATTTGGCACAACGACACAAAGTTGTTTTTAATTAAATTAGGCAACACATTTAATTAATTCTATGTATTGGTTCAAATTCAAAAAGTAGAGAAGTTGAGGAGTTATTATAAATGAAGAGAGGTGTGAAATTAAATAATGGGGAGTTAATGGGAGGTTAATAAGATCCTGAGGGCCAAAACTTATAATATCCTCACATGGGAGGTTATGAATGGGTGGGACCCACCTCCATCCTCCCCTTGTAAGATTAAACTACCACAAATAATAATAAAAAGTAACAATTTTATTTTTATTTTACTTAATTAAAATCCCCATAATCTATCATACATTATCGTTAAAACACAACTACAGTGATGGTCTCACTAAGAAAATACCTACGCTACGAGTTTAATAGTTCCCTCAGATTTGAATTCTGAGCAAAGGTTCAAAAGAAATAAAATCCTGCTTGTACGTTTACTGAACATTCCGGAACAAAACATCAAAAATTGATTTCGGGCACACCAGGCCTCGGAATCAAGCACCGTCAAAAACCGAGGACTCGAAAAATTTCCATGTATTTGTAAAAAAAATTCCACAGAATATATGGGTCTTTACATTCTCCCCACCTATGTTATTTAAGTCCATGTATGCTACAACTCACACTATGGAAACAAATGGGGGTACTAAGTACGCATCTGAGACTCCCGCTCCCATGTGCTCTCCTAGAGGTTCACGTGCTGCCAGCGAACGTGCACTAGAGGAATTGATAGTCCACGTAGGACCCACTACTGTCGATCCTCAATCTCCACTGAAACCTCCATGAAATTCTCCCCATCATCGATGTCCATCTCCCCATGGTCGATGATGTGAGAAGGGTCATGGACATTTCTCCTCACCTGAGATATGTAGAAGAGGTCGTGCACCCGGTGCAACTGAGGTGGAAGAGGCAAGGGGTAATCCACATATCCTACTCTGTTGAGGACCTAGAATGGTTCGATGAATTGCATGGATAACTTTACACCTCGGAAAAATCATCATAGATTGCGTAAAGGTGGGACTCATAGAAAGACGTGGTCACCATCCTCAAACTACAGTGGTCGTCATCCCCTATTAGCATAAGACTTATTCCTACTCTATGTAGTCTTCATCCACTCCTGGATGATCTGCAATTTCTCCATCATAGCCTGTAGCATCTATGGTCCTACAAGTGCTGACTCCCCTAGGTCAGTCCAGCACAGAGGCGATCTTCAAGGTCGACAGTACAATGCCTCAAAAGCTACCATCCCAATGGTGGAGTGGTAGCTATTGTTATATGCAAACTCTAAAAAGGGTAAATGATCCTCCCAACTGTGACTGAAGTCGATGATGCATGCAAGGAGCATGTCCTCGAGAGTCTGAATGGTCCTCTCGGTCTGACCATATGTTTGAGGATGGAAGGTGGTGCTCAAACGTAGCTGCGTACTGAAAACCTCCTGCAACCCCTGTCATAGCTAAGAAGTAAAAAGTGTGTCATGTTCGGAGATAATAGAAGAAGGTACTCCATTAAAATTCACTATCTCTTCCTCCTAGAGGCATCCCAAGATCCCTACTTAACCCTGATCCTAGATCAGTAGAAAGTGGGCCAAATGGTGAGTCGGTTGACAATCACCCAGATATAGTTGTGTCCTATAGATGTATGTGGAAATCCCACCACGAATTCCAGGGATATCCCCTCCCACCTCAACTTTGGAACCTCTAGGGACTGAACCAAGCCTACTAGAACATGGTGCTCTACCTTCACTTGCTGAAAAGTGAGGCATTGTGAGACAAACTATGCTTCTACCTTCTTCATACCTAGCCACCAGTTCTGTCATCGGAGGTCCTGATACATATTTTCCACTCTTGGATGTGCCACTATAGGAGATGTGTGGACTCCCTCAACACATCATCTTGAAGTTCAAATGGTACCATGGGATTCCCGTTAAAGATAAGGACGTGCTCCGCACATTCATAAAATCCATCAGGTTCTTGCCATATGGATATCTGATCACGTCGTGTGTCATAGTCAACGTCCCCATGTCGTACCTCCCTAACTCGCTGGAGAAGTGGTGGAGTGACTGTGAGAGACTGTAGAAAAGCGGATCTATATCTATAAACAAAGGATATCTGCAAAGCGACCAGCAACCCCATCACTTATCCTAGCAGTTGAATGACTGATCTCCTGTGAGAGCATATGCTACAACTTTCCCCTTCCCAGGAGTATTGACTATCTTGAAGTCGTAGTCCTAGGGGAACTCAAGCCACTACTGCTGTCTCAAGTGCAGGTCCTTCTGAGAGAAGATATACCTGAGACTCTAGTGGTTAGTAGACTGTAAAGAGTTCTCTAATAAGATAGTGCCACCACATCTTAAACGTGAATACCACAACTGATAACTCCAGTTCATGGGTAGTGTAGTTCTGCCCGTTCTGTCTCAACTTCTAAGAACCAAATGTGATCATTGTTCGCTCCTGCATCAGTACTCACTCGAGTCCAGTCCCAAATGTGTCGCAGTAAACTATGTACCAAACACCATCCTTTGATAGCCTCAAGATGGGCACACTAGTCAACCTCTACCTCAGCTCTTGAAATCTCTACTGGAATCAATCTTACCACACAAAATGTTTCCCCTTCTTCGACAATGCTTAAAGTGGTGCTCCATATCTCGAGATGTCTGGTACAAATCTTCGATAGTACCCTTCCGGCCCCAGAAAACTACGCACCTCTGTCACACTCCGGGGTGGATACCAAGCAAGTACTACCTTGATCTTTTCTGAATCCACTTCCACTCCCACCTCCGAGAAGATGTTTCCCACGATGTGAACCTCTCGAATAAAAAACTGGAACTTCGAGAGCTTACCATAAAGCTAGTTCTCTCAGAGTGTTTCTAGTACTACCATCAAATGGTAGGCAAGCTCCTCCTCAATAGTCGATTAGATCCGTATGTCATCGATGAAGGCTATGACCAAAAGATTGAGATAATACTAGAGGATCCCATTCATGAGACTCATGAACACTACTGGAGCATGGGTTATGCCGAAGAGCATAACCAAGAACTCGTAGTAGCCATACCTACACCTGAAGGTCGTCTTAGGCACTTCCTCATCCCATACTCTGAGTTGGTGATATAATAAACAAATATCTATTGTAAAGAACCTTAAATTTCAAGGATATTGTTTTCATAAATTCATTGGAATTTTATCAGTCCACAGTTTTTGACGGCACCTGATTCTGAGGCCCGGTGTGTCTGGAATCAATTTCTGCAGTTTTGTTCGGGTTCCTTCAGTAAACATACGTGCAAGTTTCTCTATCTTTTAACCGGTTCTTGGAATTGAAATACGAGGACACCGATGAACTCGCAACGCCTGTATTCGCTTATGGGGACTTTTACCGTAGTTGTGTTTGGTCGAGAGAATATGTTTAATTTTGGGGATACTTAATAAATGAAATAAAATTTATGGGTTATATAAATTTTAAAAATGCTATAGTTAAATCCACCAATGGGAGGTTGGTGGGGGGGTCCACACACCACATAACCTCCCATGGGAGGATAATGTGTGGTGCGGCCCACACGAGCACCTAACCCCCCTTTAACCCCTTAATACATTGGACTTCCTATTAATGTGCCAACTCACCCATGTTTTAATTTTATGAGACCTTTGAAATTCCTGCCAACCCATGGAAAATTAATTATATGAAACACTTAATTAATTTTTTTTGTGTTTGAAATATTTTGAAAGCATGGAAATATTATTATAATATTGGGAGCCTATTATTTCATGGGCCTTGGAAAATATTCAGTTGAAAGGCTTTGGGAGAATTCACCCTCTCCAGCGAAGAACATGAGGAACTCAATCATCTTCCTCCACTTCCTCAACTAGGTTAATAAAGAAGGAGACATAACTAAAATCTCTACCTACCTTCCACTTTCTCTGACATTGAAGGAACGACACCGTCATCCGCAATTCTGATTTCCAGGACAATGACAACGCACCTTGAATTGAGTTAGGGGTTGGTCTTGTTTAGATTAAATCCTCGTTCCTAGTTTTTTTATACGGTTCGACGTTGGTTTCTTGTTACCACCTTACACGGAGGGCGCAGGCCAATCAAAATGGCTCGATTACCCTCCATTGTTTCTCTTGAGTTGATGACAGTCGTAGAACCGGTAGGGAGCGGTGCCATCACACCGCGCTAGAGGAAGGAAGGGGCCATGACCATGCGGGCCACGGAGGACGGATGATGCGGTGGCCGTGTTCCAGCTGCGTGGAGAAGATTCATGGTCGGCATCCGCGTGCCACTCAGATAAAGAGAATCAGTCAGCCGGGCTGGAGGACCGCGGTGCCGTGCTAGGGAAAGACTATGGCCCGCAATTCGGGCCGCCTGCCGAAGGAACCGTCCAGTTGTGGTCGTTCAAGCAGAAGACCGTGACTCCATGAGGTGTCGTGCTACAGAGGGACTGTGGCCCGTGCTAGGCGGGCCGCTTCGGTGGGCGAACCGGACGGCCGCCTGCTGACCGGGTTAAAGGAAGTCGCGACACCCAAAGAAGCCTCGTGGGAGGAAAGCGGCCCGCTGTGTGGGGCGCTCGCTCCGGAGAAGACCGGCTGGCTTCGGCCACCCAGGAAGGAGGTGTGCCGCCGCTCTCCACAACCATTTCAACCCCCCTGATCCGTGTCTGGAGCGCAACGCGCTCCTCCACTGGGTCGGGCCGCTTGCGTGTGGGCCGGGCCGCCAGCCGCTCAGGCCAGGCTTCCACCCGCGAGAGCTAGGCCACCCTTGTGTCAGTCGGTCCCCTACTGCCAGGCCGGACCACGCCCTACTGGGCCAAACACAGACCCAGGTCTGGTCGAACCAGTTCGGGCCGACCTAGGGCGGGTCGGTCCGGGTCGGACCGAACCCAGACCCCCTCTTCGGGCCACTTTTTGGTTATTCACCCATAACATGAGATTCATACCTCCGATCGATACATCTTCAGTTGCGTTGGATTCCATGAATTGAGACGGTCGTTTCAGTATATCACACTCAAGCTTTTGGCGATGTTTGCGTATGGCCAGGTTGGTTCAAACCCAAAACAATCCGGGCCATCGGAGCGGAAACACTTATAACATAAGGACCAGACATTCGATTGTCGTGTCATCCACTACGTTGGATTCCTTTTGATGAGACAGAACTTTTCGCATACTTCACATGAGGTTTGGACGCAGTTAGAGTATGATCGGGTTGGTTTTAGATTAAAAACCAACTGGGCCCCAAGAACGAAAAAGCCAATAACTCTCAGACCAAGTGTCCGATTGACGTGCCTTCTGTCGAGTTGGAATTATTTTGACGGGACGAAACATCTATATAAATAAACTCAGTACTTCGTGATAGTTGGTGTATCTACCTTTGACTTGAGAAGCGGACCCTCCCAGAATCGAGCATTCTGGGTATGGGAACCCTAGAGATAGCTGTGACAACCATCGTTCTGGAATCCTCCCTATGTTCGACGACGATGGCTACTGTAATGGAAACCTCCGTGGGTTCGACAGCAAGGAGACTGGACTGAATCCTCCAGGGGTTCGACAGCAACTAGACTGGACTGAATCCTCCATGGGTTCGACAGCAACAAGACTGGACTGAATCCTCCATGGTTTCAATAGCAATGACATACTGTTGTTATAGGTTTCAATGGATATCTAAAATTCAATAGTGAAAGATCATTCAATGGATACAACTAACCATCTCTTACTCTCACTAAGTTGGGTATACCTGGTGTGAGCTGAGTCTTGGCTTTTGATCATTATCATCGATGTGATTGACTTACTTTCATGTGTGGACTAGGTTGTTCTTGGGCTCGAGAGGTGGAGCCGAACTGTGATTGATTACTTAGGTATATGTACGGGAATATACCCTAGTAGAGTTGGTTGATACTTCATGATCATGTCTTTCTTATGTGGTTTTTCATTGGTGGATTCTAGGAGAACTTCAGGGGTCTCGGGGTCCCTACTGAGTATCGTATACTCACCCTTTAACGAGATATGCCCTCACTACATTGTGTTGGATGTAGACGAAAGACAACACTGATCGAGGTAGTGACTTGTAGTGCTGGAGGGTACTTAGTGGTGGACCACATGGCAAGATGTAATCGGAGTAGATGGACAGACTCGGGGTGCTGAGGAGGCCATCTGTAACAACCCTTTATTTGGGATTCTTGGAGGATGACTCGGGAGTTGTTGGTTACCTTTCTTCATTTGTACTAAATTTGCAGTAGTTGTACATTACTGTAGGGCTTGTATTTCCAGCCCCTTTCATTTTAGCACTTACTTTTGTATACAGTTTTACTTAGTGATTACAATAGTTGCATACTCTGTTGTGTTTTTTTACTTTTATAAAGACAATACCTTCCCAGTATAGGGATTTACCCCTTTTTATCTAGTCTCTAGCACCTGGCCTATGGAAGACAGGCTTGGGGTAGTCACAGCATAGTCCCCGAGGACGGTTCGTGACAAATTGGTATCACAAGACATAAATTTGAATCAGATCATTATTTTATGTAAAGAAACAGTGTTAAGAATATTGGGTGTGGATTTCGGACCAGTGAGTCCAGTGTTGGTGCATCGGCCGATGTCTCCATACACCAGGACCCTGACCTCTGATTTCCGACTCAGTGCACGAATACACTGATTGCGTATGTGTTTCCATTGATATGTTTTCTTCGTGAATACTTTGTGTTAGCTCATCAGGTATAAATTTTGATCATGGAGCAACTGTTTCTTTTCAAGATGTCATCACCTAGTCAGTCAGTGTCGGTTCCGAGTAGAGAGCGCGATGGAAGCCCAATGAGCAATGAGGCCACGGTGCAGGTCCCCATCACAGAGGAGGCACCAATAGTGCAACTAACCCATGGGATAACTTTCACACCAGCCCCAACATTAGAGGTTTCACACCTCTTGAGAACATTTCATGGGTTCCTGCGATGGAGGCCTCCAAGGTTTCGAGTTTAGAAACATTTTCAGACGGTCGGGTGCTGGCTGGAGGTTGTAGCATGAGTTTTCGACACAGTTGGGATACCCACTAACTTGATGATGTACCTTGATGTCAGTATCTTTTAGGGAGCAGCTGGGAGGTGTTGGAGCCTAATTCTCCAATTTTACAATGAGGTGACCCTCATCTGGGGAGACATCGAGGGTCTTTTTAGGGTAGAGTTTGTAAAAGCGACTCAATGCTCTGTGAGGGGTCAAGAGCTACTTCTCTATTCGAGGGGCATTCTGGACATAGCGGAGTATTCTGCTGCCGGTAGTAGAAAGACTTCACAGAGGTCCAAGTGGACTAGGACAACAGGTTGGAGTCCCCATGATACAGGTATGGTTGTGTGGGGCACACGAGTTAGATCCATCCAAACGAGGAGCATGAAGTGCTATGCATGCGGCGAGCAGGGTCACATGGCTCGAGACTGCCCGACCCATCCTACAAATGAGTAGCCGGCAACAGAGGTACCTCCAAGGCAGAGGCATAGGTTTGACTGTGGAGGTCTGTCGGGAGTAGGCGTATGTGGCATAAGAGCTGGCAGAGCAGTAGGTGGTGGATGATGTTTCGAGTCCCTACCCCCACCACAACCAGGAGTTCCACCCCCGACCGCAGGGAATGGGTGGAAAAGGGAGAGCTCAGCTTCAGGCAGTAGAGGACTACGACCATAGTTCTCCAGGAGTAGGTGGACAAGAGCGGGACTAGCTCCAGGCATAGATACATTTGTTCATGATGCTTCTAGCTTCGTTGATGTCATTGTTTGTGGTTTCTTTGCGTCTTTGTACATTGAGCTGCATTAATAAAAGATATTTTTCCATGTGATGTTTGATTTCCTACATATTTGGTGTGGTTGATAATGAGAGGTTCCGGTTAAAACCATTGAAATGACCCTCAAATTCAAGATCCCTACTGGAGGAGACCCATGGACAAAACACTAATATCGAGAGTGTGACTCAACACTAGGAGGTGAGAGTGATGGTTGGATCTCTTGGTAACAGTGTCGAGGCAGTACGCTGTTATCCATGTCATGAGATAGTACCATTCATGTCAAGATTGACTGTATTTGGAAAAGAACGTGGTTCATCTAGAAGATGTGACCAGATTTCTCTTCTCTGCAAAGGATAAATCTTTGCAGATCTTGTTGGATGTACACGAGGAAGGGTGTACTTGAGTTCTTTACTTTTGGCTATTCTCACTCATAGTTTAATGAGTGAACGGTTTACATTTTAATCTAATCTCAATACTCTCAAGTGTATCTTCTCGTAGAATAACCTAAACCAGAGATAGCGATTAAGGATTGAGTTTCTCTAGGACCATGACTTTGAGATAATCTATACTCATGGAAAGGGGAACGTCGTAGCTGATTCCCTCAGTATGAGATCAATAAATCAGCTACTAGGAGAGGCAACGATGCATCTATCCACGTTGTAGATATCCTCTGTGGATAGTGATGGAGTAGCCTTACTGCAGTATCCCACAGTCACTCCATCACTATGTCAGCGAGTCAGGGAGGCACAACCTGGGGAAGCTGACTACGAGACGCGACGGGCTCAGATATCCTCAGGGAAATCACCCGAAAGATTTTTTGAAGTTGGGGAGGATTACAATTCTTTCAGAGGATGTACCATGGTACCATTTACACTTCAGGAAAAAGTTTTGTGGGATTTCCACACATCACCTATAGTGGAACATCCAAGAGTGGTAATGATGTAATAGGACCTTCGATGACAGTAATGGTTGCTAGGTATGAAGAAGGCAGTAGCAGAGTTGTCTCTCGATGCCTCACTTATCAGTAAGTGAAGGTGGAGCACCCGGTTACAACAGGATTGGTTCATCCCTTAGAGGTCCCAGAGTGTAAGTGGTACGTGATATCCATTGATTTTGTGATGGGACTTCCAATAAAATCTAGAGGACACGACTCTATCTGGGTGATTGTCGATCGACTCACATAGTTGGCCCACTTCCTACCGATCAGATAGCAGGGCTTAGTAGAGAGATTGGGAGGCCTCTAAATACTGGAGATCGTATGACTTCATGGTGTTCCATCAACGATCATCCCTGATCGGGATGATCGTTTCACTTCCCAACCATGGAAGGGATTGCATGAAGATTTTTGGATGGAGCTTCGCTTGAGCACCGCTTTCCATGCTCAGACGGATGGTAAGACTGAGAGGTCCAATCAAACTCTCGAGGACATGCTCCTTGCATGTGTCCTCAACTTTTTTTGTAGATGGGAGGATCACTTACCCTAGGTGGAGTTTGCGTACAACAACAGCTACCAATCCACCATCGGGATGGCCCCTTATGAGGCACTGTACGGCCAACATTGCAGATCAACTCTATGCGGGACATACCCTGGGAAGTCAGCACTTATAAGACCAGAGATGGTGCAGGCTATGATGGAGAAAGTTCAGATCATCTAGGAGTTGATGAAGACTGTACAAAGTAGACAGAAGTCCTATTTTGATAGGAGATAGAGACCACTGGAGTTCGAGGATAGTGACCACATCTTCATATGGGTCTCACCTCGATGAGGTCAATGAAGTTTTGGATGGGGTGGCAAGTCATCTCCATGATTCATTGGACCTTTCCAAGACCTTAACAGAGTAGGAATGGTGTCTTATCCTCAGGCCCTTCCACCTCTATTGCACAGGGTGCACGAAATCTTCCATGTATCTCAGCTGAGGAGATACGGGCACGAACCATCCCACATCATTGACCATGGGGAGATATACATCGATGATGGGGAAACATTCAAGGATGTTCCAGTGTAGATCGAGGATCGACATAAGCGGGTCCTACATGGACAGTCAATTCCTCTAGTGTCCATTTTCTTGCAGCACAGAAACCTCCAAAAGAGCACATGGGAGTGGGAGGCTCAAATGCGTGCACAATACCCCCATTTGTATACCTAGTGTATGTTGTAGCATTACGAGGACGTAAATCCCTGAGGTGGGGGTAATGTAAAGATATAGAAATTTCAATGAAATTTTTTTCATAAATTCTTTGGAATTTTACGAGCCCACATTTTCTAACGGCACCATATTCCGAGGCCCAGTGTGCCCGGAATCAAATTATGAAGTTTTGTTCGGGTGCGTTCTGTAAAGGTACGTGCACGTTTATCTATATTTTAAATCGTTGATTGGGATTGAAATATGAGGAAACCGATGAACTCTCAGCATTGGTATTTTATTAAAGGTACCTTTACCACAGTTGTGTTTGGTCGATAGTAGAAATTTTATTTTGGGGATTCTTAATAAATGAAATAAAAATTATGTGTTATATAAATTTTATCAAGGTGTTGGTTAAATCCACCAAAGGGAGATTGGAGGTGGGTCCCACACCCCACATAACCTCCCTTGGGAGGATAATGTGTGGTGGGGCCTACACGAGCACCTAACCCCCCTTTAACCCCTTCAACCTGTGGACTTCCCATTAAAGAGCCAACTCTCCCATGTTTTAATTTTATGAGACCTTCGAAATTCTTGCCAACCCATGTAAAATTAATTATGTAAATCACTTAATTACTTTTTGTGTGTTTGAATTATTTTGAAATGCATGGAAATATTATTATAATATTAGGAACCAATTATTTCATCGGCCTTCGAAAATTTTGAGTGGAAAGGCTTTGGTTGAATCCACCCTCTCTAATGAAGAACATGAGGAACTCGATCATCTTCTTCCACGTCATCAACATGGGTAAGAAACAAGTTGATGCCACAAAGAATGCTACATACCTTATTCTTTCACCGATGTTGACGGAACGACAAAGGTATCCGCAATGCCAATTTCTGCAACAATGACAATGCACCTTGAACCGAGGTAGGGATTGTATTGTTTATATTAAATCATTGTTCCTAATTTTATATATGGTTCGACGTTGAATTCTTGTTACCACCTTACGCGGAGGGTGTGGGATGAACAAACATGTCCTGAAAACCCTCTGTTGTTTCTCCTGAGTTGATGAAGGTGGTAGAATTAGTGGGGCACAGTGTTTCCACACCACGCCAGAGGAAGGAAGGGGCCGCGACCATGTGGGCCGCGGTGGACAGAAGATACGGTGGCTGTGCGCCGGCCGCGTGGAGAGGAACTGCGGCCCGCATTTGTAGGCCTCATAGATGCAGTGAACTAGCTGGCCGTACCTGGCCGGGCTGGGGGACCGTGACGCCCCTTGGTGACGCACTGCGGAAAGACCACGACCCGCAGTGCAGGACACTTTCCAGACGAACCAACCATCCAAGAAGAAGATCGTGGTGCCATGAGGCATCACGCGACAGAGGGACCGCGGCCCACACTGGGTGGATGCTTCGGCGGGCAAACCAGCTGGCTTCCTGCTGGCCAGGTTGAAGGAAGTGTTGACACATGAAGGTGCCGAATCGGAGGTCAGCGGCCCGCTTTGTGAGCGACTCCTGTAGGAGATGACCGACCGACATAGGCTGGCCCAGTATGAGGGGCGGCACCGCTCGGCACCACCGTTTCAGAAAACCGAGGGGGGTGTCCCGCTCTATGTCTGGCACGCAATGCACTCGGCTAGCCTGCGCGCGGGTAGGGCTGCCAGCCGCACGGGCCAGGCTGCCGCCCTCGCGGGCCGGGCCACCCTCGCATGGGCCAGAACCCTTCCGCCGAGCCAGCTTGCGCCCTACTAGGCCAGACTAGGACCTAGGTCGGGGCGACCAGGTTCAGGCCACCCCCAGGCGTGTTGTCCTAGGTCAGACTGGACCTAGACCCCCTCTTCGTACCACTTTCTAGTTTTTCATCCATTTCATGAGCTAAGAAACTCTGATCGATGCACCGTCAGTTGCGTAGGATTCCTTGGATGGAGATGGTCGTTTTGGTATATCAAAATAAAGTTTTTGGAGAAGTTTGTTTTTGGCCGGGTTGGTTCGAACCAGAAACCAACCGGGCCCTCGGAGCATAAAACATATAACTTAAGGACCAGAAGTCTGTTTGTCATGCCACCCACTACGTTGGATTCCATTTTATGATACATTACTTTTATCATAATCCAATTGATGTTTGTACACAGTTTTAGTATGGTCGGGTTGGTTTTAGTTTAAAAATCAACCAGGCCCTGGGAACGAAAAAGCCAATAACTATCAGACCATGCATCCTATTGATGTGTCGTATATCGCGTTGGGTTTCAATTGATGAGACATAAATTCTAGATACATAAAATCAGGACTTCAGGATAGTTGATGTATCGACCTTTGACTTGAGGAGCGGACTCTCCTGGAATCGAGCGTGCAGTGTGCGGGAACCCTAGAGTTGGCTGCAACCACTACCGTACTGGAATCCTCCATGGGTTAGACGACGATGGATACTATACTAGAATCCTCCGTGGGTTAAAAAAACATGAATGGACTAAATCCTCCATGGGTTCAACAGCAATGAGACTGGACTGAATCCTCTATGATTTCGACAACAATGAGACTGGACTGAATCCTCCGTGGGTTCGACAGCATAGAGACGTGGCTGAATCCTCCGTGGGTTCGACAGCAATGACATACTGATGATTTAGGTTTATGTGGGTATCTTCCATTCAACGGTGAAATATGATTCAGTAGCTACAACTAATCATCTATTACTCTCTTTATGTTGTGTATACCTGGTGTGAGATGATTCTTCACTTCTGATCATTATCATCGATGTGATTGACTTACTCTCCTATGTGGACTAGGTTGTGCTTGGGATCGAGAGTTGGAGCCAAACTGTGATTGATAACTTAGGTAAACGTATTGTAATATACCTATGTACATTTGGTTGATACTTCGTGATCGTGTATTTCTTCAGAGGTTTATCCTTCATGGATTCTGGGACACCATGGGGGTATCGGGGTCCCTACTAAGTATCATATACTCATCCCTACATGGGCTATTCCCGCACTACATTTTGTTGGATATAGAAGAAAAATATAACTGATCAAGGTAGAGACTTGTAGAGCTGGACGGTATTCAGAGGTGGAAAACTCGGTGAGACGTACTCGGAGCAGTTGGATGGACCTTGGGTATTTATGAGGCCATCTGTAGCCACCCATTAGGTGGGATTCTTGGAGGACAACTCAAGAGCTTCTGTTTACCATTCTACAGTAGTATTAACTTTATAGTAGTTGTAAATTACTATTGGATTTGTATTTCTGTCCCCTTTCCTTTCAGCACTTACTTTGGTATATAGTTTCACTTAGTGCTTACTTCAGTTGCATACTCTATTGTGTTTGATTACTTTTATAAAGGCAATGCCTTCCCAGTATGGGGATTTACGCCCATGGTGCTAGTCTCCAACCCCTGTACAATAGAAGGAGGGCTTGGGGTAGTAACGACATGGGCCCCGAGGACGGGTAATGATATCAATCTTCGATAAGCAATGTTCTCCCTTCAGCTGATCAAAGAGGTCGTCAATCCTCAAGAGTGGGTATTTGTTCTTCACAGTCACATGATTCAGGCACCGATAATCAACACATAGACAGAATATCCCATCCACCATCTTGGTGAAAGAAATTGGGAATGCCCAGGGTGAAACCCTGGGTAAGATAAATCCTTTCCCCTGTAAGTCCTCCAGATGTACCCGTAACTCACGAAGCTCAGAGGGAGACATCCAATTTGCTGGAGTAGATATCATTGTCGTGCCAGGGTACAAATCAATGTAGAAGTCCACCTCCCTGCGAGGTGTTAGTCCTGGTACATCATCAGATAAAACATCTGTGTTTGGATCCACCACATTAGGAAAACTCAGACTCTTCACATCAACCACTTCAAGAATGAGGCTGGAAAACAGATGTGTGATCGACTGCCCCCTCCTCTGGGTATGTCCATCCTGCACTGCAAAGGATCCCTTCTCACCAGTGAAGGTAAACCTCATCCCATCCTGAAGGAAACACCGCACATTCTACCTAATACAGTCAATATGAGCATTAACTATGGATAACCAGTCCATTTCCAAGATGACATCATAAGGCCTCGACACCGCTACAAGGAGATCCCAACCGAAGCTCTCGCTTCCTAGAGTAAACTCACACTACTGACATTAGTGCTTAATCACCGAGTCTCCTCTCATAAAATTCTCCAGCAGTAAGGATAGATCCAACAGTTCCGTCAGAATCTACGATCTCCGAACGAGAGCAGTGGAAATAAAAGAATGACTCACACATGTGTATATAAGTACTGAAGAAAGGGTGGAGTTGACACAGATAGTACCTCGAATCATCTTTGTGCATCTTTTTCAAGGACCTCGACTTCCTGGAGCTTATCCCTCCCCTATTTAACATCTCACTATGTTTGGGGTGGACCTCCAGGTGGTGGTGGTGGCGGTAGGGCCTCGAAACGTCATCCACCACCTGCTACTCGGCCAACTCCCCTGCCATGTCATCCTGCTGCCGACGGACCACCATGGTCGAACCTCTGAATCTTCATAGGAGGTCCCTCTACAGTGTGCTACTAATCTGCAGTGTGGTTCATGTAGTCACGAGCCATGTGACCCTACCCTCCGCATGAATATCACTGCCTGCTCCTCGTATCGCAGGCTCTGTCTCGTGTTCCCCTCACAACCGAACATTTTTCTTGGGGTCGCCCACCTGATGGCTTGGTCCACTTGGATCTATGCATCATATATCTACGGTCGACTACAAAAGAATCCACTATGTGTCACCATTTTGTGGGTCTCGCTGATGGTGTTTGATCATCAAGAAAAATCTCCACTAGAAGGGCTCACTCAAGTACCTCCACCAGAGTCGAGATGCTATGGGAGATCATCGAAACCCTGATCTCATGCCAGAGTCCCAACTCGAAGGTCCAGGCCTTGATGAATGGGTCACACACTATATCTGTAGAGTAGCACGAGAGGATGGTGAACCTCACTGAGTACTGAGCTACTTTCATGCTACCCTGCTACAGATCAAGCAACTCCAGAATCCACACCGCACGAAGGGTGGCTAGATCAAACTCTGACCGAATGGGACTCTCAAAGTCTAGCTAGAGTTGTGATGCCTCATCATAAAACTGAAGAATCAAGCTCCACCATCTTCCTACTGATACATGAAAGAGACTTGCGGCAAGGATCACCAAGATGTCACCTAGTTTCCCTGAAAATCTAAAAACTCTCACAACAGCCTCCAGCCAATCCTAAGCTACCTATGGGTCCATATCTCCCCAGAAACTGGGTGGCCTCTGGAGCTGGAACTCATGCAATGCACTCAGAAGGCATGCACTCTCTACATCTAGAGCTTGTGGTATTGGTGGCCGATCAGGTAGTGGTACCACTGTTACCTCCATTGTGATGAGGCCCTACACCGAGGCCTCATCACTTGGTGGGATACCATCTCGTACGAAACTCAAAACCCTAGATGCCTGCCTTCGTGGGGTGATCTTTAAATGCAACAGGTGCACCATGGTCAAAAAATATACCTGGTGAGCTAACATAAAGTAATCACGGAGAAATCATTTCAAAGGAAACACACACACAATTATTGTTTTCACGCATTGAGTCGGAAATCAGAATTAAGATTCTTAGTGTATGGATATGCCGACCGCCACACCAACACCGGTTTCCCTAAACTGATAACCATACCCAAAAAAATAACAATATTTCTGTTAAAAGAATCATATTACACATTATATGGTAGAACCGACTCCACTGACACCAATTTGTCAAGATCCATCCTCAGGGCTCGTTCCATGACTACCCCAAGACCACCTTCCATAGGCCATGGGCTGGAGACTAGCACTAATGGAAAATCCCTGATTAAAATGGAAGGAACTAACATTAAACCTGTAACACACACAGTATGATCACAAGCAGTATAAGGTAAAAATACTAATGTAGAAATGAATGGCGTGCTGAAAGTATGTGGGAAAATATGCAAACCCAACTTAACATCAAGTAAAAATACATGTAAAAAGGGAAAACAAATCTTGGATCATCCACCGGGGATTTCTACATGAAGGGTAGGTACAAATCATGAACAAATCATCCCTGAGGTACATCTCATCTAGTCTAGCTCTGAGCTGCCTTCCTTCTATCACCCACAGCCTTGATCACTGCTGACCATCGTCTGCATAGAACACAACAAGGTACGGGAAAAGCCCTAGCAGGGGTGAGTTTAACAATACTGAGTAGGGGACCCCGAGAACCCAAAGTTCTCCTGGAATCCACTAAGGATAAACCATAGTAGTAATATACAATCACAAAGTATCAACCATCCCTACTTAGGTATATTCCCTTGCATATACAAATGTTACCAATCACAGTCCGACTCCAACACTCGAGCCCAAGATCAACCCATTCCACAAAGGAAGTAAAGGAAATCATATCTATGATAACAACTAAAATACATGAATCAGCTCACAAAGTTATAAAACACATGAAGTTGGGTAAAGATGAATAGATGTAGCCTCTGAATCATCTCCTCTATCGAATCCACGTAGGATCCTCGAACAGTATCAATGCTGTCGAACCCACATAGCATCCCAGTACAGAAGTCATCACTATCAAACCCACAAAGGATACTGGTATAGTATCTTCACTGTCGAACCCACGGAGGATCCTGGTATAGTATCGTTGCTGTTGAACCAATAAACGATCTTGGTATAGTAGTAGGTTCACGTAGGAGCCTATAATCTCAGTCGCAGCCAGCCATAGGGTTTCCGCAAACATCACGCTCGATTCAGTGATGGTATGCTCCTCGAGCCAAGTGTCGATAAATCATCTTGAATGATGTATTGAGTTAATTTATCTCATAGTTCCGTCTCAGCATAAGGAACCCAACACGACAGACGACGCGTCAATCGGACTCCCGGTCTGTGTGTAATTAGCATTTCTCTTCAGGGGTCGGGTTGGGTTTTAGGTTCAAACCAACCCGAACATACCCCAACTATGTCCAAATCTCATTGGGGAATTCCAAAAGTTCCTTATCTCCCCATTCCTTCCATAACCGAAGGCGTTTTTTCAATCAGACACATGAAGACAAATATATGGGCGAAAAAGTGATTTCGTGTTAAACGGGTCCGAACCTGGGTCTGCCCCGGTCCGAGGTTCCCACTCTGTCTGTGGGTTCCACTCGGCCCGACGAAGCGTCCGGCTAGATGGCGGCCTTGCCCGCTTGGCGGACCGACCTTGTGGCAACCTAGCCCCCACAGGCATCTGGACCTGTTGACGGCCCCTCCTGCATGGGCAGCCCGTGTGGCCTGGCATGCAGGTCGTGTGGCCTGGCTGGCCACGCCGTGGGGTGGTGTCGTGCCCCCTGGCTTATGAGGGAACAAGCACTTAGCACTGGTTTGGATTGCTGGGGAACACCTTGGGTCCCGCACTATGAAGCGCCACCGGTGACCGGCTAAGCTGTCTTCACTCCTTCGACTGATGCGGCCTTTGGCCCCATTCCCTCTCCAGCGCGGTGTTATTGTGTCGCGCCCCTTCGCCACAGCCCACCCTGGCTGCGATTCTGCATCACCAGCATAGCGAGACGGCACTGCGGCTGTTTTCCGCAGCCCGGATGGCCGCGGCCCTCGAATGGACTCCGCGCGGTGCAACAGATCCGCATGCCTCCGCCGCAGCTTCCCTTCCGTGCGGCACTACGATGTCGTGCCCTCTTGGGAAAACAATGACCTTGCGCCTCCGGTCTTCATCACATTCGTCTTGATGCTGACAGCCATTGCCTCACCTCCGCTGTCAACACAACGAGAACAACAACAATGGGGGAAGGGTCGGACCATGTTCGTGCGGTCTTATCCCTCCTCATTAGGTTGTTAACAATAATCATATCTCAAGCATCATTTGAATGATGAAGATCGAATATGAAAGTCATAAATAAAACAACTCAAATCCCCCTACCTCAATTGGATGCACATTAATAAAGACGGGGAAAACAATGTCGAAAGTCGATTCGTTGACGTCGGGAAGCATCCGAGGATGAAGCATCGTCGGCATTCTTCACGGGTGGCTCCATCTCTTTTGTCTTGATCCATGATCGAATGAGAAGTTCATCATTCTTTAGTAGTTCTTCGTTGGAAGGATGAATCTCCCTCTCTCATGATTTTTCCAAAATTTTATGCCAAAAATAATAATAAAGGATGACCTCTATTAATTATATGGCACAACAACACAATGTTGAGTTTAATTACATGTGGAAACTCATTTAATTAATGCTAAGGAATGGTTCAAATTCCAAAATTAGAGAAGGTGTGGAGATCCAATAAATGAAGAGAGGTGTCAAATTAAATAATGGGTGGATAATGGGGGGTTAAAAAGTTCATGGGGGCCCCACCTAACAATATCCTCTTAAGGGATGTTATGCGCTGGTGGTCCGCACCTCCAACTCCCCATGGAGGATTAAACCACCTCAAATAAAAATAAAATGTAACACTTTTATACATATTTAATTTAATTAAAATCCCATTAAATTATCTTCTATTCTCGTTAAAACGAAACTATGATGATAGTCTCACTACGAAAATATCGGCGCTGCGAGTTCAGCAGTGCCCTCAGATATCAATTCCAAGCACCGGTTCAAAAGATATAAAATCCCGATCGTACGTTTACTAAACGTACTGGAAAAAAACTTTAGAAATTTATTCCGGGAACACTGGGCCTCAGAATCAAGTGCCTTCAAAAACTGAAGACTTGTAAAATTTCAATTTATTTATCTAAAAATTTTCCACAGAATTTACGGGTCTTTATAGAAAATACATTAATACAAGATCTATATTGATAATATAGATTGAGAGTCCTCAAATCATATGAAGTGAAATTTTATGAATAAATATATAAATAGGAAAATAAATTTAATTGTATATGTGACTTAAGGATAAATTATTAATCCTTTAATTTTTTCTTATGAAACATAAAAATTTAGGTAAAATTTTAAAATATTTGATAAAGGGACACCATATAATATATGGACTCGAGAGAAGAGATTTCATCCATATTTCTATTCGTAGTGGAATATTTTTTTTACACACCTAATTTATTTCAAATAATTCATATAATTCTCGTGTACATGTAATATCATAAATCAATCATTCTTCCTTGTATTTTATGTTTCAATTTTAATTATTTCACCATTCATTAATTGATAAGAATATTACCAAGTGGTAAACTGTTTCTTAAATAAATTTCATTAAATTCGGTTATATATCTTATTTATTGGCTTTTAATTTCCAATAATATGTATGAATAGATCAAAAAATTGTTTTGTATAATATTTTCAAATTTTATTTTCAATTTTACCTTTTTAAAAATATTCTCTCAATTGATCAATTGTCAATTCAGTGATAAGATCATTTTAATGGTTATTAATATAAATTCCTTTTCTCAAGTATTATGATTTTCATATACCCTTGTCTTATTTTTTGAGGTGTATATACATCCCTGATGACCGGATATATAATTTATATTGTTATTTTTATGTTATTTAATATTTATTTTTATATAATATATTCATGGATATTTGGATTCATTATTTACAAATGTGGCTATGTCATTATTCTAAAATTTGTTTATTTCCATTTTATTTATAACCCTAGATACATTGAGGGAAATTATGTTACCTATTTAAAATCCAAACAACATTTATTATCATCTTTTTATGAATTCTACTTAAATGATTAACTTTCATTTTCAATAATGTTTTTTAAAAAATGAATAATATCAGTTATAACTGATAATATTATTTTAACTTATTATAGATCGATAATCATTCTCTTTAATATCCATTTTATAAAACGATTTTTTCAAAATATTCTTTTTTTTAAGAAATTATTTTATAAATATATTTAATTTTGTAAATTAACATATTTCACATGGGTTGAAAATAATAATTTCATTATGATTTTGAAAAAGATCACATTATACTCCCTTAATAAAACGATTGAAAATTAATTTTTTAGAATATAGAACATCAACATATTTATCTTTTTTCAAGACCATTATATTAATCGAAGCTTTCATTCTAAACATTGAAGGATATTTTCAAATAATATGATTTTCACGACAGTTTATTATTTTCTTATAGTTATTTTCTTTTTAAAATGTTGATTTTCCTAAGGAATTAATTTAATTTAATAATAATGGTATTTCTATTATACAACATTAAAAATTGTAGACATTATTAATGATTCACTAGGGATATTTATTATTTATTCCAAAATATTTCTTTGATTAGATGGATTATTATTTTTAAAATATATTTTCCCATAGCTCATTTATTTTACACAACTTCATCGTGTTATGAAATAAATAATGAAGGTTTCTAAGTGTATAAAATTTAAATAAAATCAATATATTCAAAATTTATGTCATGGATATTAGTAATTATTTATAATTATATGTGTTTCAGTTATAAAACATGGTTCATTGAACCTTTTATAGATCCCAAAATGATTGGTTAAGTGGTCAGATTTATCTGATTTGGTTCATCCTAATAATTATGGGAATATTCCAAGAATTCTATATTATGAATAACCTTGATGGTAATTTCAGGTTTCACATAGATAGTTTAAACATATTTTTACCTGTAGGATACTCTATATATATGAGTTATATAAATATGATGACCCATGATACATATATGATATATCAATTCTTCTTGTCAAATATTACAAGAATCATTGGATTTCACAGGGTAATATATTGAGTTTAAGAGTAAATAAAATAATTTTCATCAACTCATGTGTGAAAATATAAGCATATTTAATGACTCATTGATAAATATTGATATAATATGACTATTTATTAATGACACCATTGTCTCGTGCCTTTTTCAATAAATTATCCCTATTTAGGGATTGATGGTCTTGGTATTGATAGGTATAAATTTTTTTTATTTTAGGGTTATGATACTAGATTATTTCCTCATACCCTTACGGTCATAAAATTATAACATATAACATTCAATTTATATTCATTATTTTTATCCCCATAATGAAATTAATCTCACCATTCAGTAGATTCATACATCGAAAACTTATAAAAAATAATATTAAATGATTTTAATCAAGAAAAATTTCATTTGTGATGGATTTTATTGGATATGTCAAATATTTATTATAGAATATGAAAATTTGTTTCCAATGGAAATGATACTCTTCTAATGTTATAGTTTTTTAGATTTTATCCTAATTTTATAGATTAATAATCATTTTAGCATCACATGGTTTATATGGGATTTAATATTTCATTTACCGAAAATTGGTTTACATTTATCTTTATCAATGAAATAAACATTGAGTTTAAATATTTATCTCTTGATCTAGTAGTTCATTTACTATACTACAACATTAATTTCACTCAATGGGTATAAATAGTAAGATATTATATATTTTAATAAATAATGTTATTTATTCAATATAATTTATAAAATGATTTTGTTTTTATCATATTATATATAAAAGCCTTTCCGTCAACAAAAACCATTATTTCATTTTTGGATTTCATTATAATATTATAATTTTTTTAATAAAAACAATTATTTCAATTTTAAAATGGAATTTTTGTTTCCAAAATATGGCTTAAATTGATGTGGATATATTTATTTACAAAAAATGCGTGCATATGTTCTTAAAATTATATTTCTCTAATTTATACAATTAAAATAAAAGTTTTTACATTATCATTTTAATTTATAGTCCATGAGACAATTTTTATGGTGGATGGTTAGATTTATTTATGTAACCTATTAATTTTGTAATCTAATGGTCTCTAAAGAATTAGGCTGAAACTAAATGAGCATGTCCATCAATTTATAATGGGGTTTTAAGGGATACATTGAGATATGAGATAGAATTGAGTATATTTTTATAGTGATGGCCTAGTTGATAATGTATATTAATGCTTTTGGATTCCAGGTTTGTGAGAAACCAGATTCACCATGGGGGAATGTGAATATATTATAGAATTTTATGAAATAACACCCTTCCACATTTAGTGGATCTTCCAAAACCATGGTAGTTGGGAGATTGATTAGAGAAAATGAAAATATATTTAAAATAATGGATTTTAAATATCATCAATGTGAGATTTTATATATTTAAATTTTTGATGGTGAATACTTTCATAGGTGGAAAATTTTAATGAATAGTAAGAAATGAAAAGAGATTGATGCTTGGAATAAAAAGAATTTAAGAATACTATCCTTGTTAAATATAAATCTAAAGGCCTTTTGAAATTATAAGAAAATAATTTATTATAATTTAGGTGGAAATATGATGACTCAGTGGCCAAGTATGAATCAAACATTACCCGATTGGAGGTTTACATATAATATTCTATACATGGATCATGATAATAATATTAGTTGGTTTTTCTTTGGATTGAATTAAACATAATGAAATAAATTGGATTCTAATATATTTAAGTTATAATAGATAATATTCACTATAATTAGAAGTTTTCAATTGAAAGACACAAGGGTTTTAATATAGTATTATCATATAAATGATGATACATTTGATTGCTAACCCATCATGCAACAATGGTCTTACCCAACATAATTATATATATATATATATATATATAATATCAATATATAAATCTAACAATTAATCTTTAAAATTTCTATTAATGGGAAATTATATGATTAACCAATTTAAGAAATATATATCTAATTAAAATAATTACTACATTTCTTAGGAATTGAATTCAATTAATATTCAAAAAATTACTCATAATATTTTTTATTTAATAGAAATTTAATTTCTAAAAAAAATTTATTTATTTAAAAAAATTTATTTTTCAAGGATAAATATATTAAAAATAAATAATCTCTCACATTAATACATTTATAACACCAAATTAATTGATATATTATAATTAATATTTAAAATATATGTTCCTAAATTAAAATGAAATTTTAAAAAAATTATTATATTTTATTATTTTGTATGAAAAATAAATTTCTATCTTTCGTAGTTTGAAATAAATTAAAATTAACATCATTTATAAATTCATTATATCAATATATATTATTATTACGTTATGATCTTATCCTATTAAAAATTATTTTTAGGAAAAAATGATGGATTTATAATAAATATAATTTACTTGTTTTAATTAATATGTGTCAATAAAATAGATGTTTTAAAATCCTTTTAAGAAAGAAAATATTAATTTGATGAAAAAATTTATTCATTTATATATATATATATTTATTGAACTTATAAAATATATGGAAATCATATCTAAAACAAATTAAAATGATTCTATTAAATAAAAATTATTTTCAATCATTTTTAAAATAATTTATTTTTAAGGTTAGGTTTGGTTTCTAATTTCAATGGAATCCCATGAAAAGTTATTAAAATCATTATAAATATATTTATGTTTTCAAAATTAGTTTCCATTATAAATTTATATTGTATATAATATTTATTTATTAAAATTTATTTTTACTAAATAATATTTCTATGGGATTAAGTGTATTTATTTTAAAATTAATTTCAAATAAACTTAAAAAAATATTTGATAAATTTTATTTCACTTGTTAATTTATAAAAATCGAATGATGTATTATTTTCATTCTTATTCAATATAATTAAAGTAAATTACAAGGTAATGATATTAATTAATTTAGTAAATTTAAAAACGGAATATTGAGTTTATACATGATTAATAGACAACACATATTAATAAAATGACCCTAAAATGATTGTATTATATTTAGATCAACCATTTCATGCATCACCTACACATTTTCGTCGTTTCATAAATTGATCTTTTAAGATTGTCCTCTTATTTTTGAAATATGATAAAGAGTTTCAAACCCGCCCATCCTTCAGTTGTCAAATGATAACATATTCACCACATAATGACATAAAAATCCATAAAATTAATCCCTAAAACTCTTCCATTATACTATAAATACATCCATAATCCATTAAAATTTTCCCTTGTCCCATCTATTTATCATAATCCAATTAAATTCTATTATATTTCCAACTATAACTCATGTCCTTGATATTAGTATTATCAATGATGTAGTTATAATTTTTAATTATAATAAGTAATAATTATTATATCCATACTAATATAAAAAAATAAGTTCCATTTATATAATTAAAGGTTACTATTTTATGGTTATTAATAATTTTATCATTTACCTCATCATATATAAATAAACTATTATTCATGTGTCAATCCAACAACAACATCCATTATGTAAAAATTTATGTTTCCTATATATTACATAAATGTATGAATATTGTAATTAGGTAAATTTATAAATATAATGGCTATGATATCATTATATTTATTTTATGTTAAATATAATATTTTAGTAATAATATGAACAATTAACGATCATATTTGATTAAATCGTTTAATATAAATGTTTTATTAGGAAAACCCCTTGTAATTTTTTAAATATTTTCATATAAATTAATTATTCATATAAAACATTTAAATTATTTGTTATCATAATAATAATAACCAATGGTTATTTTTCTGATTATATTATAATTGTATTACATCTTAAAAACTTCATAATCTTTCATTAATTCGATTATTCTCATTATTGTGATTTTTAACCACGTTTTTAAATTAGAATATGAATTTATAGAATTGATGACTATGAGAACTAATATAGTAGTGTAATATGATATAAATATATAGATATAATTTTTATATTCCGTATATTTGTCTTACATAAACATTTAATACATAAATTAATACCAATCCATTCATTCATAAAGACTCATAGAAACAAGATAACCATTAATTCTATCATTATGGTAGTAATGAAAAACTAATAAAAATTGACATTATAAATTCATAAAATATCATTGAAAAGATAATAATGTATTATAAATGACCTAATAATTATGACAATTGAAATAATAATAAGAATATTAATATCTATAAATGACACAAAAATAACAATCTATAATTAATATAACCCAATGTGGAAAATTGAAAGAATTCATGTAATAAATGAAAAATTATGAAGAATATGAATGAAAAAGAAAATAAGTATGGTTAATTATTTTGATATTTGAGATATATCTAATTTCTTATTTGATGATAATTTACATTTATGGAATTCACGACCCAATGTATGGGTTTTCATCTCAATTTACCTATATTGAGAAAATATTGTTATTTATGCACCTATTTTAATTTAATTAATTTATTTTTTATATAAATGAAATATTGAATAATAAAATTACATTTATTTAATTTATATTATGTACAATTTATCTTCATCAGTTTTGTGGTTTTGAGTTGATTATTCATATGCTTTGAGTCTAATCCTGGTCAAAATTCTCACTATATGAAACATAATACATAATATTCTACATGTTTGTTTGGTATGGTGTTCTATTTATTGTGGATCTAATGGCCTTTCATTTCTGTGCATTTCATGTGATTTAAAATATAAATAAAGTTCCCTTATTAAAGTTTCATTGGAATAAATTTCTTCTCTAATAATGAGGATTTTAGGATTGTTAATTTTTGTTCAATGTTTAATGATCATTATTTAAAAATATTTCATATAAGATGACTAAATTATACCCTTTAGTTGTGTAATTGGTTATTATCCTAATGTTTAATATGCATAGAAATTCCACCAACAAAAACCCTTTAATAAATATCTCTCCCATCATGGTAGATATTATTTTTTAAAATTCAACAATCTTTATTAGGATTTATTATGATCATGTTATTCCATTATTATTGATCATTACAGTTTTAACATCAAATATAAAATATTAATGTTTTATGATTTTCATTGAAAATTAATGATGTTACATTGGAAAGATAATACGTATTTTCTTTACAATAGTAATTATTACTTATGTTAATTTTTATTTCATATCCATCCACCTTAATCATTGTGGATGGCTGAGATCAGGATACTCATTTTATTTAAATATATAAAATTATTATACTTATGTTTGTTAATATGAAATTATTTATTATTATGTTCACAAAATATTATGAATTTTTGTTAATTTTCTATCCTTATGGTAACATTGGGCCAAAATAGGTAATAAATGGTGTTGACATTAAATATCCTCTTAAAGAATCAAATGGATTATTGAGAGAACATAGAAGACATTATGTGTAATCAAATTTAAATGATATTATATTTTAATATAATCAAGTCATGATAGTGGAATATCATGAATTTGGTATAAAAAATAATTATATTGTCATAGGAGAATCCCTATACATTATGTTTTTGATGTCTATCATTATGAATTACATAAGGATTTGATTAGTATTATTGATTACCGTGTTTTAATATATAGTCATGGATATAAATTGTTTTAAATTGCATGTTTATTATTTATTAAATATTATTAAATATTCCTAAAATAATGATTATTCTATTACAATTCCATGAATTTTTTAGTTATATATTTCCCTTATCGTGAATTTGATCTATCCCTTATTCTGTTTCTATTTCCCCAGGTTATAAAAAAAATTGGTACACATTACATTTTTTGAAAGATAAAATGTATTATTATATTAATAGATGGTATTTACATCATATAATTACTTAATTTGATTTACATATAATGGGAATTTATATCATTTCAAAAAATGAAGTTGGGATTTATTAGTTTCTATTTTTTTCTAAATTATTTAATTCCTTAACATGATAGTATACATCAAATAAAAGAGAATCAATAATTGTAATTTATTTTGTAATTATTTATGTTAAAATATATAATTTTACTACTATTATCATTATATCTATGTGATATATGAGTCTATGCACATGGGATCCTAGAGTGTAAATATATAGAATCAAATTTGGTATCAATTGAATGGTTTTTATAACGTTATAAATTAGGATGATTGTTGAGGATAATTTAAATATTCATAAGTTGTAGTTGATAAAAATTTAGAATATAAAGATATCTTTTAGGAATATAATATATTTTTATTATAATGTAATAATTCACACATTATTTGTGTATTAAAACTAGAGAACCCTTGTGAAAACCTGACAAGTAATGATATGAAATGTTTAGTATATTCATATTTCGGTTATGTAGAAATTATACATTTTTTCATAAAATTAAATTAATGACTATAAACTAGATTGTCGATGTGGTAGTTTCATATATTCTCCATCATGTAATCACCCCATTAATAACTCATTTGGAATTAAATTAAGCACTACTCTAATGTACATTGAAGGAGACTATGATTGCACACCCTAGGAGACACTTCTTTGGGATACGTCCGGATTAATTAAATTTGGAATGAATAAAAATTAATGGTTTATAATATATCTAAATTAATTTGATCAGATGATAATATATAAAATTACTATATTTAATCATGTATTAATCCAAGAGATTCATAGGGTTTTCTAAAAGTATCTAATGTAAAAAATAATTGTTTAATAATGAATTGTATATTCTTATAGATGTTTATATATATATATTATACATTATAAAATCCATTGTGATTTTATTATTTGGATGAAACTGGATCATTGAACTAATGATGGGATGGTTGTGTGACTGGAATCCACTATATCTCATAACTAAATCAGGGATATTACAAATTTGGTTGTGATTTTCTATATATTAATATAATTATTGAAATGTTGATTATTCATGCCTTTCATAAGGTATTGAGATTGAAATAATCAAGAAACATATGTGTACATTCCATGAGTTACATATATAAATGATATTCTTGTATATTAAAAAAAATATATTTACATGAAACTCTATGGATTATTGGATATAGTTTGACACTAAATGTAAGGTTAAATACATTAAATAAAACTAATATGTCAAATGTTTTTATACCATGGTTATTCATTTGTTAATAACTATTACTGAACATATGATTGAGTTATAGATAATAATTAATATTATTTTATACAGGATGCATATATAATAGGGGTTTATGATACAGAAACAATATTCATGATTTTAATCAGTATCCTCGATATTCATACTTGATTCATGATGTTTTATAGAAATTTTACAATCTTTTTTGTATATTGATCTGTACTGAGTAGTGTGCGGCCTTATTAAATAATGTTTACTACCATTTAATGAGTGATAATAGAGATAAAATTGTGTATTATTATAAAATATAATTACGATTTAATTTATTTTGTGATTCAAATAGGTTTTTGGGAATAGAATTTAATTGAGAGTATGTATGTTGGGAATATTACATTTGTATACAATTTGAGTTATATGAGAAATTGGATAATATTACATTGTAATAAAATGAGTTAACTAGAAGTTAATTTTACATATGGTAATTTCCATTATTTCATGTATTGTGATTTTATCTCATTATTAGTCCTTTGGTTTTAGAAATGGGTTGAAGAAGAAGGGTCCATGGGTGTGAGGGAAATTATAGAGATTAACTTAGTGAAAATACCATCATAAATGGAGATCGAGTGATAATCATTATTATTAATTCAATCCAATTATTTTTAAATATTATTAACAATTTTAACATAGCCTCTGTTCAAAAAACCCAACTAGAATATAAATTTTGAGTCTAGTGAGTGATCAAAGTAAAAAATATATTAATATTCAAAAGACTAAATTTCATATATGTCATGAATGTGGGACGAATTGTGGGGAAATTGCAATAAAGGGTTGGGTAAATGATATATGTAAATAATTTAAAGTAATTAAAATAATATTTTTAAGGGAATTAGAAAAGCAAACAAAGCCAATTTCTTTAGTTTCAATAGAGTTCGGAATTATCTAAGTAAATATCCTAATCTAATTTGCAATTGTTAAGATACACACAATCAATCATGAATGAAATGGAAAACCTATGAAAATAATAATAATGAATCAGATAGAGTATTTTCCCAAAATAATTTATAGAATTATTTTTCACATATGTTATCACAAACTTTTGGATATTGAGTTTCAAATTAAAAAAGATAGTGGTACAATTATCATATAATAAATTAAATGAATTATGTAAATTAATTTATCATAAATATTTATTTTCTTCCATTAATAGAATTATATGTGATATTAGGGTTATGTTTTCATACCATAATAAATTTTAATAATTTTTATTTATATTGATAAATATGATTCAACATCTTAAAAATTCCTTTGACATCATATGTTTTTAGGTTAATTACGAGTTCCCTGTTGGCATTACTTCAATCTGGTGAGAAAAATCATATAGATTTAATTTATTCTTCTAGGGAATCTCTAAAAAACCAAAATTATTATATATTATTTCAATTTAATAATTAAAATTTTCTTGATATCTTACTCCATAAAAAACACTATACATAAAAGAATCCATGTCGTGTTTATATTTAACATAAATAATTAACTATTAATGTTGAAATGTGGCTGTTGGATTACTGATAATGAATAAGTGAAATCATTTTATATAATCTATATAAAATGAAAACTAATTCTTCTTTAAATATGAATTGAATAAAAATAGTTAAAATAAAATGAATAAAAATATAATTTATTTATTAAAAAATTTATATTCAATGAAATTAATTTTATAAAATACCCAGTTTATTAAATGAAAAATATCACTAATGATAATTTATTATTGATATTAATAAAATTATAACAGAATTATAGTTGTTAAATTAAATTGAATAAGAACAGTGTCAATTAATATTATATAATATAATTTTCCAATGAAAATGAGATTTCATTATTTTATAAGACATTATACAAAATTTATTTTTGGATTTCTTTTAAAAATAATATCACTTTGAAATTAATCATATCATGATTTAGTTATTATGAATTTATTTATAATTTTCCAAAGAGATGTTTTTTACCCCAAAATTATTTTATTTAGAAAAAAATTAAATTGTTTTATAATTATATAAGTATAACCGAGAAGAATTAATAACATTTTTTTAAATAAATTATTAATTTTTAATATAAATATAAATTTAAAAATATTTTTTTTGACTTTTATGTCCTGTAAAAAAATTTAATAACGATATAAAATTTAATTTTAATATAAAAACTATATTTTTGTATTCATTAAATAATGTTTTTAGAATGTTGAGGTATTGTTTGGGATCTCCATGGAATCCTGATTCCATTAATTCAGTTTATTATATATCAATTTATATCAAAAAATTAACCAATATAATTAAAGTCTATATATTTTTATTTAACTCATAAAATAAATATTTTTAGAAAAATAATTACATGATTAAATGTTATAAAATTAAATTTTCAAAAAATTAGAATTTATTATGTTTATAATTATATTAAAATTAAAAATTTTAATTTTAATATTATCTTTAATGGTTAATGTTAATAGTTTTCATCAAATTTAATTATTATGTTATGAAATTAATTATAAAGGTAAATGTAAATATGTGGAATTGAGTTTAACCAATTTATTATGACCATGAAAATAAGATCCTATAAATGAATAATTAATCTTTTAATAAACCAATACATGTTTAACAAAATGTTATATTCAAATTTATTGTATTGTACATTTAGTAGTGTATGTACATTTGTTTAAAAAGTAAAGGTGTTCCAAAACAACCATTTTCTTCACGTATAAAAGGGTAACCTATTAACCACAATAAGACATAACTTACAATAAAATACCTTAATTGAACTATTATATTTTAATCTATCTAGACTCATATCTTGTTGAAATAATCCCTTATTCCCTCATAGCTAGTCTACTTTTATCAAAATGAAAGATACTTCCATGGAAATATCAAGTCCCTGACGTGTGTATTGTCAACTACATTTTTTTCTTATTTATTTTCATAATATAAATTTACGATAATAAAACTAATAAAATTATATTTTTATTATCTACAGACTTTTAAAAGAATTTATAAATACTACTATCATTTTTAGTGATATTGAACATCCATTAAGAAAAAACCCAGTATTAGTGTGTTATGTTGACAATGGCCTCCATCGCCTGATAAGATTAATTTTTAATCACCACCATAAATTGTTGTAAATAAGGGTTTATTTATAGGATATCTATTTTTTTTATTAATGTTCTATTATGATAAAAATAATAACCTAATATAGATATGAATAAAAAACGATCATCAATAATTTTATTATTTCAAATAAGCCTTATAAACAAATTATGAATTATTACATGTCTATATTATTTATATATAAATAGTTATTGAGAGATTTTATTGAAATTTATATATATCACACTAATAATAACCAAACAATAACATTTTTCCTCTTTTATAATTATACTTCAACTAATCCACTCCTTAGTCATCTATTAAATCATGGAATTTTAAAAGTTCAATAATTTAAACACATGATAAAAAACTAAATTTTTTGTATTGGTTTACTATGAAAACCTTTATAATAATGTAATTTTACTAGAATATATCATTTTTTTTATTTTATCTTACGAGGTTATATCATCATTCAACATTTCAATTAATAATACACCATTTCTAGGTTAACAATCATGAAAGCATTAACATCATTTAATTCATCATCTTGGTTCCTATACAAAATAGAAGTGAAAGTATAACTTGTAATCATATATTGGACCATATATTACAGTATCTAAAATTATTAACTAATTATTAACATTGAAATATGATTAAACATAGACACTGATATTATAAAACTCATACAAACAACCAAAAAAATTACAACTATTGAGGTAAATATGAATACATTTTGATTGGAATGATTGATATTGAGAATTATGAATAAAAATTTATATGATAAAGGTAATGATTATAATTATGATGATAAATAGGATTCTATTTCTAGAGAATAAATTTTTTTCACAAAAATACGGACAAGACATAAAGGTTTTCTTTTTAATTTTCCCTTTAATTGAGATATGTATTTTATTGATGAACTTAATTTCATTTATTTGGATTACATATTTACTATTTGTGATGTCCTTTCATGTATTGCTTTTAAATAATATAATAATATTTTAAATTGTAATCCATCAAATTCAAGGGGGTTATAATGAAATATATTTATTCTATATGCCCTATCATTGTCGTAATGTTCATTCATTGAGAAGTAATAACTTTTTTGAACCACATTCCATTATTATGTGTTATATTGATTTAAGATCCTAAGAATTTTATTTTAATTTTATTTATTAGGATTCACATTATAAATAATGTTATCCCCTCATTAGGCTATTTATTAAGTCTTTTACCTAATAGTGAGTATTTTTTGTAATTCAATTTTCAGTCATTATTTTTTCAATATTATTTGAACATATTTCATTGAAATGTTTCAAACACTTTCCCTATAATGTACTATTTTCTATTCTGTATTTTTTAAATAGATGAAATTTTCTAACTCAAAACTCCATTGAATAATATTTCCTCTATCATGGGATATATTTAATTGTATTCATCAAATTTACAAATTGGGATAGATTATGATGATATTATTTCAATATTTTTTTTCTATATACCAAATATTCATTATAGTATAAATAAATAATTTTATATAATAAAGGGATTATTGTCACCTAAAATTTCTTTGTTATATTGAACTTTGAAAAAAATATTTTTATACCAATAAAAATAATTATTTTCATATTAACTATGTGTTGTTTTTCCATCCATAATCCTTATTGGGATGAGTTATGATCAGACTATCCACATTATTATCACGGGGGATTGTATAGTCATTGTATATGTTTTTATATCAATAATGTTTATTATTTTCAAGGATTAATTTTATTATTTATAATATTTTTTATATTGAATGAAATATAATTAAAAATGTTACATATGGGACTGACATTATATATACCATCGATGAATTGAATGTTGTAATTATATAAAATGATTTTTTATATTTTATTATAATTTTAATGAGATGAAATTTTCATGGATCAAAGTCTTCATAGTATGACGTCGTGGTTGAAATCTCGAGAACATGTCATATGTCTAGGAATAAGGTGATGATAGATATTTTTTCAAGTATAGTGTTAGAAATTCCATTAATATTATATTATAATTAATCATATAAAAGTTTTTATTTAATATCATGAATATAATGTTTCATCGTTTTGATGTTGGTTATGGATTATTATTGGATACCTCTTCCAAAAATAATGTTTATTCCATTAATACATCATAATTAAATTAGATATATGTTTTCCTTATATAGTAGTTTATATCACCACAACATAGAAATCCATTTTTTCCGGTTTGTTAGAAATTTAGTACATGTTTAACATCAAATGTTTTTAATATTATACACTATGTTAAATAGCATATATTATACGCGACATCGAGCTTAAACAAACTATAAAATATTATTATTTAAATCTTTCCATTATAACCTAGATGTTGGAATAGAGTGAAAGAATAATATTAACTGAATAAAAAAAATATGGTTTATACATGATTAAATAAATATTTATTGGCTACCAAATATATAATAAATAGAAATAATGACCAATTGAACATTAATATTGTGATTTAATGAAAACCTATTTAAAAATAAATTAATCGTTTTTTAAAATAATTTCAATCATTATAGATTTATATTTATTAAAATATATATGTTATATATTCAATGTTATGTTTTAATTTCATCTTATATGTTTTCTAGATTCGATATAAGAACAAAAATAATTTATCCTATAAAAAAATTATTTTTCAAAAAATGCAGTTATACGGCGTTTTTATGGAGATCCCTTTTTAAATTAATTTTTTATACCATCACATTTTATATTTGAAAAAATAAAATTCCTCTCCAAAACTAAGATATCAAAAATTAAATTAAATTATCTTTTTATATTTTTCATATAATTATCATGTTCTGATGAATAATAGAAATATTCAAAATTTTAGTTGAAAACATATTTTTTCCAACAAGAAACGTTATATGGTTAAATAATTTTATTTAAAGGATTTTAGGTACAAATATAAAATATTTATATAATTTATTATAATTTTGGTTATTTTTATTAATTACATATTGAAATTTATAAGTAAAAAAATTTCAATATTTTGCAATTTATTAACTTTTTAAAAGGACATGTATTCTCATTTTGACAATTGGAATTAATTTCAAATTAATTTTATCAAATTTTATATTTTTAATTTGGAAAATTTTATTCCATATTTGGAATCATATTTTCAACATTATTTAAATATGAACCTTCAATTTTTAGACATTATGAATAATTAATTCAGATAATATTATTATTTACCATGGTTAAAGGTTTAATAGAATAAATAATGGTAAATAATAATATAATAATAATATAACAATACACTATATTGTGTCCTAATCCTATTACATGAGATATTTCCAACAATTTTAATTATTAGGAAGAACCTTAGGAATTTGGGAGTCACTTGGGTGTGAAAATGACATTTTAAAATATTCAATTTAATTAAAATAGAAATATAACATAAATATGTATCATTTAATAAAAACAATTAACATTGGTTTATATAAATGATATATATTACTGTAAATATTAATTGATAATAGAATAATATTTAATACATAATGTTATTTTATTTATAATTTTTATTCATTAAATATATTAATTTATTTGTGAAACAATAATGATGTAGTGATTACCTTATTAAGGGAATATCCGAATAAATAATATTATGAATATTAAAATAAATTTATTTTGAAAATATATATTTCATAAAAAAAATTATGATATTGGAACATTAGGGATGAATTTAAGTTTTATGTTCTAACTAATCATGTTGTTTTAACTTTAACAAAAATCAATTTGTAAATATTGTAAAAGTTGATGCAAATTTGATTTTAAAAAAAATACTATATTTTTAAATGATTTAATAGTCCTAAAAATATATAATATTTAGAAAAATGACTAATATAATGTTACAAATATCATTAATGATACACTTGTGGTTTTATTTTTCTTTTATAGAACTATAGTAACCAAATATTATGATAATACAATAAGTCATGGTATGAGTTAATGTTTCTAACCGTGGGTTAAAGCTAAAATATAACGATATTTTTATTGGCTCAACATATCAAAAACCTATCGGTTGGAAGGATTTAAACCCATAATCACCCTATACTCGAAATATATTAATTTGGAACTACTACAATTCAAAAATAAATTTATAATTAAATAATATTTGAAGACTTTCCTCAGTGCCCATCCACCCTCTAATAAATGGGAATCACCTCTACCAGACACATCACACAAATAAAGCTCATTTTTGCATTGTAATTTTGATTAAATAATCTCCCAACATATCTAAAGTTCTCCTAGAGGCCACACTTTTGAATAAATCCAACCTAAGGAAACATTAGTGAAAATGAAAAAGTTATTCTCATTAAAGAGGTATTCGGTTTATCACCTTCTCCAAAATTCATTTATTATTATACTTCCTCTTCTTATGTCATTTAAATAATAATGTAATAAACGATTATATTATACATTATTATATTTTATTATAATTACAGTACATCATTATACCTCCTTTTTTCTTTCCAACGAATAACAATATCACCTTGCATGCGTATGTATGACTTACGTTCTCCACATCATTGTGTAATTGGTTATATAACAATACATAACATGGATGGGTATAATGATGATTATAATTTATTAAAATAATTAATATAACATGATAACTATTCTTTATAATTAATACATCATCTACTCCTATACCGTTTAACCATTAAGTGAATGATATCATCCCTCGTGCGTACATACAGCTTACCGTCTTCACGTTGCGATGCGATCCATTCTACAAGATATTAATTAAACCAAAAATATATATATGAATGGAATGAATAAATATGATATATATTTTATTTATAATGACTATATTCCTTTTTAATGTTTATTTAAAACATTCCATTAGCTTTATATATTGTGTATATATGATAACTTCATTTGAGAAGTGCGGACAACTACACCCTCAATGTGATATGACTCATTCATCTCATAAATGGAACATATAAATTATGATATTTTTGGAACTATGTAACATATATAACATATATATTATACTGGAATTATAATATACCTATGTACCATTACGTTTTCATTCCATTAATGTGATAATGAAATGAATGTATCGTTCATGCGTATGTTTGACCTACCGTCTCCATGACTGGTGAATTTCATTTATCATATCCAAATATTATATACTATTATAAATACATATATATATATATATACAAATGTTATTTTAATAATGAATAATAATTTTTTAACGATTGAGTTTTTACCTCATGGATAATTTATATCAGACACATCCATCTTCAACTCAAGTACCATATATCGACAAACCAACAAATATGAACTTAAATAATTATGAAATTTTTATAACATGATGATAAGTGTTGATAAAGGAATAATTAACCAGAAAAATTTTATCAAGAAATTATACATTATCCAATGTTAATTATAAAATAATTTTAATAATGAATGAGACATGTTGGAGTCAATGTATGGGAACTTCTTAACCGAATTTCCACAAATTGGATTTTGTGCCCACAGTGATGAATACATTATTCCGCGATATTTTGGGGTATAACTATTTATTTATTAATGATTTAATTTCAAATAGAATTTTTGGGATATATTATTAATAAACATAATCACCCCAAAGATAAATTCTTAAATCATTGATAGGAATTTTGTAAGGGAGTCCTTAACTCAATTTCTATTCATTGAGTTCAATATCCATAACATTTGTTTTTTTCCATTAATATGTGTGAATGACCTTATATTTTTTAACATTTAATATCCTGTGATATTGTGTTTAATTATAATTTTCACAAATAATTATTTCATTGACTTATTCTTAATGTTATTATACGACCTCCCTAACAGATTTCATCTCAATATCCTTTCATTATTGCATATATTGTTACAATGAACATTTATTACCCTCTAATGTGTATATTCAACCCATTTGACTCATTATATCATGAAATAGTATATTTTAATTTTATTTACTGTAAATTTAAATTTTATTACTTAATTATTTTTAGTCATTTCATTCTCAAGTCATGTGGGACTCTTTAATTAAAACATCATTTTAATTGTTTTAAATATTTATTCATTTAAAACATTATATTTCATGCCCATGTATTCAAAATGGTTTTTATAATCTAATTTATATAGACATGATAGTTTTAGAATGATAATTCATTTCAAACGATTCAATGTGCTATGTGATACATTGATTATAAATTCTATTTATTAATTTTTTAAAATGGTACTCGAGATGTGTTGAATATTTATATCTCTTAAAAAGGATCTATTGTTGTTGCAAGGTGGAAATTTTGTTTTTACTTTATTCGTGTTCATGTTTTATAATTATGTTGAAGTTTGTGGGTATTTATTAGGTAAATGGGTGGTTCTGTGATAAACTAAGGGTGAGTGATCATGTGATATCTCTCCAATGCTCTGGGTAACATGACAAAGGTTAACGTTATGGTTTCAACTAAGAGGTTTAGGGAAGATACATTGAATTTTATTCTAAATGTAACAATTAATGTGACACCATATGTTTCAATGAAAGTTATAATTTTAGTATGTTATGGATGCCACAATTTTCTATTTTGGTTCATGATTTCTATGAGTTATTCATAACTCTTATGATTTATTAGGTATGTTAAGGAGTTCATATTTTATGAGTAAAAATCCTGATTTCAATGATATTTATGCATTCATGGATTAATTTTTTCTTTCCTTTTTTATATCCCTTACTAATAATTTTATGTGCATCACTAGTTTTAAAAACAATCATAAGGTATAATGAATATTACATGAAATGATGAATTCAAAATGATTTTTATCATGAAATGAATTCTTGTTTTTTAAGGAGTTTTATTGTTGTGGAAAAAATTGGATAGATTCGAAGTATCTACTTTGAAATATTTGATATGTAATGAAATTTTTACTTCCTATTTCTATAATAGTCTAAACATGAATGGATCCTTAATTTTAAAGAAATTAAATTTGTGATAAAAAAAGATTATGTAATGTTTATGGATGGGACTATAGATTTGTTCTCAAAAGAGGATTTAGAAAACATTGGAGATTAGGATGTTATCTAATGGTTTAGGGATATCATTATGGGTTTATAATTTTAAGGTATATTATAATTAAAATGTCTTAGAAAACCTTTTTTGAGTATTTATGGTCCAAAATTTTAAAGGAATTAATGTTATTTGTGGACATATAGTTTATGATGTAATTATGGGTCATTACTTATGAAACAAGAAGGGAACGAGATAAGTTTTATTGTTTAAATGTGTTTTGGTTTTTTTAGGATTTTATCTCATTTTGGTAATGTTTTTAAATTATATAGTTTTATTAAAAGGGAAACTCGAATACAGTGTGACAACTAGATGCATCTGAGAAAGCCGCGGGAATCGAACACACAACAGAAGTGAAAAAAGGATTTATCACCTAGATTTGTTCTACATGAAGTCCTTGGTTTTTATGAATTATTATTTTTAGAAAAAAAATTTTATGTATCAAGAATAATTTTATTTTTAACTTACATTTTATCAAATGTATATCCTTATAATTGGATAATGATTTGGTAATTAAGAGATAAATGTTATCTTAGAAGTCATTCACTCTAATTGGAGCACTATATGCGAATGGAAAATATAAAACTATTAGATTTTATTTTTGGAGTAATGGTAGAATTTTATATTTTTATAATATATGTTTTTATTGTGTACATATGGCAATTTGGGTTATTTATGGAAATGATTAAACTATTATAAAGAACATGTGATTATGTTAATTGTGTTTAAGTTTGAGACAGTAAGAGTATTTTATGTTATATATAAATAATTGTTATTACTATTCATTGAAGACTATGTCATCAAATACTTATGAATTTTCTTGTTTCCATCCAAAATTGGATTATCTTGAATACTTTTAGGATAGTTGTTTATTGATGGTCTTTATTTCACTTTTTGTATTGTCTGTTGAATTTTGGAGATTTAGAGTAGTATTTATTTCTATAAGGGATTATTATTATTGGAAATTATATGATCATATACTAACCATTTTGGTTTTTTTAATTTGTAATGATAAGAGAAATATGTAGTTCATCTTTTTTGGATTATGTAATTATCTACAAGTTGATTCTTTTGCTTTAAAGGTTACAAAGTCATCTAGAGTGCACATCATTTGGAGAATAGATTAATTTTTTAAGATATTTTTTAAAGGATGAAACTCTAATTAACATGTACATATGTTTTTTTATTTTCATAGTCTTGCTCATAAATAAATTCATTATTATTATGAAAAGGACCTTAAAATAGTATCCTTTTCCTTTTTGTTTTCTTACTTGGAAATCAAAGACCGTTTAACCAATCTCATGATTATGGTTTTTTTGGCTATTAACATTAACATAATAATGCTTTATATCTCTCTCCATCAAAACATGATGGTTATTTTCTCTCCCATATACATGTTTTCATACAATTAATCTTAGTATTTTTCATCGGAGGTGAACTTTTTTACTTCTCTGTAATTAATTTAATGAGGTATTTTTATTAACATCCTGAGTTTTATGACAGATACACTATGTTCAATAGCATATATGACATGCTACATCGAGCTTAAATGAACAACTAAATATTATTGTTTAAATATTAGCAGTATAATATAGCCATTGAAATTGATGGAATGGGTTGTATCTCTTGAACAATGAGAATATGGTTTACTTATGTTTAAATATTGATTTTTTCATAAAAAACTAATATAAATTGAAAAAAAAATTCTTATAAGGGATTGTTTTTTATGGATACATATTTAATATGAGAATAATTGTGTTTATAAAATCATATAACTATTTTTTAAAATAAAAAATATATTTTATATATTTAATGTAATATTTTAAATTCTTGTTCTTTCTTTTATACACATGATTTGTGAACAAATTGAAAATTTCAGATTATAGAAGCATTTTTCTTAAAATGAAATTTTAACGCCTTTTAATGGAGAACACTAATTAAATTCTATTTTTGACACCTTTATATGATTTTGTTGAAAAATTAACATCTTATTTAGAACTAGGACATCAAAATTTAATTTTATTTAATTTTTTATATTTTTCTGACAACTATCATGTTTTGATTAAGAGTAAACATACGGTAAACTGTAATTGAAAACAACTTATTCTATCAACATATTTTATATGGTTAATCCTAGTATTTATCTGTGTTAAAGTATAAATGGAATAAATTTTTATCATTTATTATAATTTAGGTCATTTTTATTAATTCAATATTGAATTCATATTATAAACATTTGAATCCTCTACAGTGTTTTATCATTTAAAAAACCTGCTTTCTCATTTTGACAACATGAAGTAATATTAAATTAATTTCATCCAATTATATATTTTTAATTTGAATAATTGGATTCCATATATGGTATCATATGTTCTAAAATATGTAAATAGGTATATTTTATTTGTAGACATTATGAATAATAACTTCACTAATTATTTTAATTTACCGTGGTTAAAATTTAAATCACTTTAATATTTGTAAAAATTAATATTATATTAATATTTTACTCTACTAAGATTTGTCCTAATAAAATTTAATGAGACATTTCCGACCATGAGATTCCTGAGTAAGAATTTTTGGAATTTGGGAGCCACATGGGTATGAAAATGACATTTTATATTATTTAATTTAAATATATTATAAATATAACATAAACGTGTATGTTTAAATAAAAAAATTAATATAGGGTTATATAATTAATCTCTCTGACAATAAATATTCATTTTAAATCTAAAAATATTTCATACATCAAATTATTTTTTTATAATTTTTAGGCACTAAAAAAATAAATTTATTTCTGACACGATGATGATGCAGTGGTTACCTTTTTATTAAATGATTCAAATAAATGATATTATAAATATTATAATTAATGTAATTTTGTAATTTTTATGCCATACAATAATTTTGTTTTCGATGATATAGACATTTTAGGGATGGGTTTGTGCCTTTAGTTATAAGGAAAAATTATTTTATAACCTCAACAAAAAGCAATTACTAAATAGTGTCAAAATTGAAATAAAGGAGTTTTTAAAACAAATAATATTCAATTAAATGATATTATATATCTAAAAATCAATGATTTGGTAAAATCAATTCTATTAAGTTAAAATATCATTAATGATCCATTTTTTGTATTTTTGAAATTTATAGGATCTCTAGTAACCATATATTATGAATGCACTTAAATAAATGGAAAGAGTTAATGTTTTTAACAATGAGTTGAAGCTAAAATATATGGTTAATTTGACTCCCTAAAAATTTCTACAACCAATTCTCTGAGAGGATTTCAACGAGTCCTCATTCTAGAGTTGAAATATTTCGCTTTCAAATATTATTATTCGAAAATGAATTTAACAAATAAATAATATTTTTGGTCTTTTCAAATCTGCCATGCCTCTCTCTTATAAAATGACATCACCTTTACCCACTAACTCACACCTCTAAATCATGTTGGAAAGTCAAAAATATGATACAATAAGTTCCCAAAATCCTTCCCATCTTGTATTTTGATTCAATTTGGGAAGAAATACATCCAGTATAATCCTTTTGTGAAAATTGAACGGAGATACTCGAAAAAATGTGTTTGTATTATCAAAAAATTCAAAATTCATTTCTTCTTCTACATACTCATCTTATGTAGTAACCATAATTATGTAATAAATCATGTATCGTCTACTTTCTAAGATGTTATTAAATTATGGGACATCCTTATAACTAGTTTTATCCATCCTATGAATAACAATAAAACTATATGATTATACATATTCCTTAACTTCTCCACATTGTGTTGTAATTTTTTATTCAACATTATATAATTCATATGCGTATAATGATGAGTATAATGGATTTAAATAATTAATTTGAAATAATAATAAAAATATATACAATTAATATACCATCCAATCCTATATTGTTTCACCATTTTGTGAATCATATTGTCACTCATCCTTACGTACCACTTACTATCTACACAATGTGATGCGATTCATTCTAAAACATCTTCATTAAAACATAGTTCCATATATTAGTGGATTGAATATATATGATATATATTATTTTTATATTCACTCTATGTTTTTATAATTTTGTTAGTACCTACATCTATTCTTTCCAAACTGTATAAATCCAATAATTATATTTGATGAAGTGTGGACTACTGCCCCCTCAAAGTGATATGAACCATTCATGCCATATATTAAACGTTTAAAGGATGGATTTAATAAACAAATTTAACGTTTATAACATAGTTATTATACAGAAATTATAATATACCTATGTGTCATTTAGTTTTCAATCATATAATATGATAAATAAATAAAAGTATAGTTTATGCATACGTACGACTTACTGTCTCCATGAATGGTGGATTCAAATTCATATCTCCAAATGTAATGGACAATTATAAATAAATATATATTTGATATATATGATATTAAAATCAAGATTAATATTTTGTATATGATGGAAATTTGACCACATTGACAATTTACATCAAATAAGATCATTTTCGACTCATGTACCAAATATTGACAAAATCACCAATATGAAATTCAATAATTAGGAAATTTTAATATCATGGAAATAAATGATATAAAAGTAATAATAAAATTAAAAAAGGTTCCAAAGAATTTATAAATTTTTCTATGATTATTATTCATGAAATTAAATAAAGAACAACATATATCAGACACAAGGTAATGGAACTTCTTAACCCAATATCGCCTCATTGGGGTTTATGCAAACAACATTTATTATATTATTCCAAGATTATGTTCGGAATAAATATTACTTTATTTATTTTGTAGTTTCCAATTCCATTTGAGTTCATATAATGTTTATAGACACAATCACCCCATTGATAAAATCTTACATCCTTAATACGAATTTTTAAGGGAAATATTAACTCAATTTAAATTCATTGAGTTCAATATCCATGTCATTGGTTATGTTTTTGCAATGATATATTTGAATGATATCTTAATTTTTAACTAAATATCAACTTTTATTGGGTTTATTTATATTTTTTAAAAATAATTATGTCATATATTTATCCTTAATCTAATGATACAATCTCTCTATGGAATTTTGTCACAACCTCCTTTCATTAAGGCTTATATTTTTTTCATGCACATTAATTATCCTATATTGTATATATAAAACCCTGTTGAATCATTATGTCATGAATTAGTATTTTCAAATTATAATTAATGTGAGGTTTAATTTTATTCCTTAATGTTTTTTGTTTATGTGTTTCTAAAGTGGTAAGAGACTCTTTATCTGAAACAACATTTTAAATGTTTTGACGATTAATTCATTTAAATCCTTCTATTTTATGTGCATGTATTCAAATTAGTTTATAAGAATTTATATATATGAAAATTGATGTTTTAAAATTATAATTTATTTAAAATGTTTTAATGTATTATATGACACTTTGATTCATTATTCTGTTAATTAAATTTTTTAAATTGTTTTGGAAATGTGTTGAATATTTCTATATCTGGGAAATGTTCTCCAATGGTTGAAATGAGAAAATTTTGTTTTTTCATTATTCTTTTTCATGTGTTATTACTATGTTATGCATCTTGGAAATTAATTATTTATACGCATGGTTCTGTGATTAGCCAAGGGTGGGTGATCCCCTATTAGCTCTCAAAGGTCTTGGGTAATATGGTGGAGGTAAATTTTAGGATTTTGCTAAGAGTATTTGGGAATATACTGTAATATGTATTCCATATGTAACCATTAAGGTCACTCCCTATGTGGTTATTAAAGCTACAACGTAAGAAAATTTTGGATTCTACAAGTTTCCATTATAATTTATGATTTAAATGACTAATTAATAAATCTTATAATTTCAAGAGGTATGTTAAATAGCATATGTGTTATGAGTAAAACAAATGATTTCATTTAATTTTATTTTTTCATGGAATAATGTTTTATTAGAATATTTTATATCTATTATTATTCATTTTACTCCAATCCTGTGTTTTTGAATTTTTGCACAGGGTATAAAGAATGATAAGAGAAATGATTAATTGAATAATATATTTAACAATAAAAGAATTATTTTTATGGAATTTCATTTGTGTGAAAAAATTATAGAGTATAGCTGTCTACATGGTAATATTTAGAATGTAATTTAATAGTTATTTCCTAATTATAAAAAACACTGAATCTGAAATGTTCCTCAATGTGAAAGAACATCTCTTCTTGATCGAAAATCATGATAATATAATGATTAAGGTTGGGGCCCTACAACACGTGACATATGTAAGGATAACCTATGTGAATGATTTTTTGGGACTTATTGGACACTTTTCATAGATTATTTTTTTCATTTATAATCATAAAATAAACCACTTTATATAGTGACCATGTGATTTATAAATTTATAGTGTTTCCTTTATATCCATAGATCTAAAACTGAATATATCAATTGGATTATATAGATTAAATAATCATTACAATTTCTGTTATTAAGGATTAAAAAAAGGAATTTTTAAAAGGTGCAACATAAATTATATAAATTCTGTTTTAATTATCTTTGAATATCTGAGTTCATGATTACGGAATCATTAAAATGGAATTTTCTAATGATATTGTGGAAAATGTCAACAACATGAAATAGTGGTCTATCATGCAAGAAATGGGGAACCTTCTATTGAATAAATCATAATGTATGAATAACATTTATTAATATTATAATAGGTGTACTAAAAAGGATAATTGAAAATGTATTATATTATATGGGATTTTTTGATGTGATATATTCTGATTTGTGTCTAGTACTATAATAAAAAGCATTACTATATTGATAATGTAACTCCCCATCCCTAGAATCATGGAATCAATTCCTTTCTTTATTACATTATAATGGTTACAATCTATCAAATACATGAGGACATGAATTATTTTATTTTTAGAAAACCAAGATACATACATTATACCCATATTACATTATTAAAGGTAACATATAACAAGATACATAATAAAATGAAATCAATTTCATACATGAATCATCAGTCAATGATTTCTTCATCAAAGCCTATTAAAAGGAAAAAATAAGGGTAACCAAAGATTCTCAATAAGGGTTTATATAATGAAATGATTGTCGAATAAAAGTGAATAATAATCATGGAATTGGATAATATTGACCAAAAATTCCATACAAATACCTAGATAAGTTATAATCCATATGGCATGATAGATAAATGAAAACCATCCCATAAAATCAATAAAATAATAGTGAAGATCATCCATACCTAATTCAAATGAAACAAACTATTGGATTATAGTAATAAGAAATTAGTTATAAATAAAGTAAATTAATAATTATTGGATTTTATGTGTTCCAATCACATGATTCATTAACCATCAATATAAATCGTTAAGATAGTTTAAACTACAATGATTTGGGCAACTAGATCGTCTTATGAGACTACTAATGCATCGATGGGATGTATTAGACAGTTACAAAACCATAGAGACTATTTCCAAAGCAATAATCACATATATATATATATATAAATTTAATTAATGAACTAAATTTCTTATCAAAAAAAAAAATGCATTCAAATAAAATGATTTATCAATATTTCAAAAACATTATAATATGGATATTTTATATATGAATGGTATATGATTAAAAATATAATGATATCCATTGAATGATTATACGGTTATTAAAAATATAATGTATTATAAATACTATCATAATGAATTGATAGTTTCAATATTAATTTAACAAACACAAATGAAACTAATTTTTCAAATATAACGTATACCGTTTAATAATTTTCAAGTCATACCATTGGATTTGATAGAGAAAATTGAAACTAAAAACCCATTAATTATTAGTTAATCATTATATTAAATGATAATGGGTCATTATATACAACAACATATATTTAATTAGTGAATAATAATAAATTAGCCTCTTTGGAATGTATTTTTAGATGAAATACCTTACCATGAATTAAATTTTGGGTGGAAGACCATTAAAATCCAATAAAATTAATTTTAGGATATTATTAAATTATTTTAGATCCCTAATTATATTTATGATATGAATTATTAACATATTATACTTTTTAATTTCATGTTTGATAACAACATTACTTTAATATCTAAATTTCGGGTCTTAATTACTTTGTTTTTAGAGTATGTTTTGACTTGTTGTATTTTCGTTCATATATAGGTCATGATTTCATCATCTCGAGGAAGTGAAAATTTATCTAAATACCTTATATATTTTTTATAAAATTATATTTAATAAATAAAATGGATATTTTAAATTTAATTATACATTAATAGGGACGGTAGGTCGTATATACACTTGAACACAACTTCCATTTAATTTTTGTTTCAAATGATTGAAAATTAAAAGATTAAAAAATATATTATAATTAATGTTTCATATTTATTTAATATATTTCAGATATTTATATTAATATTGTTATTAATAATTTTCTTCTATAAAATTAACAAATCACATTGCCTTAAGGATGCAATAGTGCACACATCCACAAATGATGCTATCGTATTTCCAATATATGAAACACAAGAAGGTTTGTGTTATAATAGAAATATAATAGAATAATTAAAATATAAGTAACATATATATCATATATAAACTACAAATTAATAATTATTTAGATTCTTTAATGTTGATAAATATATCAATGAAAAATATCATTTCGAAATTTCTAGTCCATTATTCACACGAATGATGATCGCGACTCCCATTTTGATGGATGTGTGTGAAATATTGGAATTAATTTAATAGCATAAAAAATTATAGTATATTGAATATAATTTTTGTATTATATAATCATGAAAAAAATGAAATTTATGTTTTGGATATGTAAATGAAATCAATGTTTTCATTGAAGAATGTTACCTTATTATTCAGGTAAATCTATTTGGATTATACACAAAGGGTTACTTAGATTTAATTAATCCATTATTGAAGATTTTATGATGATGTTAGGGATTTTATGAGGTTATTTTTAATTAATTTTGTCGATGAAAATGGATTTATATGTGAAACTAAGTGGTAGTGGTGAGTGCCTTTTTATAAAAGAGGAGGAGTGTTGTTCCTATAAACATTGCAAAGAGTGAATTCCACCAGCATTGTCTTCAACAATATAGCCCAATTAATTTAAAGAAAAATATAAAATTTATTATATGGAGTAAATATAGATAAAAAATAAATTTTTAACATGTTTCTAGGTCATTTTAGCCCTTCTGATTATGGTTTAGTGTCTTATTATGCAAATTTCACTCCTCATCTTAGTAAATAATTTTAATTACATTCAAATAAATTTTTGGTGAATAACTTATTTGTACATAATATAAATTATAAATTATTAAAAATAAATATATTGAATCCATTTATCCAAATTCAAATCAGGGATGTAGAAAAAATTAATTTAAAATTTCTCCTACAAACGGGTTGAAAAAACAGGCTTTTGAGGTGAAAATGACTGAATGTATGATCATTTGTATGTGAATTTTAAATGTTAAATTTGTTGAAATTACCAAAATTGAAATAATTATTGTATAATTTATCTAATATGACTATAAAATTGATATATAATATAATTTTTCTATATAAATAAATTTGAGGAAAATTTCAACATCAACTAAAATTTAGTATTTTTCACAATTCATCAAAAATAGAAGGATCATAGAAGAAAATACAAATAAAAATATCCACAATAAAATTATTCACATATGATAAAAAATGAATTTTATTTTGAAATATAAAATTTATAAATGTTTACAAATTTACATTTAAATCCGGTGGTCCATAAATTGAAATAAAAATTTACTTTTTAGAAACCCAAATTTTAACTATAAAGTAGGATTTATTATTATATTTTGTCTATAAATATAATAGTTTCATATAAAAAATATTTTATTGAATATATAAAATATAAATATATAATATAAATTCTTTATAAGTTATATTAATAAATTACAAGTGAAAAATGATTCTAAATATTTTCATCTTTAAACCTCATGTTTTGGGAATTTCAAAGTAACTCGTTATTTTCAATTTTTAAAGCTATCAAACAATATGATTTATTATAAAAGGAATATATTTAAATTTATTGGGGTGATACATCATACCACCTAGAAAATTTTCATCTTCGATATTTAAGGGGTATTGACTTCTAAAATGATGTTGGTAGATCTCTGTAATAGAATCCTCTAGTTACCATAATGGTTCTTCGATTTGGTGACTTATCCAGAGCATCGTTACCAAATGAGATTATGTATTACTCAAAAATTTCACATCAGCATCAATAAAATGGACAGTTTCATCATAGAATGAATGAATATTTTCCCACTCTATTTAATCATATGTGAGTTAATGTGTTAGGTCATTCATATATATTCACAATCTATATATAAGTAAAACATCTTTTACTTTTTAAATATTAAGTAGAATATATAAATGATAAAAAACCACTTCTACTATATGAATAATATAAATGGTCCAATATACATATTAATTAGGTTACCTTTATTATCAAACCTTATATCCCCATTCTAATGAAATAAAATATGATATAACACAGGGAACTCTATATAATTCTTATGATTATAAGCATAATATTTATTCCTACATTGAGATATATTAAAATGTCCTGGATATAATTTCCATATTTCCTCCTCTCCTCAATAAGTTCTGGGCCTATGAGTTTCCTTCCAACAATATCTTCCCAACAAGATATATTGTGACACCACTTTCAATATAATTATTTATATGTCTCCATTTAAATACTTTAGTAGAAACTATTATTATAAGAAAAATATAGAAAAGAAAGTTACTTATCACATGTACTATTAATGTCGATTGAGAATACCCATTTCATGTATACCATTGTTTGAATTGTTATTTTAGACATTCCGTCAGTTTGAGGATGGGAGGCGGTTCTCATGTGAGGTTTAGTATCGAGAGGCTTCTATAGAATCATACATAACTTCAATGAAAAGTGGGGATCACAATCAGAATTAATAGATATAGGTTCATCCTGATTTCCTAAAAAACATTAATATCGATCTCTGAGAGGAACTCAAGAGCAATATATTCACTTATAACAATGAAATTGGAAATTTTTACGCAATCAATGAGTCCCCATATTACCTCATTGTTTAAATAAAAAATTTTAGTTTTGTTATAATTTTAATATTAATTTTATTCCATTTATATGTAGTATTGGGACGAGGTTGTATAACTAATTTAGGATAAATAATAAAAAATATCACTTTTTGAATAACAACCCAATAAGACACATATTTTGTAATTTCCTACTACATTTATCCCAAATAAAAATTCATTCAATTCCCTAAACTAATTTTAGCTACAAGTGTGTACAATGAAATTTGATCTATGAGAATGATCCAGAAAATCCATTTTTGTCCCTAATAAACCTAGACCACATATTCTCATTCAAAATTATATAACTCTATATTAACAATCATGGTATTATTATTTTCCATCATTCACAAGATTAATTATCTTCTTAATTTTATCTACATCATATTGAATATTATTTATCTCTAAAATTATTATTATTTCAATCATTTGAAAAATGATTGATGTATCCCCTTCATTATAAATATTCATATCCATATTTACTATATTTATGAACATTTAATACTTCTCAATTGATGTTTGGGTTAGTATTTTATGATCCTTCAAACTTAATGAGTGTGATACAATATTTGATTTCCTATGGTGTTTGTGTGTCGTGAAATCATAATCTTTGTGAATATTGATCAATCAAATTTGCCTCATGTTGATCACTATGTATGATAAAATATATTTATAGCATTTATTTTCTGTTTTTATCTAACACCATTCACCATAGAGATAATTTATCTATATTTTCTAATCAAATAATACAAATTCTATCCCAAGTGAATTTGTTGGGTAAATATATTAGTGATTCTTCCTTTAATACGATGAATATAAAGCAATTTTAACATTTTTCATTAGAACACAACCCATTAACATCTTTTATGAATAACTATATCTGAGAACCTGATCACGAAACATCATGGTATGGTTTTCATGAACTAGTTCCCCAATATGTTCCACCATATGAACTAAAGCATTCCACCCCATATAATATAATCACCAAATAGAAGTAAGGGTATGATAATTGGATCATGGGGAGACTATACCATCCTTTTTCTTTAATAGAATAATGCATTAAAAATTATAATAAAATAATCAAAATGACATAACATAACCAGAGTAATATTATATCCAAATATAACTATACTTGAAATACACCATCACAATTGATAAATAGATACTCCATGATAATGTATGTTGCATGTGTCAATATGAAAACACAAATGTAATCAAATTGAACACATCAATATAGGACCCAAACCACATCTAGTTCCCTCATCAGTGATCCCTCTTACTCAACCATCTTACAAATGGAATTTTCTCTTATCCTTTCCATAAACTATGATATCTATTTATGTATAGATTCAACATATTGATTATGTTGTGATTACAACTTAATAGGCCACCACCAATGGAATCTAAAACAAATCATGTCATGAACAAGTGATCCCCATTTTATAAATAAATAATTGAAATCCATAAGTAAATAGTTATCACATTATTGATTATTCATTATAAAACCACATATAGGATCAGATTCCAGACAACACTCATACCTCCATACTTGATTTGGTCTTCAGTAGGACTTAACCATGTGGATTTTTCTATTAAAATTTTATTATATCACAAGATATTACATTATCCATCTCTCCTTAATACCATTATTACTGCCACATAAAACTATATATTGATGTCAATTTTTTTTATATAGATCCCCATGTCTAGATCCCTGTGAGTATTTGAATCACCATACCCTATCTCGCAACATTTATCATTATTTGGTGTATAATACCATGTCTATCACCCCATATATCAATATTACACATATATCATCAGCATTGAACATATTTTCTAACACCTAGTTTTCCTGTCACAAATATATGTCATGGGGGAAAATAATGTCTAAAAACCCATTTATCAATCATACATATATATCATGTGTGAAGAAAAACATCTCTAGAAACCCATTTCTTGATCATTCATAAAATAACTAAAACATCACATTATCACATGCCTATAGATAACCCATGTTTTACCATTTTAAAGTTCAAGTTAGCATTCATAATCATGTAATTGAATGGCCTTGATTCAAATCATCATTTGGTAATTAATTCAATGCATAATTTCCATTCGTAAAAAATATTTGTTAATAATTTAAATTCCTCAATTATTTCAAAAATTATTTGATAAAAAACAAAATTAATTAATTCTAAATTAATGTATTCATGTTAATTTTATAAATTGATTAAAAATTAATCAATCACAAAAATTTTTCAATAAATTAAATAATTAATTAATCAAATCATTTAAATTTATTAATTAAACAACTAACTAATCACATAAATTGAAATAATTATCTTTATAATTAACTAGTCACATCCATAACATTATTTAAATGAATAGAAAATTAATCACATCAATAAAATTAATTTTTTTAAATCTTAATTAATCAGGTCAATTCTTTTATTTAATTCATCAATTTTCATATGAAATTAAAAAATTGATATCAACAATTAGTTAATCACATCAATAACATTAATTAATTCGATATTTAATTAATCACAATAATCCCATATATTAATTCAATAATTAATTAATCCAAATAAATATTTCAATAATTCTAAAATTCATATATACATTAATTATTCCCAATTCACAATAAAATTATAAAATTAATTAATTCTATAATTATTTATTCAAATATTATCAATTATGTATCCCAATGATCCAAATTAATTAATTTACCAATTTAATAATCCAATTAATTAAATTTAAGCATTAAAACAATCCCCATTAGTTAATTCAACTAATAATTAATGAATTTCATTAAATTTCATTGACACAATAATCCATATTAATAAATATAGAAATTATTTTCCATAGCTAAAAAACATATAATAAAATCCATTAATTAATTCACAAATTCATTAATCTAGATGATTTGTATTAACTAAATCTTCAATTAATTAATCACATTAAATCCCTTTATTTAATTCTCTAATTAATTTTCCATGTCAATCCCATTATTTAGTTAATGTAATGAATCTAAATAATCCCATTGTTTTATTACAGTATAAAATAGTTACTTTATTCCTAAAATAAATAAATCCCTTAGTATAATTATTTAGTTTATCATTTAAGTAATAAAATTACTCATATCATTAATTAAACAATTAATTAATCACATCAACAATATTATTTAATTGAACAGTAAAATAATCACAATTTTTCGATTAAATAATTATTCAAATAATTAAACCAAACTATCTGATTATTTAATTAAATAAATAAATTATGAGAAGAGTGAAATTAAACAATAATTTAATTAATTAATCATTCTAATTAATTTCTATTCCTATCAATATTTTTTAAACATATAAATAAATAATTTAATAAAATCCAATAATGCTAGTATAATAATATGTAATTCAACAAAAAATTATCCACATTCCAAAATACCAATAACCCCATAATCGATTCAGAAGTTAATTATATCAATTAAAAAATTCAATATCTCTATAGATAATTAAACTATTAATTATCTGAATTAAATTATTCAATATATCTCTAACTAATTCAAATATTAATTATCTCAATTCAATAAATTAAATAACATATATGAATTTTTCTATTAATTTATCCCAGATTATCTACATAATATAACAATAAGTAATTCAAAACAAATTAAATGAATTAAAAAAAAAATCTCTCCATTATTAATTCAATAGTAAATGAATTTAGTTCTACAATATCAATTCCTTATAATTTATTCAACAAGTAATTATTCTAATTCTGTAATCTTATTATCAAAATTTCATGCTATCCTAATTTAATTAATTCACAATATTAATTTATTCAATTAAGAACTGAATTCAAAAACAACTAATAGAAATCTAAAATAACATACATGTAATTGAAATTATGATATATGGATTTGAATTATAGACTGTCTAATTCTATATTGATGAATAATTCTTGACAACAGAGATCCCCAAATAGAATGTACTCAATCTAAAACATGTCAAAAATGTAAGTTAGATCCAAATCCAAAACCCAATATTAAAAATATGAAGATCGATTAAACCATTATCTATATCTATAAAAAACAAGTGGAAGAACATCCCTCTTTTATTCGTTAAGAGGACCGAGAGATAGAAAGAATGATCTAATCATAAATGAACAACTTGTCAAGGATGGTACAGATCTTCAATCCTCCCTTCTATTTGGCAAGAAATGATGCTGAGAGCCTGATTAATTCATCTGGGACAATCATAAATTGAGATGAATCATTAGAAGTTGGACGTGAGTTAATTTGATGTTATTATAGTGTATTAGGTTATTTACAATTAAATTTTTTGAATAACTTAAATCTGTCACAAGGTTTGCTGGGTAGAGGCAGACAATTTCTTATAACAAGCCGCTTGAACTTTTCACCTCCTCTAGGGGATATGTGGTTTCTCCTCAGAGGGTGCATGGTTTGAAAAACCCAGAGGAATCCGAATGAATCCCCTCTATTTGGGTTCATAGGGTTTAATAGGTCACAGTGCATAGTATTGGAAACCATGTCATCATATTCCACTTTACCACTTCCATATAAAATCCTCAATTTTCTCCCAAAAATTCCCTAGTCATTAACCAAAAATAAAGGTACACATTATTATAAAAAATAATACATCGAAATAAGATCGTGGTGTCTATAAGAATTCATATTATTAAAATCTAAAAAAAATTAACATATCATCTTGAATCTATAATATGAATCATCACAATGATTCCATGTCAGAAAGATATATCCCTTTTTCTATCAAATCCTATTATCTCTCCCATTATTCCTTTTTGAACAATTAATGTTTCCAAAATACAAGACCTATTTTCATGGTCTTTCCTCACAATAATCTCTCACTTTTATCCCAAAAACAAATGAGATTCTCCTCAAATGATGCATCTATCTAAATATCATCTTCCATTACATACAAAACCTATTTTCAACCTCACCATTCCAAACAACCACATGAAATCCATCCAACTTAACAAACATGTACTTCCAAAAAAACTATTCGAAAGGAAATATAAGAGCCACATCCAAGTCCAAACAAACCTATCCCAAAGGATTTTAAAAATTAACCTTTCATGTTTCTCATTTTTAAATAGTCAATGATGTCCCTCCCGCCATCCAGCTCTACATACACAACTTTAAAATCAAGGCCTCTAAAGGGACCCATATCTAACAAAAACATATTCAATTATCTGTGCATAAATCCATATCATATTCATCAAACAAAAGATAATTTCATGTAAGGGGACATGATTTTACTTAATTAAATGCAAACTAAAAAGTCATCGATGAACACCATCACAAATCATTCTTCACTGGTGATACCTCCCATTCTAGAAACAGTATAATCAGTAAAAAGGATTTGGCATTCTTACAGGCCAGGATCTCACCATAAAATCCACAACCATATGCTCCTTCACATAACCTAAATTTATGTTCTTGATATAAAGAAGTATCGCAACCCAAAAAACCCACATAAATAGATAAAAAAACTACAGAAATGATTGATATTAATAATAATTTACACAATAAACAATAATAATTTACACAAATCCATAAAAATTTAATCCCCCATTTCCCTCTACCTGATCAATATGGACGCACTCTCGCTACCCTTAACCATCCTTCCCCTATGAAATAATTAATTAAAGGTAAAACCATTCTCATGATTAATTATTCTCACATAAAAACCTATTAATTCTCATCTTTCATCATATTAATATTTTCATTATTTTAGAAACGTTTTCCATACAATTTCACAATCATTGAAAAACAGATCATGTTCAACAGCATACCAAAATTGTGATTACCAATGAATGTGTAAAAAAATCCATGTTACAGAAAAAATCTCAAGTGCCTAGAATGATCCATGCAACTCAACTCTAATGAAATAACAATATACAAGTAAAAACATATAAAATATCAACAGATCATAGAATCAAAAATCACATCAAAGAAAATGTGTCTCACCCATGGTGAAATAATATTCAATTATAAAAGAAAATTATAATAATTATAATCCCACGCCTGTTATTCATGTTTACCAACATATTTGGGGTAGCTACTCTAATGCATGAGATTATAACCATGTGCCAAATATTCCAAGAATCATGTCTACATTTCACAGACAATAAGTCAAAAAACACATCTTATACCATATTGTGGCATCCCAACCTAGGTTCCACACATTGATGCATTGAGCTAGACCAACACATGACTTTATGAATTCTAGTATGTAAGCTAAAAGCTATAAACTCACAATGGGAGTATGATTAGTTAATCCTGGAAATAATATATCTACTTTTTTCTTTTTCAAATTAATACACCACTAGAAATAATAATGAGTAACAAAACTGTTATAACATAACCATGGTAATACTGTCTCACAAGTTGAAAAACACTAGAAATATATTGACAAAAAATAATAGTACATATACCCTGATAATGTAAATCCACAGGGTCAATATGAAATCCATCACGTAAAGACACTATAAACTCCAAATTGGGTTCTAAACCATGACTGATTCTATTATTCATACTCTATCTAGAATCATCCATTTAACACATGGCCCTTGCGTTTATCCTACCATTAAACCATTAAAAATATTCAAATACCAATCAGAAATACCTGTTTGAATGTGAGTACAACTCAAACATCCACCACCAGTGATGTATAGAATAATTGAATTCAATAAAAAATGTATTCAATTTTATAAATAAATAATTAAAATTCATAATTTAATAGTTATAAAAAAATCAATTAATCATTATTAATCAACATAGAACATTGGGTTCCCGAGGACACCCATACCTCAAAACCTAATTCAGAACATGTTGGGTATGAACCATGTGTCATATTTAATTAACATTTAATTAATCCAGATGTTAATATATTATTTATTTCACTTAATTTTTAGTATTTTAGAAACATTTAAAATTGTACAATGAAACAGTTTTCAGAGTGGAATTCTAGGTATTTTTGTAATGACCCCACCAATTCTAATTAGCTTGAGAGTCCAACGAGTCATTAACTGGCCTTAAGGTACAACCCCATGACACCAATGTCTGGCAATAAATCCAAAATGGTTTCAAATACATGTGGGGTTTGATTTAATCTTTAATAAATATACCAATAAAACAACCAACCACAACCAATCATTCACTATATGATGCATGAACAAATGAAGGACAACTCAACAAATTCATATGTCTCAAGAACACATTAAAGTGAGAAACAGTGGAAGAAAAAATCCATATCAAGTTAAATAGAGGATAAACTACTGAAGACTCTAAAGATACCACAATATTCCATGATCCGCATACTCTAAGCTCCAAAATCACAGAAGAGCCCAAACATCATGAGGAAGTTCAAAAAGTGTGGGAAATGTTTCCTTTGCCCCTATCTCGGAAAATTGCATCCTCCAAATCACCAATGTTCCAAACCTGTGATGTGTATAAAACATAGTAGTTTTCCCCAAATAAATTCACTATTCATACCACTCAGACTGAATTTTTTTCCAAATTGTATAAAATAGTTTACATAAAACAATTTATCAAAACAATTTATAACCAAATATATCCACGTTATGACAACCATATACAACCAAGTTAAAACCAAAATAAATGAAACAAATTTATAGAAAAGTATTTTTTACATTAAATTAAAAAATTCAAATATTTAAAAACCAGTTCTTCTTATCATTTGATGTAACCAATATATAGTTCACAACAGACCCACACATGCATGCCTCATTTGACAGTTCCATACTCATTAGCGGCCTCTCATCCAATTAACTTGTGTCCCAATGACACATGACCTTGATATAGGGTTACATCCCTTTTACCCCAATGGCACTCATACATTATTAATGTATTGTTAATTATGAACTCACACCAACAACATTTATTCAAAATATTTCTATTTCAAGACAAACAACTTCAATTAAACCTATCTTTTATTGACAACCAAGAACAACAATTCCAAAGAATCCTTTCATTACAATAAAACATCACCTTTTATATAAAAAAATAATCATATTTATGTGACATCAATCTAGAAAAATCGTAATTTTAAAACAGATTTTTTAAAACCATGATCCAATGAAATCAATCAAAATCCCTAATTTTCTAGATTTCACAGCCATCAATTAAGAAAGTTTCCAACAAGATTTCAACAACCAAATCACAATAAATTCAAAACCAAAAATAAAATTCGAATGCAAGCCAATCAGTTCTACATAGTGTAGTTTATAAATAAGACTTGTACCTCAATGGTTTTGATGAATATGACAACGAACTGAGAACACTCAAGAAAATATGGTCATTTCTTCAAGAACTCACTTATGATCTATTCACCTAACAAGGATGAGACAAAATATCATCTTATTTGGCATCCAAAAACCATGATATAACTATAAAAATAATATATAAATGAAACCAAAATAATAAGAAAAGTTTATCTTTGTAGATCTATGAAACTAAATATGAACGAAGAAGTATGATCACATACCTCAAGAATCTCGCTTCGATTTTCCAAGGGAAGCCTTCAGATAACCTCTGGAATAATTTCAAAACCTTCATTGGACTTAGGTGAAGAAATATTTCGATTTATGGCTACTTATGAATAAATATGATCAGCTTTGATGAATAAATGTTTGAGATCCGTTTTTTGGATCTCAACTAAGTGCCCACATAGTTAGTTTGCATAGTTAGACAAACCGTGCGCTACCAGTGTGTTATTCACTCCCTATGAAGACCCTCTCACATCTTTATTTCATGGACTCTTTAACTGTGCTCTATCTGTGAGGGAGACACTACCTCAAAAAATGACCAACTACGCACAATTTTGCTGCACAGTTAGATAAATCGTGTGCTGCCCATGCAACATCCCCTTTGCCGAAAAACATCATTCAAAGTTCTCCCAACTATCTCATTAAACACCCATATCATTATAAGAATAAAAATAATCATGTAAGGCTTTCATAAATGAAAATAGGGTTCTTAAATTCTCCACACCATTGGTCTTTCCATCATCGGAAAGTAGAAAATCCTTACCCAACTAAAAGAGATCCGACCACAGCTCTTTCAATTCCTTTTCATGTTCCCTAGCCTCTTCATGAATATTACCATGCTTCCACAAAACCTTCAATAGATAAATGTTTTTTCAACATAATACATTCTATTTATTATCCAAAATATGTACCGGGATATTTATCAATGAAGCATATGACTCTAAGTCAATGTTATCCAATCTGATCACATGGTCAGGATTGGGATGATACTTTTTCAAATGAGATACATAGAACACATTAAAAACTGAACTGAACCATTATATTAAAGCCAAATGATATTCCTCAACTCTGACCCCTACCAATATCTCAAAAGGGCCTAAATATCTATAAGATAGATTTCCCCTCTTCCAAAAATGTTGATGTCAAAGCCTTGGGGAAATTCTAAAAAAGACATGATCACCCATAGCGAATGAAAACAATCTTCTATAGTGATCAGTATAAGATTTATAACAACTCCGAGCCATCTCCATCATCATTCTGATCAAATTGATCATCCCCATTGCTTCATGTTAATTCTCAGTCTAACTGGAAATGTATCACCTATTTCCACCACACATAGTGGAGACGCAAAATACTCCCATACAATGCCTCAAACAGATCCATGTGTATTTCGTTATGATAGTTATTATTGAATGAGAACTCAAGAATGGGTATATGATCCTCCCATAGGGCACAAAAATACATTACAAAATCCATCACCATGTCTTACAACATTGGTATCTTCTACTCAGATTTCCTGACCATCTGAGGATGATACTTCGTGCTCATCGTCAGCTATATTCCAGGAGTATACTATAAGGATTTCTAGAAAAGTGTTGTGAACATCAGATATCTATCTGAGACTATTGAAACTAGTAATCCATTCCTATTTTCCACTTTTAATATATATATTTTTTACAGATCTTTCACTATTAGAGATTATTTAATTGAGAGAAATTGTTCGACTTGGTAAGATGTCCCACAATCACCCATATGGAATCGTGTTTCCAAACCATTATAGGAATACCTGTAACAAACTCCATTTCTATCTTCGACCATTTCCAAAATGGAATATGTAAAGAATTAAATATTCATGCTAGTCTCTGCTTCTATGATTTAACTTTATGATAAGTAAATCCTCGCAAGATGAACTCAGCCACCTATATTTAAATGTCGCTCCCCCCAAATTGCTCATTTAATGCCCTATACATAATCTGTGTACTAGGATGTAAAACCCATATCGAATGGTGGTAACCATGAATGATTTGTTCCTAAAAAGCCATTGTTACAACCATCTGTTCTTTAAAGCACAAAAAATAACTCCCATCATATTTTCATCCCTCAATGGTCTCCCCCATTGAGTTTTAAACTCATATCCAGTTGTTCTACATCAAATGTTTGTGCCTCTTTGACAATATTTACCAAATCGTGAAAAAGAGTAGCTGAGATGAAAAAAATAACATCACCTCAGTTTTAACATTCCAAGTGCATTTCTTCAAGGACCGGCATCTACTACAATTCATCTGATGCATCTTTCACTAACTGATCACATGTCTTTAACCACAATCCATCCTCCACATAGTTCTCTCTCCCTGGTGTATACATCATGTAAAATTCAAAAATATAGAGGTACTCCATCCATCTCCTTTGACCCAAATTCAAATATCTCTATGAGAAAATGTGTTTCATGATTTTGAGATCTGTAAAAACATTGAATTTTACACCATAGGGATAATGTCTTCATGTTTTCAAGACATAAATGACTATAGAAAACTCCAAATCATTTGTTGGGTAAATATTCTCATAGACCCTCAACTTCCTTGAACCATAATCATCCACATGGTCTCCTAGCATGAGAACACATCCCAAAACTAATCATGATTCATCACGATACACCACACACCACTATCCTGATTCAGAAAAAAATATTCAAAAGTGATGATGTAAGCCGTATTTTCAGCTCATGGAAATACATATGAAATTCTCCTGTTTATTTAAATGTAGCATTATTTATTTCAGAGAAGTTATTATAAAATATAGGCATGAAAAAAAAGTAGAAAAATAATTGGTAGAAATAATATAGACCCATAAAACTTCATTTCTCAAAGACATTATTCAGTGGTTTCCAAGAGATAAACTTTTTTCCATTTCAGGACCAACAAAAATTCCTTTTATAGATATCACATTACCATTCAAGCGTACCTCTTGTATCCAAAAATCACACTTTGATATTTTGGCATACAAATGGTGATCTGATAAAAACATTAACACTGTTTGTAGGTGTTCCACATAGTAATCCCTTGTCTTTGAATACACCATATTGTCTTCCACAAATACCACAACAAAAGTATCCAGATATCACTAAAATATCTGATTCATCAAAGCTATTATTACTACTAGTAAACTCATTAGACAAAAAGGCATGACTTAATATTTATAGCGGACATAACTACTTCATAAAGTTATCTTTGGAATATATACCTTTTGAACTCGCAATTGGTCTTATCTAGATTGCAATTCAATATTGATGAAAAATTGAACACCCACTAATTGGTCAAACTGATCATCAATGCGTGGAAGTGGATATATATACTTTATCATTACATGGTTATGATTACGATAATCATAACACATGTGAAGAGTTCCATCGGCTTTCTTCACATACAAGGATGGTGCTTCCAACAAATATGTACTTGGTCAAATGAACCCCTTTTTTCTACTCCTCCAACTGCACATTCAATTTACTTAACTCTATTTGTTACATCCTATATGACGGAAGGGAAAATTTACTAGTCCCTGGAATGAGATCCATCGTAATCTCTACTTCTATTATATGTGGTATCCCTGATATATTCTTGGGAAATAAATCTAGAAATTGATCCAAAATTTCTAGAAAATTAATTTCCTCGGTCTCTTCCTTTGATGCAAAAGTCAACGCTACCAACTAGTAAGAGATCATTCCCACCATTAGTGCCAAGAATATAATTTTCTATTTCATTACCATACTCTCTCCTCTGAAGAGATTCTCGATAATTCCTTGATTGTGAATCTCAATATTCTCCCTTAGTAGTCTATTTGAGCCTTAACGGTTTTCAACAAATCCATTCCCATGATTAAATAATAGGCATCCAAGTCCATCATTCAGAAGTTCCATTTCATATCATCTACATCATCAGTTATAACACATTCTCGACAGACAATGGTTTCATATTATCATTCACCAAGAGACATTTTTAGTTTTAAAACAGAATGCTTCATTTCCAAATTTAATACTAGAAAGTCAATAACCCAAGATGAAATAAAAGAATGAGACACACCTATATCGAAGAGCACATTCACAATGGTAGCATTCAACTGAATCGTACCTCATAAAATAGATGGTCCAACATGATCATCGACCATCATCTGCTCAACTCCATACAATTGTTTCATCTCTTCACTATTCTCCTTGTTTCTTTGCTGATATTTCACTAGTTGAGGAGTCATGGTATTTCCAGAATCAACCTTCCTAGCTCTATTATGTTGATGAGACATATTCTTATGTCATCTCCCTTTTGAAGCATATGATTCTTGTGACACCTACGAATTTTCTCGAGAACCAGACTATAGAGAATTGCGACAATAGCACTAAATATGCCCCATGTACATGAAATTATGACATTTTCTTGGCTGTTCTGTACACTCTCACATTATGTTGTCAAGAGAATGACATTGAAGGCAACCTACATTACTCTGGGTCATGGAGGATGGTTCACTTTTCCTGCCATCTGGTTTTGATTTCTATATCCACCATGGAAATAGATGTCCCTTTTATACTTCTTCCCAATAGTTGAGTTCCCACTATTCTCAGTCGGTTTTATCATTCCTCCTCCAATCGAACCTAAGATATCTCATTCAGCTAGAATCGCTCTGTTCACAATATCTGTATAATCTGTCATATAGAGCACCATAATATTCGATCGAATCACCCACCTTATCCACTATCTGATGATGCATTCTTTTAAAGATTCATGTGCCATAACCTCTGGTGAGTAATGGTCGGAATTCATGAATTTAGTAACATACACTATGATAGAGGGGATCTTTTGTTTCAAGAAGAATAAGTCCATCATTTTCTAGACCTTTAATGAATTGGGATAGAATTGTTTTTGGAAAAATCCTCAATATCCTCCCACGTATTTCCATCATCCAATATCGACATCACAACAAAATCCCAACCTTGGCGTGCAGGATCCTCGAGGATGTACATCGCCCGATTTCCCATCAACTCTACCAGAGTGCTGATGTAATCGAAGATACAATTCATCCTACTAAGCCACACCTCCACCTTCTTAGGTTCAGCATCACTCCAAATGTTTAGTGTATTATGCTTCATGAATTGGATGGTATAAACCAAATTTATTGGCTCATTCCTCTGGTATCCCTTATCCACATCTTGAAAATCCTAGAAGTTTCTCTAAATCTGCTCTTGGTTATCCATTCGTTCATGTTTAACCACATTATCTCCGACATCTTCTTGTTGATTTCAACGATGCCTACTTGATGCCATTTTCTAATCAAATCAACAAACCCTATGAATCTCAAATTTTAGCAACTCATGGATTAGAATTTCAAATTCTATCACATCACTATTACAACATTGTTTTCCGAAACATCATTTCTCATTGTTCAATTATTTTTTAAATCATTTAGAATGCTCTATAAAAATTAAACCATTTTCAAAATACCAAATATTACTATTTCAAAATCTATAATTAGGATAAAAAATTCCACATTTCACAAAAAAATTACTACTTGCAAAAAATTATACATCATTCTTCCTAATGAGATATACAATCCTGGCTAGATGTTATTCCTCTAAAATGCATTTCTTTCTCATCTCATTGAATCAACCCGTGATAATGATATTTTCAAAATTATAGAAGTGTATCCAAAAAACATATGGAGCCAACACCCTGGTCACATAAAGTTCGGTATAAATTGGATTACTTCGTCCTTTTATGCTATATATTTCTTGTTCCCAAAATTTAACTCTTATCAAAGTTTCCAACCCATGGAATATATGAAAAGGAATTCCAACTCCAAGACCAATAACACCGATGATTTGTACCACAAGGGAAGGACCAGACTGATAGCATTCTTCATGACCCGCTAATTCTAATTAGATTGAGAGTCAAACGAGTCATTAATATTCCTTGAGCGACATCCCCAAGATGCCAAAAGGCTATAAATATATGATGAAGGGTTTCAAATATAGGTTGTGAAATATTTTAAATTTATTAAATAAACTAATAAAACAACTAACCACTAACAAACATTCAATATGTGATTCATTAAACAAATGAATGAACACTCAACAAATTGATATATCTCTGAACCAGATCAATGTATGACAAATTGGAAGACCAAAACTGTATCAAATTAAATAGTAGATAATATACTATAGACTCTAAAGAGACAAGAATATTCCATTATATGCATGATCCAATCTATACATTAACCGAAAAAACTATATATCACGAGGTAGTTCTAAAAAAATGGGAAAAGTAACCATTGACCATGTCATACGAAACAACATCTGCAAAAGAACAAAAGAACCAAAGCAGTGGTCAGTATATGATTTATTAGGATTCCCCCAATGACTTACCTACTCATTTTACAATGATATAAATCTTATTCATGTTATAAAAAAAATTACAAGTTTTTTATAAAATAGTTTATAACAAAATATAACCAACATCTAGTTACCATTTACATCCAAATTAAAAACAAAACTAAATGAAACAAATATCCAGTAAGTTATTTTTCAAGAAAAAATGACATATTCAAATCTTTAAAACCCCATTCTCTATATCATTTGGAATTCCCTATATATAGATCACAACACACCCACACATTCATGTTTCGTTTGATAATTGCATACTCATAAGATGTCTCTGGTCCAATTACCTTGTGTCCCAATGACACAATCCCTTGATCCAGGGTCACATACATTGTAACAAAATGATACCCATCCCATAATAAGGGCTCTTTAAACATGAACTCACACCAAAAAAATTTATGACAAATATTTCCATTTCCAGAACAAACCAAATCAATAATACCATAATTTTATTGGAAACTGAGAAAAAAAAATTACAAAGAAAAATTACTTTTTAATAAAACATCACCTTTTATAGAAAATAAATAATCCCATTTTTGTGCCATCAATCCCAAAAAAAATCCTAATTTTAATACCCATGTTTTAAAATCATGTACCAAGAACTCAGTCAAAATACCCAATTTTTAAGATTTCACAACTGTAATGAACCAAAAATTCTATGCAATTTTTTTTAATACATTAGAATTTTACGAGTCCGTAGTTTCAGACAGCACCAGATTCTGAGGCCCGGTGTGCCCGGAATCAATTTCTAATGTTTTTTTGGGTTTGTTCAGTAAACGTACGTGTGGGTTTTTCAATATTTTGAATAGATGCTCGGAATTGAAATCTGAGGACACTGATGAACTCGCAGCGCCGATATTCTCCTAAGTAGACCGTTACAGATGTTGTGTTTTTTCGAGATCAGATGATAATTTTGGGGATTATTAATAAATAAAATAAAATATATGCGTTACATAATTTTATTTAGGTGGTGGTTATTTTTCTCCAATGGAATGTTGGAGGTGGGGTCCACACCCCACATAACTTCCCATTGGAGGATATTGTGTTGTGGGGCCCACACGAACATCAAACTTATCAACTCCCAATGTAACTCTCTTTTAATTAAGGGAGTTTCTTAAACATCCAACTCTCTCTATTTAATTTTTAAAACTATCCACCTTCCACCTCCTCTCATTAATGTTCCCAAACCATTAATTAATTTATAGAGCTCCACAATTAATTAATTAATTATTAATGTCATGAATTATTTTGAATTCATTTTAAATGCAGGGAAATATTAAAATGATAGGGAGGATTTTGTTTTATTTTGGCATGGCGTTTATTTTCTGGAGAGCATGGGAGAACTCTTGGATGAACAACCTGTTCCAATGAAGAACACTTCTCATCTACGAAGAACATGATGATAATCTTCAAAGACCTCCTTCCACATTAAAGGACTAGATGTTTCCCACGATGAACATTGCCAATGATGATGTCATCTTCTTCCGACGTCAATGGAATGACGCTGCCTTTCTGCGACTTCACCGAGCACTACCTCATCCAACGTTGACGGGATGACATATATTTTCAATGATTCCTGTTGTTTGCGAACTGTCAACTTAAAACATCAAATACGAGGTAGGAGGAATTTGGTTTATTTTAAAGTGTGAATTATACCCTAGTACTTTAGTGTTTATTATTGGATTGTTGGTAGCCAAATTGTTATCACATAACGCGGAGGGCGCATGCCCATAAAACATGGCCTGGAGGCCCTCTGTTGATTCTTGTTTCTGTTTACAATGTAGGCGGATCTAGTAGTGCGCGTTTCCATTGCACCGTGCTAGAGAATAACCACGGTTGGGAGGACCATGGCGGACGGAAAAGGAACCGCGATCGGTAGGGCCGCGGTGGAAGAAGAGGTGTGGCGCCTACACGCCGTGCTATGGAGATGAAGGCCACGGATAAGCCAGACCACAACGGTGGAGGACCGGCACCATCAATCCGGCCACATGGAGGAGGACGCGACCCCCAACTGCGGGCTGCTCGACAAAACCGAACCTGTCGGCCTCCTACCAGCCGTGCTGGAAATCCATCGCACCGCTCATAGGAATCGAGACCCCCTTTCGTGGAATGCTCTGCTGGGTGAACCGGCCAGCCAACTGCAAGTCATGATGGTGGATAGCAGTGCCCACATGCACCAAGTGGAGGAGAATTGTGCCCCGCTGTGAGGGCCGCATGCGCCGGGCAGAACCGGCCGGCTACGACCGGCCGGGCAGGGAGAGGCAGTGCCGCTTGGTGCCACCGGGCGAACTGAATCGGCCCGCAGTGCAGGTCGGGTCTCCTGGTGGGCCGCGCCCCACTTGGTCGGGCCACCCCCTAGCCGGGTCGAACCCGCCGAGCCAGGACAAGCCGACCCTCCAGCCCACTGGGATTGATGGGTCGGGCCCGACATCTCTTAAATTCGAATATCTTCTAGACCGCATGTTCGATCGACGTGCCCTCTTCGTCACTGGGACTTTTGCGGCTAGGCGGTACATTTGTGACACTCTAAGTAATGTTTGGACAACTTTGGAAAACTATTGGGTTTGGAATGAGAGTAAAACCAACCGGACCCCTGAAACAGAAATGCTAATAACTCTCAGACCGAGCGTCCGATTGACGTGTCGTCTGTCATGTTGGGTACTTATGATGAGATGGAACTATGGGATACATCAAATCAGGACTACAGGATAGTTGATGTATTGACACATGACTCGGGGATTGGACCCTCTCGGAATAGAGCGTGCTATGTGCGGGAAGGTTAGAGCTGGCTACGATGACTACTGTACTGGAATCCTACATGGGTTCGACAGCGATGACTATTGTACCAGAATCCTACATTTGTTCAACAATGATGTCTACTATACCGGGATCCTCCATGGGTTTTACATTTATGACGTTTATTCATGTATCCTGTGTTGGTCCGATAGAGTAGCTGGTCCTATATCCTGTGTGGGTTCGATAGCTTAGCTGGTACTGTATCCTGTGTGGGTCTGACAACATAGATGAATCAGTGACTACATCTTATCATCTCTATCACTCTATGAAAGATGTATACCTATGTGATCTGAATATTTTTTTTCAATCATTATCTTCAATGTGATTGAACATACTTCCTTTTTGGACTAGGATGTGTTTGGGCTCGAGATTTAGAGCCTGATTGTGATTGGTAACTTAGGTATATTTATGGGAATATACATAATTAGGGTTGGTTGATACTTCGTGATTGTATCTTTCTACTGTGATTTATCCTTTGTGGAATTTGGGAGACCTTCGGGGGTCTCGGGGTCCCCTACTGATTATTGTTATACTCACCCTTTCACGGGCTTTTCCTGCACTTTGTTGTGTTCTGTGCAGACGACGGACAACCGTGAATGAGGCTGAGGGTGACGGATGGAGGCTGCTCAGAGCTGGACTAGACGGGACGTACCGTAGGGACAAGTTTATCGAGTTCTGTACCAACCCTTGAGGTAGGATTCCCGGGCGGACGATCCATGAGATGTTTTCCCTTTTTACGTGTACTTGTACTTGTAGTTTAGTTGGGTTGGTATACTGGCACACTTACTTTCTTCACACTTTCCTTAACTATTTTAGTACATGTTGCCACTACTGCTGGTGTTCATAATATGTGTGTGTTATAGGTTAAAATGCAATGCCTTCCATTTTTACAAGGATTACGCCTTTGCTGCTAGTCGCCTGCCCCTGGCTTATGGAAGGGGGGATTTGGGTAGTCATGGCACAGGCCCCATGGATGGGTCGTGACAAATTGGTATCAGTGTAGTTGGTTCTACTTTAGAACATGGACTCTGATTCTTTTGATAGAAATTGTGTTAAGTTCATTGAGTGTGGTTATCAGTTTAGGGAAACCGGTGTTGGTGCGGCGGCTGACGTATCGATACACTAGGACTCTGAATTCTGATATCCGACTCAGGGCACAAAAACACTGATTGCATGTGTGTTTCCATTGAAAAATTTTTCTTCGTGATTACTTTGTGTCATCTCACCAGGTATACTCTTCTAACACTGGCGCACCTATTTATTTTCAAGATGGCCCAACAAATGCATCTATCTAGGGTTCCGAGTTTCATACGAGATGGTAGACCACCGAGCGATGATGCCTTGGTGCAAGGCCCCATCACAACGGAGGTACCAGCGGTAACACTACCCGTTGGGCCACCGATACCACCTACCACAATAGCAGAGTGCACAACGCCTGAATGCATTGCACGAGTTCCAGCACCAGAGGACGCCCAGGTATCCGGGAGAGACAGACTCACATGAAGCTGAGGATTAGATGTAGGCTGTCGTGAGAGTTTTCAGATTGGTAGGGAAACCAGCCGAACTCATGGTGATCCTTTCCATGAGTCTTCTACATGCGGTGGTAGGAAGATGGTGGAGCCTGATGCTCTCGGTTCATGACGAGGCATCATTACTCTGGGAAGGCTTCGAGAGACTCTTTCGCTCATATTTTTTCCAGCCACATTTCATGTGGTGCATATTCAAGAGTTATGTCATCTACAGTAGGGAAAGATGACAGTAACTCAGTACTCAGCGTTGTTCACCATCCTCTCGCGCTACTCCACAGATATGGTATGAGACCCATACTTCAGGGCCCAGACCTTTGAGTAGGGACTCAGGCATGAGATCACGGCTTCAACAATTCCCCTCAGCATTCCGACGCAGGCAGGGGTGCTGGAGCAAGCCCTTCTAGTGGAGTGTTTTCTCATAGAGCAGTCACAAAAGGCGAGACCCACCACAGGGAGACACACATCAGAGTCCTATACAACCAACAGTATAAATAATACGATGAGGTCCAAGAAGACTAGGTCGTCAGGTGGGTGACCCCAGGATACATGTTCGGTTGTGCGGTGCACATGAGACAGATCCAGCTATAAGAGGAGCAGGCAGTGCTATGCATGCGGCAAGCATGGCCAAATGACTCGTGACTGCCCGAACTGCCATGAATATGAGCAACATAAAGAAGAGGGACCTCCCAAGCAGAGGCATAGGTTAGACCATGGTGGTCCGCCAGGAGCATGCATACGTGGAAGAGGAGCTGGACGAGCAGTAGGTGGTGGACGACGTTTCGATGATTCACCACCACCACCACCAGGAGGTCCACCTCGACCACATGGAGCTAGGGAAAAAGGCGGGCTCACCTCCAGGAAGTTGAGGCCTATGACCATGGAGCACCTGATATGATTCGAGGTACTACCTGTGTTTAATCCACCATTGCTGCTGTACTTATAGACACATGTGCGAGTCATTATTTTATTGGCACTACCCTCGTTCGGTGCTCGGAGATTCCGACAGAGTCGTTGGCTCGATCCTTACAGCTAGAGACTTCTACGGGAGCAGACTCAATGATTACACACTGGTGACGGCAGTGTGAGCTTACACTAGGATGCGAGATCTTCGACTGGGATCTTTTTGTAGCAGTGTCGAGGCCTTATAACATCATCTTAGGTATGGACTAGTTATCCACAGTTTATGCTCAGATTAACTGCATTTGGCGCAATGTGTGGTGTATCTGCATGGATGGGACCTGTTTTACCATCACCAGTGATAAGGGAGCCTTACCAGCGCCGGATGGACTTACGCAAAGGATGGGGCAGCCGATCACACACCATTTGGCTAGTCTCATCTTCAGAGGGTTTGATGTGCATAGTCTGAGTTTTCCTGTTTTGGTGGATCAGTACACAGATATTTTTCATGAAGATGTTCTAGGACCTCCTTCTCACAGATAGGTAGACATCTAATTTGACATGTACCCCATGACAACACCGATATCTACTCATGCATATTAGATGGCTCCCGCCGAGCTTCGTGAGCTGCGGGTACTGCTGGAGGACATACATGGGAAGGGATTTATCCAACCTAGTGTTTCACCCATGGGAATCTCATATTTAGTTTGCGAAGAAGGTGGATGGGAGCTTGTGAATGTGTGTTGACTACCGACTCATGAATAAGATGACCATGAATAACTAGTACCCACTCTCGAGGATTAATGTCCTCTTTGATCAGCTCAAGGGATCATGATGGTTCGCGAAGATAGGCCTCAGATTAAGCTATCACCAGCTCAATGTTTGAGATGAGGATGTTAATAAGACGGCCTTCTGGTGTCGGTATGGCCACTATGACTTCTTTGTTATGCCCTTCGGCATATCCAATGCTCCGGAAGTGTCCATGAGTCTCATAAATAGGATCCTCTAGTCTTACCTTTATCGATTTGTCGTAGTTTTCAATGATGACACACTGATTTACTCGAACACTGAAGAGGAGCTCGCCTACCATTTGCAGGTAGTACTGGACACACTCAGAGAGAACCATCTTTATATTAAGATCTCGAAGTGCCAGTTCTAGATTTGAGAGGTTCACTTCTTGGGAAAATTCATCTCGGAGGCTGGAGTTGTCGTGGATCCTGCGAAGATCGAGGCAGTACTTGCTTGGGAGCCACCCATGAGTGTAACGGAGCTGCAGAGTTTCCTGGGACTGGATGGGTACTATCGGAGATTTGTACCAAACTTCTCCTGAGTTTCAACACCGCTTTCAGCATTCACCAAGATGGGGAAACACTTCGTGTGGTCAGATAGATTCCAGTAGATCTTTGAGATGTTGAGCCAGATATTGACAAATGCACCCATCTTGGGGCTACCAGAGGAGTGTGTTGGGTATGTAGTTTACTACGACGAATCAGGGAGCATACTCGGGTGTGTCCTGATGCAGGAGTGAGCAGTGATCACATATGGTTCACGGTAGATGAGAAAGCACGAGAAGAACTATGCTACCCATGACCTGGAGTTAGCAGTAGTGGTATTCGACTTGAATATGTGACATCACTATTTGATGGGCGAGTGTTTTACAGTCTACTCTCACCACAAGAGTCTCAGGTATATCTTCACAAATAAGGAACTGAACCTGAGACAACAATGTTATCTTGAGTTCCTTTAGGACTATGACTTTACGATAGACTATACTACAGAAAAGGGGAACGTTGTAGCAGATGATATCAGCAGGAGATCATGCATTCAGCTGCTAGGGGAGGTGACAGAGCAGCTGGCCGCGTTGTAGAAATCCATTGTGGATTGATATGGAGTAGAATTTCTTCAGTCTCTCAAAGTCACTCCTCCACTTCTTCAGCAATTCTGAGAGGTACAACGTGAGGACGTTGAATGTGAGACGCGACATACACAGATATCCTCATGGAAGTAACCTGATGGGTTTTCTGAAGGTGGGGAGCACATCATTCTCTTCAGAGGACATACCATGGTACCAGTAGCACTATAGGATGAGGTGTTGAGGGAGTTCCACACTTCCACTCTATTGGTACATCCAGTAGTGGAAAAGATGTATCAGGACCTCAGATGACATCATTAGTTGCCAGGTATGAAGAAGATGGTACTAGAGTTTGTCTCACGATGCCTCACTTGTCAGTAAGTGAAGGAGGAGCACCAGGTTCCAGCTGTCTTGGTTTATCCCTTAGAGGTCCCAGAGTGCAATTGGGATGGGATATCCATGGATTTCGTAACGGGACATCCACGTATATCCATATGACACGACTCTATCTGGGTGATTGTCGACCGACTCAACATGTCGTCCCACTTCCTACTGATCAGAGACCAGGGCTCAATAGAGAGCATGGGAAGCCTCTACATACAGGAGATCAAACAGCTTCATGGTGTTCCATCGATGATTGTCTCCGATTGTGATGCAAGTTTCACTTTCCAGTTATGGAAGGGGTAGCAGGAGGCTTTTGGGATGCAACATCACTTGAGCACTGCCTTCCATCCTCAAAAGGATGGTAAGACTGATAGGACCATTCAGTCTCTCATGGACATGCTTCGTGCTTGTGTCCATGACTTTGTTCGTAGTTGGGAGGATCACCTACCAATGGTGGATTTTGCGTATAAAAATATATACCACTCTACCATAGGGATGGATCCTTATGAGGCACTGTACGGCTGAATTTGCATATCACCACTGTGCTGGACTGACCTAGGAGAGTCAGAAAATGTAGGACCAGAGATGGTACAGGATATGCTGGAGAAGGTGTAGATCATCATGGAGCAGATGAAGATTGCACAGAGCAGATAGATGTCCAATGATGATAGGAGATGGAGACCACTGGAATTTGGGGATGGCGATCACATCTTACTACGGGTCTCACGACAAAGAGGTCTGTGGAGATTTGGCCAAGATGGCAAGTTATCTCCATGATTTATTGGACTGTTCCAGGTCCCCAGCAAGGTAGGCAAGGTGGCTTACAGCCTAGCTCTTCCACTTGAGTAGCACCGGGTGCATGACGTCTTCCACATATCTTAGCTGAAAAGATATGTGCATGATATGTCCCACATCATTGACCATGGGGAGCTGGACATTGATGAAGGGGTGACATTCATGGAGGTCTTAGTGGTGATCGACGATCGACAGGAGTGGGACCTACGAGGATTGTTGATTCCTCTGGTGCACATTAGCTGGCTCCACGGGAACCTCCAAAAGAGCACATGGGAGAAGGAGCCTCAGATGCGTGCCTAGTAATCCCATTTGTTCTCTTAGTGTGTGTTTTAGCTTATGGGCATGTAAAGCCCTAATGTGGGGATAATGTTAACCCTTGGAAAATACATGGATATTTTTTTTAATACATGATTATTTTACAAGTCCGCAGTTTCTGACGGCGCCAAATTTCGTGGCCCGGTGTGCCCGGAATCAATTAGTGATGTTTTGTTCGGGTATGTTCAGTAAACATATGTGCAGGTTTTTATATCTTTTGAACTGATGCTTGGAATTTAAATCTGAGGAAACCGATGAACTTGTAGTTCTGGTATTCTCTTAAGGAGTCCTATATTGCAGTTGCGTTTGTTGGAGAGCGTAAGTTATTTTTGGGGATTCTTAATAAATTAATTAAAATTTATGTGTTACATAATTTTATTTAGGTTGTGGTTATTGTTTCTCCAAAGGGAAGTTGAAGGTGGGTCCCACCCTGCATAAAACTTCCCATGGGAGGATATTGTGTGGTGGGGCCCACATGAACATCAAACTTCTCTACTCCCCATGTAACTCTATTTTAAATAAGAGAGTCTCTTAAAATTTCAACTCCCCCTTCTAATTTCTAAAACTCTCCATCTCCCACCTCCTCTCATTAATGTGACAACACCATTAATTAATTAATTGAGATTCTAAAAATTATTAATTATGTTATAGTGTTATGAATTCATTTTAATTCATTTGAAATGCATGGAAATATTAAAATGATACGAAGGATTTTGTTTTATTTTGGATTGACATTTATTCTCTGGAGAGCTTGGGAGAACTCTTATAAGAATAGCATATTCCTATGAAGAATGCAACTCATCTCCGAAGAACACAAAGAACATCTTCAATGACCTCCTTCAACATTAAAGGATCAGACGCCGCCCACAAATAACGTCTCAATGACAACGTCATCTTCTTCGGACGTCAATAGAACGAAGCTGCCTTTCCACAAATTCACCGAGCTCTACCTCTTCCGGTGTTGAAGGGATGTTGTCCGCCTTCCGCGACGCCCGTCTTTCGTGACTCGTCAACGTACAACATCAAATTCAAGGTAGGGAAAATTTGGTTTATTTATACATGTGAATTATACCCTCGTACTTTGGCATTTATTATTGGATTGATGGTGGCCAAATTGTTATCACCTAACGCGGAGGCAGTGGGCCAAACAAACATAGCCTGAAAACCCTCCGTTGATTTTTGTTTGTGTTGATAATGGAGGTGGAGCCGGTAAGGAATGGTGTTTTAACACCATGTAGGAGAACAATCGCGGTCGGGAGGACCACAACTGATAGAAGTGGAACCGCGGCGAAATAAGGGGTGTGGTGTCGTCACGCCGTGATGTAGAGCCGAAGGCCATGGTCAGGCCGGGCCACTATTGTGGAGGACCGGTGCCGTCATGCTAGCAGCATGGAGGACGATGCGGCCCGGAACTACGGCCGCTCAGCCGAACTGAACCGGCCGGGATGGAAATCAGCGGTGCCGGTAGGCGCCACGCGGAGAATCCGTGTCCCGCTTCTGCGGGCCGCTCAGCTGGTCGAACAGGATGGCCACATGCCGGCTTGGCTGGTAGACCGCGGCATCCGCAAGCACCTCGTGGAGGAGAACTGTGGCCCGCTGGGCGGGCCTTGTGCACCGAGCATAACCGGCTGACTACGACCGGCTTGGCCGGGAGAGGCGGCACCGCTGGGCGAACAAAACTGGCTCACAGCGCGGGCCGGGTCTGTGGGTGGGCCGCGCCCCACCAGTCAGGGTCAACCCCACCATCGGGTTGGACCCACTAATTTGGGTCGGGCCGACCCGCTAGACCACTAGTCTTGATGGGTCGGGCCCTACTTCACATAAATTCTAATATCTCCTAGACCGCGAATCTGATCGATGTGCCCTCTACGGAAATGGGACCCTCACAATTAGGCGGTCCATTTGCGATACACTATGTGTGTTTTGGACAGCTTTGGAAAACATCTGGGTTTGGAATGAGCATTAATCCATCTGGGCCCCTAGAACAAAATTGCCAATAACTCTTAGACTGAGCGTCTGATTGATGTGTTGTCTGTCACATTGGGTTCCTTATGATGAGACAGAAAATAGGGGTACATTAACTCATGACTTCGTTATATTTGATGTATAGACACTTGAATCGGGGATAAAACCTTCCTAGAATTAAGCGTGATGTGTGCAGTAACCCTAGAGCTGGCTGTGATGGCTACTGTACCAGAATCCTATATGGATTGACAACGACAAAAATTGGGCCTAAATAATACATGGCTTAGCTAGCGATTACTACTATACTGGGATCCTCCATGGGTCCGACAGAGTAGCTGGTCATGTATCCTGTTTGGGTCCGACAACTTAGCTTGTCCTATATCCAGTGTGGGTCTGACAGGTTAGATGAATCAGTGACTACATCTGATAATCTCTATCACTCTATAAAAGATGTATAACTATATGAGCTGAGTCTTGTATTTCAATAATTATCATCTTGTGATTGACCTTACTTATTTTTTAGGCTGGGTTGTGTTTGGGATCGAGAGTTGGAGTCAGACTATGAATGGTAACATAGGTATATGTATTGGAATATTCCTAAGTATGGTTGGTTGATACTCCATGATTGTATATTTCTACTGTGGTTTATCATTTTGGGATTTTGGGAGACATTTGGGGGTCTAGGGGTCCCCTACCGAGTATTTTTATACTCACCCCTACAAGGGCTTTGGCCACGCCTTGTTGTGTACTTTGCTGATGACAGACAGTAGTGATCGAGCCTGAGGGTGACAAACGGAGGCTGCTCGGAGCTGGACTAGATGGGATATACCATAGGGACGAGTTGACTCTGTTTTGTAGGTACCCTTCCAGTAGGATTCCTGGGCGGATGATCCAAGAGCGGTTTTCCCTTTTTACCTGTACATTTACTTGTTGTTCAGTTGGGTTTGTATGCTGGACCACTTACTTTTAACATGCCTTCCTTATCTTTTTTAGTACTTCTTGCCTCTACTTCTTGTGTTCAGACTATGTGTGTGTTACAGGTTAAAATTCAATACCTTCCCTTTTTATCAGGATTACACCATTGGTTCTAGTCTCTAGCCCCTGGCCTTGGAAGGCGGGATTGGGGTAGTCACGACATGAGCCCCGAGGATGGGTCGTGACAACAACCATCACAGAAGAGGACTTCCATCATGTTTTCATCAACGAAATCACAATCAAATCAACACAACTAATAAAATTCAAAATAAATCCAATTATTTCAACTAAATGGAGTCGATAAAGAAGACTCATACCTCAATGGTTTTGATGAAAACCATAATGAATGAAGAACTCTCAAGAAAACCTAATGGACTCTTAAACAACATTCATACAATCTCTTATCCTTACATGAACGTTAACAAATATAATAATATTTGGAATAACAACACATAGATATACCCATAACAGTCATTTATCAATGAAACTGATAGATTATGATAAGTAAATCAATGTATATCTATGAAATAGACAAGAGCGAAGAAGAATGATCACATACTTCACGAATCCTGCTTCGATATGATATAAGAAGACTTTAGATCACATCTGGAATGATGAGAGAAACTTCCTTGGCCATAGGATATGAAAAATCTAGATTTATGGATACTAAAGTGAAAAAATGAGCTACATTTGCGAAAAAACATTTGAGATCCATTTTTATGATCTCACCTAAGGGCCAGAACAGTATGTTCACACAGATAGACAAACCGTGCACTACTCGTGTGTTAGCCACTCCTTAGCTAGACCCCTACACGGCTTCCATGAATGAAATCATTAACCATGATCCATTCATGAGGAATCCACATCCTCAAAAAGGACCAAATTCACATGGTTTGGCCGCATTGATAGACAAACTGTGAGCCACCCGTGCGACTTCCCCTTTTCCACAAAACATCATTCAATGTTCTCCCAACTATCTCATTCATCACCCTTTAAATTATAACCATGAAAATCATCATGTAGTGTTACATAACAAAAACTAGGCGTACTGCATTCTCCCTTCCATTGGTCATTTCGTCCTTGGAAAGTAGAAAACCCCCAAACTACTAAAAGATTTATGGCCACCACTCTTTCACTTCCGTTTCATGTTCCCAAGTCTATTCGTGAATCTTACCATGATACAATATAACCCACACTAGATCAATGCATTTTACACAAAATAATTTATATTTCCTTCCAAAATTTGTACTTGGATATTTATCAACGAAGCATCCAGCTTTTGGTCATTGTGATCCCATCTTATCACATGTTCAGAATTGGGATGATACTTTTTCAATAGAGATACATTAAATATGTTATGGACCAAACTAAACAATGGTGATAATTCCAACTGATATACCACCTCTCTGAGCTATTCCAATTTCTTGAAACATATTAGAACCATATCAAAGTGTGAAAAAGTGTAAGACCCAATCATTATCAATGTAAATAGAATTTAAACTACAAAAGAAACTCAAGAGACCCAAATAATACATTCTCTTCATGCTCTAATCTCAATAATCACTGAATAACCCTAATATAATGATGTAGTGCTAAAAACAAGTGAAATGATACCTTTGAACATGTCCCAAAAAATATAATCTGCAAAAGAACCAAAGTGACAAAGAAAGGATGAGTATAATACATAGTAGGTTTCCCCATATGAATTCCCAACTCACTCCGATATGATATAAAATTTATCCACATTATAAAAAATAGTTTACATAAAAACTATTTCAAAAACAGTTTATAACAAAATATAAGCAACTTCCAAAAACCATTTACAACCATGTAAAAAACAAAAATAAATGAAATAAATTTCTAGAATGTTATTTCTTTTGAAATAAATAAAAATTAAGGTATTTAAATCCTAATTCTTATTATCATTTTTCATACCCAATGTGTAGTTCACCACACACGCACACATGCATGCCTCTTTTGACAGTACCATACTCATGAGTAGTCTCTCTTCCAATTAACTTGTGTCCCAACGACCCACTCCCATGTTCCAGGATCACATACCATGTAACCCAAGGATACTCATTATTTATTAAGGGCCCATTAACAATGAACTCAAACCAAAAACATTTATTCCAAATACATCCATTTCCAAAATAAACCACTTGAATAAAACAAAACATTTATTGAAACAGAATAACAACCGAATCCAAAGAAACATTTCATTTAAATAAAACTTCCCCTTTTATTAAAAATAACTAATACCATTTATGTTCATTCAATCCATAAAAATAACCTTTTTAAAAACCATGTTTTAAAACCATGAACCAAAGAACTCATTAAAAATCCAAAAAAAATCTGATTTGAATACCATTAATCAAATAAGATTCCAATAAGTTTTCAACAACCCAATAATAATCAATTAAACACCAAAAAATATAGTTTCAATGAAGTACTATAATTTCCACTAAGTGGAGTCGATTAAAAATCCTCTTTCATCAAATGTTTTGATGAAACCCACAAAGAACGATGAAAACTCATGAAAACTAGTTTGATTCATCAAGAACTCGCCTTAGATATCTTATCCATGCAATACCGATACCAAATATAATCATATTTGGAATCCAGAACCCTAGATCTACCCATAAAGGGTTTATATCTATGTAACTTATACAATAGGATAAGTTCACCTAAGTAGAACTTAGAAACCAAATAAGAATGATCTCATACATCAAGAATCTGGTTTCAATTTTCCAAGGGAAACCTTCAGATTACATATGAAACAATGGTAGAACCTTATTTGGATTATGGAGAAGAAAAATATTGAGTTATGGACTCTTAGAGGATAATTAAAGCCACATAGATGCCAAAAATTGTGAGATCCATTTCTTAGGATCTCACATATGTCCCAGCACGGTTGGTTTTCATGGTTAGAGACACCATGTGCTAATGGTGCATTAGCCACCGCCTATACATACCCTCTCACGACTTCCTCACACAGTCCCTCTTACTGTGCTTCAACTGTGTGGGATCCATTTCCTCAAAAAAGAACCAACTACACATGGTTTGGCCACATTGTTAGTCAAATCGTGCGCCACCCGTGCGACTTCCCCTTTACCTCAAAACATCATTCAATGTTCTCATGAATCTCCCATTCATAACTCTTAAATTTATCTCCACGAAAAGAATAAAGTAAGGGATAAAAACCAGAAATTGGGGTACTATAATATCCCCCTTCCATATTTGTAGAATAATTCCATGTCTCATTCCTTTTAGCTTGTTTGGGTTTAGAACACCATGTCTAGAACATTGTTTATCAATTATCCATGTATACCATAGGTGTATAATATCATTTATATAATCCAATTTATCAATCATATATATATATATGTCATTGATGTAAAATTTCATGTCTAGTACACCATTTATCAGTCATACATATATATCATTGGTGTAGACTATCATCTTAATCACCCTTTTCTTAAACATTCTTTGATAACATAACATATATCACTATCAAATATATCTAAATATCACATGTTTTCATATTTTAATGAACAAGTTCATAATCACACTCTTGTATGTGTACAGAAATGTTTCCATTCACTGTTTCATATTTAATTCAACAATTAGTTAATTGTATAATTTCCATTACTAATTCCACAATTAGTAAAATCACGTCAAACACATTAATTAATTCTACAATTAACTATTTAAAAAAATTACATGAATTTACTAAAAAAATAATTTATCTTGTTAGAATCATTCATTAATTCAACAATTAATTAATCACGGTAATTTTATTAATTTAGTCAATAATTTATTAGTCATGTCAACTCAATTAGTAAGTCCAAAAAATAAATAATCACGTCACATCCATTAGTTAACTCATCAACTAACTAATCTCATCAATTATATTAATTTCTTCAATAATTTTTTAATATAATAAATATCATTAATTAATTTCACAAATAATAGATCAGTTAATTTCCTTTAGTTAATTTAGAAATTAAAATATCAACTTAATAAAATTAAATAATTCAACAATTTATTAATCACTTACACAAAATTAATTAATGAAACTGTTAATTAATCAAAATAAATGATTTCTATACTCCCTCAATTAATTAAAAAATTAATGTTTCCCAATTCACAATACGAATATCATAGTATCTAATTCAACAACTATTTATTAGAATTTAACTAATTCAAAATCCTGACATTCCACATTAATTCATAAGCCCGTTAATTAATCCAATTCATTAATTTATAATGCAACTGAAATCTCCATTAATTAAATCAGAAGTTAATTTATCATACTCATTTAATTTTATTAACACAACTATCCATGTAATTAATTCACTAATAAATTAGTCCTTCTCAAAAATTATAACATTATATCAGTTAATTAATAAACATATTAATTAATCTATAATGTTTATATTAATTATTTCCAAAATTAATTTATCAAATTCAAACCCTTCAATTAATTCACCAATTAATTTTCTCTGTAAATTTAATCAATTAATTTTCTTAATTAATCAAACAATTTAAATCATATAATTTTACAATTAAATATTTACATTATTCATCAAATAACTAATCCATTCAATAAAATTATTTAATTCATCAATTAAATATTCACATTAATCAGTTATTTGAGTCATACGTAATTTAATCCGATCAATACCATTTCATTATTCAATAGTTAAATAATAACAATACATTCATTGGATAATTCTTCAGTTAATCTATCCCATCTATCCCCTTATTTAATTCAACGATGAAATAATATCAATACTTACAGTAAACAAATATTCAATTAATTAATAATCTTAATCAATTTATATTCATAAAATTATCCATTAGTTAATCCAATATTTAATTAAATCCAATATAACAATCTAATACTATATTAATTAATTAAATATATAGTTACAGTTATTCAAAAATCACAATAACCCCATAATTAATTCAATAATTACTTATATCAATTAATTCAATTCAATAAACTCATAATAAATTCAATAGTTAATTATTCCAAACAAATAATTAAATATCACTATATTAAATTAAATAACTAAATGGAAGGTGTTTGAAATTAATATGATAGAACTTCAAAATATGTATTGGAATGATGAGTCTTTGGTAATATTCTTTCTATTTAAAAATATTATTTCTATATTAAATGTCATTATAAATAGATTTCTCCATGATTTCATTGATAAATTTGGGTTTTTTTGTACGATTACATCCATATATACTATAAAATCAATCATTATCATGAAAAACCATTTAGTGATGGTCTTCAAATAATAAATGAAAATATGTTATATGGAAAATTTTGTAAATGTTATGTATGGTTTTGAAAAAATACATTACTTGTAAATATTGAAAATATATATAGAATAACTATTGATACAACTAAAACTAATGTATTTGATGATTGGAAAAGGACAATATATATGAAAAAAATTAATAGTTTTCTTGGATTTGTTGGTTTCTAAAAATTATTTTATTGAATAAATTCCAATTATATAGCCCACTAATAATAATAACTCAAAATAGAGTTAAATCTATATATGACACTGATTGAGATGAATTATTCTATAAATAGAAATAATGATTAATAAATGATCATGTTTTCCCCCTAAAACGAGGAACAATGAAATTTTTATCTATAGAGAGGTCTCATTAAAGGGACTATGTTTTGTATTGAAACATAATTATTGGGTAATTTTTTAGGTTTCATGAAAATTGAATCCTCGTGAATTTTTTTATATCCATTACCTTGAATGGGTGTATACTATGTTTTCTTTATGTAATGTGAGACATCATATTTTTAGTGTGAAATTTTATATATATAATCAATAAAAAATCTTGAGATATATTTTTAATTTAAATATTTATATATGATATAATGAGAGTGGTTGGAAATTATTAAGGATTATTTCAACATTATTGATTACAATTAATGAAACGAATACAAATTATATGATTCCTTATTTTGGATAGATAATAAATCATTAATGATGTTATGAATATAAAATATCTTTTTGGATAATATTTTAATTAATTTAGGCCTCTTAATTTTTCATGCATGAAAATCCAATGTTATTATTCATGTTTTTGTTTATTCGTAATTTTTAGACACAATTATTCTAGGTCATAATGATGATAGTGTTTTACAAGAAATAATTTAATTAGATAGTAATGGTATTGTTATTGAATTTATCTTTTAGTGATAATGTTTTTTCAGATTTAGAAAAATATTATGTGATCCCTATGATTAATTTTTTAATATATGATTATTGAGTTTAGTTTATAGATCTCTTTATTTTTTATCTTAAAATCACATAGTTGTATACTGATCATAGAGAACATTCCTACATGATATAATGACAAGATATATTGTTGATTTTACCATGAAATTTATCAATTTATAATATTATGAAGAATGTTTCAAATTAACTATATATAATCATAATTAATTTCTAGTTATATAGTGGAAATTAGAGAATATATAGTTGAATTTCATTATAGGATTGCAAAATATATATCAAGGTAATAATTTAATGTGGGTAATTTTATATTGTGTGAATAAATATATGAAATTTATGACTATTTTATATAATATTATTTTTCATCATGTCACTAAATATTATGTCCAATATATTATTAAATTACAAAAAATCCAAATTTCTATTATATATAAAATAGATCCTAGATTTCCCACATTTTTTGGGAAAATACAGGAAAACATGTTTGGTACTGAATTATTTTTTAGTATAGATGTTTATTATCTATATAATAGTAATATAAAAATAATTATTCAAAAATTAGAGGATATTATTTGATCTTATTTACTGTAATAAATAGAGTTTTCGAATAAAATTATTTCGTTTGTTGAATTTTACTTTTATAATATTTTTTATCTTGTAATAATGATTATTCTTTTAGAGGACTTATACAAAAATTGGAGTTATAAAGAAACATGATTTTATGATGTTTTTAAAATAAAATTTTATTCAAATGTATGTATAATCAATGGGTAAGAAATTAAATTTTATTCTGTTGTATTTCAAGTAGTCCCGTAACATGAAAAACAATTTATAGGAAAGAAGATGAATGATCATTCAATTGAGGTAGGTGAAATTTTCATTTCTTAAATTATATCCATGTAAAACATTTAGAAGTATTTTTTAAAGGGAATGTGATGTAAAGAGTTCATATCAACATATAATATTATGGAAAATACTAGATCAGTTTCATATCAAGAAAAATTCATACCATATTTATGTCATGTCGATGCTTTTTTTAATGTTTCATTATCAAGGATGTATATGATAGATGAATCTAATATTTTGTTTCTTGATTTAGATTAGTTTGAATACATCATATCTTAAGAAGAATATTGATTTATTACCCTATAATATAGAAATAAATGATACAAAAATGGTACTTCACTTGTCTTTTTTAAACCATATGATTGAAGAAGTCACATGAGAAACCGAAAATGATATGAATAAAAAATATCCCCACTAGTTTATTAAGTGAATAATAATTGTAGAAAAATAATTTCTAAAATTTCATAATAATATGATATCCTAGTTTATATTTTTAAGACTCGTTTTTAGAAATTACATTTTATGTAGAATTATTTTTAGAGTGATGTACTATGATGGGGTTTAATTTTGAGGCTTAGTGTACTGAGAGTTAAATATATAAAAATATTTTCTATATTTTATATTACGGGTTCATGATTTCATATATATAATAAGATTACTCTTGAAAAGTGACCCATATTGAATATTTGTGACCATGGTTGAATCATGTAAATTTGGATTATCCTAGGAGTGAGCTAATATTGGATTTCAAGGGGAGTTTGGATAAAATGGTTTGTTGGATATACATGTAGTGGGTTTATTAAATATTATTTTTAAATGTTATTTTTAATTATGAAAAATATAAATCCTCTATTTAAGCCATGTTATAGTAGATATACGGGGAATTCATCATAAAAATTATATATTTGAGAGGGGAGTATCACTATATATCCTTAGAGAATCAGATTTATACAACAATGTGACTCTAGATCTTGGATAATTTAAGCACAACATGAAGAAAACATATCTTTTCAATTTTCAAGTGTATTCATCATCATTAAATAATCTACATTGAGGTAGAAATATTCACATCTGTATTTTATCCACATTCAATTAAAAATATTGTGAACGAGAATATAAATCTCTTTACCAACATTAAATAATGCCTTTTCCTCAAGAATTATGTCTGTTCCTAATACATTTTTAAATTAATCCCAAATGTGAAAATTTTCTAACATATTATACCTTCGTTTTTATTCCTGTCCAATTACACATCGTGAATTATTTCTGAATCTCATTTTTGGATATTTTTCCCCATTCACTAATTTTATTCTTCTACATTAGTCTAGGGGGGATGGTTAACATCTTAATGTTGGATTGAGACTGATAAAACCCCATATACCATAGAGGATCTGTGTGTGATGAATGGATCCAAAATCATTTAATGGGATGGATTCATTTGATGGATGTGGGTGATTCTAACAAAGATCATAATTCCGCTTTGGTGTTGTGAGTTTTTTTATAAGACACATGTTTTTTAATAATAAATGTAATTTAATTTATGAAACACTATGTCTTTATTAAACGACACATTGTTTAATAGAAATTGTTATAATCAATACATTAATCAAATTTTTCCTTCTTATGTTTTTTGATTTTTGATATATTGACATACCCAATTGCGATCAGTATGTTATTTAGAGTCTGATCCAACTGACATAATTTTTGTTGAATATTTACATACCCATATAAATGGTAACAATAATCTTATGAGTAGTAATATGGCCAAATTAATATTAAACATTTTAATTAATGAATTTATAATAATTTATAAGACATTGATTATTTTTTTATGGTGCTTTAAAATGAGTTTTGGATTTAAATGTTTTAATTAGGGAATAAATTTTTATTTTTGTAAATATCAATTTTCTCATATATAGAATATTATTTTGAGAAAATGGAGTTGTTTTTATAAATATACTCATCAATTAATGGTTGTGGGAATTTTTGGGATTTTTCTAAAATACGTGAATTTTTGGTGAATAGTAAAATATCATAATTTGATAAATAAGCTAAATACATGATTTATTTAGTCATGGATAATGTTATATTGAGTTGAGAACCCTTGGATAAAACCAACATGCGAAAATAACTATTTTTCTCATAAGGTGCAATAATATTCATATTCATGAGCAAAAATAATAAACTAATGATGAATATAATTTAAAAACCCCTCTTATCCTCCACAATAAATACCACCATCACCCTCTTATCCTCTATCTCCACTAAATCTATTTTAATTTCCCAAATTCATCCCAAACGTCTTCTCATGGATCTTGACTATTTCCAATACTTTCTGTTCTCAGAGAAAGGTCTATACCAATGGCCATATGATGGATCATATGGATAAGATATCAAGAGGTAGAAATCCTATTTCAATTTCATGTATATTATTTAAATTATTTGTTTTGTTATAATATCATCACAAAAAATTATCTACGAACCATGAGATATCTATTATAATATATATTCTATATTATTATCTTGTTATTTTATAATTTGCTCATCAAACTTCTTCTCCACTTCCATACTTTCTAAAAATTAAAACATCATATCTAAAGTGTAAATTTACCAACATCATGGATGATGTGTTCTCAATTTCCATTACCTCAATAAAAAAATTTATAAACCATTTTAATGGTTAAAAAATATTTGAATGCGTATGTTATAACATCTCTTATATTTTAGAATTCTCTTATATTCATAATATTGATGGTATTTGACGAAACAAGTTCGTCCTTATCGAAGAACCACCAAAATGATCTAAACATCCTTATTGTTTTCTCTAATGATTCATAATAATATAAGATAAAATATTATGTACGGTAACATTTAATATTCTCATAAATTTTTAACACTATTTAAATCATATTCATGAGTTTCCTTTCTATTTAATAAGAAAGTAGTTATGAACCGACAATAGGAATCATGTAAAGAACGAACACGAAATAATGGACTGAAAAAATATTATTAATTAATGGGAGGAATTCTATTATATAATTATTCTATAGTATGTTATAAAAATTAAAATCATTTTTTAAGATATTAATAAAACAATATTAACCATTCTATAGATGGATTAGTCACATTTTACTTGGGTTGAACATGTGCTATGAGAAATTTTAACTCAATTTTCATTCTTTGGGTTACCTTCAACATTATTCATTATGTGGTATTAAAATTATTTTTGTGATGAATTTTATTACATTAAATTTTTTTGTGTCTCTTTATAGTGTATAAACATATACACTCCATTCTATTAATTCTCAATCAAAATTATATTTATGCAGAACATTCTGTTGAAATCCATTTTAAACGTCACTTTTTTGAAAATTCCAAAAGGTTGTTTTTATATATATGGCCTAAGACATTTCTGTCAATATCATGATACATTTCTATAATACAGATTACATTATAAAGTTTTATTGTTATATTTGTAAAATAAGATTTCATTATTATGTTATCATTTTATATTTTTTGACGTGATGTTTATAAAAAAAAGGTTATTTTAATAAGTGAATGTGTTGTGCTCATGGGATTACATGAGTCATCAAATGAATTATTCATGAAAAGTATCATTAACATAGTAAATGTTGGGCTATTCCCATTATTTCTCATGATATTATGGGTTGAGCCCCATTATAGCCCATGACCTGTTGGATGGAGACCGTTATAGCTCATGATATGATGGGTGATCCCTATTATAACTCTCCAATGAATTGGGTACTCTAGATGAGGATGATGACTGGATGGTTATTAAATGATTTATGGTGTTATAAGAGTGATATTGTAAATATCTCCCATGCTAACTACATGATGTTTCTATACATTGTAAACAGTTTTATCAAATTTATTTTGTTTTTGTTTTTTATGTTATCAATTGACTAATGATTTATTTCATTATAACCATTGATGATCATTTTGTACTCATCCCAAGATTAAAAAAACAGAGGTTATAAGGACGTGTAAGAGAAAGATGAATTTCATGTTAAATGTTATGAATATTTGTAAATGAAGTAATGTTTTATTTAAAATGTTTTATATTTTAGAGGAAATTGATAATGTTTTAGTGGTATCCAATCTATTTAAATATGGGATATTTTGTATGTTTTATGTAAAAATTTTCTAAAACAGTAACCCTAAAATGGGTCTCAATGTGTAATAATGAATTTTATTGTCTAAAATAAAGTATTATTCAATGTTTTGAGGATTGGTCCATATATTTATTATAAGAGAATAAATTTTATATCTTTAGGGGTTTGGATGATAATAATAGAATAAAATAAATGATTTTGTCATTATATAGTGATGTCAAATTATATAGAATTTTAATATAAACATGCTGGTTCATCTAATATATTTTCGTTCTGAGTGGTTTTCTATATAAGAAACAAGGAAGCTAATGTAGGAAGGAACCATGAGGTGGATATCCATCTAAATCTGTATCCTGGAATGGTTGGAATCTGAAATATGTAGTTTGTGATAGAAATGGATCGGTTGACTCATGCGATATACGACAGTGGTACACATGATAGAGTGGAACGTGATCTACTGTGAGGAAACTTGTCTTTTATGAAACATTTTATGAGTCAACTCCCTCCATCATTTAGTGGAACTACATATATAGTGATATGTTAAAGATGAATCAATTCTCTAGAAATGATATTTAATGTCACAGGATGTTCAGAACATCAAAAGGTAATACTAGTTATTTATCATTTGGATGTAAAGCTTATCAATTGTGGTATCTGGGTAAGAATACAAGAGAAAGAGATGATCATGTCATTGTGGAAAGGGATGATTTTAAGAGTATTATTTTTGAAAAATATATTTATATAACATTTTGACTCAGTATATAGAAACAATTATTATAACTGAAGAAGAATGATGCTTATTCTATGGAATCATGTGATGAAAATTTTAATCGATTTGTATGGTACATACCATAAATAACTCCTGATATTGATAGTAAATTAATAGATTTTACTCTTGTTTGAAACCATTTTTACGAATATCATTATCTTTGTGTGGGTTTAAAAGCTATAAAAAACTAGTTCGTTGAGCTAAAAAAGTTTAGAGGGGGTTTGCTGACACATTTGTCCCTCATTTTGAAAATAGTAAGAATTTATCATGTGGGAATCTAATAGGGATGAACTTATCAATGAAATATATAGGTAATGAAATAAATTTATCTTCATGTGAAAAGTGTGGTAAAAATAATCCCAGTGAAAGTCTTGTAAAATATATGAAATGATACCGATGTGGAATTTTGGAGTGCTCAATTACAAGTAAAATAATCCAAAAATTAATGAGAAGCTGACGGTGAGATGCTTTAACTACAAGGAACTAGGGGATTTTGAAAATGTGTGTCCAATTCTAGAACCTCATGTAGGAAATCAGCAATATTGGAAGATGAAGAGTGTGGAAGAATTCTTATCAAACACTTCAACAGATGTTGATATGTCAAATGATGTGGTATCAAGTAAAATACCTATGTTTATATATTTTTAAAATGTGTTTTGTGATTTGGGGTCTATGAATTCTTTAATATTGGAGAAATTTTCTACAAATTTTGGAATTTCTCCCCATAAAATTTACCCATAACTCATGTTAAAAACACCTGGATGAAATATTTTGTAAGAAAGAAATTATAAGAATCTACTTATATTTGTAAAAGGAAACTATTTAATGGAAAACATTGTTGTATTATCTATATTTGAGTTTGGTGTTATTCTAGGATTGGATTGTCTTTCATTTTAGCATGATATGATAGATTTCAGAGAAAAATAAGTTGTTTTTAAGAAATATTTCGATATTGTGTACGTGAATGATCCCACACCCTAGATAACATTCCATGAAGCAATAAAACTGATAGAATAAGTAAATTAAAGTTATGTTACTCATATTTTGGGTAATAAAATAACTATCAATATTAATGATGTTCTAATGGTAAATGTGAACCATGATGTTTTTCATAAAGATTTTCCTAGTGTTATTCCTGATCGACTGGTTTATTTTACTATTAACATTGTTCCTGATACAAAGTAAATTTATAAACCCTCTAATCCAAGGAATAATATGTATCTTTAATAATTAATAAAGTATTATCATGATTTATTAGATAAAGTATTCATTCAAACCATCACATTACAATGGGGTTATCCCTTCTTATTTGTAAAAAATAATGACATTTCAATGAAAGTTTTCATTTATTATAGATCCTTGAAAAACATCACTATTGAATGTAAGTATCAATTTCTTCATATCAAATTTTTTGGATCATCTCCCAGGAGAACAATATTTTTTGAAGGATGACCTGAGATAGGGGTACCATCGGTTAAATATAATGGTTATTAACATCCCAAAGACTTCTATCTTAAAAAGATATTTCTGTTATGATTTTTTTATTATGCTATTTGGGTTAAATAAATCACCTATTATAGTCGTGGATATTATTTCTATATTATTTCACGATTTCATGGAGAAGGTTCTGGTTGTGTCTATGGATTAAATATTGAAATTTTATAAAATTAATGAGGAACATGAAAAAAATCTATGGTTTTTTTGAAATGCATGAAAGAAAAGAAACTATTTGGAAAATTCATATTGTGTGATTTCTAGTTGCAAAAATATTTATTTCCTTAGTGATATTGATTTTAAATATAGGATAATTGTTGATCATTCTAAAATGAAAGTTGTTAAAGAATGTAAATACCAACAAATATAACTGATATTCTTAGTTTTCATGGATTTGATTGATATTAGAAATGGGTTTTTAAAAATATTGCATTGTTATCTAGACAACTCTATAAGTTACCACTAATATTATTCAAATTAATTTGGAAAAAATAATGTGATGATGGTTGTTAGGAATTAAAAATGATATTGTTGAATTCTTTAGTTCTGACACTACCTTCTAGATGTGTTTAATATTTCATCTACAATAATGGTTATTTTAAGGGACATGGTTTTGTTATAATATATAATGATCAGGTAATTGTTTATGATTCATATCAGTTGAAACCTCATATGTTAAATTACCATATGCATGATTTCTTATTTGTTGATATTTTATTAATTTAATATTTTTAGGCATCATTTGTACGAAGTTAAATTTGAAACATATTCTGATTGAAAATTTTTGACATATATTTGCATTAAGAAGGAGTTGAACATGAGGTAGAGAATATGGATTGAATTTATAAAATATTATTATTTCATTATAAATTATCATCCTAGATAAGAAATAAAAGTGGAAGATTCTTTGAGTTAATAGCATCATGAATCAATAAAGTTATTACAGATTAAACAATACCCTTTGATTAATGATGTAATGAATTTTGGGTTGGATGTTTTTGGTGCTGGAAATTCATCTGTTTTGATTCATGTTTTTTTGCAGTCGACTCTTTCAGAAATAATTAAGGATGTATAGAGATAAGAAGGTGACTAATAGAAAATTATATAATTGTTTAAAATGGTTATATTACTAGAATTTAACCTTGATATTGGTGGTTGTTTGAGGTTAGAGAGTAGATTATGTGTTACTAATGATTCTCATTTGATGAATGAATGGTTATGTGATGTATACATATCCCCAATTTCAATTCATCTTGGAAACCCAAAGATGTACAAAGATCTTTGAGATCATTACTTGTGGGATAAATGAAAAGTGATATTAATGATTTTATCGTGATGTTTTTTCAATGTCAACAGGTAAAAGTATATTTTTAGTTACCTAATTGTATGCTTCAAACATGACCAATTATAGAGTTGAAATTGGGAAATACATCCATGGACTTTGTTGATAGACTACCGAGGTCATCTTGAGGTGATGATGGAATCTGGGATATTTTTGATTGTCTAACTAAATATGAATATTTACTCCCTATTATTGATTCAATGTGTTTGGATCTTATTTCTCGACTATTCCTTAATGATATTGTCAAGTTAAATGGAGTTCATTATTCATTTTTATCTGAACATGATCATGGGTTTACTTATTACTTTTCTAATGGCCTTTAGATGACGTTGGTAACAAAAATAAATTTCAGTGCTTCTTTTCAACCTCAATATAATGGATTTACCAAGATAACAATCCAATCATTGAAGTATATGATCCAAGAATGTTCAATGGACTACAAGGGATGTTGGGATCAAATAAATTCTTTATTTTAGTTTCCATACATTAACAGTTTTCATTCATTTATTTAGATGAAACATTTAGAAGTATTATATTGAAGTTGGTGTCAAACTCCATCTTTTTGGGATGACTTATTGGAATGGAGTAGTAGGGGAAATAATTATTGGATGAAATTACAGAAAAGGTCTAGATGATTCAACAACACGTGAGTATAGATCAGTGAATGACAAAAAAATATGTATATGACAGGAGGATGTACCATTATTTTAAGGTAGTGATCATTTTTCCCTTAAAACCTCTCATTGCAAAAGTTTTTTGAGTTTTGTTAAAAAATAACTTTAAGACTAATATTTGTTATAACATAATAAATCCTCGATAACATATTACAAATCACATATTTTGTATCATTGCCTTTTATTTTATCTCAGGTAAATAAAATTTTTCATTATTCGATGTAAAGAAAGAATTTTAAAGATTTATCTCATGTTATGAGCCCATATATTGTTCAGTTGGATGAGAATATTTCTTATGAAGAGATAAATATTCAGATTCATGATCATAGATAGAATATATTTATGAATTAGTTAATCCACTAGGTAATATTTTTGTGGAGTAGCAACTTGGTTGAAGATGCATCCTGGGAATAAGAAAATTATTTGAGGTAAAGGTCCCCTCACTTATTTAATTTTAAAATAATAATTGCAAATATGGAATTTCATGAAAGAGGCCAGAATGTAATAGCCTAGGGTTTTTAATATTAATTTAATGAAATGCATAAAACACTAAGTCATTATGAAAAACCAATTTTTATAATGTAGGTATATATAGTTTTTCCATTGAAAATAATTTTTCTTCTTATGCATTTTTAATTATGAGAAATGGAAATACATGGTAGCGATTAGTTAGTTTGGTAGAGTTTGATACAACCAACATAAGTTTTGGAAAATTATGACATACCCTTATGAATATTTATTTGAACAAATGAATAGTAACCTCACCAATGTCTATATTTTTAATATTTTATGACACATTCATTAATCTTTTATGGAGCTATAAAATGAGTTATAGTATAAAAATTTGTATTATGTGAATAAATTAGGGTTTTATTTAAAATCTAATTTTATTATTTTAGGAATATAATTTGGATACAATTTAGTTCATTTTTTGATTATACATGTAGATAAATTGTTGGGGATAATTTTTGGGAAAATATTCAAATACTAGAATGTTGGGTGAAAAATGAAAGACTATAAAAAAATAAATAACCCAAAGACATGATTTATTGAGTCATTGATGTTGTTATACTTAGGTAAGAACAATTTGTTCGAACTCACATACATAAATTACAATTGTTTGTCAATATAATAATTAATATTAATATTATTTATAATAAATCAAAAACTGATGTTTAAAATAAAGAAAAAACCCTCATATCATGCATTATAAATATGAGCCTCAACCCCTCTCCCTCTCACACCTCTCAGGCCTAGTGAATTTGCCAAATTCCCCCCAAACATCTTCCCAAATATCTTCCCCACATCCAATACCTACTACTCTAAAAAAAGTATAATAATAGGGGAATTAAGGAGGATCTCATGGAGAAGAGATCAAGAGTTAAAAATAATCTTTCATTATCTTATATTTTATTTTCAATTGTTAATTATATTATAATCAATTCACCTAAACATATACGAGATCCCTGAAAGTTGCATTATATTATATATACTATATTTTATCATGTTATTAAAAAAATCATTATCATACTTTTTCTCATATCTCTCTCTCTCTCTTTCTAAAAATAAAATCATTATCCGGGATGTGTCAATTTTACAATATCATTGATGATGTGTTTTTAATTTCCATTAAATCATTCAAAATAAGGTGGTAAAAGAAATTTAATGGTGGAAAAATATTTTAATGTGTATTGTAGGACCTAAATTATGTCCATTGGTTAACTTTAATGCATAATTATAAAGTTATATGATGAAACATGTTCGTGATTATCGTAGAACTTACAATATTATCTTAACATCATTAATGTTTTATATAATTATTCATCATAATATATAGTAATAAATGAATTATGATATCATTTAATATTCAGGAAACATGTTATAACCATTTCAATCCTCTTTTAGAGTTTCATTTCTATTCGACATGAAAATATATTAATGACTGACCTTCAGAATCATGTAAAGGATTGACACAAAACAATAGAATAAATAAAAAAATATTAACAAAGGGGTTGAATGATGTTATAAAATGATAAATTACGATTTTATATAAATTTATAAGATTTTATAAAATATTAATAATACTATTTTAACCATTATATAAACTTTTTTAATCATGTTTGAATGGAGATAAACACGAGGTAAGTGAATGTTTAACCTAATTTCCATTCTTTGGGTAAACCTTATACATTATTCATTATGTGGTATTTAGATTATTTTTGTGAATAATTTTGGTCTATATGATCTTTTATTATCATTATTTATAGTTTATACACATATCCACTCCATTATACTAATTCCCACTTGAAATTATATATATAAGGGACTTTCTTTTGAATCCATTGTAAATGTCCCTTTTATAAAAATTCAAAATGAATATTTTGATTATATGGTGTGATCAATTTCTCCCACATTCATGGTACTTGAATTATATAAAGATTACTTTATATATTTTAATAGTTATATTTGGGAATATTTTTTAATTATTATGGTCAAGATTTATATATTTTTTAATGTGAATTTTATGAAAAATGGTATTTTGATATGTGAATGTGTTGTGTTCATGGGATTAAATGAGCTATCAAGTGATTTATTCATGATATGTTCCTTGTATGTAGTTTATGTTGTGTTGAGACATTTATATTTTATGACAAAATGTTATAATCCCCATTTTTTCTCATGATATGTTGGGATGATCCCATTATAGCTAAATATATGAATGGTGTGACACATTATAGATCTATGTGATGGAGGAAATGCCATGAAACAATGAACATGTACATGAAAAATGTTACATGGACAGAACCATTGATCCATGTACAATTATAGAAAAAAATTTAGGACGATATTCTTGAGGAAATGGGTCATACTGAAGTACATCACAAAAGGTTACATTGAAACTTTCAGTTGAACAGGGAGGACAACAAGTGAATGAGATAGAAATTGTAGTCCCTAACATGACGTATAGGGATAAATTGTTAGTTACCCATGTACTTATAGGGATACATCCAAGATGCGAGATGGACCACATATTTTTTGGTTCCTCTTACATATTGGGTACACATTCTTCTTTTTTTTAGAAAACTATTACATATCAAACATCATTCATATATAATTTGATTTTCTTCCTGTGAGTAAAATATCATAAGAATTTTCATCAAATATAATTTGAGGGTACCATTTTTTGGGGATGATGAAATACGATGCAAGGTTTTACATGTGAGATTTTTCTATAGGAAGAACTTGATGACAACATTGATTAAGTGGGATCATTACCATTTTACCCCCCCACAACCCCAATGGAGTTAGAGTGAATTACTTATTACAACTAAGGGGGACCCCCCATGGTTTTGTGGTACGTGTCCACTATCTACTAAGTGGTACCACTCTATAGAGATTTGGTGAAGGTACTCTATCTAATTAGTGGTACCCCAATATATTTCGGGTGGGGGTTATTTATTTATAGAGTGGTACCAGTCTATTGTGTTAGGGTAAAGGTTCTATATCATCTATGTGGTATCCCTATAGAGTTTGGGTGGGTCCATTTTCAACTAGGTTGTACCCCCTATGGAGATACTGTGAAAGTCCCTAATCTAATATGGGGTACCCCTTTGGTGATATGGTGTTGTTCTATTATCTAGAAAATGGTAACCCATATAGAGATAGGATACTGGTCCTATGAAAACTGAGTATTAACCCATATCGAGTAGATCATGAGTCCTCTACATGTGATTTCACCACATGGTTCATGTATTATATTGAGGAATGACCCATAGTGGTGGTTATATAAGGGAAAATGGATGCATGGTGTGTTTGTTCATGTATATTAGATGATGAATGGATATTCAGATATTGTCCCACTCATTATTTACATTTTATAATTTTTGAATGGGAAATACATATTGTTTGTATGAATTATTATAATTTACATTCAGTCTAAATGGTTGTAGTCATTGTATTACCAATATGTATTTGTTGCATGGTTATTACTCTATATGTCTCATCATTATTATTTATTCCACTTCAAATATCCCTTATGATGGTCGGTTTTTTGAAAATATTTTCATTAGGAAGAGGCATCCCATAATAGTTATGTATTTTGATGGTTTTCACCACAAAAATCCCATGTTGGTGGAATTATTCTAGATGTGGATCGAGTGCTATTTTGTCATGTGGTGATAGATTGGTATCAATGTTGTTCATTACCTTGTTTTGTGATTGGAATTGTCCCTTTAAAAGGATTAGGAATGGATTTAGGGAAACAATATCAATTTTTTTCAAGTGTGAATTTCAAGATAGGGAACCCAATATTCGTGTGGAAACCAACAAGTCTGGAAACCATGACTGTGACTACATTCATGATGACTATGTGTCTTGAGATATAGATTATAGTTTTTAGTGGAACATACATAATATATAATTGAGTCTTTTTAACAATCATTATTTTGTAATAGACATATAACATATATATTATCATCTGACTGTGGTACATCTTGATTTTATTTTTAGGATACCTCCAAGATATCACCCATCTATGTTATCAATTCTGGATTAGGATGATGATCTTATGAGTATAAGGGATCAGTTCAAGGTTCAAGTTGAAAGATCATTCAATGAGATAGAAAGGTAGAAGCACCAACACTTTTTGAGAATCATATCACACCCTCATTGTTGGTTGAGGAATCACACATGATTATACAACCCTATATGTTAGAGCACTAGAGGCCATTGAGGTTCCTTACTATTCTACATCTCTAGGAATTAGTGTATTTTCTTGAGTATGTGATTTTGTTTAGTCTAATCTATAAAATTAATAATTATGTGGTCAAAATGGAAGCAATATTTTTTATAGATCATTTTTCTACTGGTGGATTCTATAATAACAAAGGTATGATGATTCTACACTCTCTTCAACTAAAATACACAAGAAGTTTTGTGTGGATTACTAACCATCCTTATTATGATTAGTTAGAATTCAAGGGCATCTCATATACTATAAGGGGTGTGAATGTGAATGAGTATGCAACATGGTTCATAGACCATACACGATACTTAGTTGGCATGGATTGGTGTGGGTTGTTATGAGGAAAATAGTTTCATCAGGTTGTTTCAAGAGATATAAATTCTAGAATATTCCCTTGTACATGTCCTCATATTTTGGGGTGTTGGTTTAGGTTTTGGTGACAAAGATATTCCTATGAGAGGTATTACATGGATTGAGAAATTTTAGTCAACATTATTGGGTTAATTCATCGATAGTCACTATTAGGTACAAGTGAACCAGATCTCAGAGCATGAGATATCCCCCGGACTAGAGTCATGAAAGTTGTTGTGTGGCATCGAGACTAAGATGAGTAAATGGAATCATAGTCGGGGCAAGTTCTATACATGTTATGTGAGAGGTAAAATTAAATGTTATTTTGTGACACAATATGCTATGGAGGTCTCGAAATTAGTTAATATTAATCCATGATAGAGGCTAAACTATGATTACAAATCTTCTAGGAAAGGGTATGGTTTCCCAATTGGATGAATATCTGGAAGAAGAACATGTGTGGTACTTGGTGAATGGTATGGGTGTGGTAGATAGTTTTAGATCCTTACAATAACCCCACATGGTAGACCACATTAGGCTTAGGGATCTGGATGTTTGGGTCGTGGATAACTTCACCCTATGGATGCATATGAACTTGAACCAAATAAGATGAATATATGCACGATCTGTGTTTATTATAATCATTAAATATTATTACTATACACAATATCAAATCATTACATTACATTATAACTCATGATGAGATATATTGAGAACCCATTTGAGGCGTTATCCCTATAAATTTTTCTGGAGATTCCCAAGGGGAATCTTCTTCAATATCTATTATCTTCTGGTAGTTTTTTATCTCTTAGTGGAGAGAAGATCTTATGGGACGTTTTAGTCCACAATGCTCAACCATAAAATGACATAATGGGTGGGTATTGGATAGCCATGGTTCGAGCGTAAATTTATTATTTCCACATATGAGTCACATTTCATAAACCATATAGAATGAAATTATCCACCTTGGGTGACATTGATCTCATTGTTGGAAAACTAGATTTTCTAAGAATGAGGTGGCATCCCATTTCACATCATCTGTCAAGTGTTGACCATGGAGTAACTGTTTATTTTTTTCATCTAGATTCCTTCATTATTGAAGTATTTTATTGACTTATTCCTTGGAGATGTTCTTGGATGACCACTATTAGGGTTGAAGTAGTTTGGTTTCAACAGGCACCCCATGACCGCTTTGGTATCTTCAAAAACATATCATGCGGGACCTACCAAGATTTATGAACTTTATCTAGAGTCTCATGTTTATCAATAGAAGTATTTTAGCAGACAAAAGGTTTATCCCTCTATAGCTCTAGTCCTATTTTTGAAAATGGTGGATGATATCATGCATATTTTTTGGGACTAACGTCACCCAATCCAATCCTTGTCTAAGAACAATTACCCCTTGATGAATATTGACGACATCTTTAAACATTAGTGAGGTGTGTGTTGGTTCACAATGATCAATCACTAAAATTGATAACACCATTTGATATTTCATGAAGAATATATTTTGGATCAAGATATGTGATATCACTAAAAAGTCCATGTGTTCCTGGTTATTCCCTTTCGTGTGATAAATGTCCCTAAAATGTTTATTGAATTGGAGATCCAGATCATATAGCTACACAAGGACTAATCTTTTTACATTATTTATGAAATACTCTTATACCTTGTGTCAGAGGAGGATAATTCAATGAAATTTAGTATAAAAAATATTTACTTTAGGAGCACAAGGTTTTTTACAGGTTCTATAAGATTTACTTATGGATCTGTGATTTTCACTTCCAGGGGAATGCCATTTTTGACCATTGGTTAGAAATTCACCCAACAAAGACTGATTTAGTGATTTGATAAGAGAAACCTAATATAGTGTTATAGGTTCGATGATTTAATTTCTTGGTGTGGTACTACGAAAATATTGTTGAATAAGTTTTTTAGATTGCATCCCTTTGGACCAATCTGGCCCGAAATAAGAATACATTATTGTGGAATTTGTTTTTATTAATGATCCATTGAGATGTTTACTCTAAGGATGATTAATTCTCTACTTTTGAGACTAGTAGAAGAGATTGTGGAGTATCTATTTTATTGTGACACCTCAGGAGTTGGGCTAAGCTACATGTTGATTCAGAGAAAGGTAGTTATTGACTATGGGTCGTGAATGTTTCTTCCATACACACAAAACTATGTGAAACTTTACCTAGAGATTCTAGTGGTATCCCTAACTCTAATTATTTAGAGGCACTATCTTCTAGGATATCACATGATTCTTTTTCTCAAACAATCATAGAATATGGTATTTCTTCACATTTATGGACGTGACCATGAGACCAAGGTGTCAGTAGAAAATCCTGATGTTCTATGCGTTTTTGATAATCGATACTAATATGAAGATAAATATATTGCAAGAATCCCATAGAAAGTACTCACATGATTATATGTTTTCTAAGTTGTCGTATTCCTTATAACTAACCCTTGATAATAATGGTGGTGAACATGTTCATTAGTCGATGGTGTTTACCACTACAATCTGACGTCATGTGATAGTGATCATGTTTTGAGGCATCAACTATGCTACATTGAGAGACTATAGATCCTTAGGATATTCAACTAATTATTTTTCTAAAGGTTGGAGTCATGTCAGCATTTTCAATTGATGGATGATCGTCCAAATCATGTTATGGGAGGATGTGATGAGAAAGTCTCAAACATATCCTTTGGTAGAACAACCTAGTGTGTTTAAAATGTGAAGATTCATTCAATAATAGTTTTAGAGGGACAAAATGTGATAGATTTTGGTTGAGTCCATCTATCAGTGCCTCCCCATTTAGAAGGTGAAGGTTGAGCATAATGTTCCTGGGTGTTTGATGTAGTCCTGGGATATACCATTGTGGAAATAGGATAGAGTACACATTAAAATTGGGACCTGTTCATTTTGTCCAATGAGAGGCCAAGACTCCATCTGGGTGATAGTTGACCAGCTCAAGATGTCGGCACTCCATAATGCAATTAGGGAGAATAGTTTGGTGGATTTATTGGGGTTGTATTCTACATGCGAGACTATTCTCCTTCATGTTGTTTCCTCAAAAGGGCCTCCAAAATGATTCACATATCAAATAATTGTCCTACGGAGGCTCTTACGAGGAATTGAAGACCTAGATGAGAATGATAACATCCTTTAACCCCTAGATTGATGGGAACACTGGGAGAACATTCATGGTAAATGAGGATATGGTGAATGATTTCATTTTATAATTTGGTCAGAGGATGGAGAATCAATTTACCTTGGTATTGTTGTTTACAATAATTTCTACCACCCTACTATAAGTGTGGATCATTCTGAGGCCTTGTATTGGAGACCATGTAGGTTACCCTTGTGATTGGATGAGATAAGTGATGCATTTATAATTTTGAAATATGTGGGGAATTAAAAGATGAATAATTTATAGGTTATCTATGTGAAGATAGAGAAAACCTAGATCATAGATAAATCTTATACAAACAGATTTGATATTCCATCAGTGGTTTTTTTCGGAAGACCATGTTTTCTTGATATTCACCCCATTATGAGGATGAAAGATATTTGTTGGGGGACTCATGTAATCGATAGGGTTTATTAGGCCATTTGAAATCTTTTATATTGTTAGTGAGGTTTCATACCACCTTATCCGACCCCCAACGAGTTAGTTTCAGTGATAGACATCTACAATGTGTCAAAGATGATGAGATACATCCCTGATAAAATGAACATTATTGATTATGGTGAGATGGAAATTAAGTATGGATAAAATTTTTAATAGAATCATGTGGTGATCGATGAATGATAAAAGGGTACCCTATGTGAATGTAAACATCGCATGGAGTTCTTTTTGTAGCAACACAAGATCTTTTAAGTGAGCTCCTTCGTGCAGGAGAGGAATATTTGGGATGAGTATGTGTAGATTTTTTTTATTTTTTATTTTCTAGGATCAAAAATAATAATGTAGGGAATGATATATAGACCCTTTTTTCATTAAAAGATGTCCTAATATATCATGAAATATTTTTTGAGGAAAATAAGTAAGATGATGGGAGATTCCGAGACTCTCGGTTAACAAAATAAATTTTACTAAAACATTAAATATATTTTATATTACACATGTATGGATTCATAAACAAAAAAAATAACTATTAATTTGAGTCATAGATAAAAATTAAAAGTCAACATTTGAATTTATAACATGATGTTTAGTCTATGATATATCAAATGTAGACCATCCATAGACATTATGAGAAAATAGATGTTGAACATACATTTATTGGTTGAATTAAATAATTAATTTAATTATGTTATAATTTAATATACAATGAATTCATTCATATGAACCACACTATGGAAGATAATCAGTGATTTTTTTATACCCATGGGATCATTAATATGGGAAGTTCCACCACCTCTTATTGTAGAATCAGATTCAATTGACAATGAAACTCTATATCTAAGATAATCAAAGCACAACAAACCCAATGACTTATAATATTAATTAGTGATCACATTTTCATCACAGAATAATAAAAATTGATATTGGACTTTACATTTTTGTATTTTATCCCTACATTATTAAAAATATGTAGCATTTTAAAATATATCATTAATATGTATTAAAAAATATTTTTACTTATCCTATATATCAGTTTTCAATTGATTATTTAATTAATCATTGATATTACAGGTTTCTCACCTAATCATCCACAATATATATTTATTTCTCAGAAACACTTAAATAATGATTATCACACCATTGTTTTATTTCTTTTCTCCCACCTGTTATGTCAGAACGTATCCTAGTGGGTCCCAAGCTGTGACTACCCCATGCCCGCCTTCAATATGAAAGGGGATTTCAACCAGAACCCCTTAGGAATCTCACTCACATTAGAGGTCTTATCCTTAGGTACATGCACACACAAACAATTCTAGGGCTAAAAAATACATAAATAATTTTTTAAATAAAAAATCATATATTAATCTAACTTCCACTACAATATTATGATAACTAATACAGAAATTGAGAATGTCCAAGTAAAATACCACCATCATGAATCTGAAAAAAATAATCCAACTGGAAACTATATAAGTGGACTAGTATCCATATAACCATAGGAATTCACCCAATTCTGGAAGGCTCGGTATGTTAATCATTGTCTTGGTCACTCTATGACTCCCCCATGTAGTCTAATATATAAATAATACATGATAAGTTTGAAAAAAATCCTATGTAGGGATGTGTATAAAATTACCTAGTTAGACACCCTAAACCACCATGATTGTATAAAAATTAATATTATTTATCTTTGTACAATATATTTCTATAGCACACCTAATAAGAATGTCAAAATATACTCATCATGAGCACAATTTAAAAAGGTAATGTAACAACCACAATTACATCAAATGAATAAGTCATGAAGGATCTATATAGAACCCATCTAGGGGAACACACACCATAAGTCATATAGAAGTAATGGTTGCTAGACACGGTGTCATTGTCATTGGGTCCCCCTATATACTTTATATTGTAACGCCCCGAAGCTAGTTACCCAGAGTTGATGCATTATTACAAAAAATTTCCATGATGAAAAGAGATCATGTCACGAAATATCGATTAGATTATTAACATTGTAATTACTAGATACATACATATAATTTACATGACATCAAGGAAAAATAACAACAGTGTGTCCCCTTTGAACACACTCATATCCCATAGCCAATCCTTATTGGTCAAACATAATATACATCGTCACATATTGGAAAAAATAAAACATAAGGTTATGGTGATCTCAGATGCTCAATAAGGATAACAATATATTGTAAACATTCTTAAATAGTAATAAAAATTTATGGAAATATATAAGAATAATACACAGGTCTTTTAAACATAATCACCAGTATAATATTAAAAATATAAATCAAATAATTAAATTTTGATATTCAGATGGATATTCTATTTGTAAAATAATCACATATAATTTCAATATCTAATTTCATAATGTTGGAATCCATAATGCCAGACATCATATCCACAACGTCATGGGATCGTGCCAAGTCTACAAATATTGATTTTTGTCAAGGCCTTGTGCCAAGACAATAGTTTGTCTCATGATACCTACCATTTCATAGAGGGGATATCGTGCGCCCCTCACATCACTTACTATGTCCAATTAATTCCTAATATGAAAAGGGTGAATCATAATCTAATCATTTATAATAAACTAGAATACGAAATGTCCACAAACCATGAATGGTATACAAATAGCACATCCATAGTAAAACATATCTCATTCAATAAAATAAGGATGATTTTATTATAAGAAATCAACCTCAATAAAGAATAAATATGATGAATGATATTAAATTTGAATGAAATAATTAGTATAACTATTTGAGATAATTATCCCCTTTGTATTGAAAACATTTAAAAGTTGAAAACATTATGAAATAAGTCATTTAAAAGAGATTTTTCGAATCAAAGTGTCCCATAAAACATTGATCAATTTTAAAGGAATTTTAATTTCATAAAATTCATGTATATATAAATAAATAATTTAAAATTTTTTTAAAACATGGACATTAATGAGAAATATTTGGAAGAATATACCGTTAAAATTATATTTTAGATAGAGAGTTCCTAATAAAATGAGAGTCGCATGATTACAAATAATTGATGTAATAAAAACATTATCATATCACGAGGATAAATGGATTTTTGATATACTATATCATAGGATATTATGTACACTATATAAAAGTGTATTGGTACACAACAACAATGAAGTCTCAATGGAATGTAAATTGAGATGAAACCCCTTATATAGACCAAATCCTTAGGTTAAAAATAAATCAATGAAATAATAATGTGAGAAAAATAAAAATATAGTAAATATTATTGGATATTATGTGTACATAAATCAGAGGACATTCACATGTATTTTTGTAAAAATAACACTAATGACTTGGATGTTTAACTCAATGAATTGAAATTGAGATAAGATTACTCGTATCATGTTAATATCGATTACTTGTGAATTTATGAATGTATTGAAAATGTTTATCAAATGTATATACACAAAAATGGGAATGGAAATTGTTACATAAGTATATAAATAGTTTTTTCACACATAATCATTGGGTAAAATAATCAATGAAATTTACGCCAAACCGAATTAGTGGAAATAAAAGTTAGAAATTCCATTACTGATTTGGTATCTTAAAAAAATACACCCCATGAAATAAGTATCATACAATGAAGATGTAAATACCCATAAATTAAATTATATTACACAAAAATACAATCATGGGCAGTACATACACCACATAAGATGAAATTGTTGCAATAGCATGAATCTCATAGTAATAAGATATTATATAAATTAACATTACCATGAACATTAAAATAGTTGGGGGTGAGTTAAAATCTTGTATAATAGTTATATAATTATTATTAATTTATAAAATTACCACAAGCATAAACTTGATTTCATATATGATCTTTTTATAGTGAATTCTTAATAATATTTCAGTATTATCGTTGTTTCAGGTGTTAACTGACTCATTTTCCAGTATATATTTTATTTTGTAAGTCATGCCTGATATAGATAGGACGTATTTGATTCAAATAAATAATGTTATTAAGTACTTAAACATTATTTTAAATCATAAAATAAAAATTACTCTTTATGGTTATGATAGGAAATGAATCTAATCAAGTTCATGGAGACTATAATCTGTACGTACGCACGAGCGAGAATATCCTTTTATTTATGGGGAAATAATATGGAATTGGATGGTATATCATATATAACGAATCATTAACATGTCATATATATTATTTACATAAATTATACTCATTATTATACCCTTAAAAATAATGAAGTGTTGAATAACAAACTTTACCATGGTGTGGAGACGGTAAGTCATATATAAGCACGTACAGTGATATTGTCATTCATATGATGAATTGAATAATTAATATGGTTTTACAATGTTTATAATAAAATCATATTATGTATAAGGTACTGGATTTATTATTTTGGTATGGAAAAAACAATGAAAGAGGATGCAGAAGAATAAAATAACATTGATTGTGGTGGTGAAATTATTACCTCTTCTTCAGGTGCTTCTTTTGATTTGATCACAATGTCTCTTTAGGTAGTATTTATGATCAAATTAAAGACTCTAGGGTGAATTTTGGGTAGTTGGTAGGATATTTGAGTTGGGATTGCTGGAGAAATGTGGATTTGGAGGTGTGATTTTGAGAGATGGTGAAATACCCTTTTATAAGAGAGGTGAGTATTAATTTAGGAAAAACCTAAAATATTATTTAAGTATTTTATCATTTTCTGTTTATAATGGATAAAAGTAGTTTTATTTAAATTATATGGTGGTTGTGGGACTAATTCCTCAAAAAGTAGGTTTCAGATAAGTTTAGGTCACCATATTAACTCTATCTTTTATATTTAATTCAAAGTTAAATTGTTTATCCTTTACCTAGTATTATTGTATTTTTAAATTACATGGTTAATAAAACAAATATAAAATGTCAATAGAACCTAAATTGGTTCATTAATGACACATCTATAAGTATATATTCCCATTGGTTTAACCTTATATTTTTCAGAATAATATATAATTTGATACTGTTGTATTTGTTTTAAATACTAATTTATGTTAATTTTTCCACTATTGTGTATTTTTTAAAGTAAAAAATACATGATTACATCAAAAAAATACATTAAATCAACCCTCACATGTTATATTGACCTAAAAATTTCATGGAATGCATCAAAATTCTAAATTTAAATTTATTTTGACATTTATAATATCAATTATTTTAATCATTTATTAATATGGTAATTACTACATCATCATTGAGTCAATACTAAATTTATTTATTAAATGACTCTAAATAATAAATAAAATACCATGATCTCGGAAATATTTTTAGACTTATTATTAATAATTATTGTCGAATTTATTTTTTGTATAAATCTACATTATAAATGTTTTGTTATTTACAATTGAATTTAACGCTTTTAACACTTATTTAAATAAAATAATAATAAATCTTCTAATCTAATAAAAGTGGATAAAAAAGATCAAATTGTATTCCTAAGGTTTATTTTGGATGAAGTAAACTAATATAATATAATTATGAAATGTTTTAGGTTAATTATTATATCCTTTTATACATTAATTACCCTATTTGGTTTTAATCGTGGTAAAAAAAATTCAATGTTAATATTCTCAAATTATTATTTTCATCTTATTGAAATAGATTTTACGTACTGATATCAACTATGTCTACAGGAATTTTTAAATTCAATTCACATAAGTGGTAAATTGATGTTTTATGCAATGTTGCAAATGTGCGTAGAATGTGAGTATAAGAAAGTAAAAAGTTCAATCAAATTTTATATATCTAATATTATTATAAAATAAATTTAATCATTTTTAGTGTACGCATATATGTATTATATATCAATTTTGAATTTAAAATAATTATAAATTAAAAAATTTATTTAAATAAAATGTGGGCTTTGAACAATAACGCAATGTTTTTCATTATTCATCAAAAATTGAATGTTTTTAGAAAAATAAAACAAAATCACCAAAGATAATTCTGATATTAAAAATTCAAATATGATTTCTATTTTTCCAGATTCAAAACATAGAATTTTTATAAATTAATTTAACAAAATATTTTCATTGTCAAAATCAAACTGCAGGATTTGGAGAAATAAGAACAATATAAATATTGATATGTGTTTATGTACGATTTAACTGTAAAATTACTTCAACTGAAAAAATATAGATTAATTGATAAAAATATAATCTAAGTATATTTAAAAATAATAAAAATTAATAATTTAACACTATAAATCATTTTGATTAAAAAATATGTTTTTAATTAAAATTTGCCATTTTTACTATTCATCAAAATATAAAAGTTATCAGAAAACCACCGATAATTTATCCACACTAAAATTTTATGTCCTGCTTCTAAGAAAGAATTTTATTTTTTCAATTTGAATATATAAAAGTATAAAATATTTTATTTAAAAAGGGTTTGCAACTAATATGTGGTAAAATTCTATTTTTTGGAAAATGCTTCCCTTATTTGAAAAATTGAATTTGTTCATATATTATGTCTAAAAAACACATAATATTGATGTAAAAATTATAATGTGTATATAAAATTCAAAATGTATTTAAATTATTCATAATATTTTTTTAAACGCCTAGTTTGTTATGTCGTGGTTTTCTAGAACAAGGTGTTGCATGTAGCATATTCTATTTAATAACATTAAAGAAAATAACATTCTATGAAATCATGGGGAATCAAATTCATACCCCTTTTGGATATTGGTTCCTCACAATTTTAAAATTGGGGCTTGGTAACATCTTTGAATGTCACACATCAAAAAAAGAGTCAGTAAAACTCTCACTTTAAAAGTTTTAAAGAGAATTGCACAGGTCACATGAGATAACACATACAATGATTCCATGTAAGAAAACATGGATATGATTTATAAAAAAAATTCAAGTTCTGATGGAGTGCGATTGAAAACATTTTCAGGAGAAATTTATAAACCTGAATACCCCAAACTAGTGATGGGTTAATCGACCATTATTTTCCCAGTAGGGAAATTAAACTGACAATGTTTTCTATTTTATATTTCATTTAAAAAATTTGAGGAATTTATATATGATATTGACTATGAAAAGAAAGAGATATACATACTTATAAATTCGAGTTTCATATTTTAATAAATTTCTACCACTAGCTCATATTTTCTCCAAATAATGAGTATTCAAGAAGAGTTTCTCACACCTAATGTGCTAGAATCAACTACTAGAGAATCACATAATCCAAAAAAATATGAACTGTAAATTTCCCTTGTATTTAGAGATTAAACACAACCAAATGGTTAGTAAATAATCAGATGATCCCAAAAATGAATAATCCATTATAGAAATAAATTCTATTTTTAATTCAAAAATAAATAGACAATACCCAATGTTCAATAAATATACTTCAATAAACTATTATCATTAAAATGCTTCATTATAACCCAAACTAGAAATTAATTCCAAAACTCAAAAGAATTTAATAACATAGTCATTCAAATTATATCTTAACATTTATCTCCAAATAACATCAAATACTCTTAAAGTCTCATAATGAAATGAAATTAACGAAATCACATATACTATATAATAGGTTAATCATTTCAATTAATAACCTTAATATATAAAAAACATCGATTCTACAAAATAAAAAAATCCATCATTACACCTCAAAATAACGATAAGATAATTTATCCACAAATGTTTTCTCAAACCCCGCGTTTTCATCCCAAAATTTAATAACAAATAATTGCCTCAAATTCAACGATCATAGAATTCCATATGTGTTATTTATACTTATATACAAAAATGAAATTACAATTATAGCTAAAATAACATTTTCACATAACAAACTGTAGGGTTACACATACAAGAGGAATGTCTTCTAATGAAATCTCATCCTAAAAGAGCATTAATACTTTTAAGCATTTCTCAATCCATTTATTTCTATATATATTGTCCCTTGATCTAGTGGTTATCATATAGAATAGGTAATTGACACGTGTAATTCCCTAGTCCACTAAATTTTCAAAAAATGACTCTAAATGGATTTTTGGATCATAATTATTTTCTTTTATAGTAATCTTCATTTTACATAAGAAATTAATTACATTATATTCTTATTTCCCACAAATAATGAATTTATTAGTTCCACTGAGAAACTTTCAAGGGTGTCTCCATCCACATTTCTAGAATCACGGATATTGAGTTTTGAATTCTCTAAAGTATCCACATCTAGAGCTCTTATCTTCTCCTCATTTCCCTTATTTGTTGAGTTTAGGAGTTGGTTCATGTTTATATTACTGCTCCTTTTTTTAAACCCTCTTCTCCATGTACATGATATCTTTTACATATATCATTAGTCCATTTTTTTCTCATTTCCACCAACATGACCACCTTGTTGATCATGTTCAATGTTACCATGACTTCTTGGGAATCCAGCCATTGACTAAAACTAGAATTCATAGTGTGAGTATCAATAGTCATAAAATCATTTAGAGAATATCATGACACATTATTTTCAATATAAAACACCATTGGATTAATAAAGGTTATTTATTCTCATCTTATATTTAAATCCTTCAAATTGGTATGTAATATAAATATGAATTACCCTAAGAATATCCCCTTGGAGTATTGTAGCCATGAGTGCAGAAAGGCCCATTTTCAGGAACTAGTTCCCATTCGAGTCTAGATAAAAGTGTCATTTTCAGGTTTACCCCTACGTACATCTGTGCTAGAGCCTCCACTACCAGCTCGTATCTAGACAGGGTTGTATTATTTGGGAAACACACATAATAATATCATTATCAAAATTTTGTATGTTTTTCTATACTAATCCACAAAGTCAATAGTAGTGTAGTGTAGTCAAATCAGTTTTTTTATAAATCTACTTTCAAAGGTTTGTACTATACTTCCTTGTATACCTACTATAATGTCTCGACCCTAGTTACCCAGAGATTGTTCATTGTTACATGAAATTGGAATTATCACAAGATATTATGTCTCGAAAGTCCTATTAGTATAGAATACTTAGAAGTAATAGATTCTTAGAAAAGATTTACATTACATCATGAAATAAAAAAACATTGTGCCCCCTTTTAACACACTCATATCCCTTAGAATATCACTATAGGTCAAACATAATATACTTTTTCACTTCGTGGGAAAAATAAAACATAAGAATTGGCTGATATTAGATGCTCAGTAAGTATAACAATTTAGTTGAATCTTTCTAAAATAATCATAAACATTTAAGGAAATGTATAAGACAAATACACAAGCCTTTTAAACATAAATTCAGTATAATATTGAAAATATAAATCAAATTATGACATTTACTTATTCACATGGATATTATATTAGTCGAATGATCAAATGTAATATCAATAGCTAATTTCATTATGATGGAAGGCATAATTCCATACATTATAAAAACATAGTCAAGGAATCGTGCAAAGACTAAAAATACAGATGTTGTGATGGACGTGTGCCAAGATAGTAGTTTGTCTCATGAGACATACTGATGAATAGCTAGGATATAGTTGGACCCAATCATCACATACTAATTCATGTTCATTCACGATATGAAAAAAAAGAAACATAATCTAATCATTATTATTAAATCTAGCATATAAAATGTCCACAAATCAACAACGCTATTCAAGTAGCACATCCACGGTCACAAATAATACACTCAATACAATATGTATGATTTTATTATAATAAAACAACCTCAATCATGAATAAAGTAGAATGATGGATGTTGAAATAGATTAAAATAATTAGTAAAACTATTTGAGAGAAATAAACCCTTTTTTGGAAAACATTTAAAAGTATAACAATTTATCAAAGAAGTCATTTGAAAAGGATTTTTGAATCAAAGTGTCCCATATCAAATTCAATCTTTTTTATGGAATTTTAATTTCAATAAATTTATATCCATATAAATAAAACCGTTAAACAATTTTTAAAACATGTATATTAATGGGAAATATTTATAAGAATAAATAACTAAAATGGTATATTAGTTAAAGATTTTCTACCAAAATGATAAAATCCTGATTAAAAATAATTTATGTAATAAAAACATTTTTATATCATGAGAATAAAAGGATTCATGAAAATTATGTCAATGTACAGTTTGTAAACCATATAATTGTGAATTGGCCCCTAACAATAAGGAAGACTCAATGGAATGTAAATTGGGATGAAATCCCTTAAAATACCATATCATTTGATTAAGGAAAAATCAATAACATAATTATGCATGAAAAATTTAAATACACTCAATATTATTGGATATTCAGTGTAAATAAATTATAGTACATACACACATATTCTTGTAAAAACATCACCAATGAATTGGATGTTAAACTCAATGAACAGAAATTGAATTAAGATTACTCTTATAAAGTTAATATCGATGAAATGAGAATTTATAAATAGAGTGATTATGTGTATAAAAACTATATCCACCCAATGTTGAGTGGAAATTACTATAAAAATAAATAATTGGTGTTTAATCACATAATCTTGGATTAAAATAATCAATGAAGTTTGTGTAAAACCCAATGAGTGGGATTCGAAATTAGAAATTCTCTTATTGATTTGGTAATGTATGAAACATAAAACCCCTGGATGAATGATCATTCTATGATGATGTAAATACCCATAAATGTATATTACTCAAAAATATAATCATGGGAAGTACATACACAACACAAAAGCAAATAGTGTCCATATAACATGAATCTCTTGGGGATTTGAAGTGAGATGAAAACCCCTTACCTTGTAATTTCCTTAGTTGAGGGAATGTTATCCTCTATATAATAGTTAAATCCTTTTTATTAAATTATAAGACAACCACATACATAAATATGATTCCATTTACGATCTTATATTTCGGAATTATCTTGGTTTTGTGAGTCAACTAATTCATTTTCCATAATATGTTTTGATTTTCAAGTAATAATTGTTATGGAAAATATGTATTTGATTAATATACTAAATGATATTTTGTTCATAAAAATTATTTTAATTCTGAAAATGTAAATTATTCTTGAATTATAAACAGGGGAAATGAATCTCATCGCGTTCATTTAGACTGTAATCCGTTTGTATGCACGAGCGATAATATCGTTCTATTTATGGTGAAATAATATGTTGTTCGATGTCATACCATATATAAATAATCATTAACATGTTATATTTATTAATTCCATAAATTATACTTATTATTATACCCTTCCAAACAATAATGTGTTCAATAACAAACTACACCATGATGTGGAGACGATATGTCGTATATACGCACATATGGTGACTTTGTCGTTCATTAGATGGATAGAATAACGAATATGGTTTTACAGTATTTTTAATAATATCACATTCTTTATGAGGCACTGGATTTATTATTTTCATATTGAAACAACAATGAAAAAAGGAGTGTAAGAAGATTTTTTTTTAAAGTGGTGGTGAAATTATTACCTCTTCTTCGAGAGAATCATTTTGATTTAATCAAAAGGGATACATAAGTTGGAATTATGAGCCAATTATACCTATAGGATGAATTTAGGGTAGTTATGAGGATATTTGGGTAGGTTATTTTTGAGCCAAATGGATTTGGAGGTGTGATTTTGAGTGAAGGGGATGTACCCTTTTATTAGATAGATGCGGGTCACTTTAGGTACTGCTAGAAATATTGTTTTATTATAAAATCTATTTTAGTTTATAATCACTCAAAATGAAATTATTTCAAGGATAAGGTTGGGATGGGTATAAATAGTCTCAACAAATAGTTTTTAGATAAGTTTCAGTCACTATATTAACTATATCGTTTTGATTTAATTTTAGTTAAATAGTTTATCTTTTACAATATATTCTTGTATTTTTATATTACATGGTTAACAAACATACTATAAAATTCCAAGATAACCTCAAGTAGTTCATTAATGGAATTTATATAATTAAATAAGTCTTTTTTCTGAACATTATATTTTTAGGTATATTATTTCATTTAATAATATCGTATTTTTTGAAATAATACTTTATGTCAATTTTGACTCTATTGTGTATTAGGTTTTTGTGAATGTCAAAAAAACATGGTTACATTGAAAAAATACATTAAATAAATACTATCATATTATATTTAACTAAGAAAATTTTTGAATTCATCAGAGGTCACAATTTATATTTTTATTTCAATTTATAATATCAATTAATTTAATCTTTTGTAAATAAGGCAATTACGACATCATTATTGTATCATAAATAAATTTAATTATTTAATTAATGAAAATTATAAATAAAATACCATTATGTATTAAATCTTTTTATATTTTTAATTAATATTTATAGTCGAATTTATATTATGTATGTCCCTATATTATAAATGGATTAGTTATTCAACATTGAATTTAACACATTTATTTATTCTTTAAATAAAATAATAATAAATTTCATAATATAAAAAAAGTGGATAAAAAGGATCATAATTTACTTATTAGAGTGATTTTGGTTGAAATAAACTTATCAAATATATTAGGGCATGTTCTAATATAATTATAATAACATTTTTACCATCAATTACCCTATTTACATTTAACTATTGTAAATAAAATTCCAAATTTACTATACATAAATAATTATTTTCATCTTATTGTACCACATTTTACTTATCGATATCAACATTGTATCTTGGAATTTTGATATCCAATTAACAGTATTGGTAAAATTTTGTTTTATGCAAATTTGTAAATGTGCATAGAAGGTGAGTAAAAGAAGGTAAAAAGTTCTCTAAATATATATATATATATATTATAATTTTAAATTGACATTAATGAATTAAATTGGACTGATATATATATTATGTATCTATTCTGACATTAAAATTAATATTAATTAAAAATAATTGTTTAAACAAAATGTCGGCTTTAAAAAATAACACAGTGTTTTTCACTTTTCATCAAAAATTGAATTTTTTAATAAAAATACCAAAAATTCACTCAATGTTAATTTTGATATTCAAAATTTAAAAATGATTTCTACATTAAAAAATTAAAAAAATAGTTTTTGTTTTAATTAATTTAAATAAATACACCCGTCATCAAAACCAGAATGTGGGTTTTGAGAAGTAAAAAATATCAAAAGATTGATATGTGTTTATGTCCAATTTAAATGTAAAATAACTTCTAATGATAAAAAATGGATTAAATTGTAAAAATAATATATAAAAATTCTTAAAACCCATTCAAATGTTTATTTTAACACTCTAAATTATTTTTATTAAAAAAAATGTTTTCCATAAAAATTTTATTTTTTCACTATTAATCAAAATATTAAAGTTATCAAAAAAGAACCAAAAAGTTATCCAAATTAAATTTTTATTTCCCAATTATAATTAAAAATCATATTTAATCAAATTAAATATATAAAAGTGTCAAAAATTGGATTAAAAAATGGTTTTCCATTAAAATTATTTAAAATTTCATTCTTTGAAAAATAATTTATTAATTGGAAAAATAGAATTTGTTCATATATTATGTCTATGAAACACATTATATGTATGTTTAATTGAAATGGAGTATATAAAATTTAAAATGAAGTAAATAATACTCATATCCATTTTTGAATGAAAATTTTGGTAAGTCATGGTGTGCTCGATCTTGGTGTGGCGTATAGCGCAAACTATTTAATTACATTATTGAAAATAACTTACTATGAAATCTTGGGGTGTTACATATATGTTGTATGTATTAAGAGTATGATACATAAATGGGGATCACATCCAATGCTATGAGGTATAATAGAAACTCAATTTGAAATAACCATATATGTATAAGATCAACAAAAACAGAGTGTTGGCCACAATAATACCACGTATAACACATCGATAAATGATAATGATAAAGGTTCTCACTCTGGGCTTCACATAAGTATTCTAAAAACACATTCCATGAAGTCCCATTATATGAATAATTATCCTTTGGATAGTAGATTATTCTATAATAATCCATAGTGAATGGGTCAGGGGAACATAACCAATATAAATTTATACAAGTTGAATTGGAATTGGGATCAAAATAATATTGGAAGGAGAACATAATGTATAATAGTAGTAAATAGTGTTTCCAATCAACACCTAGTTTTGACTATATAATATATACCATCCCTGGCTCCATGCCAGATTATGTATTTTGTCTACGCCAATGTACTCCTAGGTGTGTCTTTGTCTGTCTAGTCCTATACATGTGTGACTAGCCTTATTTGAGAAAATGTAGGTTTATGAATCCTCTTAAATATAATGATAGCACTATTAATGGGTTCACATGACCTATAATTGGAGTCAAACACAATGTGACACATTTTTTAAAATGGACAACCTTGAACTACACTAGGGCCCAACAAGGGGGCGAGCTCCACAATACACATTGAGTACCATAGGATTTTCATGAATCATGTAGGTATTATTTTTTGGAATAATTTATTTCACTGGGCCCTATATATATATTTTTTAATCCCCATTAGAAGAGAAAATATACTCTAGATGTTCCTATTTAACGACATTCGACTAGATCTAGTTATCTAGTTCACATGGAAATTGGTTAACCACCATCAATTTCATCATCACACACACTGCTCAAAACTAATGTTCTCCATTTAGATCTCATTCTATTATCACAAAATTTACTTCATGGTCCCCACATCATAACGAGACCAGATCTAAAATATAATATAGTTTTTTAGTGAAACAAGTGGGAAATAATTGATTTCCACATATATTGATTGAACCACCAATCAATCAACAAATTTATGGTGAACAGAAATGAATATTTAGAGAAATGCATAAAATGTACAAAAAGAAATGAACCCATTCCATGATTAGTTGGCATCGATCTATAACTATTAGAATGATGAAAATATATAAAATATTTTACAATCTTTTCTTATATAATCATATTTAGTTAAAATTCATACCCATAAAAGAGCATATCCATGAATAAATATAATTTTTGATCAATTTAATTTCATATTACAAACTAATAATAGGGAAATAATCCATATAAAACAACATCCTACCTATATATGGACCAAAATATGTGGTTTAACATATTTTCTTAATTCACGTTGGAATGATCATTGAATTATGTTGTACAACAATAAATGATCCTTGATCCGATTATCATTCACCCATGGAAGCCCCACCAATGAATCTTATAAAACACTGCGGTTACACATAAAACCATGGAAATTTCCATAACTCCCTCATTAATACATTTACATAATACATTGCGCCATTTCAAATTAAATAAATTTACTTTACTTATTTTATTTTTTATACGCACCTGATATTACATTTCCACAACACCCATCACCGAAAAAGGATATGTCACGAGTAGAGTAAAATCCATGATCTAAACTAAACTAAAGCCTTAAATATCTATTCTAATATTCTTTAAATATTTTGTTTAAATTTTTCATGTTGAAATTCATGTAGAAGAATATAATTTATTTATCATATTTCAAAAATTATTTCTAGGAACAACATATCTCAAAATAACGTGTCGTTTAAACACTTGGTCTTGGAAATATATGTAGATATATTCCAATACTGAAAAATTTAAAAATAATCATGTTATCTTCTCCATTAATTAGAGACTTACATCATGAGAATCCAGAAAAATATTACAAAATCCTACGTGGTTACTAAGGACATATTAGAGTATCCCACTCAAAGGTTTCCTCCCAATGATTCATATGCTGCCACCGGACTTGAATTTGGATTATCGATCATCCATGAAAGATCCTCTCTTTTAAATTGTCATTAGATAAATAGTAATCTATAATGGTTGATAAATATTTGAGTCCTTCCCACACAAGTAGATAAAATGTAAAAAAAATTGCATGCACCTTATTTTACAATACAAATGGAACATGTGAAGTACATGGTATAACTACAATGGTAGATCAAATTAGTATGTCACAATTCCAACTACATGAATTATCTTGAAAGGGATAATGAATCTTTGGTCTGTCACACATCACTAGTAAAATCACCATAATCAATATCATTGTGTAACCCAGAATAATACATGGTCTCCCTTCACAAATTTCAACGACCTATGTCATTGGTCAACATGGGACTTATGATGTATATTTTTAATCCTCATCTGCTATTGGATGGACTAAAACATCTCTATAGAGGATTTCCACCACTATGTGAACACATGAACAGACTCTCATGGTTCAGTCCAACATAGTGGTGGACTGCATAGTCTCCGATAACAAACCTAAAATGGTTCCATATTAATGGAGGAATTGTATCTATTGTTGTGCATAAACATTAGTGAATGCACATGATGCATCAAACCATTTCCAATGTATAACAGGAAATCTTCCAGCTTTTCCTCCATAAATTGAATGGTCCACTCGGTCTATCAACTAGTGTGGGTGTGAAATGCCAGGATCAATAATAGTAGAGTCCCAAAATCCTCTAATAATAAAATTCATAAACCTGAATTTGTGTGAAAATCCCAATCAAAAAATATGATTTTGGTAACACCAAATAGTAAGAATATATCTTACACATGTAGGAATCCCATGGAATTTAATGTACTGTGTTCTGAAATACCTATGATGTTGTCTGACATGGTAAGTAATTTTATGATCACCCATCTAGATTTGTGTCTCTAACAAGTATGTGGTAACCGATTGATGATATAATTTTATATCCCTTCCTACATTAACCATGTAACACCAATGTGTTGAGATAACCCTTCTTGATCCTTGTGTTCATTCTTCACATGAGATAGTAAGGCATCGATAGATAAAAACTATAACCCACTTATTCATCCCATTCCACTGAAACTAACATCAATGGTTCTGGAGTAGCTTTAACACTCCTATAGGTTCTGACAATAGATTTGTATGAATCTAAATCAGAACCAAATCATGATTCTTCTTGGGAAGAATCATGCATCCTTTGATAATAAGGAAACACACCATTCCATTAAAAAATAGACAAGGTTCATATCCACAGTATTTCTTTTTCAGAAGGTACTCATAGATTGTGTTCCCTAAATGTGCCTCTCTGACTTGATTCAACAATGGAAGGATAAAACCCATCTACTATATGTAATATCCTCCATATAAATCCATATAGTATATCTATAATGATGATAATTGCTCCAACAACTGTCATACCATCTATGAAATGGATATCCTACTAAGATTTTTTTAAAGGTTGGGGCCGAAGCCTCTTTTTTATTAATAAAGAAAAGAAAAGACCTCTTTTAACTCGTTAATGGAAGTTCCATTACATATAAGTATAAAACATTGTGAATTCTTACTCCTATATGAAATCTAGACATCAAATATTCTTCATGATTATATTTTTCTGAGGGAATATATATATTTGAAACTCTTATGGTCTAAATAGACATTAAATCAATCGCTCATAATGTAGTGTAACCATATATTTATTGTGAACACTACTACCTATAAATGAATATTGTGGGTTATGTAGTCATTCAAATATTTTCTAAACTAATGTGATCTATAGAAAAACATTGAATGCCATTGAATCATAACACCACCATCCCCAATTCCTAATTCAACCAAAAAAACAACAAACCTAGAACCCACATATGGAAATATCAATATGGGAGCAGTCATCAATCTCAAAATCAACTAGTTAAAGGTATATTAGAACATTTCAATCCATAATACAGGCTCCTCTATTTGGTTCATATATTTCACGGAAGAGGATATCCTGCAGAAATAAAGTTTAAATTTACAATAATATCATATAAGCACATGGAATATTCAAAACTCCATCATTCTACAGTGTGGTTCTTAATATAATAACCACATTACATCATATGGTCTATATCCAAACCATATTATGAGCTAATATGATAGAGAATGTGGATCTATAGAATATTGAATTCGATCATCAAGAGATTCCATTATTCTTAGTGCTCCCAAATAATGTTCAGAACTATCCTCAAAAGTATCATGTGCTCATTCTCAGATGCCTCATACAATTGGATATCATCAATTATGAATACCCTAATACCTTCAATTAATAGTTTATAAATCTAGTTCCTGAGTCCCATGAACCCTTCTAGGATACTCATCATGCCCAATATAATTATCATGTATTAATAAAGGTCATATTGACATCTTAATTTTGACTTTGGTATATCCTCATATTGTACATGGGACTGTGGATAGCAGACATGAGGTCAATCTCTGAGAAAATCATAATCATGTTAACTAATCATAGAAGTCATCAATACATAATAATGGATCCTTTCTATTATGGATAACCTATATTAATTGATGTTAATAAATACAAAATATCATTCTTCCATCCAATTTCTCAGAGAAAAACACATTGGGATGGACATAGTGAAACTGTATAACTGACATAAACCTTCCAATAAATGACCTCCAACTTCACCCTCATCTCTAAATGATTTATGGTATCCATTTGAAATGTTGGTGTAGATATCGTTGACATCATGGGATGTAGATAAATGAAAAAATATATCTCCCAGTGGGGAGGTTAGTATGGAACATCCTCAAGAAAAAAATCCTCCTAATCAACCAACACTGAAGAGAACATAATACTAATACAATACACTAAAGTGAGGCTCTTTATAAAGAAATAATGAGTAATAGGATTCAACTTATAATTATTGAGTCCATGATGTGGTTTCTGGGATTATATTTCAACCATACTTAAAACATGGTATCAATGCTGGAAACACACCCATGAGTTTCCAAGAATAAAATTTTATCTACAGGCTCAACTGAAATGTCTATGTATTGAACAAGACAAGGGTAAATAATGTAATTTTCCACTCCAATATCAAAAATTACGATTGAAATGATATAAATGAATTGTATTTACCCTTTTATAATCCATATAGCCTCTTGGTCATAATCCTCAATTGCCTTCATCTTTTATGCCACAATCCTCCATCTCCTTAAGACTTTTGTGGATCGCATATGGTGGTGGTGGTAACATGTTGAAGTGTCTAAAACCCCTAGATTCTCCCCTAGATCCTCTTCCATTTCCCCAACACGAATATCATTTTCACTCATACCACATCCACATCCTAGGATATCCATCCATAATCTACTTATCATCCAATTATCAAGTTAAAATATCAATCCTGATATGTTCCATTCAGAAATATGAGTATCAACTCCTCAATTTTGGATGACTAGACCCATTCTATGAGAACCAAACCATATATTCTCAATCATGGAAGTCATTATTAAAACATCTCACATATCTAAGACCATTATATAGGCATTGACTCCCATAACACGAAGTCTAAATTCATGTATACCCACTATTGGAAACAACTATTGACTTCTTCTCCACCTTGAATCTATCATCATCCAAAGAACTCTATGTCTACCTAGAAAATGTAGGAATAGAAAGAGGAATAATTAATATAGAATGTATCTACCAAGTTTTCACTCAAATTTATAATAATAAAAAAATATAGTGGTCTATATCCAATGATAACTTTGATAGGATAGTGAACCTCAATAAATACTCAGCCACATTCGCACAACCATTCTAAAGTTTAAGATGATCTAAGATATGAAAGGATCCAAATGTCATTAGAGATATCACTACACTAAAAGGATCTCAAACTATGTCCATGAATGAATTATATCATCATACTATTTGGGTATTGAAACCAAAAATCATCATGTTTAGTCGTGAAGAAGCCTTTCTTTTATGACCACCATCTGATCTCCAGGTCTCTTGAAAAGATATAAAAATCATGCAATATCCTCTATATAGTCATCAAAAAATTATGGAAAAGGATATACTAGGATATTGAGCTGTTTATGTCACCAAAACATTTGAAACACAGTCATAATGGTAACCTCATTTGTTAGTACTATGAGTAACATATTCAACTCAAACTATGGTGGAGTAATTGTAACAACATCTGAAGGAAACACCTGAATAACATTACCAGTGATCAATATTGAAACAATAAGGGGTTCAACTTCATGATATCAATGTTGATTCATAGATGGAATAGATCAAGGAGGAATTTTGAAATAGAAAAAATGTACCAATGTTGTTGAGTATATCTATAGTTATAACTCAAGAACGAAAAGAAAATGACAAACCATTCATATATGATGCATAAGAAAATATTTTCCACACATATAGTGAATGTATATACCATGTAGAATGGTATTTGAACAGTGTCTTGGTGTTTGTCTATGCCAGTTTTCGTACCAACAATGGAGACATTGGCAATAAATTCAAACTCAAAACTCTGAATCTTGTCCCCCCAAAACAATATAACAGAATCTGGTCCAAAGGTAGAAACAAATACTATGATTCCACTATGTCATATCACATCCCAACATGGCTACAACCATGACTTCACCATGTCTTCATGAAATAAGATATGGGATAATGACCAACACCACATAAGAATAAAACTCACATGGGATAAATTTTCCTAAGGCACCTCCTCCATTACACACCTCTAAGCACTTATAATGCTAAAAAGTATAACAACTAACAAAATATCCATGAATAAATGTGAGTCCAACCAATAAAGTGAAATAAAAATTATATAAATAATAAATGGAAAGTACAATCCCACAGTAATGAATATGAAAATAAGTAAAACCTAAATGTATATATAAGGACTGATTTAAGGGTGATAGTTAGAAAAATCCTCAGTACGTATTTATAATTAATCTATTTCCAGTCTTGGTGCCTCAATGACTCAATTAATGTATTGATTATATTCCTATGATATGAAACTGATGGGTAAATACCATGTGTGTGAGAGAATAACACCACCCATTAGGAAAAATCTATAAGCATGTAACCATAGGAATTATAGTAAACTCAATATTGGTATATTTCCACAATCCATGTAACAAGAATATCAACATATAATTAAAATGGTACCACAGTATCAATATGATGTCACAACCCTAATACAAGCCCAATAATCAGGCTCGAAGGATTTTAATAACACTCATATAGGAGAACAAAATCTATGAGTCACATAACATCGTTAGAATCTATTTAAAGATTCATTATCATCACATATCTCCACAATTAGTTTACCATATAATTATAGAGATAAAAATAAAAAAATGTGGATCACAACTAAATCCATGAGTTATACCAAAAAATAAAACTGGAATAAAACATTTTGTAGTGGATCTACACTCGTGTTGCACAGGTCATGATGATACTAATTAATCCACCTTAGGAGAGATGATGATATAGAATCCCACTATATGTATCATATATATATTTTATTAACTATATCCATGATGTCAGACTTAATTAATCTCTCTTATATGTGTTTGACATAATTAAATCCTATTAAACAGGGAAACAATCAAGAGAATGTACTATAAAGAAAAATGTATATGGGGAAGTGGAAAGGGGATCAACAGAAACATTGAAGGAGTACATGAAGTTTTGTGGTAGAAAATGGCATGTCTAAAAGACCCTAATTTATCCTGATATAATATGGCCCATATATATGACCATGTCTAAGCATGCAGTGTGTTCGAACAAGTATACTCCTTGCTTTTTCTGAGTACTACATGCCTTATCAATGTACATTTGTCCATGTTTATTTATGGATGTACATGTATCCTCTGTAATACAGGACGAGTGATACAAAATGGGTGACACAAAGTGAGATACTCATATACACATGGAAGCCCTAATGCCACCCTAGGGGTCCCACATGGAATGTAGCTATGAAATACACAACACATACTGTTTTATTTTCCTTAACCCCAAGGATTTTTCTTGACCACATCTTCCAATCCACTAGAACACCCCAATCTTACCAAGAATCTTGAAAGGATTTACTAATCTACCCCTGATGTGCTTCGCTGATACAATTCTTCAGAATCAAGTCATCTGATTCGAATGAAAATCAATTATCCTCTTCAATATTTTTCATCGAACTTACTATATGAAATTTGAAGTTTCAAATTCGATCTGATTCAATATTCACTATTATTATTGCTTTATACCCTTGTCATACCATTTTTTTAAATTAAAATTAAATTTTTTTCTTCAATAAAGGAGTACGAAATTGTTAATTGTTTGGTTTTAATGTTAAATCATAAATTAATCAGGATAGTGGTGATCAATGCCAAATAATAGATGGATAATCCCAAATAACAACCATATTTAAATGGAACTTTACCATTTATAGTTATACATAATTTTGTTTCCATTAGAATAGTGAACTAAAATCCCAAACCCTCTAAAAAATTCTCCCTTATGTCCCAACATATTAAACCCTTACTCACACCACAATCGATCCATGAACAAATCCATTGGTAAATTGATTAGGATTCACCATAGAAACAAATTACAATGAATGAATAATATAAAAAACAAAAGTACCACTATTTTGATAGATTTATGATGATGTATAATTCTATATCATTAACATTTTAGAGGTCCATGAATTAAATTTCACAGTAGTTGGAAATCCCAACACCAGTTGAAATTCAACTGAAATATCTCCCACAATTACTCTTCATAATCTTTAGGATTATAGATCAATCCTGGTAAATTTTCACGAGCCATAGGTTAAAATAAATGAATTATGTTTCTAGGCCATTTAAAATTAAATAAATAAATTTTAATAATTTATTTATTATCCATTCCTCCAATAACATATCCAAATAACCAAATGTATAAAGGTTCTGTTACTTCCAGGGTCAAACACGTGCTATGAAATCAAAATAGGCCATATATTTTTTTTATCCAAGCCTTTTTTTAGATGTTATTGCACTTTTTATTAAACAAATAAAGTACATGAATTTAAAATCATTGATATATTTTTAAAAATTAGCAATGTGCTTCATATGAATCTACAAAAATCTATTTTCTATCTAATAGATGGATGAAAAAAATACAGATGCAATCCCTTTAATTTTGGAATATAAGAGGCATGCATTGAAGTTGTGAAGGATGATATGGAATTTATGGAATGGAAATGAGTTTCATTTTAAATCATGAATACACATCATACTCCTGGATGAACACACACAGTGAAGTACAAAAATAGATGTGGTGATAAGGGTTTTATTAAATTCAAGGATCACACAACATGGATGGTTTAGACCCCATGTGACCCTCCTCAGATAAATAGCCCTTCTATTGGAGCACATGGAAATGTCCTCATGTGGGTGGAAACTCTATATGAAGTGAACAGAAATACGGGCAAGCTTATATTATTGTGGCCAATCATAAACGTAATTGACAATGATCCTCAGAAGGGCCTTGTGCGAGAGGGAATGAAGTGTACCATAATACAATGAAATGGAAATGATTACATAGAAGTATAAATGAGGAAGAACATGACCATTAGTGGCTGACACAATCCATGTAATCCTCTTACACACTTTTTAGGATACTATATTAGTAACACATCTTATTATTGTGAAATAGCTACACACCAGAGTGGGGACACATTTATCATAGTCCCCTTAAATATCATATACCTCTTATACATTTTTTTTAATCTTCTACCTCTCACATATCCATTATTTCAACACACATTTTGGACCACATGTATTCGATGAGCAGTTTTTTCAACATAGAACATGATTTTAGCCTTCTTTTATTATTTTATGAAATGATGTGAGGTGTTATGAGGGATATTATTCTTTTGTTGGTACTCAAAGACAACTAGGATCGACAAGGATCATGGGAGGTTTACCTTGTACAATGTTAGAGTGCGAGTCATATATCTAATGAGTGGTATCCCATATTTCGTTAGGGAACTATTTATATTCATATATAGTGGTATCCCAAATGGTATTTGGGTGAGGTTCCTCTATCTACTAAGTGGTTCCATATATAGAGTATGTGTTTGATTCCTTTATATACTATGTTTTATCCCATATTGAATTATTTTTTGGTCGTATATCTAATCAGTGGAACCCCTACCACCCCTATAGTGTTCGGTTGTGAGTCATATATCTACTATGATGTACTTCACTATAGAGATAGGGTTTATTTCATATATATATTATGTTGTAACCCACTATGAATTATTTGGTGTTCCTCTATATAACCAGTTTTCACCCATATATGGTATGGTGCATGTCCACCTAACTCTTAGTGGTCCCCCCTGTCACGAACCGTCCTCGGGGCCCGTGCCGTGACTACCCCAAGCCCGCCTTCCATAGGCCAGGGGCTGGCGACTAGCACCAAAGGCGTAGATCCCGATAACTGGGAAGGCATTGCCTTTATAAAAGAAAACAAGCACCACAGAGTAAGAAAGAGGAAAAAGGTAAACACTAAGTACAAGAGAAGTGCTGAAAAGTAAATGGGCCAGAATAAAAACCCAAAAGAATGTACAACTACAACTGAACAAGTACAACAGAAAAGATAACAACTGGAAGGACGGAAGCGGCTCTTAGGTCGTCCTCCTCGGATCCTACCTGAAGGGTAGGTACAGATGGACTCCACCACTCTCTCGCCTGTCAACCTCCTATGTGTGTCGTATCGTCGTGTAGTCCACCTCCGGGTACTGACTCGTTGTGTAGTACACCTCCGGGTACTGACTCGTCATGTAGTCCACATCCGGGTACCGTCCAGTCCTAGAACACTCGGCCTCCGTCAGCACTGCCCGTCGTCTGTAACCAACACAATGAGGTGCAGGCATAGCCCGTGCAGGGGTGAGTATAACAATACTCAGTAGGGACCCCAAGACCCTCAAGGTCTCACTAAACCAACAAGTATAACCACAAGAAGATCTCAACAAATAACATCTACTTTGATATATTCCCATACATATACCTAAGTTATCAAGTAACCCATCCTAATAATGAGGAAACACAAGGATTGTGAAATCAACGGATAACCACTACCTAGGTATATGCCCATACATATACCTAAGTTATCAAGCGACCCATCTCAATCATGAGGTAAACACAAAGATCAAAATTCTCAGCTCAACCCAGGATTTTCATCATCAAAACCGTAACTGCTAATGAGCTCCGTCTCTAGAGTGTACAATGGTCCTGTCATGACTCCAAGGTACTTCTCACTAACCTAAGACTGCTGAGGTACTCCTCCTGTCGAGTACCGCGGGCCTGCCACCTCACACAGTAGTTCTTCCTGCCGCGGTTTTCCACCCAAACACAGTAATGCTCCCCCCCCCTCATAGCCTACGGAGGTACTTCTCCTGTCGAGTATCGCGGGTCTGCCACCTCACATAGTAGTGCTCCTCCTCGGTGGGTCTGCAACCTCACAAAGTAGTGCTCCCCACTGGGCTACGTAAGTCACTCCGAATCGAATCGGACAAGCAGTCTTCAGGTCTCTTCCGGCTACACAGTCTCCATACTCTATACACTCGTCTCTAGGAGGGTCCACTCCACGAGCTACAAGTCTATACTCCATGTATCTCAAATTCTCATGAAGAAGTATCTCAAGGGACTGCCTCGTCATATGGGTCTCAACGCAATAGACGGCGAGTCAATCGGACGCCCGGTATGTGAGTTGCTAGCCTTTTCGTCCCAGGGGCCCTGTTAGTTTCTTGTGCCAACCAATCCGGCCGTAACTCAACTATACCCCGAACACTCATAGGGTATACTCATAGAGACCGTTTTCTCAACGAGATCACCAACGCCGCTGACGGTTCGTCAAACGAATGTTCTGTCAAAAAGGCATCAACTTTTCCGTTCCAGGGGCCCGGTTGGATTTCGGGTGCGATCCAACCCGGCCACTATCCAACTACATCCAAACCTCGGGCGGAGGATGCTAAAAGTTTCGTATCATCAACAGGAATGCAACGCAACAGACGGCGCATCAATTAGACGCTCGGTTTGGAAGTTATTGGCTTTTTCGTCCCGGGGGCCTGATTGGTTTTTAAGTTAAAACCAACCTGACCGTACTCCAACTGCGTCCAAACCTTGAGCGGAGTAAGACATAAGATCCGTCTCACTTAGAGAAATCCATCAAAGTCGATGGCACATCAATCGGACATCCGGAACTAATGATATAAGCGTTTCCACTCCGAGGGCCCGGTTGGTTTCGTGGATGAACCAACCCGGGTGAACCCAAAGTAATCCGAACCCTTGAGTGCGATATACTAAAATTACCGTCTCGATACAAGGATCGCGTTGCCACTGACGGTGAGTCGTTTGGAGGCCCGTAGCTCATGTTACGGGAATTTGACCAAAAGTGGTCTGAAAACGGGGGTCTAGGCCCGGGCCGACCCGGGCCGACCCCCCCTGGGTCGGCCGGAACCAGGTGGACCCGAACCAGGTCGACCCGACCCGGGTCCGACCCGGCTGGGCCCGGCCCGGCCCGACCGGCCGGCCGCGGCTCGACCAGTGTAGCCGAGCGGGCACCGCGGAGCGGGGTGTCCCCCGCCCGCCGTTGATTGACGCCGGCGGCGGATCCGCCGGACGCCAGCCCTCCGGCGGCGCGCCGCCGCCGCCTTCCACGGACCACTGGACGTGCTCTGGTGGTCCGTTTCTCCTACCGTCTTCGCATATGGTCCTCCCGGGACCCGACCTTCACTGCGGAGGCCTCAAAATCACCTTGCGGCCTCGTTTGTCGTCGCCCGTCGATCCACACATCAATAAACAATCTGCGGAGGGTTGTCGGGCCGTGTTCGTTTGGCCCGCACCCTCCTTGTTAGATTATATCAACGAGATAATTATTCAACAAATGAATACATAACCAAAAACAATTTTAATGAATTAAAATTGTTCCTATTATCCGGGTTCTTCACTTTGAACGAAAACATTCACGGAGTATGAAACCTTCAAATAAAACCCCTACCTTGTCAAGTCGTCACATGCGGGTTCTTCGCGGGTTTGATCGCTGCAGAAGGAGAAGATCGTCACTTCGCGGAAGTCATCGCGTCGTCTTGGAAGGGCGTCGCGTCGTCGGGGAAGGGCGTCACGTCGTCGCGGAATACGGTGCGCGTCGACGAACTCCGAGGTTCAAGAACAAAAGATTTAATTTTAATAATTAAATCTGTGCATTGATAAAAACCACAAAGGAGTTCTAGAAGGAACCCGAAATATCTTACCTCCAACAGATGATTGAAGATTTCGTTGCGGAGGAAGGAACGTCGCAGAAGAGGAAACGTCGGCGTCGCGGCACACGGCGTCGCGTCGTCGATTTCCACGGTTTCAGCATTCTTCGTCAGAGGCCGGCATTCTTCGCGTTCTTCGCATTCTTCGCGTTTGGCGCGAAGAAGGGTGAAGGCACAAGAATTCTGTCAAAGGTCTCCCAACATGTAATCCTCAAGATGTGGCGTTGGTCTTATTTTATTACTATGCCAACGGATTTCAAACCATTTATGAAACGAATAAAGAGATAAGTAACGACCCATTAATTCGTAGAATTAATTCAACGAAATAAACCGCCCAATTAATTCAACGAAGAAATCCGCCCATTTAATTGGTGCGTTAAGAAATTAAGAAAACATGTCAGTTGACTTTCATAATGACGGGTTTTCGCGGGTGCATTACTTAGTGGAAAAGAAACGGCGTGGCTCGTGCGGGCCCCACCTCACAAATATCCTACCCAGAGGGTAGGATATTTCTGGATAGCACCCCATCCGCATCGACTCAGCTTCAGCTGCTTTATGTGGCTTCCAAGCGTCTTAAGTGAAATAAAATAAAGTCTGTTGTACAATTTATTTTATTTGATAACTTTAAAACCATAAATTAAAAACCACTCCAGAGAAAATGAAACTCCTGAAGAGGCGTTTCTAAGCAATTATCGGCGCTGCGATTCCATCGGTGCCTCAGAATTCGATTCCAAGCACCGGTTCAAAAGTTAGAAAAACCCGCTCGTCTGTTCACTGAACGTACCCGAGCCCTACTTCGGAAAATGATTCCGGGCACACCGGGCCTCGGAATCAGGTGCCGTCAGAAACTGCGGTCTTATAAAATTCCAAATAATATTAAGAAAAAAATTTCCTTGGAATATACGGGTCTTTACATTACTCCCACCACATGGATTTACGTCCCCGTAAAGCTTCACCACAAACATAGGGATAAAAAGGCGGTACTGAGCACGCATCTGTGCCTTCCGCTCCCATGTGCTCACCTAGAGGTTCCCATGCTGCCAAAGAAAGTGCACAAGAGGAATCGACCGTCCTCCTAGGATCTGCTCCTGTCGATCCTCGATCCCCACAGGAACCTCCGTAGAAGTCACCTCATCGCCACCGTCTAACTCTTCATGGTTGATGATCTGCGGAGGGTCGAGCACGTATCTCCTCAGTTGGGATACATGGAAAACATCGTTCACCTAGTGCAACTGAAGTGGATGGGTCAAGCGGTAAACCACCTCGCCTACCCAGCTGAGGACCTAGAAAGGTCCGTTGAACCTTGGAGATAACTTGCTTCCTTGGCCACATCTCCGTAAACCTGGTCGAGGTGAGACTCGTATAAGGACGTGATGGTCATCCTCAAACTCTAGAGGCCTCCAAGTCCTGTCAGCATAAGGCTTCTGTCGGCCCTGTGCCGTCCTCATCCGCTCTTGGATGACCTGGGCCTTCTCTAGTCTCACAAGAGCGTCTATGATATCATCTTTGCTGATAAGAGAAATATGGTCTCATCCCCTGGATGAACCACATTCGTTACCTAATACAGTCATTCCTGAAATGAATGATGCATTAATTCCATGGATGACGTAGTAAGGCCTCGACGTAACTACCAAGAGATCCAACTGTCACTCTCGCCTACAAGGGTCGAGTCACACTTTCGGCATCAGTGTGTGGTCACTAGGTCATCTATAGTAGAAAACTCGAAATTGAGGGTCAAGTCAACATTCTTAACCGGGACCACTTAGTAACAACACAAAAGAGGACAAGAATGAAAACATCACAAAGGTATGTGTCTTTTATTATTGTAGCTCATAATACAAAGATGCTACACAATAGAAACAAGTAACTAGAAGTACGAAGGACGTATCCACTAGTTCCACTCCTGTCCATCTGCTCCAAGAGCTCCATGATAAAAGGCCTCAGCTGCCTGAAGCTGAGCTCTCGCATGTCCACCAACTCCCTGCGGTCGGGGCGGACCTCCTGGTGGTGGTGGTGGCAACACCTCAAAGCGTCGTCCACCTCTAGCTGCACGACCAGCTCCTCTACCATGGCCGCCTTCTCCTTGCGGTCCGTCCTGATCGAACCTCTGCCTCTGCCTCAGAGGTTCTTCATTTAACTGCTAGTCATCTGCATGGCGGGTCGGACAGTCACGTGCCATGTGACCAATTCCGCCGCAGGAGTAACACTTCATGGCAGGTCTGGCTCTATCACTTCCCCTGGTGCCTCGCACTACCGACCCTGAGTCACGCGGTCGACCACCTGTAGGTCTGGTCCTCTTGGACCTCCGCGTCATCTGTCTACTACCTGCTGCAGAAGACTCTGCCGCAAGTCGACTAGTGGTGGGTCCTACTGTTGAAGACTGCTCAGCAAGGAAACTCTCCACTAAGAGGTCTCTCTCCAAAACCCTTGTCTGCGTCGGAATGTTGTGCGATACATCCGAAGCTCTGATCTCCTGCCTGAGCCCCTGCTCGAAGGTTCAGGCCCTGAAGAACGGGTCATGTACCATATCTGTGGAGTAGAGTGAGAGGTATGTGAATCTCGCTGAGTATTGCGCCACTGACATGCTGCCCTGCCACAGCTGAAGTAGCTCCTGTATACGCACCGCTCGAAGGGTGGATTTTACAAACTCTGCCCGGAACAGGCTCTCGAAGTCTACCCATAGAAGTGTCGCCTCTTCATGCATCTGAAGCATCAGGCTCCACCATCTGCCTGCTACTGCCTGAAGAAGGCTGGCAGTAAGGATCACCATGAAATCTGTCAGCGTCCCTACTAGCCTGAAGACTGTCACCACAACCTCCAGCCAATCCTCAGCCGCCTGCGTGTCCATCCCTCCCTGAATCCTGTGTGGCCTCTGGCACTGAAACTCAGGCAGTTCGCTCAAGCGACGTGCATCCTCTGCTTCTGGGGCTGGTGGCATCGGTGGCCCAACGGGAAGTATTACTGCTGGTGCCTCCGCTGGTGCCTCAACAGGGATAGGGCCCTGTACTAAGGCCTCGTCTCTCGGTGAGCTGTCAGTACGTACCACTCTCGGGGCTCTAGCTGGTCGTCCACGGGGAGGAATCCTGAAAGAAACAACGTGACACGGTCAAAAGATTATACCTGGTGAGCTGACCTAGTTTGAGATGACATTTAAAAACTTCTGGAAAACACCCACGCAATCAGTGTTTTCATGCACAATGTCAGAAATCAGTTGTCAGGGTCTTGGTGTATGGATACGTCGGCCACCCGCACCAACACTGGACTCCCTGAACTGAAAACCACACTCGGTACTCTTAACACTATTGCTTCACAGAAAGAAACATAAGAGTTATAAGTTATGTGGTAGAACTGAACTCCTCTGATACCAATTTGTCATGACTCGTCCTCGGGGCCAGTGCCGTGACTATCCCAAGCCCGCCTTCCATAGGCCAGGGGCTGGCGACTAGCACCAAAGGCGTAGATCCTGATAACTGGGAAGACATTGCCTTTATAAAAGAAAACAAGCACCACAAAGTAAGCAAGCAGAAAAAGGTAAACACTAAGTACAAGAGAAGTGCTGAAAAGTAAATGGTCCAGAATACAAACTCAAAAGAAATTACAACTACAACTGAACAAGTACAACAGAAAAGATAACATTTGGAAGGACGGAAGTGGCTCCTGGGTCGTCCTTCTAGGATCCTACCTGAAGATTAGGTACAGATGGCCTCCTCCACGCTCTCGCTTGCCAACCTCCTCTGTGTGTTGTATCGTCGTGTAGTCCACCTCTGGGTACTGACTCGTCGTGTAGTCCACCTCCGGGTACTGACTCGTCATGTAGTCCGCCTCCGGGTACCGTCCAGTCCTCGAACAATCGGCCTCCGTCAGCACTGCCTGTCGTCTGCAACCAACACAACGAGGTGAGGGAATAGCTCGTGCAGGGGTGAGTATAAAGATACTTATTAGGGACCCCGAGACCCTCAAGGTCTCACTAAACCAACAATTATAACCACAAGAAGATCTCAACAGATAACCTCTACATAGATATATGCGCATAAATATAACTAAGTTATCAAGTAACCCATCTCAATCATGAGGAAACACAAGGATTGTGAAATCAACTGATAACCACTACCTAGTTATATGCCCATACATATACCTAAGTTATCAAGCGACCCATCTCAATCATGAGGTAAACACAAAGGTCAAATGTCTCAGCTCAAACCAGGATTTTCATCATCGAAACATTAATTGCTGAAGAGCTATGTCTCTAGAGTGTACAGTGGTCCTGTCACGACTCCGAGGTACTACTCACTAACCTAAGAATGTTGAGGTATTCCTCCTGTCGAGTACCGCGGGCCTGCCACCTCACACAGTAGTGCTTCCCGCCGGGGGCTTCCACCCAAACACAGTAGTGCCCCCCCCCCATCATAGCCTACAGAGGTACTCCTCCTGTCTAGTACCGCGGGTCTGCCACCTCACATAGTAGCGCTCCTCGGATGTGGGTCTTCCGCCTCACAATGTAGTGCTCCCCAATGGGCTACGTAAGTCACTCCGAATCGAATCGGACAAGCAGTCTTCAGGCCTCTTCCGGCTACACGGTCTCCGTACTCTATACGATTGCCTCTGGGAGGGTCCGCTCCACGAGCTACAAGTCTATACTCAAAGTATCTCAAAGTCTCACGCAGATGTATCTCAAGGGACCGCCTCATCATAGGGGTCTCAACGCAACAGACGGCGCGTCAATCGGACGCCCGGTTTGTGAGTAGCTAGCCTTTTCGTCCCAGGGGCCCGATTAGTTTCGTGTGCAAACCAATCCGGCCGTAACTCAACTATACCCCGGACACTCATAGGGTATACTCATAGGGACCGTTTCTCAACGAGATCACCAACGCCACTAACGGTTCGTCAAACAGACGTTCAGTCAGAAAGGCATCAGGTTTTTCGTTCCAGGGGCCCGGTTGGATTTCGGGTGCGATCCAACCCGACCACTATCCAACTACATCCAAAACTCGGGCGGAGGATGCCAAAAGTTCCGTATCGTGAACAGTAACGCAACGCAACAGACGGCGCGTCAATTGGACGCCCGGTCCGGAAGTTATTGGCTTTTTTTGTCCCGGGGCCTGATTAGTTTTTAAGTTAAAACCAACCCGAACGTACTCCAACTGCGTCCAAACCTTGAGCGGAGTAAGCCAAAAGATCCGTCTCACTTAGAGGAATCCATAAAAGTTGATGGCAGGTCAATCGGACATCCGGAACTCATGATATAAACGTTTCCGCTCCGAGGACCCGGTTGGTTTCGTGGATGAACCAACCCGGCCGAACCCAAAGTAATCAAAACCTTGAATGCGATATACCGAGATGACCGTCTCGATCCATGGAACGTGTTTCCAGTGACGACGAGTCGTTTGAAGGCCCGTAGCTCAAGTTACGGGCATTTGACCGAAAGTGGTCCGAAAACGGGGGTCTGGGCCCGGGCCGACCCGGCTGGGCCCAACCCGGCCCGGCCCGACGTGGTCTGGTTCGGTCCGGCCCGACCGGTCGGCCGCTGCTCGGCCAGCGCGGCCGAGCGGGCACCGCGGAATGGGGAGTCCCCCGCCCACCGTTGATTGACGCCGGCGGCGGATCCGCCGGCCGCCAGCCCTCCGGCGGCGCGCCGCCTCCGCATTCCGCGGACCACCGGACGAGCTCCGGTGGTCCGTTTCTCCTGCCGTCTTCACCTATGGTCCTCCCAGGACCCAACTTTCACTGCGGAGGCCTCAAAATCACCTTGCATCCTCTTTTGTCGTCGCCCGTCGATCCACACATCAATAAACAATCTGTGGAGGGTTGTCGGGTCGTGTTCGTTTGGCCCGCACCCTCTGCATTAGATAATATCAATGGGAGAATTATTCAACACATGAATACATAACCAAAAACAATTTTAATGAATTAAAATTGTTCCTATTATCTAGGTTCTTCACTTTGAACGGAAACATTCACGGAGTATGAAACATTCAAATAAAACCCCTACCTTGTCAAGTAGTCACACGCGAGTTCTTTGCGAGTTTGATCATCACGGAAGGAGGCGATCGTCGTGTCGTGTAAGGCGTCACGTCGTCGTGGAAGGGTGTCGCGTCTTCTCGGAAGGGCGTCGCGTCGTCGCGGAATACAATGCGTGTCGACAAACTCCGAGGATCAAGAACAACAGATTTAATTTTAATAATTAAATCCGTGCGTTGATAAAAACCACAAAGTAGTTCTAGAAGAAACCCGAAATCTCTTACCCCCAACAGATGATTGAAGATTTCGTTGCGGAGGAAGGAACATCGCAGAAGAGGAAACGTCAGCGTCGCGGCACACGACATCCCGTCGTCGATTTCGGTGGTTTCAGCGTTCTTCGTCGGAGGCCGGCGTTCTTCGTGTTTTTCACGTTCTTCGCATTCTTCGCGAAGAAGGGTGAAGGCACAAGAATTATGTCAAAGGTCTCCCAACGTGTAATCCTCATGATGTGGCATTGGTCTTATTTTATTACTACGCCAACAGATTTCAAATCGGTTAAGAAATGAATAATGAGATAAGTAACGACCCATCGATTCGTAGAATTAATTCAATGAAATAAACCGCCCAATTAATCCAACGAAGAAAACCGCACATTTAATTGGTGCGTTAAGAAATTAAGAAAACACATCAGTTGACATTCATAATGACGGGTTTTCGCATGTGCGTTACTTAGCGGAAAAGAAACGGCGGGGCTCGTGCGGGCCCCACCTCACAAATATCCTACCAAGAGGGTAGGATATTTTTGAATAGCACTCCATCTACATCGACTCATCTTAATCTTCTTTATGTGGATTCCAAGCAGCTTAAGTAAAATAAAATAAAGTTTGTCAAACAATTTATTTTATTTCATAACTTTAAGCCTAAAAATTAAAAACCACACCCGAGAAAACGCAACTCTGGAAGAGGTGTTTCTAAGAAATTACCGGCACTACGATTCCATCGGTGCCCTCAGAATTCGATTCCGAGCACCGGTTCAAAAGATAAAAAATCCCGCTCGTCCGTTCACTGAATATACCCGATCTAATCTTTGGAAATTGTTTTCGGGCACAACGGGCCTCGGAATTAGGTGCTGTCAGAAACTGCGGTATTGTAAAATTCCATAGAAAATTATGAAAAAAATTTCCTTGGAATTTACGGGTCTTTACACCCCCCCCCCAATGCATTACTGTGTAGTTCTGATATTTGGTCATTTTCCCGCCATGATTGAAAAACATAGTTGTGATGTTCATTCCTTCAACATAGTTACATATTCAGACATACATGAAAGATGATTTGATTCATTTGAGTTCTTTTTGGAATTATTGGTACTATATTCCATTGTTGGGTTATGATATTATGTTCCCCTTTCTCTATCATTTGAGCTTCTTTTTCTATTCATTTATATGTATTTATATACATGAAATTGGTTTTTTCTACTCTCTTTATTAAAATGAGTTATTTATTTATATCATGTCTTTTACTGCTCCCCCATTATCATCAAGGGAGTCCTAATTGGTATCAATATACTAACAAATACAACGCCATTTCCAACACGTTCCATTTTTAATGCAGATGATGGACAAGTCAGTGGAGATTATATATGAGAATATAGACATTGGGTGAATATGGCCAACTAAGGTTTTTAGATAATGGATGTTTTGAGATAGTATATCTTAGAAATTTCTTTTTTATTTTTTTCAGGTTGAGACATATTTCTAGTTGGGAGTGAATTTTTCCATTTTCATTCATTTTACATTGTATAACAATTTATATTCACCATAGGTTTCACATGCATGGGTTTCTCTATAGATGCTACATATTTTCTCATTGTTGTTCTAAACTTCTATTTGGAGATTATTGGTTGTGTTTGTACAAGTACATTAAGAAATGTCCTTCTATAATAATTTTGTCATTTGTTTCTTTACCCCAACACTAACATATGTAGGTGGGCATTGACATGGTTAGAATCAATCCCCATTGGGTTAGGTCATGATAATATTTCTAATATATAAATTTATGTTATTATTAATATTCAGAAATTATATTTCATTAAAAAAATAAACATTATACAAATAAAATGGAATTTCATAATAATGAAGTAAATAAATTTATTCAAACTAAATTCAGTTTCATGAATTTTAATGTCTTCCTCAAAAGTTACTAATAAAATTTCTAAATTTAGAATTTTAGAAATAGAAATAATTTTTGATATTTTCATTTCACAATAATATTACAGTTATCATATATTATTTATATAAAAGTTTTATTTTTCGGTGAATATTTTAAAATTAGGATGTAAATATATCAGGGTATTCAATAAAACATTTTAAGAATATTCCTTTTATTTTTTTAAAAAAATTTCATTTAGGGACTTTAGTTTGAAATTATTAATTCAATTGGTATAAATGTATATTTGTTCATAAAATGTAATTTATCATGAAGTCTAGTTTTTTGTGGAATGATTTTTAATTTAAAAAATATATTTAATAAATATATCCATGAAAATTTTATATAATATTAATAATATGTAGATTAAAATTTTATAAATAATGAAACCACATTATTTGTAAAAATGAATTGTGAAAATGGTAAAAAAAATATGTTATAATTGTAAGATTAAAATAATTAAAATTGTTAAAACTAAATGATTATTTTTAAAATTTCATTATTAAATTCATAGAACCTTTTAGACAGTGATAAATAGAATGTATCTCATCTCCAATACTAATATGTCTCATTTTTAGCTAATTGGATTTATTTAATCATTAAAATATTTTAATATATTGAAGTATAATTAAGTCCTCTACCTTATATATTAATTTAGTCCACCTTTACTATCTTCTCCACATGTTAACTAACACTTATCAAGTCAATGAAAATCCCAAAAAATTTCCAAATATCATTACCCAAATAGAAAATGCCTTATTTGATAAAAATACCATTAAATGTTGTCTTTATTAATAAATTTCATTTAGAATATTATTTATAATTCAATATGACTACTTTTATATTATTTTATCATTTACGTAATTCAAAACACTCTTAAAAAATTATATATAATAGAATCAGAATCTCCCATTATCTTAAGTGATAATATTTTTATTTTATAACCCTCTTCCATATATTTTAATCTATAATGGATAATGAAATGATTTATTATATGTACATAAAAACACCCTCATCCCAAGACAATGTAGTTCCATTTTCAGCAAGTAATCTCATGGATGGTCAAAACAGTAGATAAAAATGGATTAATATGATATATATGTTGTATTTTAAATTAATTAATTATTAAAGAAATAATATTAGTTTTTATTCACCAATCAATGAAATAAATAAATTTCTCTTGCATACTATCAGACTACTACCTCTTTGACTGAAGCATTATATTTTCCATAAGCACATCATAAGGGTAATATATACTGGTGTATTTAAATAATTTTTTTGATATTTATAAAATAAATATCAATATCGAAAGGTCAAATAATACTTAAAATATTTAACATGGGTGTTCTGAAAAATGTAACAATTTCACATGGGTACATAACGAATACAATATCCGTGTTGCAACATAATTCATTATTCATAACAACTATCCATATTAAATTTTTATTTTATAAATAATTTATAATATTATGAATTATTTCATGATGATGATTAATTAATTTCTATATTCTTTATTCATTTGAACATACTCATGTGACCTAATTTATATTGGACAAATGAACAAAATATTCTCAAAATTTATGATGTAAACATTATAAAATTACATTTAATGTATGATATTTTATTATGTGGAAATAATTTAGTAATAAAAATAAATAGTGAAATGAAATAATATTCTTCAAAATTTAGATAATTAACATATATTTAATATTATAATTGATAGGTACTTCACATTACAATATAGACACGGGAGATGATATATTCTATTTTAAAACATATTTATAAAATGTATTGTGATTAATAAGTAAAATTTTAACATTGTGTATATATTGTTTGATTGATGTAAAAATAATATAATAAATCCATTAAATTGGTAATTTTAAATATATTTTTATTTTATAATAATTTATTCAGATAAAGAATTTTTGTGAATTTTATATGTAGATTTTTTCATTCTTTACACATTATTATATGAATGTATTTTAATCATATATGAAATAAATAACATTTCATGCTTCTATAAATACTATTTGATATTTATCATCCTTTTAATCATTATATATTTTTTAAAATAAAAAATCTTCATCATTTTCTGTGGTATTTTAAATTTAAAAATGGGGATTTAAAAAAATGGATATATAGATATTTAAAAATAGAATAATGAAAGTTTTAAAATTATATATTTATGATATTAAAAATTGAAATAAATGATTTTATTTTATTTATTTATTTATTTATCCATGGGAAAATTATGTTATTATGTATTTGGCCAATATATTTCTCTAACATAATGGGTAATTTCTATGTACCATGAAAAATTATTTTTTAATTTATTGGGAAGGATATTTAATTTGAAGGTGTCCTCATAGGGGTTATATTAAGATTATGACTGAAGTCACCTACATTTATTTTATATATTTATGAATAAATTTTTATTTTCAAAATGTTTATAATATAAAGTAATATATTTATCTTATGTTTAATGTAATGATTTTGAAATTTTTAGTAATTTTTTAGATTTTTGGTAAAAAAATAATTGTTCATCAAGATTCTATATAGATCTCAAAATTAGTATTATAAAGTATTTATTTAAAAAGATGCTCTTTTTTGAAATTTGGTAATAAAAATTCTTTTAATTTTATGTAAAATATTATATGAGCCTGGTATATATTAGGTTAATCAAAAACTATTATATATAGTATCATGGTTTCTAAATGGACTAGCATGTGACTTTTATTTATTTATTATGTAGCTTATTTATAATTCAATAGATCACACACATTTACAAATGATTCAAGATTTTTTAATTCTGAGATATAAAAATAATGATTTCAAGTTAATAATAGTGAATATTAGTAATGAAAATAAAGCATGTTTCTATTTGAAAATATTTTATTCCACGAAATTTACACTATGTAGAAGTGTATAATTTAAAATTCATCATATTGTTATGAAAAATAGGTGAAGTACTTATCCATAATCATATTCCATCAAATGTTTTGGAAACTAAATAAATATAATTAATAAAAAAAATTAAATTATGGGTTGAAAAACGATTTTCTCTATTTATAAAAATGAAAAATTAGATAATAATTATATGTGCATTATTCTTATTCACAATCAAAATATTTCTAAAAAAATATTTTATATCAAATAGATATGTTTCTAATGAAGAAGATATATATTTAATGTCATTAATCCCATTCTAAGGGGATTGCTGTTATTTATTTCAAATTTAAATATTTGACATTTTTTGTGACATAGAATTACTATAATTATAGTTTCTAATGACTTGAAATACTAACTTTTGGTGTATTAGGCATATACACATTCCACGATATAAATATTACTAAATGATATATTTATCTTACTTATGTATCCATAATTTCAAAATAATATTACGAATAATCCAATAACTGCCACAAGTTTTCTATATTAGAAATATAGTAATATCAATTCCAATATTTATAAAAAAAATCATAAATTCAAGAATCATATTCAAAAACCCAATTGAAAATTATATATTTAATACTTGAGAATAAATTAATTAATATAAATTAAAATCAATGAAATAATATAAAAAATTGAATAGACTTCAATATAGAAATTCAATATTTACAACCATGTAAATTTGAATGAATTTTAATTCAATTATTTTTCACAAGAAAACTCAAAATTTATCGCCAGAGTTTATATAGATAATAAATAAAAATAATATAAACTTATGATGAGATATAAATATTATCAAATAAAATTTTTTTTGATATTAAATTTTTATATAGATTGATCCAGAATGAGTATTCAATTTAATAAAACAATTTTTAGAAGTGAAAAAAAATGTAAAAACGTTCTAGAAAACATGAATATTATAAAACAACATCACATTATACACATTCTTTGATGTATATTATTTGTATATACATCATATAATAATCATTCGTTAACTTTTTAATGGCCTTGAGAATGGCCTATATGTATTATCCGATTCAACCATAGAAGAGATGATTATGAATCACATTGGAATACTCTATTGGTTGATATGGAAAATTTGAAGGTTTTTTTGACCAATTTATGCTAATGGGGATCTATATCCTAAACAATAAATAATTTTATATAGTAGTGAATATAAATTTCCAACTCAATATTAAGAACAACACAAAATTTATTAATTTTCTTCATGATAAAAACACACTGCATCATTAAATTTAATATAATAATGTCCCATATATCAGATGTTGAGTCCACCATTATAGTTTACCAGACACAACCAACTGATAGCCTAACTATTGGGGAAAAATTAAAATCCATACCCATTGTAATGTGATCTTCTAATAAACCAATGAAAAAAATATAATTTCTCATTCTCTCGTATATAGTTATATTACTAGAAAATCTACAGCCTAAGATATTGCTACTCTGATACACCCAAACCCACACTCATGGATATAAGTATAAAAATTGAACCTTATATTTTTGTCATTTAAATTTAAAAATGTGATCCAATCTATACAATTTAAGTCATAAAAAAATTAAATATTTGATCCCATACTTACCCAATAACCGTTTTGGTATATAGTTTAAGAGAATTTGGGAAACCTCTTACATAAATAACCCTAATGATAGTAAGAGAATATTTTTACCAACATAACATGATGTTAATATTAAATATTATTTCTTCAAATTGGTTATTAATATTCCTTTAATATGATACATTTCCATATTCAAACATTTTACATCACCATTTAATAACAAGGGGAATATGAATCAATATAAGTGTGCGAGGAAATGTTTATTATTTCTTAATAGAATGATTGAAAATAGGATGTATTCTATAAAAATATGATGACAACAATGTTATGAAGATATAATCACTATTTCTATAAATATTTCAAAATAATTCATAGGAAATAATTCGTCGATCCTAAATCATTAAATATGAATATTGATTTAACAAATAAAATATTTATATAAATCAATAATCATGATCTGTGATATAAATATCGTGATAAAAAGGAATCATTAAAAATCTATAACTAAGATAAGTAAAATGTATTAATATCATGGGAAATAATCCCATAACCCATTTTTTCACATTCCAAAAATAAAAAGATCCTTGTAATTCCAAAGGATGACACCTAAAAAATCCAACCATTATCCTATAGACCATGAACATTACTAAATGAATTTGAGCAAAATCATAGCAAACCCATCATGTAACCAATATTGGGATAACCCATTTTTATTGAGTTATAATGGGGCTTAACCCATAACATAATTTGAACGAGTATCGCCCATTCAACATAAATAATGTTTTTTGTATCATAATGAATAGAACATTTTGAATCATTTACTACTAAACAAAAGTATTATTAAATATTCATCCATACAATGATTAATCCAAACAAAAGAAATCATTACCAGGTCAATATCATTATCCAAATATATAAATAATACAAATGATACAATTATAACCTATCACCATGTGAATGTATATTAAATAATGGGTTGTTGATGTTGATGTATAGAATTTCTTTTAATTGGTCATTAAAAACAATTAGAAAAAAATGTTCATAAAATATTGAAAATTACATTTAAAAAATGTAAATTTAGCAAATATTTTTCAAATAATTTTCATTGAAAGTAACCGGGGAAAATAATAATGTAGTCTTCAATGAGAATAACGAAAATGAATATGGAAAATTCATTTCATGTCAATTTTGCTTAAAATAATAATTTTATTATTAATTTTGTAATATTTTTCAAATGTGACAAAAATAGAAAATGTTAAAAATTTAGTTTTTAAAACATTTCAATATAAAGTAAAATATCATTTAAAATAAATTTAGATACGATTTGTTTTTGTAAAATAAAATTCTTGATTTATTTAATAATATTGATTTGGAAGGGAAATATTCCGATTATAAAATTGGATGGATAATTGGTATCATTCACAAATAAGTTTTTTTATGTTTCATTAAAAAATATATGATAGAATAGAAATTATAAATATATAAAAAAAATTTCCATTGTATTAAAAAAATTGTTTTGTTTAATAAAATAATATCATGCGATCTTCTTAATAGTTTCCATAGAATTAAAAAATAATGAATAAAAAAAGAAATTATAATATAAACACATTTCCACATTTATATCATTTCAATCATATAGCGAAAAAAATAATCACATAAAAATAAGCAGTAATTATATTTAATATAACTAGATTAATGATATAATATGTTAATGGTAGTTTATATAAATACAATAGAATAACATAGGTTAATATCACAAATATATGCCTTAAGTAATGTGATTTGGAGAAGAAATCCCCTTATAATGATTAAAGCATTGGATAAGGAATTAATTAATGGGTTAATTATGTGTTTAAAATTTAAATCAACAGTTTTTTAATTATAGAATTAAAAATTATAGATAAATTCACACATTATCATTTCATAACATTGGAAATGAAAATGTTTTAAAATTAAAAATAATAAATTTCGTAATGAAACCCTTTTCCACATTGTGACATTCAATTAAAATCACAATTAATGAGATATTTTAAATTGAAACATGATATTAAATGATGTATGAAGGATATGATATAAAATTTTAAAGGGATGGTATAAAGAACATACTATAGAAACTAGGTTCATAATAGTACAATATTCCACAATGAGAGTAAATTAAAGGAAAATACCATACCTAAAGTCCATATATGTTATGTATACCTTTTTAACCATATATAATAAACATATATCCATAATTTCATTTACATAAAAAAATTTATATGATAAATCACTTATCTACTATCCACTGATATCATTTATTTGTATGGTATAATTATTTACTTATTGTTTTACATCCATGTCAGAAACATTGAGGAAGTTTGGTTAATCATCTTTGAAACATCTACAGAGTGTTAACTATGGTAAAAGTGTTCATTACTTCATCATCTCAAAAGAATACTATTTTTAATATACATTATTATTTTTTATAAAATCATAAAATATGGAAATGAAAAATAACTTTGTTACTATACTGAAAATTGTAGTCCATACAGACACATGTGTATCATTTGAATTTTGCAGTGATCATTATGGAAAAGCGTATTTATAATTTTACATTTCCATAATTATCAAAATATAATTTATTTAATTATGCATATATACATATATATCATTTAATACATGTGATGATGATAAATTAATCATTTCAATTTTTGGAGGTGGTAGTCCAAACATAAACAAGAATGATATTATCCATTTTCAGTGAATGGAATGGTTATAAATCAAATTATATTTTGTATTATAAATATGATAAAAATTTCATAATGAATAATAAATAACAAATATGAATATTTATCTTTCTCTTTTACATTTACTCATTTGTCTTATTTTCAATACACATTGGTTGCATCATTTCTTTGGTGCATTTGGGTGTAATGTGGAACATTTTTAGGGTTTTGGGAAATGCACAATTGGAGCTCGGTTTGAAAAAACCATGATTCCTTCAGTAACATATTTTTGAACCCTAGATATATAGGTACTACATTTTTGGAAAATGATTTTTCAAATTTTAAACCCTATTAGAGTGAACCCTGTAGCTCTACAAGAGTGGTTCACTATTAGGGTGAAGAGTTTGAATAAAATTTACCCTCCCGAAGAAACTATGAATGATGGATTTAATCTTGTTAAAGTTGTTTTTCACAATTAACAAAACCCTAGAAAATAACCAAAATCTATCTAAATATTACCTCCTGGTTTTTTGTTATCTTTTTTAGAGGCTCCCGAAAAGATTCTATGTGCTCCCAAACTCGATTAATAGAGAACTGATGCTCTGTCTGATAGATATGCACCTCTCCTGGTAAGAGATCTCATACTGATTGGTTTTATATATATCTTTATTATTTATCTCATATATTAGGAGATTTTATCCTCCATTGGTAATGGATCTAGGCAATTATTTGTATATATGTAATTTTATTGGTCATGGGTCATGTTTTGGAACTAGATCTCATTCTTTGAGGTCTAATTTAATGTTCCTCTTCAAATTGGGGATTTAGCATGGAGAGCATTCATTGATGATGTTGAGTTCGGTTGTCTAAATTCATAATCACATATTTATTAATTAATTATATGCCTGTAATTATTATATTTAAATTTCTATGATTGGGAATTTCCATCAGAGATTGAATTAAAAAATTAAATTCTCTTTCGTTAATGAATTGGGTTGTTATCGGGTAAATTGAAATTGGATGAATTTTTTATCATGAAATTTATTAATGTATGGGAATTTTTTATTGAATAAATATTGTGATATTAAATTTTTTGATAACGGGTATAATGGAATCTTTGTTTTAACCTTGAATGGTTAATGGTTTATGTGATACCATGATGAAAAATTCTTCAATGTTGAAATGTTAATATAAATTCATAAGAATTGAAGTGTTGACAAATGTTTACATTTATAATTGAATTGGAATACTATGATAGTAACTTTTTATAAGATTATTAACACTAATTGACCATGTTAAATGTGATAAATATGATTTATTGAGAAATGCGGTGTCATAAAGAGACTGATGATCCAAATACCTAAGAGGATCTAGAAATGAAATTCTAGACCCAAATTATTCAGTCTCAATATTATTGCATGATACAAGGAATGTTGATAAAATTACCCATGGGGTGTGGGATAGGGACTAATGCTCCCAATATGCATGGGGTGATAAACATGAAATTCTATTCCCATGATGTTGGAATTTGACACTGGTTCCAAATTTCAATTATATATGATGAGATTAAATGAATAATATACATAATGTGATAATGAATTTTGATTCACTATGTGACATGTGAAAACATATGTGGACATTTCAATCTCTATCATGGGCCGATGTAGGTATTGATGGGTTTGGTATCTTTATGACCCCCAATATATTATATTGTTAATTAAAGAATAACGAAATGTGATCAATGTTTACCTTACACCTTTATATTTTTCATTATATAACCATATATATTTTTAATTACTTGATATAATTTCAGAAGCAATTAGTTGTGTCATACTAATATATACTCACACCCTACTTGTGTTTTCGTATCGGCACCATAATAGAATTCCTATTTTTGTTATAGTCTTAAGAGAGGATCCATATATTGGATGCCTATGTTTGGATGGATCATGGATGAGGGACTTAATTTGCTTTCAGGACCCTCTTGGGATTGTCACTATGCATTTTATTGGTTTTTCATTTGAATTGTGTTACTTATTTGTCCTGACATATCAACTATTTTTCATTGTATTCCTATTTTCATCATTTTGTTATACAATTTTTTTCTATTTATTTGTTATACCATTTGGTTATTTATATTTAGTTCAACTTTTTTTCTTCCTTGATAAGGATGGTATAGTCTCCCTTTCTTTATATAATATACCCTATCATGTATTTTTAGCCTTTGGTCTACATGAAAGAGAAAAAAATATCACATAACTGGCTATCATGGGGGACTAGTATAGGTCACCCATGTCGTGATGTCATAATGTTTTATCAATGGACATTTATTTTATATTCATTTATCATTTTATTTGGGAATGGTAGTTAGGTTTCTATGAAGAGTAAAGCCTTGGACATGATATATAATGACCCATAAAATAGATACGTTGTTATTACATCAATATTGAAGAATACTTATAACATCATATGAAAAAACCATGGTAGGACCGTATAGGTATAGTGTCTTTAGAAACTGGGAAACATAAACAACTGGTTCATAAATCATCTACATTGTCTCCCACTTATTTCATCATATCTGGAGTCCCTTTGTGGAATATCCTACTAAATACCCTTCTTCCAGACCTGGGGAAAATAAAACATACAAAAGGGTGAGCTTATATGCTCAGTAAGGGTAAACAATAGAAATATCAATCATATCATATTTATATGAACATTACATTTTGAATATCGTAACCTGCAAACGAGATCATAATATCATAACATGGGATAATTCATAGTAGTGAAATTTAATACCAATAATTTTAACTTAAAACATGAAAAAATTTTGTAATACACACATAATCATAGAGAATCATTTCATTTTAGTGAAGACTCATTTTCAAGACTATCATAGCGGACAAAGTACATTACTGAACTGAGTTCACTCCTCGGTCCAGTCCTGTTCCATTGAACTAGATTAACATGTCATTGTAGCCATGTCTATCTCATGAGATATAAATCATTACCCAATTCATTGGAGTGAAATATATGTCCCTCCCATCCAATAATGAAACCATTCTTATGTGTTCCACTAAATCATAAATCATACATCACAGCATAACCGATGTAATAAAAATGGGATTCTTAAACATCATGACATCATAAAAAAATCATATAAGACAAAGGAATTAATAAAAATAAATCCATCACAACATAATCAAATCAATTTAATAATAGTAATATAAACAGAACCCTAAATTATATTAGATGGAAAATAATTTTGATAACACACTTGAACTCTATTCTTGAGGAAAATATCCTTTCTACTTCAAAAACATCTTTCCATTCTTATCATGTCATTACATTTTAAAGTAAAAAAAGTTTATTAAAAATTAAAATTAAAATTTTTATAGGAAGCTTCATGGAAATAATGTTCTATGGAATCATAAAAATACCGTCATTTCGTATAAGTTAAAAAAGGCATTCTTATTGTACTTTGTCCGAAAAAGTAAAAAATTATATCGTTTGGAAAATGAATAAAGATTCCTTTCATATCTTTAACTAAAAATTACCCAGTAGGTAAAATTGGATTTAAACAACTGTATATGGATATAAATAATATTTCATATTGAGGAAACATGGATCTGGATGATAAATACTCCCCAGTAAATTCAAAAGTATAAACAATCTTGGATAAAATTGAGATTGAAAGATTTTCCCTTACCTTAGGTCCGATAAGCTTCTTACTTATCCTAAAATACTGTATAATGATTTTAATAATGTTATTAACTTATTAACGAATCAAATTCATTGTTATGATATCATATATGTTCGTATTCTTATCTTTTTATTAGTAATATTTCATTGCTACTTGTTATTCGGGTGTTCATTGCATTATGTTCTTACGCATGTCTTGTTGAATAAATTCTTATTCCTATTTTTCGGTTATAGATACCTTATTTACATAATTTTATTACAGTGATATATATCATATTTATTCATTCAATTCATTTATATAATCTTTATTCAATGAAGATCATGTAGAAAGAGTCACATCACATCGTGGAGACGGTATGCCGTACGTATGCACGAGTGATTATAACATTCCCATAACTCTTGAATGGTATTGTAGTGGAAGATGGAATGTCTCAAAATTAGAATTGTGTTATAATAATCATATATATTTTTTCTTTACACCATTATAACCATCTGTGTAAGGTGGTGGTGGAAAACAGATTACACCACGATGTGGAGACGGTATTTCATACGTACGCACGCGCGGTGATTTCATTTTACTTAGGGTGGATAGAAAGGTAAATAGGATTGTTTATTATTTAATATAACATACCAGAAATGAGTGATACTGATTTTATTAATTTATGATGAAACATATAATGAAGAAGAAGTATAAGAAAAAATAAAATGGAATGAATCCGTAAAGGATATTAAGTCTTCTTTGATGTGCGTCTTCGTAACCTCATCGTAGGGCACTAAAGATCGACCTTGAAGATAAACATGACCTCTAAGATGTTTCTAGGGAAGTGTAGAAGAGAAATTGGCAGGTTTTGGCTGATCTTGAATCCTCATTGTGGTGTGAGTAGGAGACAGAGGAGGTTCCCTTTTATAAGGGATGAGTGGGGCACCATTGGAATTATAAGAAATATAAATTTATAATAAATTCCAACCCCCTATAAAAACCTCAAAAAATGACTCAATTGAAATATGAGTTGAGATATGGTTTTAATCTCATCACCCAAAAATTTTTAGACATGTTGTGAATTTATTTTAAACCGTATCAAATTGATTTATCCTTATTTAATCTATTTAATTTAATTTGTGGTAATAATATTCTAAATTTTAAATTATTATAAATAATTTCTTATGTTCTGTGATTTATCCATAATTATATAATTTATGAATTTTTAGACCATATAAATATAATTTTAATATTTTTAATTTTTTTTTTAATCAATTTTATAATATGTTATTTTTATAAAATAACAATAGTGTCAATTTTGACAGTATTCATTAATTTGAATTTAAATAAAATATACAGAGAATATATGTCTGAACTAAAATATTTAATAGATTCATATCATGTTATATTTTTCTATAAAATTAGTGGATCACATTAAATAGTTAATATAATATTTATTTTAATACGTTTAGAATCATTTATTTGATAATTCTATCAATACAAAAATTTCAACATCACTATTCTGTCATAATTAATGATAATTATTTAATCCCTAAAATTTTTTAAATAAATTAACCTGATGTAGATAATTTTATTATAATTATGGATACTATTCATGTTCGAGGTTTCAAGAATTTTATCACTAAATTAACATTATTATACTTATAAGATTTGAGAGAGTGACATGTTTTCACATTCTTTGGATTTAAAAATAATTAAATTATTTTAATGGTCCAAAGTCAATAAAATTCATTTATTCTTACCCTTAGGATATAATGGTCGTCTTTTAATCATCAAATAGAATTTTGGAAGGTGTTAGGATAATTTTATAATCTTATTTTTACACTTAATTACTCGATTTACCTTTAACTGCAGTAAATAAAAATTACCGTAGTTACTATTCATAATATCAAAAAAAGTAACCTATTATCATAATTTCAACCCACTGAATCAAAATATGGAATACATTTTTTAAAATTCAAAACACATAAGTTGCAGTAATTAATTTAAAAATAATCCCATTGTTAAGAAAACAGGTTTTAAAAGTTAAAACATTACCAAAGATTGAAATGTTTTTACCTATGAATTCAATGTAAAATTAATGGTAATGACATAAATTATATTAAATTGTAAAAATATATTACATTTATACTTCAAAACCATTTAATATTATAATTTAACCATATAAATTATTACAATGAAAAAAGTTGTTTTTAATTTAAATATAGCATGTTATTACTATTCATTAAAATATGGAAGTTATTAAAATAATATGAAAATTTTATCCAATGTAAATTTTTATATCTTGATTCCAAAGAATAATTGCATTTTTTCAAATTGAACTTATAAACATGTCAAAAACTAGATTTAAAGTTGGTGTTCCATCAAAATGCAGCAAAACTGCATTTTTTTTAAAATATTATTTTACCCGAAAAATTTATTTTATTCACATACATTGTTTTAGAAAATGTGTAAGATGAATAATAATGTTAGAAAATTCAAAATGTAGTTAATAATATTCATAACAGCTACTTCATAATAATATTATAACAATATATCCTTGTTTAGTGAAACTTGATATTACGTACAAGACATGTTATCGAAAAAGGTTGCTCTTGCAAATAACGCTAACCAAGATAGTTGTGTGTGTAGTGAAAGATTACTTTTATGTTGTGTATAACATAAGACATAAAAAAATATTTCTCATAAAATATTAGGGTGTTACATTCTACCCCCCATAAAATGAATTTTTCCATCGAAATTCGTCACTTCGTAACAAACAGATGAGGATACCTCTCCCTCATCATATCCTCAAGATCCCACGTAGCTTCTTCTAATTGGTGGTTCCTCAATCAAACTTTCATGAAGCGAGTGGTCTTGTTCCTTAGAACATTTTCGCTACGATCCAAAATCTCTATCGGATGATCTTCATAAGAAAGATCTTTATCCAGTGGTATAACTTCTGAGCTCAGTACATTTGAAGGATCAGGTATGTACATTCTCAGGAGAGATACATGGAACACATCGTGAACTTGAGAGAGATTCGGTGGAAGAGCCAATAGATAAGCTACCTTCCTGACATGATCCATTATTTCAAAAGGACCAATATACCTATGGCTCAACTTGGCCTTCTTTCCAAATCTCATTACTCTCTACCAAGTAGATATTCGTAAGAACACATTATCACCCACTTCAAACTCTAGGTATTTTCTTCGATTATCATCTTAACTTTTTTGTCGACTCAGATCTGTTCCTATGTGTTGTTGAGAAAATATGACCTTTTCTTCCCTCTCATCAACAAGATCAGGTCCTAATAGTTTTCATTCCCCAAATTCATCCTAGAAAGTTGGAGTTTGGAATTTCTTTCCATAGAGTGCTTCATAAGGATCCATCTGAATATTGCAGTGAAAGCTATTATTATAAGAAAATTTCACCAAAGGTAGGTGTTGATCCCATCCACCTTTGAAATCCATAGAGCAATCTATCATCATGTCTTCTAGAGTTTGAATTGTCCTCTCAGACTGACCGTCTGTCTAAGGATGATAAGAAGGGCTGAAACTCAACTCTATATCTAGAGTATGCTAAAGACTTCGCCAAAAACATCGAGGTAAACCTCGGATCCTGATCAGATATAATGGAAAGTGGTACTCCATGCAATTTTACCACTTCCTTTACATATATCCTGGAAATCTGATCTAGAGAGAAATATTCTCTAATTGAAATGAAGTGTGCCAACTTCGTAAGACGATCAACTATGACCGAGATAGCATTATAGCATTTGGATATTCTAGGAAGTCCGGGGACACAGTCCATAGTGATGTGTTCCCATTTCCATCCGGGTATGGGTAATGGTTGTAACATATCCTTAGAAATATGCCTCTCAGCTTTAAATTTATGACAAACAAAGCATCAAGAGACATATTCATCAACATCTATTTTCATGTCGTCCCACCAGAAGTAATCTTTCAAGACCCTATTCATCTTCGTGCTTCTAGGATGAATAGATAATGATGAACTATGTGCCTCATCCAACTTCTCCTTCTTTAATTCTGGGATTGGAGGAACAAAAACCCGATTCCTGAAGCTTATTATTTCATTACAGTCAATGTGAAATTCAAGAACATTTCTCACATTCTTTTGTAACTCTACATCTTCTTTATGTGCCTCTTTAATCATCATATGTATATATGGTTGAACATTCATTTGAGAAATATAAGATTTTCCCCTTTCATTATGAATCCAAGATCCATCATTGGTATATCCATAAATATTGGCTCTTTTCTGATCCTCATCATCGATAAGATAGCATGGTCTTGTAGACTTAATGCATCTGCCTCCCTGTTTTCTTTCCCAAGGTGATAATGAATTGAGCAGTCGTAATCCTTAATCAACTCCAACCATCTTATTTGGTACATATTGAGCTCATTTTGTGTGGAAATATACATTAAACTTTTGTGATCAGTATAAATATCACGCCTTTCACCATAAATGCAATTCCTCCAAATAATTAATGCAAGGATTACTAAATCTAACTCTAAATCATTAGTTGGGTAATTTTTCTCATGGATTTTCAGCTGTCGTGAGTCATAAGCTCTCACTATATCATTTTTCATGAGAACACACCACAATCCCTTCTTCGATGCATCACAGTAGATCAAAAATATTTCTCCACTACAAGGCAGTGTGATAACAGGTGCACTGGATATCCTTTGTTTTAACTCCTTGATATTTTCTTCACACTCTTTGGTACAAATGAACTTAACTATTTTTTGTGCCATCCGGGTGAATGGATTAGATAACCTTGAAAAATCTTTCACAAAACGTCGATAATATCCAGCCATGCCAAGAAAACTTCTTATCTCATTTGCTGTTTTTGTTCTCAACCATCTTTCGATAACCTCTGTTTCTATTGGATCCAATGATATCCCATCTTTTCACATTATGTGACCCAAAAATTAAACTTTTTAAATCCCAAATTCACAGTTGGAAAATTTGGCATAATTATTCTCCTTTCTAAGAGAATTTCATACAATTCTCAAGTGATCTTCATGTTCTTTGTTTCTTTTTGAATAGAAAAGAATATCGTCTATAAAGACTATCACAATCTGATCAAGATAGTCTCTAAACACTCTATTCAGCAGATCCATGAAGACAGAAGGAGCATTAGTAAGACCAAATGGAATCACTATAAATTCAAAGTATCCATACCTTGTACGGAAAGCCATTTTTGGTATATCCTCTGTTTTACCCTTAATTTATGATACCAATAATGAAGATCAATATTGGAAAAGTATTGAGCTCCGCATTGTTGGTCAAATAAGTAATCAATGTGCGGGAGAGGATATTTTTTCTTGATAGTGATCTTGTTATGTTTTCGATAATCAATGCAGAGTCTCACTGATCCAACTTTCTTCTTAACAAACAGAACATGTGCTCCCCAAGGTGACGCACTAGGGATTATGCATCCCTTATCAAGATTCTCTTGGAGTTTCTTCTTCAATTCATGCAACTAAATTGGATCCCTTCTATAAGATGTCTTTGAAATTGGCATAGCACCCAGTATGAGTTCTATTGAAAACTCAACTTCATGATTTGGGGGAAGACCTAGAAATTATTTTGGAAAGACATCATCAAACTCCCATACAATGGGAAAATTCTTAATCGTGAGTTTCCCTCCCACCATTTGAGATAAATAACCTTCATTTTTTTGTAATCAAGACCCATAAGATGGAAGAAATTTCCACTGGAATGTTATATTAATATTTGCATCGATAGATGTTCATAGATTGATCAGGAATACGAAATGTGACTTTCCTTATTTTGTAGTCTATATGATCTCCATATAAGGAAATCCAATCCATGCCAAGAATCACATAAAATTACACTATTGGAAGGATCAAAATATTTGCAGGAAGCACTTTCCAACAAACGTCAATTAGAGAAAAAAATTAAACTTTTGATGTAATTGTGGTTCCATTAGGAGTTGTCACAACTAAATTAACATCTAATTGATGAAGTAGTACGGTGATAACCTTAGAAAATTCTTCATAAATAAAAGAGTGGGTGGATGTAGAATCAAATAAAACATTTTCTACATAAGAGTGGATTGTAAGTGTACCTTTCACCGCTTCATTATCGTACTCCACATCGCCAATATAAATTGCATGTGGCTTTCCATTGTCTTTGGCCTTATGATTTTTTTAACATAGATAATCATCAACAACCCATAGATTAGAGCATTGAATAGAAAAATGACCCATTTCCTTGAACATGTAACATTGAACTGTAGGAGGTGCATTTTGTGTAGCCTTTTCTTTTTTCACATCATTACACATCTTCTTCCCAGTATTTTGACATTCAAATGCTCGATGACATTATTTTCCACATTTGAAACATTTACTTGTTCCTTTATGAAAATTCCTTCAATGTTTATTTCCACGCATTCAGAATAAGGGAAAACTCATCTTCGTTTTAGTGTGGTCTTTATATTTCACTTTGAATTCCATTTTCCTCTTCATATCAATCCCATATGACTGATGGCTTACTATAATATCTAACTAAACCTTGAGAGAACATCGAACAATTTCCTCGTATCTATTGAAGTCTCTTATGGATAATGCCCTTCGATGACTTGGTTTTAAGCCACTAATGAATCAATCGATCTAACTCTCAGGTTAGATAATAATTCTGGAAGCGTACTTTGCAAGTATTATAAAATTTTCTTCGTAGGTACCAACTGATTCATCATCCTTTTGATTCAGTTCAAGAAACTAATTCTCAATAGTTGATCGAATAATATGATGAAAGTACTTATTGAAAAGTATGTTCATGGACTCATCCCATTCCATGGACTAAATTTCATAGCTTTGCCTCTTATTATTGATAAGATTCCACCATTGATCAGCTTCACCTTCCAAATGATACACTGCTAAGATGACTTTATCATGTTCAGAACATTGTAGAACTAAAAATATATTTTTAGTGTAATTAATCCATTGTTCAGCCACTAATGTATCAGAAGACCCTCTGAATGAAGTTGGATGCAGCCTCATTAAGGATTGAACAGAATGTAGCTCCTTCCTTTTCTCGTTTGGAAGTCCTACATGATTCATAGCTTCAGAAAGTTGTGTGAGCATGGCTACAAGATTTTTCATTCGGCCTCCCATATTGTTTTGTTGCTCAGGGGGACAATCATTGCATTGTCTTTCACATTCAGCATTAACGCGGTTCCTTCGGGTTCCAGCCATTGACTAAAACTAAGAAGCATAGTGTGAGAAACACTAATTACAATATGAAAACCACATAATCCGTAATAAAATTTCACACATTAGGTATTATCAAAGGTTATTCGTGGACATTTCTAAAATACTAAGATTATGTTCTACACTTAGAAATGTCCTTAGGGTTCTTACTAAGGCATTCACATCCTAGTTTCCAAAGGTCAACTATATAATTCCTCTAATACCAACTATAATGAACCATACGTTAGATACGTGGTTATTACTTCATAATTAAATCATAAAAATTACAACATATAAAAAACCATGGTTGGACCATATAGGTATAGTTTCTTTAGAAACTTAAAAACATAAACAACTAGGACATAAATCATCTACATTTCTCCTGCTTATTTCATCATATGTAGAGTATTTTTTCAGAATATCTTACTTAATACCCTTTTTCCTGACCTGTGAAAAAGAAAACATACAAAAGAGTGATCTCAAATGCTTACTAAGTGTAAAAAAAGAAATATCAATCATATCATATTCAAAAGAACATAAAATTTTGAATATATTAACCTACAAAAGATATCATAATATCATAATATGGGATACATCATAGTAGTGAAATGTAATCCAAATAATCATAACATAATTCATGAAACTTTTTGGCATACACACCTAATCATATAAAATTATATCATTTTAGTCAAGACTCATTTCCAAGACTATCATTGCGGGCAATGTCCATTACTGAACCAAGTTCAATCCTCGTTCCGGTCCGGTATCACTGAACCAGATTAACCTTCTGTTCCAGCCATGTCTATCTCGGGAGATATAAATCTTTACCCAATTCAATAGAAGGAGATATAGGTCCCACCCATATCATAAGGAAAACATTCTTATGTGTGCCACAAAATCATAAATCATACATCATAGCATAACCCGTGTAATAAAAATGGAATTCCTAAACATTGTGAGATCATAAAACAATTAATATAAGATACATTACTTCATAAAAATAATTCCATCACAACATAATCAAATCAATGTTATAATTATGATAGAAATAGAACCATATATTATCTTATATGGAAAATAATTTTGATAAAACATTTGAACTCCATTCTAGAGTAAAATTTCTTGTCTACTTCAAAAACATTTTCCATTCATAACATGTCATAAAATTTTAAACTAAAAGAAGATAGTTAAAAATAAACTTGAAAATTTGTAAAGGAAGCATCATGGAAATAATGTTCTATGGAATCATAAAAATCGATTCATGTCGTATAAGTTAAAAAATAAATTCTTCTCGTACTTTTGCTGAGAAAGTCAAAAAGTATCTCATTCTGAAAATGACAAAATATTCCTAACATATCTTTTACTAAAAATTCAGAAATATGTAAAATTGGATTTAAAAAATTATACGAGGATAGATATAATATTACATATTGAGGAAACATAGATGTGGATGACAAATATTCCCCAGTAAATTCTAAAGTATAAACAATCTCAGATAAAAATGAGATTTCGAGATTTTCCCTTACATTAGGTCTGATATGCTTCGTACATATCCGAACCACCGGTATAATGATTTAAATAATGTTATTGAAATATTAAATAATCATATTAATTGTTATGATATCTTACATGGTCATTTTCTTATCTTCTTATCAGCAATATTCCATTGCTACTTGTTATTCAGGTGATCATTTCTTTATGTTCTTACGCATGTCTTGTCGAATAAATTCTTATTCCTCTTTTTAGATTATAGATACCTTATTTACAGAATTTTATTACTATAATAAATATCATATTTATTCATTAAATTCATTTATATAATCATTATTCAATGAAGAACTTGTATAATGAGTCGCATCACATCGTGGAGACGGTAGGCCGTACGTACGCACGAGCGATGATATCATTCCCATAACTGTTGAATGGTATTGGAGTGGAAGATGTTGGATGGAAATCATTTTTTTTAATTTTCAAAAAGTCGGTTATGGGTAATCGGTAACCATACAACCAAACACCAAAATACATCAACTGCTGGTGTAGTAAAACCCTAAACTTTCCAGATACAAATCAAAATTCCAAATTCCAAATTCAAACATCAAGCGAACCACGTGTCCTCCTCGAGCCGCACCACCACCTCGAGTTGTGTGTCATCGTGTAACCCCATCATCGCCTCTGATCAGGTCTTCGGCGAGACAAGCTGGCCCTGCCACCATCTTCTCCGACCTTCTGAATAGTCCACACCTCAAACAACATCACCGCATGAATCCACACCATCAGTGCCTCTGTTGATGTTGCAGGAGACACATCAGGGATCAACAAGGAAGAAAATCCAGAATCCACCCCCATCACAAACATAACATCACAGATGACCGTGAAAACATTCCTTTGAGAACCCAAAATAACCTAAGCAACAGAAAAGACATTCCTTTGAGAACAGAAATCTACCAAAACAACGACAACAACATGTCTACACAAATCAAAAATAACTAAAACTGCTACAATACCAGGCCTCCGCAAACCCAAAACAACCCCAGCAGATTTCACCTCCTCTTAGGGCACTAAAGTTGGTGTTTGAAGAAGACCATGACCTATAGAATGTTTCTATGGAAGTGGAGAAGAGAAATTGTCAGTTTTTGGCCACGATTGAAGGCTCAAAGTGGTGTGAGGAGGAGAGAGAAGAGGTGCCCCTTTGTAAGGAAGGAGATGGAAACCTTTAGAATTATAAGAAATATTAATTTATAATAAATTCCATCCCCAAAATAAAAACCTCAAAAAATGACCCTATTAGAATATGAGATGAGATAGGGTTGTAATATCATCAAAACAATAAAGTTAAGATATGTTGTTAATTTATTTTAAACCTTATCAAATTGGTTTATCCTTATTTAATATATTTAATTTTATTTGTGGTAATAAAATTATAAATTTTAAATTGATATAAATAATTAATTATGTGCTGTGATTGATCCATAATTAGACACATTATGACATTTTAGACCCTATAAATTAAAATTTATAATTTTTAAACATTTTTTTATTTTTAATCAATTTTATAATATGTTATATTTATAAAATAACAATAGTTTCAATTTTTACACTATTCATTTATTTGAATTTAAATACAATATACACAGAAGATATGTTCAAACTAAAATATTTAATAGATTCATAACACGTCATATTTATCTTGAAAATTATTGGACCACATTAAATAGTTTATATAATATTTATTTTAATAATTTTAAATCTTTTATTTGATAATTTAATCAATAAAATAATTTCCACATCACTATTGTGTCATAATTAATGATAATTAATTAATCCATAAAAATTTAAAATAAATTCACATGATGTAGATAATTTTATTACATTTCTAGAGACTAATCATGTTCTATGTTTCATGATGTTTATCACTAAAATAAAATTATTATACTTATGAGATTTAAGAGAGTGACATGTTGTGACTTTCTTTGGTTTTAATAATAATTAAATTATTTTAATGGTCAAAAGTCCATAAAATGAATTCATTCCGGGCCTTTGGTGATAAGGGTCGACTTTTAATTATCCAATAGAATTTTTTCAGGTGTTAGAGTAATTTTATAATCTTATTTTTACCCTTAATTACCTGATTTACCTTTAACGGTAGTAAATAAAAATTATCGTAGTTACTAATCATAATATCCAAAAAAATAAAAGTAAACTATTAACATAATGGGTACCCACTTAATTCAAATATGGAATCCATTTTTTTAAATTCAAAACATAGAACTTTCAGTAATTAATTTAAAATTAATACTGTTGTTAAGAAAACGGGTTTTAAAAGTTAAAACATTGGCAAAGATTGAAATGTTTTTACATATAAATTCAATGTAAAATTAATGGTAATGACATACATTATATTAAATTGTAAAAATATGTTCTATTTATTCTTTAAAACCATTAAATATTATATTTTAACCATATAAATTATTGCGATAAAAAACTGTTTTTAATTAAAATATATCGTGTTTTTACTATTCATTAAAATATGGAAGTTATTAGAATAATATGAAAAATTTATCCGAAGTAATTTTTTATATCCTGATTCCGTAGAAGAATTTTATTTTGTATAATTTAACTTATAAATATGTAAAAAAATAGATTTAATGATGGTGCGCCATCAAAAGGCTGCAAAACGGAATTTTTTTTAAAAAAAACTTATTTTACATGAAAAATTTATTTTGTTCACAGACCATGTTTTAAACAATTTGTAAGATGAATTATAATTTTATAAAATTCAAAATGTAGTTAATAATATTCATAATGGCTAGTCCATAATAATATTATAACAATATATCGTTGTTTAGTGAATCTTAATATAGCGTTCAACACACGCTATCAAGGAACGTTGCTCTTGTGTATAACGCAAGCCAAGCTAGTTTTGTGTGTAGTAACAGATTCCTTTGATGTTACGTATAACATAATACGTAAAAAACAATATTTCTAATAGAATATCAGGTTGTTTCATGATCTCATGCATTGTTTCATATAAAACATTTGAGGGAGAAAACAATGAACTCGTGGGTTGATTTTTTTATTGATGTGTGTTTTTAAAATTTGATATTATTTCACATAGATTGATGATTTTGTGGGTTATGTGAATATTGTTTCTCTGAATTTCTATGATTTATCACATGTCCTTGTATGGAATGAAATGATTTTATGAATTCAAATAAAATAATGTGTTGGATAAATTGTTGAAGTTAAAATGTATTTCATTTCATGTGTATTTGAACTGAAAATGGTGCCTAGTATTAATGTGGGAATTTTAAATTGATGAAAAATGTGGAATATGGGTTTCTAATTAGAATCATGAGTTATGTAAATGTGTTTAACATTTTTAACAATGACCTCATAGTGGGAGGGTTAAGGGTAGGGATAATGCCTATGTTTAAAATATATGGAGGGGATTAGAAAAACAATATATATAAATTTCTATGAATACAAAAATTCATTAATTCTATGTATATGGGGTTTCAGATAGGTGTTTGGAATTATCAAGATATGCCTCCATAAGGATGATTATTGAAAGGATGGTATGGGGACCTGGTTAAAGATGACCCCCCTCTATTGTAACATTAGAATTAGATAGTTTATAGTGAGGAATATATAGATAATTTGGATGTGAACTTTTCACGGATTAAATAGTTAATTGAATGATACACACGGATGGTTTTGAAGAGCATGTTTGACCTGAAATGGAAATTTCACTTGCAGCACACTCATTAAATTTTCTTGAGTGGGAATACATGATATGTATGAGTTCTCGAATGAGTCTAAATAGGTGATACGTGACAACATAAAGACACCTCTTGAGATGATAGTCATGATGGAAGCTTATATGTTGCAAGGATTAGTGATACGACTGTTGGACATCCAGATACAAGATGTACGAAAAATAATACATAGAATTAATGGACTTATATGATTATATGTAATCATATATTATGGAGATGATATAGGGGTTTTTATACATGATGGACTATTTTATTCATTTTACCCACATGTTGAGCTTTTATTTATTGCATGCATGTGATGAGACATCTAAAATAAAAAAATTCCATGTTGTGAGTAAATCTATGCTTTTGTGTCAGGTTAACATCTTTTAGCTGAATTAGTCTTCTGAGGTAGTGTATTAGCCACTCATTTATGATTAGAAGATGAAGGAGGCTTTCAGTGTAGTAATATAAGATTTTAAAGGATGATAGGAGGTACGCATTACATGAGCATGAAGCCTCTAAATGAGAATATTGACCAATGTATTAATGTGTAGAGTTTCTAATGGGATGGATTAGTTACAAAGGATCAAAATTGGGTCCCCCACCTATGTGGTTGGTTGGGATAATTTCGTTGGCATTATCCCCAACCACTGGTCAGGTGCTGATCTAGCTATATGAGGGGACATATGTAGAAGGTTTTAATAAAATGATGGCATATGGGTATTAAAGTAGTATATTAGAAGAAATAGAGTAATATAGAGGGTCTTATATATTATATAATTTTGGAGTTGGAGCACTAATAGAAGTTGTCATTGTGATATGGGACATGGTGATTCTGTGGAAAAAGTGCCTTTATCACCAGAGTGGTGTAGCTCAGGGGGGTTGGACTACATCATAGGGAAGAGCGGAAAGACATTTTCATGAAGTTCATCCTAAACACGTGGATAATGAGGTTGGACAATAAAAAACTATTAGTACTATTACTATAGCTTCTATGAATCCCATTGTTTTATTTAATATTGGTTCCTCTCATTCTATTACATATACAAATACTATGAATTCTTTTATTCATGAAATGGTGTTTTTCAGTGATTTTATCAAAATTGATACACCATTAGGGGTATGGTAAAGATACTTATATTTGTTCAAATGGTGTTCTATCATGATTTGGACAACCATTTTCTTTGAGATTGTTACATTAGTGATATGTCATGCATTGACTTTATCTTGAGGATGGACCTGTTTCCCATGTAATGAGATTGTATATACTATTACAACAAAATTCTTACTTTTACATATCTTGAGATTAAAAATCATATCTATAATTGAGTGTAGGATTTACATGTTTTCTTTTTATGTGAAATTCATTAGTAATTATATAGGCTTACCGCCCAGGTATAAACGATATTACAAGATGGGTTATGTGTAATTCATTACATCTTTTCACCAGTACTGGGTAGGCTTTAGGATGTGTTCAATAATAGCATATCAATGATGAAACCTTATAGAGATATGGAATTAATTAATGAGCTTATTCAAGGCATTGATCCATTTTTTATTCTTCCATATTTATTATAACCATCTGATCATCTTGTGCTAAAAAACTCGGAGATTTCATAGATAAGGGGTTTATCCATCCATGTTTATCAGCTTGGGGTTACCTCTTTTTCTAATAAGGATGATAGGAACTTATTATAATTTTTCTATTACCAAACGATGAACCATATGAATATGAGGAACCAGTCTCCACTTCTACATAACAATTATATATTTTTCTAGTTAATATGAGATGTTTTTCCAATAACAACTTGATATAATGGTATCATTACTTGAGAGTTCGACATTACGATATACTAAGGAATTACATAAAATTTGGGTATAGAATTCATGATTTATACAATATGTATTTTGGGATAAATACTTCTATTGTAGTGTTTAGGTACATGATGAGTAGAAATTTCCACTCTTTCCGATAATCTTTTATGCTATAAGTTTTGTATGAAAACATGGATTTATCAATTACTCAAAACGTTCAATCCAAAATTCATGAAATATTCCTCAGTAGAGAAAGAGAGACACATTATTATGAAAATATATCAAAATGAAATTTCTATACCAATCTTGTATATTTATTTGGACCAATAATCTTGGAGGAAGGTGTGTTAGTAGAGCCATATATGGTTTAAGATGTTGTTTTGTATGAGTAGCTAGAGAATGTTTTTGATATCAATATATTTCTAGGGTTGTCATGACATCATCGTAGGTTAATAAAACACATTTACCATATATAATAACAAATTTCCATATTTTTCACTAATGGAGTTAGGTATTACTGGATGGGAGAATGTGAAAATTCTATATTGGAGTTGACGAAGCACTTGACAACTACCAAAATTTTGGTCCTACCTGACCTGGGTGAGGAATATAAAGATTTATGTGAAATGTTTTTATTATAATTGGAACGTTGTTGACAGATGTGTAACATGGGTCATTGATGTTGATGAGCCATCAACAGAACTACCATATTCATGACCATGAGTTAGTTGATGTTTTTTTTTCATTTATTTGTTTGTATAATTATCAGTTTGGGGTTAAGCTTATTATTTATGATAATCACTAGAGCCTAATGTATGTAATACCCCAAAAGTATTTGAATATCAAGATTTGAAAATGGTATGATTATATCTAGTAATTTTATTTTTGTCCATCATATTTATTTTGTATGGGGTATAGTATTTACGATTCATTATTTCGAAAAAAATATGTATTTTGTAGTTTCGAAGTCTAGTTCTTAGTGGATGTTGATGAATTCTCTAGATGAGAAGAATGTTAGGGTTCGAGATGAATATTAGTGGATGACCTTCATATATTATTCATTGGATTCTTCACATTTTAGTCAGATAGGGGAGAGGTAGTATGAAGATATAGAGTGTTTGTCCATGTGGGATATCCTTGATGGTGAGAAGTCACATTCAGATTGGAGCATATATGATAATGAGATCATCTATGTCTCAGGGTAGGTTGTTGTTAGTACATATATGATAGAGGATATAAGGCATAAATTTCATGACTCAAAGTGGCTGGTGAAACCACACATAACCACATGTTACCAGGAAATACATCAACAGTATTTCTGTCCGGGCGTGAAAATTGATATTGTAGGGTTCATTACAGAATGATACTACTATCAATCGGTGAAGGCCTGGCATCAACCATATAATTGTTTACTACATAAATTTTCCATTTCAAAATGGAAGTGTGATTATGTTATGGTCAACAATGTAGTGGGAATCCCAATGACCCCTCATAATAATGATGTTTTTTGGTGTTTATGGAACAAATAAACAAAGAATCCAATTTATTCTATATACAAGAGGCTTTCATAGTGGACTAGTTGAATAAATTATACATTCAGAAGATATTATATCATTACATGCTATCCTGGATTATAGATTTAGACCTTGACTCATGTTTTTATATTTTTATTTTCAGAGGGTTTACATAAGGATATTACTATATATGTTTTTAGTATTGATTCCCACAAATAGGATTATGAGAAGTATAATAAAAATATTATGATACTTGAGGATATTCCAAGATAATGATTTCTAGACATATTTTGGGATTGGGAGAAGCACCAATCACTTTGGGAATTATAAAAGAACAATATATATCAGTAAAATATTCCTATGGAACAATATTTGTAACATTATGGTAGGCTATACTGATGAAATATATATTGGATAGAGGCAGGTGAGTAAGAGGTATTGGGATTGAGTCTCATATATGAAACATCAAATGAAGTTCAACTTATTTAGAAAAATATATCTACAATGATGAGTATAAATATTTCATATACACGTAAACATCAATAATACATTGATTTTAATGTTATTTATCAAGTGTTTTATTGGGTTTGAGAAAAAGTGGGTCACCATAGGATTCTGAGTTAAAAATTGACATTGCCTATGTCTTTTGGACCATTTGAGGTTGTGGAGAGAATCATGCTAGTGGTATATCAATGGGATATTACACTAAGGTATATTTAACTAACATATATATTTTCTTATGTCACAATATCAATGGTATCACCTCATCCATTATAATTTTATCTATCCTGATAATTTTTTCTTCAGACAGAAGCAACATTTTTGGAGTATCTAATAAATGTGTTGGATGATATTGAGAAAGTGTTTTATGGAAATAAGTTTCTAATAGTTCATGTACTTTGGAAACATATCCGTTTTATGAGGAATAATGGGAGGGAGAATAATATATTTGGATTTATTGGATATATCTTTTACACTAATAATGAAAAATATTCTTGGGAATACCGCTCAAGGATGACCTATTATAAGGTGGGAAGATTTTTAACAACAATTATTTTTTGGTGATGTACCACGATCATTTATTATTATACCATGAGGGTTTAATGTTATACATTGGATTATCCATTTATTGGGCCATTTCATGTGAGCATGGGATGTTTTTAAACTTATGTTGGGTAGTGAAACAGTGGATAACAGTTTTCCCCAACAATAGTATATGACCAAGAAAATTGTGAAACCTATAACAAAAATGGATTTCATGGTTTTCTCATGGATTTTCACACCATGAACCCAATTATGAGTAATAATTCACCATCATAGAAGTGGAACACAACTTTTTATAATTAATTGGAAAACTATTCACCTCATATTTAGAAACCATGATCCCAGGTTTTAATCCTCCAATTTTATTTATAATTTATAGAACCCATGATATTTACTGTAATTATATCCTTATTGACACTATTGGTTTGAAATAATTATTAGAGGATCCCAAATGGATTTCAGTGGATTATAGACTCCATTCTTGTATAATATGTTATCTTTTTGATTGATATGCAGCTCTACCAATTAGATATCTCCAACCGATTTGTTTTCCATATATATATCTGTTCATTTTCTCATATTTTAATGTAGTGATTTCTTCATTTGGTAATGAATCTTTATTTATATTTTTGATTGATCTAAACCTTTTTATCATTGATCAATTTTGTTTATCTATATCTCTTTCTTCATTATGCAATTGGATGATCCTCTTCAATATTGGGATTTCAGTTGTTGTGCATCCATTAAGGATATTTTTGTAGGATGTTTAAATTCTAAATACATAGTAGTAATTTACTTTTTTGTATAAAAATATGAAATTGAGATTTCCATGTTTTTTGAATTGGATCAGTTATTTAATTTGTTAAATTAAATATCCATCTATTAATTAATTGAGTTGAACATGGGGAAATTTAATGTTTATAAATTTTTTTAATTAAATTAATGGAATAATGTGATTGTGTATTTGGTTAATTTATGGAAAATTTAATTGGTTGATAATTTGAATAAAGGGATGTTTTGAATAACCATTAGTTGAAATTGAATTATGTAAATAAATTTTAAAATATTATAATATATAAATTTACATATTAGTCCATGATATTTAATGTTATTATCCATGTTTACATTGTAAATTTAAATGACATAACATTGTGAGAGATTTTGTTAAGAGGGTCAATGTTGGTTCACCTTGTTAAATGTCTTATATGTGATTGATTGATAAATGTTTTGTTGGACATGAACTGACTCACCAAATATAAATGGGGTGCTTGGAATGATTTTCTATTCCCCAATGCATGCATTTGAATAATTTTGTTTGGTATGGGGATTGATGACCAAATACCCATTGGGTGGGGGACAAGGATTGATGATCTTAATGACCATGTGGTGTTGTACATTATGGTTTAGGCTAATGAGACTAGTATTGGAGTACGGTTCCTAATGGAAATTTTATGAATTGAAATTAATTACATAATTAAAGTACATGTAATAAGGAATTTTAATTCACCATGGTCTATGTGTTAATCAAAGGGGGTAGTTTAGACAAAGCATGGGCCGAATCTGGAATTGATGGGTAGGGTGTCCTCGATATCTCTTGAAATTATTTGGTTAATTTAAGAATTATGATTATTTATAATTGTTTTCCTTATTCATTGTAATTTATTATTTATATAATAGAAAAATTGTTAGGTATTAGATATTATTTTAGATTCCTTTGGTGTTGGCCTATGGAGTTGAACTCACACACTACCTAGGATTCTAGATTGGTACCTGAGTAGACTTCAGGTATATAGGAAATGATAAGTGTAACATTAATGTGATAGATGGAAGATTTGGTGTGGAGCATGGAAACATGAAGCATACCTGGTTTTGGGACACCCTTTGGATTTTCAATGTGTATTTATTTGGTTTTTCATTAGAATTATTACTTTTATTAGGCATTACATATCTACTATTTGGGTTTCGATATTTTTTAATGTTTTTTCCTCATGTGATATTGGTTTTCCCAAGTAATTGGTGAAATCATTTGGATAATCTTATTTATATTCTATGTTGTTATGTATTAGTAATTATGGTATAATATCCTTGTGTTATATATATTAGAACACCGCGTTTAGTTGGCTACCTCTGATATACGAGGGGGAACATCAGTGGTCACATAATTGACCGATATGGGGAACCTGTACATGGGAAATTTTTCGAGATATCACAAAGAAAAATAATATATATATATTAAATTTCTCCATAAAACAAATTTTATAATGTATTTATTGAAATTAAATTTCATCAGTTTTTGAAGTGGTAGTCCTTTGTACACTGGAAATATTCTATAATTCCCCATTTGAAAAAAGGAAGGTGTATCATGGTGATCAAAAATGATTGAAAAAATGAAGACCAAGTGAATTTGACCATAGAGATTTAATATGTATAGTAGGAAATGTCTGAGGGATAGAAAACCCGCAAAGTTTTATACCTTGAATTTCCATATAAGAAAGACTGTCAGAAAATATATTCCCTTCATTCCATCTATTATTAACTTCAATACTATTTTTTATAATCCCTTTTCATTTTTAAATTATGCATTCAATCATCTAGGGGTTTATTCAACTACAACAAAGAGTAATGAAAATAAGAAGAGAATCAATTTACACTTCATCCATATGGATGTTCCTTTGATTTTATTGTTTTAATATAGTGAATATGGATTTGGAATTGTCTTGGATTGAATATCCAATCTAAAGAATGATATAGAAGCCCACAACCACATATCAATTGGTATCCTACCACCCCTCACCCCGTTTGAGGGAAAGGGTACATGAGTCGTCATTGTTCATATTAACCCATTATTAAATCATATAACAATGAACCCACATTTCTGCATGTTGTTATATAAATTTTTAGAGATTGAGTTTCCAATAAAGACCGATCTATAGGATATAGAAACCTCCCATGCATTACTTAGGTGGGCCAAGCCCATTATGGGGTTGGTGGCCATAAAAATGAGAATTGATTCCATATATGATAACCTCTTATATAAACTCATAACAAGAAAATAATTGATATCCCCCTTTACCCATGATTGGTATCCCATGCCCCTTTCCACCACATACTGAAAAAAGTTGCACCCAATAACCATGGAGGAGTTCAACCATTGAATCCGTCAAAGGCATTTCACATGTCCTTCACCCAATATGCTTCAAAGAAGATATTTTCAGTGGATTTAGACATTGATACATTATAGTAGTGTAATTTATAGGCCAAGAGAACACCCAACTGACAAATTTTATCATTAGTTGAAAAATAATTGTTCCTAACTCTCTATGTTAGAATAATCATTTTTGATGGAACGTACATTAACAAAATAGTATCATTCCACACATCTTGTTTATTTTTTCCAGTTAAACAATGATATAGTATTTGGATGAATATACTATATGAGGAGTTTCTTATAAAAATACATCTATAATATATAATGATGATATCAATGAAATAAAATATGATTTTCAAACCGTTCTTGATGATAGCCTTGTTGAATATCAAATTAAAAGATGCTTGTATGAATGTAACAAATGGTGTGGGGAATCCCGGGATGAAAAGGCTAGTGATTGTCCAGTTATACATAAAAATATTGAACTCACCTCTACCAAATATCTCGTGGGTTTTGTTAGTCCACATTCAATGTAGAGGGTTGTATCATGACTCATATGGCCACATAACTCCAACTTTTATTGTCCACATCGACACCATACCTATCATGAAAAAACATTCCCCAAAACATATTCTCCTCAATAAACAATAATGATAACATAATATTCAATACATCAATTGTGTTTGAATTGATTCAAACATTTATTCGTCCTTTAAATATATTTTCCACCAACATAGTCCATGTGAACCAGTGGTGTTTCCCTTCTGAAAATGCATCCCATAAAAATGAGTCAATATCCTTCTCCATCCTATAGAAACTCAATTTTTTACCACGATACTATAATGGGCATGATTGGAGATATATAATAGTACACTATTAATTAGTGTTATTATTCCCCCAAATGATAGGATCCTATTTTTTCAATTCATGGTCAACCTCGTTGTTGTTTCTATCAACTTGTCAATATAGTGGATTTGGATCTCTCTTGGAGAAGCCATGACACATAATTATTAAATGGGTATGGAAACCCTATGAATTTCCATTATTAAATATTATTATTGTATCCCCCCATTCTGAGGATAATCTTCAAATAAAAAAACATCTTTTGTCACAGTTCATTAGTTGTATGATCTATTTCCATTACTCTATATGAAAATCATTATTCCTCCAAATGGATATATTACTGCCTTTTATAATTTTTATTGTGTCATCAGAAAAAATATGATGAGATATTTTTCTGGATTGGTTCTCATACCAAAAAGAGTGTCGAATTCCCAAAATCGTGCATTTAATGATTTTGTGACTTAATTAGTCTTGGAAGAGGATATAAAGTGTTGGAGAAAGAAGCTCCCCATTCATTAAGCCCTGAAATGTCTTGATGATTCTATATTGATTTCCCATAAAATAATTAGATATCCATGTAGTGATAAACGATTTAAAAAGGAGACCAATATCATAATTTCAAAAACACATGCATGATAAAATCTCATGGATGTAGTTCAATTCAATTCTGGCATACAATTTGTTCAAAACATGCATGATTTCAAAATTTGTGCTAAATGTTTTTTTTGGTGATGTAACCATTAATATATTGAGACATGCCAATTTCACTATGTATTTTTACACTCTAGTTACCCTCATGTTGATCAGCTGATATCTAGGTTGGATGAATATATGAGATTCATCGATTAAGGATTCATGTAAAACACCTTATAAGGGAAATTGAAAATTCATATATGTAGGTATTGTTGAATAGAGTATGATATTTTCACATGTCAGAATCAAAATATATTTATCACGTACCTCATGGGAAAAATTACCCCCAAGGAAGAAATTTAGTACTGCATGTATCATCCATATCTTAACAAGGATCGAAAAGGCCATGTAAAAGGACCCATGAAAAAAATCAGAGCCAGTGACATTGTCAACAATGTGTGGCCAAACTACCTCCCAAATCTACTTCTCTTATGGTGTGGCATTCAAAAAATCAGTCACAAGCTCACTCACCAAAAATTTAATTGCTTCATGGAGACCAGATCAACCACTTTCTTTTTATTCTCTATCATATGGTTGTAACCTGTAATGAGTGATTTGAATAAAGCATAATATATTATGCCCACCATACCATGATTTATAAGTAGAATACAGCTTCCATGAGTATATTTGGTCACTTAAAAATAATTATTTTTTGATACATGAAGGAATGTAACTCATATTATGATCCAACCGCCATTGAAATTAAACCCTTGATTGTCCATGAGTTAAACGACCTTGTCTGGGAAGCAGTTTGACCATAATAATCTTTTTGTTAGATATATCCTCAAATATAATGTCATCAATGTGGTCTTAAATATTTGTTTTTGTTGATATATATCTCGATTAATAACCACCAAATCGTTCACATGGGAGAGTTGTTTTTTCTTTCCAATGTTGGAGATTAGCTTTTAACTTCATGATCTTGTTTTGAAACCATATCCATTCATACGCCTTATCTGGATTATTACATTAAACTCAGACAATAGAAAGTAACTTTGAGTCCTCTATCTAGATATTAAAAAATATATCTCCCCATAATATTTCTTATTATCCACCAAAATATGCATTGCATAGTGATTTAATAAGATTCCTGTAATATTTGATTACTTAATATCGGTGAAAGATGTTATAGAACAATAGTTTTCCAAACTGTGGTCTTGGAAGCTCAATGTATGATGAATTCTTCTTTGGTTGTTACACAATTTGTATCAATCACACTAATAACCTATATCCATAGTTCCACTTTTATACATGATGGTAATGTATTAATTGTTTTATTGGCGTAAAAACATAGCTCCTTTTTTTCACGATGTTACAATATTATGTTAAAAGCAACCCCACGAGACATATAAAGACACCTAGGATGAAGGGAAAAATGAATTTTTGTACATTCCTCCAAACCAAAACCTCAAATTTAGAATACAAAAATGTGGTGATAAGACACTAAGATCCAATTGTGATTTTAGGATATGTATACTGATATGAGGCTCCCAGATCATCCAAAATTAATTTTGATTTAAAAAATAACCATATGGAATGATTATGAGAGTCTACATGATGTAAATTTGGCATGAAAACACTATGAAAAATATCTAATGTTTTAGAGGAACGTTCATTATGTTCCAATGTTGCAACGAAATAGAAAAAATGGTTGTGGAAGTCATTATCGATGATGTTATACTTAACACTTTCCCAAGAACATGGGTATTATTGATGAAGAATGGATTCATTGAGTTGATCGTTGTCGCGTTTTGAACACAGAGTTGTGGACCCAAAATGACATGTATTTTGATGTGTTAATCCATATCATATACATAGATTTGGTGAAAGAATTTTCATGGATCTATGAAGATGTTAACACTATTGTTCTCATCATCTCATAGGGATCCCATTCCCGATTTTCTTAACTTGACTAATAAATATGAGAAATTGTAGTGTGTGGATTGAAATCCTTCATTTCATTTGATGAATTTATATTATGTGAACATGAATATGTGAGTTGGACATACATTAATACACTAATACCAAGGGATGGAGTAGATTCACTTGACCCTGATGTTACATGGTTACCATTAAGATAGAATATTATTAATAAATAGAAAATCCTAATTGGGATTGGATTAGTACATTGAGGCCCCATCTTATGTGGTTGTTAGACCTTTAGAGGGATCGTATGGGGTTCTACAAGGGTAGTATGCATGAACATTAAATTAGAATTATTCATTTAATATACAATGAACTATTATGGGATAACTAGATATTAGGGGGTCTAGAACAACATCCAAACCCATAAGATTTGACTGATACTGATCTGTCTAGATTTGACTGCTCCTACAACACATGAGTGATGAAGATCCTAGGATGTAGTAATGGGAACATAACTGAGGTAATGAGGGGGACGTTGACACTAAGGATTCCTATTTAACCCCCTCAACTATGAAGCGAATGTGTGCGGGGATGGGATGATCTTGATCCATTTCCATTAAATATGGGGAACAATCACATCATTAAGACTTAGAGTTTGAGTGTCAGTATAGATGAGGGTGACCAAAGAGCTCCGAATCCCACAGATGAATGAAAGGTTACAAAAAAAATGAGATTCCCAGAAGATGAATCCAAAAAAGCAGTCAGAGGGATAAATTACATTGTGAACCACCATTGACCATCTAAATATATTAAACAACAGTCATCCAATGTACCTGATATGATTACTCGAAGCAATAATGAAATCCTTATTAGAATCCATAATATATCAAAAAGTTAGTTTGGTATGTGACCCAACCATAACCAAAAAATATAAATAACATGAGTTAAAAATAATGAAAAATTGAAATTGGTGATTTTAAATTGCAAATATAGAACCCAATTAAAATTTTACCAGAGTTGATGCTTCTCTAAATTAAGTAGATAGACTGGAAAAAACTAATCACCCACAAGATGAAGAAGATTTTAAAAACCTATAATGTTTTATGAAAATAATAATTACATGTTTTATTTTTGAAAAAAATACATATAAAATATAGGCATGGATGTAATGATGTGATTTTTTAGGTATTAGGTGATTTATATTTTTTTAGAGCATGAATAAAAAAGGATAAAATGGTCACTTTTATTAGATAGGGGAGAGGAACTCTTTGACTTTATTTATATATTAAAGTAATATAAATTAATATTCATATTAATAAGAATTAAAAATTAAAATCATATATAATTAGATGATTTTTTGTCAAAAAAATCCATCCAATAAATATTATAAATATTTTTGTGTTTTTTTTATCTGGATCATTTCTATTTATCCCCTATTAAAAAATTAAAGTGGTATTAATGTTATTATAATATAGGTTCCATGAAACATCTAATAAAATGATACACATACCATATGTAGATCATTTTTCATATCAAGAAAAAGTAACCACTATCTTGATAATATTTTATAATTTTATGATATATTAATCATTTAATAAAATATTATATAATATAAAGTATCATTAGTAAAAATGTTGACTGTATTAACATACATTTAATTTTTTAAAATAATTTGAAAGATGGAATACAAATATATACCTTTTAAATATCTCAAAAATGATGTAATTAACAATAAATTCATGGTACACAATAATTAATACAATTTATATTACTTGAAATATTTTTGAATTCCTTTGATTTACATTTCAATTAATTTTGTAATTTTCCTACCATATATACATATGATCTAAAAGCATCTATTGTTTCATTGAAATTTATAAATAAATTAAAATTAGAAATTTAATATATTGATTAAATTGACTATTAATGACTAAACATATGTCATTTTATATATATCATTAATAGATATTGAATTTAATGGGAAAAAAGTGATATGTTATATATTATGAATGATAAATATTTCCTCGATATAATATATATACATTTAATCTATAATTATAACTATTAGTGAGAGGTGGTGATGGAAATTTAATTTCATTAGTTTATGAGTCATTAGTCAGTCTAACACAAAAAAATTGATTTTATTCCGTATTTGATTAATGATGTGTAATACATAGTTTATTCCATTAAAAAACTAATATTTATTTTCAATGAAAGATATTAATGTAATTATATCATCGTAATTAAATAATATTTTAATGATTTATATGAATAAATACAAACAAAAAATGGTTGATTTAGAACTATACATCATTATTGGATAACTTATAATGTTTTACAACAAATACATTCGTAGAATAGTTTTTTCCTCAGATAAAAGTATATAGGTATTTGGGGTGGATTTATTGAAGGAATTAAGTATATTATTGTATTAAAGGATTTATTTATATTTCCGATGAAATGAGGTGATAATGTAACCTTTTATTTGATAGGGGTGGGGCACACCAAGTATTTAATAATTTTTTAAATTAAAATAATTAATTTTTACATTAAAAGGATCATAATTGAGTTTGTTTGATGATGTGATGATAGTGGTTCTAAATGCAGTCATGTAATAATAACTAGAAATGTGTAGGTTTTTTAAACGTTAATATTTATTTTTCCCCATTTAACCCCTTTTTAAAAATAGCATGTTATTAATGTGTTTAATATTTAGGGGAAATGAAATATATTATAAATCCGTGAATAATAAATAATTGGAAAATTTGTTATATTGTCAACTATTTTAATTTCATTAAAATATATATCATAATTAAAGTAATTTTAATCCACTTAATAAACATTATTATTTATTATAAAAAATCATTATTGTGAAATTTGAAACAATTAATTTAATTATACATAAAAAGCATCAACTAATTTATGGAATTATAATATATACTTCCAAAACATCTCTAAAGATTTATAATTATCTAATATATTCATGTTTCAGAATAATACATTCATTTTATACAACATCTAATACTATTAAAATAATTTATTTCATTTTTTCTATGAAATAAATAATTTATCAATCAATGCTGTATAAGATCATAAAATGTATTAACAATATTATAATGATGAAAGTATACTTTTTTTTCCATTTTATTTAATTAAATTATTAAAGAGGTATTAATCATTGAAATATGTATCCAAACTGGGAAATTTCTATGAAGTTGACAATATTTGGTCAGAATATGTACATAAAATATAATCGTGATAAGATTTTTGTTTATTATAAAACATTTATTTTTTATTCCAAGGGTAAACCTCTTATATTCTTAATCGATATATAAGAATTTTCGAGTATTTATTATTCATTGTGATCTAATATTATATTATATTTTTTTTCTTTTGTAAATAATGTGCATTGTAAATATTTTATCCATCATTTAGTATTCAATGAAAAATAATTCATAATTATACTGAAAAATTAATGCCAATGCATGAGGACAAGTGATTTCATGAAAGTTATAATGTTATTGAAAATAATTATTTTACATTAACCCGGTCACTTGAAATATTTTTTTTTATATTAAATTAACTTCATATGTAACTCCCTGACCCCAGCTACCTAGAGTCGGTGCATTACTTCGTAACATTGGCATGATCACAAAAGACCAAGTATCGAAATACCGATTAGTTTAGTAGCCTTGAAACATTAGATACATTCATAAATGTTACATTACATCATAAAGTGAAAATCTACCATAACAAATTCTCCATAGTCCACACTCATATCCTCTTCTGACTATCCCTGCAGTTCATTCATAAAATACTTCTTCACATCCTGTAAAATATTAAAACATTGAAAGGGGTGAGCTCAGATGCTCAGTAAGGATAACAATATAGAGAAAGCATTCATAAATAAAAATTAACATTTAAGGCATTGTATAACTAAAACAAAAGCCTTTTAAACTTTAACTTTAGAATAATATAGAAAAACTAAAATGAAATAATACCATTTACTTACTAACATGGATATTCTACTAGTTGAAAAATCACATGAAATATCAATACCCACTTTCATAATGATGAAATGCATAATGCCAGACTATCATAACCATGTAGTCAAGGCCTCGTGCCAAGACCACAAATAAGATTTTGTCAAGGCCTCATGCCAAGACACTAGTTTGTCTCATGAGACCTACTGATGCATTGAGTAGCTATAGCGGGCTCCACCTATCACTTATTAAGTCCAATTCATTCCTCATGTGAACAGGTTTAAACATATCATAAACCATAACATAATCGTATATCATAAAACATGCATAAAGGAAACATAACATTTCCACATTTAAGTCACAAGATATCAATACAACACATTTATATAATAAAAAACACTTTCAAAACCATTTTCAATACCAAAATAAAAGAAAATTAAATCTTTGTATTTATTTTTCATTTAAAAAATTTATGTCTTATAGAGGAAGATGAAACACAAATAATGGTCACGACGGTGGAGAAGTCGTTGTCGCCGCATATGTAAGAAAAAAACATTCCTTTTTTCTTTTAGTAAAACGCTTTGTAAAAAAAATTTCTTTTTTGAATAAAAGTCAAACTCAATGGGGATTATACACCGTATAAACGAAAGTTGTGTATAAAAAAATTATGTCCCAATAAAAGGAGATAGAGATGAAGACCCTTACAAAAATAATTTTTTTAAATAAAGTAGATCTATTATGTGTATTCACTATAATTACAAATAAATAAAGTAAAAATACAAGATAGTACATAATAATATCATGACATTTTTTGAAATTAGGAGATTATCCCAAAGAATAGAAATTGGGTTAAGAAGTTCCCTTACCTCGTGTCCGAATTGAATCGACCGTTCATTAACCTCCTGAATAATAAACTAGAGTTAATCTCTACTTTCTTAAGATCCTTTTTCAAGTTAATTATACATTTTATATCACTTATTACAATGTTACGAAAATTATGTAGTCATTTAAGTTAATTACGGTCGTTTTGTCGATGTTTGGTACATGAGTCAACAATAAACTTCTTATAATTACAAGTTGTTTATGTGGTAGAATATCCATTATATCCATGATTATATTAATTATTTATATATCATATACATCATATATATCAAGTATATAAATAAATTTATAATATTACAAAACATTTAGAGGTAAGAAATGAAATGCACCGTTCATGGAGACGGTAAGCCGTACGTACGCATGAACGCTACTTTCATTTCCATTTCATATTTAATGGAATGAAGTTATAATTATATAAAGGTATAATATAATTCCAGTATAATATAATGTATAATACCATTTACACCATCCTTTATACATCCCACATATGGGATTAACGATTCAAATCACTTTGAGGGGGCGGTTGTCCGCACTTCCTAAAATGAAAATATCGCGTTTACACGTAATGGAAACAAAAAAGGTATGCCATAAATAAAAAATAAAGAACCTTAAGTAAAACATAAACATATTATATATCATATATATAAATATAGTTACATCTTAATGGCCACGTTTGAAGGTGTTATATGAGTGTTGAACAATCATCATTTCGTGAGGTAGAAATTCGCCATCCACAGAAACAGTATGTTCTTTAACCATTAGATGTAGGTGTGTGTAAGTGTAGCTAGAATAATTCTTACAACAACATCCTAGTATATTGAGGATACTGGTGTTGTTACAAAAGAATTGAATAAAAATAGTTTAGGGGGTTGGAGAAGAAAATTAAAACAAAATAACATAAGAGAACACATTGCCTTAAAATTGGGTAACTTTTTTTTTGATTTGAGCCAAATGCTTCCTTGGGGAGAATTATTCACAAAATGAGGCTTCTAGGAGTAAGAGAGGGATGTTGGGAGAGTATTTGGGCAGCGGTTGACCGAGCCAAAAGGCTTTGAAATTGGGAGTAAGGTGGTAGTGGTGGGGTCCTTTTATAAATGGAGAGGAGGGGAACTCTTGGAAAGTAATGAAATGTTACGTTATTATATAATGAGTTTAGGATTTTAAAATTCACACACTTATATAATTCTAGGATAAGGTGATAAGGGTTAGAAATATACTCATCCAATAGGATTGTGACAAGTGTATGCCTTGGATTTTACATTATCTTTTCATTTTATTTAAATCGTTAATTAATGAGGTAATCGCTGCATCATCTTGGTATCAGAAATAATTTAATTTATTTAATGTCTAAAAATTATAAAAAACATACCATGATGTAGGAAACCGTTTTATCTTTCTAATTAATATTTATAGTAAAAAATATGACTTGTATAACCCCATTTAAAAATTGTTTTATTAAAACAACTTATGTTTGTGACATTTTTATTTTAACTTTAAATAAAAGTTATTTAAGTCATTATCCTACCAAAGTGGCTCCATGGGGTCCCCAATCTGACCCATTGATTTTTTGGGTCGGCCATGACACATCCAATAGGGTTAGGACAAGTGTAAAGGTATTTTTATATTTTTATAATATCATTTTTACCTTAAATATCACTAATTGACTTTAATCATGATTAATTAATCTTAAAAGTTACTATTCACCAAAAAATTATTTTAACCCCATTGAACCACATTTTACTTCCTAATGACAACCATGAAAGTCGGATTTTTGAAATTCAAATCACAGAAGTGGTAATGTTTCATTTAAATGAAAAATTAGTTTTTTAACAACCACTTAGTGGTTTCACTATTCATCAAAAATTGAAGTTTTTCAGAACAATGCCAGAATTTCACCCTAATCTATAATTGATATTCTGAATTCAAAAATGATTTCTATTTTACAAAATTACAAACATATAAGTTTCATTAATTAATTTTATAATTAATTCCCGTTGTCACAACAAATAGCGTGTTTTTAAGAAGTAATATATATCAAAAGATTGACAATTGTTTATGTCCTTTTTCAAAGTGAAATTAATTATAATGAACACCATTTGATAAAATGGTAAAAATATATTGTAATTATACTTTAAAACCACTCAATAGTATAATTTATCACTATAAAATATTTTGATTAAAAAATTTGTTTTATGTATTTTTCACTATTCATAAAAAAATGGATGTTCTCAGAAAATTACAAAAAATTCAACTTAGCATAATTTCGATATTACGAATACAAAAATGAAGTCCATTTTGAAATATAAAATTTCTCTAATTATAAAAAGTGGGTATTACTATTCATAACGGCTACTTTGATTAGTCGCGGTGTGTTAAAACTTGAACTTGCGTACAATGCAAGCTATTGCATTATTGAAAGAGAGGCGTATCGTGGAATCTCGGGGTGTTACATTCTCCACTCCTTCAATAAATTGCGTCCTCACAATTTGAAAATGTTTTTCGAAAATAAAAGTTTGAAAATAGAAAATACCTTTGTAGGAAACCCACATTGGAAATAGGGTTAATAAAAATATAACTTTAAAATATTGAAAGATAAGTAAAAAGGTCACCCGAGATAGCCCATACTAGGATACTATGAAAATATGGATATGGAAGAAAAAAAAATCAAGGTCTGATGGAGAGTTGTATAAAACAGGATTAAGAGACAGTTAACCATAAGAAATTCAAAAACTTGTGATTGGTTAAACGGTCGTTGAATCCCCAGTTGGAAAAGTTAACCAGAATCATTTTTTTTATAACTTACCTTTTATAAAGTTGAGGAATTTATTTAAGAGATTTACTAAGAACGTAAGGGAATATACACACTTGTCATGTAGACTTTCATTCTTTAATAAATTTTTACCATAAACCCATCTTTCACTCTAAAAGGTAATAGAACTCAAAAAATTATATTTATCCTAATTGTATAAGGTTCCAAATATTAACACATACCATTTATACTAGGAAAACTATTTTGTAATAATGAGGGACTTCATATAGGTTAGTGGTAGGTAATAAAGGCCTGTCGCACTATGGTTGTGGGTTCGATTCCTACAGCTTTTTCCGACGCGACGAGTTATGCCCCACCCTGCAAGTTGTCCTTTTCCTAAAACTATAGTATTATAATATTCCAAAAATAATCTTCAGAAATTTTTTAACCATAAACAATACTATTGAAAGTTCAACATAATACATCCCAACCTTTATAGTTATCCAAAATACTTATTTCCAGACTTTCTCTAAAAGGTCTCTTAATTCCAAAATCAATTTATCAGATTACCCAAACAAAGTAATGTTTCACTTATTGTCACATACTAAAAATATGATTACCTTCATAATATTAAATCCTTAACAAAAAAACAAGTACTGCAGTACAATCCTTATATATATATCACATTATCCTTATAACCATAATGTAATCCTTGAGTCCAAAAGCACCAATACATTAATTATTCCACTTCTATTATAGTAATAGCAAAGATTGTCCTTGATCCCTTGGCCTTTTCTGAGGTATGTTCCCCTGACGCTTAGGACATTCATTTGCATAATGCACCATTTCCCTACAATTATAGAATTCAACATTGATAGCCTCTTTCTTTCCCTTACAATCATGATCCTGGTGACGTTTTTCTCCACATTTTTAACAAACTACCATTCCCTTTAGGCAAGTACCAGGGTGATTTTTCCAACAATTATCGCATAATGGAAAATCCTTATTTCCCTTTTTCCCTTTATCTGTCTCTTGTTCCTATAGTCTCCTCTTCTCTTGCATTACTTTGTTGTCATAAGACTTAGAGAATTACTTTTCAGTCTTGATAGAACACGAGACTATATCTTCATACGTTGAGAAAGATTGTGATACTAATACTCGATGGAAAAACGGTTTTAACCCATCAATGAAACGATCGATCTTACTTCTTGGGTTACGTATATAATCTACAGTATGCCTCGCTAACCTTGTAAATTTGGCCTCATACTTTGCGACATTCTCATCCTCCTTTTGTCCCAGACTCAGAAATTTCCTTTCCATATCTGCTCAATGGTCATGTGGAAAGTATTTTTCCAAGAAAATTTCCTTAAACACCCTCCATTCCATACTTGATACTTCTTCATCTTCCTTTGTGTTTTGAATCAATGACCACCACTGATCAGAATCTCCAATGAGGCGGTAAAGTGCCATGACAACCTTCTCCCTTTCGCTACTCCCCAAGACGTGAAATATTTTCTCTAAGGAGTTTATCTATTGCTCAGCTACTAATGGATTTGTACCCCCATTAAATTTTTTTGGTTGTTGCCTCATGAAGCGGTCTAACATTGATCCTCCACATTGTGGATCAGGGTGTTCCATACGAGTAAGGTTATTATTCATAACCTGAGTGAGTTTTCACAGTATGGTAATATGTTGATCAGCCCCAGTTGTATCCCTAGATCCACAATAATTATCTTGAGCAGGAGGGCAGTCCCTACACGGAGTGCATGCATTGATACGGTTTCCATTCCTTCCACTAGGCGCCATTTCAAAACAATGGCGTAAACTAGATTAGTTTATGAATCAAAATACATAATTCCATACTTGTAAAATACTTAACATAAATTGAACTACTTATGGATATAATCCATAAAAATGTTTTCTTTGAGGAAGTATATACTCATAACCCTTCATAGTGGTTTTTATAAAAAATGGGAATTGTCCTAAGAATATCCCTCGGGAGTGTCGTAACAAAGAGTACAGCACGGCCCGTTGTCTTGCACCAGTTCCCGTTCGAGTCTTGCTCAAAGAGGTGTTTTCAGGTTTTACCCCTAAGTACATTTGTGCTAGAGCAACCTATATGTTCTCTTATCCAGATAGGGATTTATTGCTCGAAAAACTCACAAAATCTCCATAATACCAAAATTATAGGAAGTTCATCTATAATAATCCTCAAAGTATATCTTTGGGCTATGTGCTCTAATCAGAGTTTATCTAAATCTATATTCAAAGGAAAATACTAAACTGCCTCTGATACCAACTGTAACGCCTCGACCCCAGCTGCCCAGAGTCAGTGCATTACTTCGTAACATTGGCATGATCACAAAAGATCAAGTCTCAAAAGACAGATTAGTTTAGTAGCCTTGAAACACTAGATACATTCATAAATGTTACATTACATCATAAATTGAAAATTTACAATAACAAAGTCTCCATAGTCCACACTCATATCCTCTTCTGACTATCCCTGTAGGCCATTCATAAAATACTTCTTCACATTAGGGAAAATATTAAAACATTGAATGGGGTGAGCTCAGATGCTCATTAAGGATAACAATATACCGGAAGCTTTCATAAATAAACATTAACATTTAAGGCAATGTATAACTAAAACAAAAGAATTTTAAACCTGAACTTTAGCATAACATGGAAAAAGTAAAATGAAATAATGACATTTACTTACTCACATGGATATTCTACTAGTCAAATAATCACATGTAATATCAATAACCACTTTCATAATGATAGAATGCATAATGCCAGACTATCATAACCACATAGTCAAGGCCTCGTGCCAAGACCACAAATAAGATTTTGTCAAGGCCTCGTGGGAAGACAGTAGTTTGTCTCATGAGATCTACCAATACATCAAGGAGCTATAGCGGGATCCACCCGTCACTTGTTAAGTCCAATTCAATCCTCCTATGAACAGGTTTAAACATATCATAAACCATAACATAATCGTATATCATAAAACATGAATAAAGGAAACATAACATTTCCACATTTTCAATCACAATATATCAATACAACACATTGATATAATAAAAAACACTTTCAAAACCATTTTCAATACCAAAATAAAAGAAAATTAAATATTGGTATTTATTTTTCATTATTAAAAAGTTATGTCTTATAGAGGAAGCCGAAACACATATATTGGTCACGGCGGCAGAGAAGTCGTTGTCGCCGCATACATAAGACAAAAACATTCATTTTGTCATTTAGTAAAATGCTTTGTTAAAAAAATTTCTTTATGAAAAAAAGTCAAAGTCAAAGGGGTTTATACACCGTATAAAAGAAATTTGTGTATAAAACAAAATGTGCCTCAATGAAAGGAGATTGAGACGAAGACCCTTACAAAAATAATTTTTTTTTAAATAAAGTAGATCTATTATGTGTATTAACTATATGTACACATAAATAAAGTAAAAATACAAGATAGGACATAATAATATCATGACATAATTTGAAATTAGGAGATTAACCCAAAGAATAGAAATTGGGTTAAGAAGTTCCCTTACCTCGTGTCTGAATTGAATCGACCGTTCATTAAACTCCTGAATAATAAATTAGAGTTAATCCCTACATTCTTAAGAACCTTTTTCAAGTTCATTATCCATTTTATATCACTTATTACACGGTTAAAAAAATTATGTAGTCATTTAAGTTAATAACGGTCGTTTTGTCGATCTTTGGTACTTGAGTCAATAATAAACTTCTTATAATTACAAGTTGTTTATGTGGTAGAATATCCATTATATCCATGAGTATATTCATGATGTACATATCATATACATCATATATATCAAGTATATACATTCATTTATAATATTACATATCATTTAGAGGTATGAAATGAAATGCACCGTTCATGGAGACGGTAAGCCGTACGTACGCATGAACGCTACTTTCATTTCCATTTCATATTTAATGGAATGAAGTTATAATTATATAAAGGTATAATATAATTCCAATATAATATAATGTATAATACCATTTACTCCATCTTTTATACATCCCACATATGGAATTAACAATTAAAATCACTTTTAGGGGGCGGTAGTCCGCACTTCCTAAAATGAAAATATCGAGTTTTCCCATAATGGAAAAAATTAAGGTATTCCATAAATGAAAAATACAGAACCTGAAGTAAAAAATAAACTTATTATATATCATATATATAAATATAGTGACATCTTAATGGACACCTTTGAAGGTGTTATATGAGTGTTGAACAATCATCGTTTCGTGAGGTAGAAATTCGCCATCCACAGAAACAGTATGTTCTTTAACCATTAGATGTAGGTGTGTGTAAGTGTAGCTTTAATCATTCTTATAACAACATCCTAGTATATTGAGGATACTGTTGTTGTAACAAAATAAATTAATAAAAATAGTTTATGGGGTTGGATAAGCAAATTAAAACAATATAACATAAGAGAACACATTACCTTAAAATCGGGTAACTTTTTTTTATTTGAAACAGAGGCTTCCTTGGGAAGAATTCTGCCCAAAGTGAGGCTTCTAGGAGTAAGATAGGGAATTTGGGAGAGTATTTGGGCAGAGGTTGGCCGAGACAAAAGGCTTTGAAAGTGTGAGTAATGTGGTAGTGGTGGGGGCCTTTTATAAGTGGAGAGGAGGGGCACTCTTGGAAAGTAATGAAATGTTACTTTATTATATAATGACTTTCGGATTTTAAAGGTCCCACACTTATATAATTCTAGGATAAGGTGATAAGGGTTCTAAATATACTCATCCAATAGGTTTTTTACAAGTTTATGCCTTGTATTATACATTATCTATTCATTTTATTTAAATCATTAGTTAGTGAGGTAATCGTTGCATCATCATTGTGTCAGAAATAATTTAATTTATTTAATGTCTAAAAATTATAAATAAAATATCATGATTAAGGAAATCGTTTTATCTTTCTAATGAATATTTATAGTAAAAAATATGACTTGTATAACCCCATTTTAAATTTTTTTATTAAAACAACTTATGTTTGTGACATTTTTATTTTAACTTTAAATAAAACTTATTTATGTCATTTTCTTACCAACGTGGCTCCATGGGGTCCCCAAGTTGACCCATGTATTTTCTTTGTCGGACATGACACGTCTAATAGGTGTAGGACAAGTTTAAAGGTGTTTTCATACGATTATTATATCATTTTTACCTTAAATATCACTAATTACCTTTAATCACGATTAATTAAACATAAAAGTTATTATTCACCAAAAAAATATTTTAATCCCATTGAACCTCATTTTACTTCCTAATGACAACCATGAATTTCGTATTTTTGAAAATAAAATCACAGATTTGGTAGTGTTTCTTTTAAATGGAAAATCAGTTTTTAACTACCACTTAGTGGTTTCACTATTCATCAAAAATTGAGGTTTTTCAGAACAATGCCAAAATATCACCCTAAGCTATAATTGATATTCTGAATTCATAAATGATGTCTATTTTAAAAAATTCCAAACAAATAAGTTTCATTAATTAATTTTATAATTATTTCCCGTTGTCACAACAAATAGCGTGTTTTTAAGAAACAATATATATCAAAAAATTGACAATTGTTTATGTCCATTTTCAAAGTGAAATTAATTATTATGAACACCATTGGAAAAAATGGTAAAAATATATTCTAATTATAATTTAAAACCACACAATAGTATAATTTATCACTATAAATTATTTTGATTAAAAAAGTTGTTTTAATTATTTTTCACTATTCATAAAAAAATGGAAGTTCTCAGAAAATTACAAAAAATTCAACTTAGGATAATTACAATATTACGAATACAAAAATGAAGTCCATTTTGAAATATAAAATTTCTATAATTTTAAAAAGTCGGTATTACTATTCATAACGGCTACTTTGATTAGTCGCGGTGTGTTAGAACTCGAACTTGCGTAAAATGCAAGCTATTGCATTATTGAAAGAGAGGTGTATCGTGGAAGCTCAGGGTGTTACATCATATCTATAACTATTTATTATATATTTATTATTTAATTAATTCCACATTCATATTTATTTTAATTAATTAAAATAGAGAAACATTATACACTTAAATACAGTTATATGATTATAGTACACAAAATAATAACTCATAAAAAATAAACATGTACAAAATAATTTACATATAAAAAATCAGCAAACTGGATGAATAAAATGTAAATAAATATAGTAATCTAATCATTTTTTCCCTCAATGAAAAAATCATAAATATAATGGAACTCTTAAATATTATTCGTTAATATATTGAACTAAATTTTGTTGAAAAATCTGAAATCTTCACTTTTCACTGAAAAATTACTCAATTCAAAAAAATCACAAAATTTTACTCAAATTTTGATATTGACATTTTGATATCAAAAAAAATATTCTTTTAAAAAAATGTTGTAAATGATCCAAAAAATAATTATAATATATCGTAAAAATTTATATGATGAACAAATTTTAAGGAATAATATTTTTGATTAAAAAATTACATTAAATAAAAATAACTATTTATTTATTATCATTTATCAATTAAAATATATTATATTAGAACTATATATATATATCATAATGTAGGTAATTATATCCATACCCACCAATTTAATGTATTGTTTATAATGATTATTTTCTAATATTTTGATGTTCATTTACACATGGTTTCATATGTTATAAAAAATATTTAATTCAATACCCATATTATAAAAAAATCAATTAAAAATATATTGGAATCTAAATATTATTTTAAAATAAAGTTTTAAAATATGATGGGTAAATAATATAGAATACATGATATATATTAAGGATGATGTAAATGAAATCATAATCTTTTTTTCTAACTAATTATAATTATCAAGAATCTTCAAATTTTGATTCCATGGGTCCCTAATAATTATCCCTTCTCATTTTTCTTCATTATAATCCTTTTTATAATGCATCCATTTGTTTTTTTCTAATACAGCCAATACAATACCTTAAATAAAATATTTATATCTTCATACAATGTATGTACACAACATCACCCATGTACTTACCAAAGAAGATCATTACAACCCACAACTTTATAGATATTATTTCAATGAAAATTTTTCATTTATATAATATTCCATCCAACCAAATATTATAGACAATGAAAAACTCTCGTTATACTACTTCAACACAGAAGAATATTCTTTATTTTAATGAAACAATACATTAGGTTTTTAACATCAAACCAAATGTTAAAATTTGAGGAATATTGCATTCTTCCATAATTATATTTTTCATATTGAGAAACTTATAAAGAAATATATATGACAAGAATATGTTATATATTTTTAATAAAAAATATTTGATTAAATCCATATTAATTTTTTCTTTCTTGAAACAGTAATTACATCGATCATAGTTTCCTAGATCAGGTGCCTTACATTAAAATTTTCATTGATATTATAGAACCTATTGTGAGATGTAATATACCATTTATTTAGGTATATTATGTTTATAATAATATTTGGATATTTTTGGGAAGGATTTTAATTATTTTGGGATATTTTTTTTGTATTTTCTAGCGGTGATTTTAATGGATTCACAAATATAAATTTTGTAACACCATAAAAGAAATCATGAAAGTTATTCAGTGGGAAATCAGTAGGCGCATGGATTAGCCCGACCATGCGAACACCTCAGAGAACCCCCAAAACTATGGATATAGGTGGTTATAATGGTTTGATCATGGTTTTTCATACCATATCAGAAAACTGTATGAGGGTGTTTAGAGGCAGTTGTTGGAACACATATTTCACACGGTTTTCCTAAATGTTTTCCTAATCCATGAAATGTAAAAATTTAGATCATTATTATTAGGATCTAATCCAAATCAAATCCTTAATCACTCTTTTTCCAAACTTTTTCCAATAAAACGATTTCCTTTTTTTAATTGATGCAGAGACCCTTCCAATTAATCTGGGAGTGTTGCATTGAATTTTTTCTCTGTATTTGATACACATATTTTTTAATAAGTTCACCTTCTTTATGGGATTATTTAATTTAATTATAATTCCATCTATTGTATTTATGTATCATAAATTTTTCGGATATATCCATAGTGTTTATGTTAATAATTTTGATATATTTTTGTTTTTTATAATGGTATCATGATCTATGTTTGAATATTAAATTTCTAAATTGAATAGATAGGGTTTTTTGGACAGGTATTTAATTTATCATATGTTGTGATGTTGGTGGATTGATTCTCAAACCACCTTTTAATTAATTTATGTCTTGATTTCAAATTGGTTGAATTTCATGTTTGTAATAGTTAAATTAATGTGAAATATTTTGTGGAAAACCCTCATTACTAATAGATTTTTAAATTATATAAATATGTTTCGTTTTGGAAAGTAAAATTGTTTACAAGATTGTAAAGTTATTTTTTAATATTCTTCTTTTGTTTTCCATCATTGAAAAAAGTGGATGGAATTTTTTTCTATAAATTGAATATTTATTAAATGATTTTTCACAATTGGTTTGTCATTGGAAATTATGTAAATAGTTGTGGGTGTTCATTTTTATTATTGTGACCTATGATAAGTGTTGGGTTCCATTGGGGTCTAATAAATTGAGCCTATTGAGGATTTGTGTACAATTGGGTCACATTAGATATGTTTAACATGTGATGACATTATAGATTGAAGATAGTCCAATCATGAGCCTGAAACTAGAATTGGGGAATTCTTGTGGGGGTGTGTTTGAATCCTTAAGTGAGTATTCCAAATGGAATTGTGAAATAATTTTTTTGTATATTTTGATTTGTTTTAATGGGAAAATATTTTTACCTGGAAATGATTTTGGTTTTCATATTAACCATTTTAAATATATCAATATAAGTTTTTAAATAAACTGTTTATAAAATTTTATACAGTAGGGGAATGCATATGGATGTATTCGAGGAAATCTAACTAAGATTTAAACTCACTCACTTATTGGGATCATTTGAGGGATTTCATATATTCTATATCGAGACTAGGATAATGGAAAGGTATCTCATTTCCTTAGAGATTCATTATGATACCTTTTTCTAGAATGTCAATATTGATTTTGGAGATTTTTTGGAGTTTTTAGTGGATATCATTGTCCTCTTTGGGTTGTGGGTTTTATTTTTCTCTTTTTACACTAATATGGTTCATAATAATGGTTGTTCACTATGTCAATTGTTATTATAATGAGTCATATTACATTACAATCGCACATAATTTAGTTATTATTTGTATATAGTTATATTGATTTATTTATTTATTTTGAAAAGGTTTAATTTCCCCCAATATTATTGAATCGCATGGAATTTATTTCTTGTCATTAATGTATTTTGGATTTCAACTTATGTCAGGTAATATCCTGCCACAGACCAAACTAATGGGTGTGGGAAGTTTGTTAAAAAAGGAATTGGTTTGTTTAGTTCGGAAGTTGAAAATTATTTTATGTATAATACTTGAGTTGGGATGGTATGAATTATTTTGAATGTTGGTACATAAAATGTATATAATAATGTAATGTTTATAACATATGTATATTGAACATCATGTAACAATGGACTTTGGGTATAAGAGTGTATATGAAAATCAATTTAATTGTTACTTCTTTTCCATGGGATTAGATATTGAGAATGCATGAAATGAATTGATATAACTATCCTCAAAATATGATTCTATAATTATTTATGAGTAATGATTTATTATTTTGTGAATATTTGATGATTTTTTAATAATAATTTAAAATGTGGTTCATTACAATGTCATGGTTGGATATTCAATATTGGGATAAAATTGACATCTTGAAATCCTATAAAGACTTTTTTTCATACATGGAATGTGTTAAAATATGAAACTGTTAATCCATTACTTTATAGATAGTGAGACTAAATGATGTTTTGTTTTTATTATAGGGATTGGAATATGTTAGTTGGATAATAAATCAACTGTAATAAGCTACAATGAATGTGGTTTCCCCTCTGCCACCATTCAACCAAAGGTTAGTTCAGAGTATAGATTATTATTTTCATGTTATGGATAGAGGTAACATATTTAATGAACCAATGCATGTGGATAAATCCGTTTGGTTATTGAAGTATAATCCACAAATCATTCTAGGCGATTTAGAGAACGAAAAATTGATGGGATGATAAATCAGATGAATCAAATCAATGATTTACTTGGAACACATGTTGAGTTGAGATTACTATTTTCTACATATATAATGGAGGATCTATAATGACTTTAGTGGGATTTAATATTTTTCGCTAAATTGGGCCACGTAATTTAATGAAAGTCTTTTTAAGAACCCTTCATTAATAAATTCTATCATCACACATTTTGAATTTCTAAAAAAATTTAATTTTTCAACAAAGGTATGAAAATCATTCAATCAACGTGTACACAGTTAAAAATATTATTTTAGTATGATTTTAAACTAATCATGAAGAATTTAGTCAATGAAGGAAATTTTTATTAATCTTTTTAAGGACATAGATTTCGACAATTATTTTTTTGCATAAAATAAATTCTTATACATAGATGGTCTATTGTGTGATGATGTAAGAAAGATACATATTTGGGACTAGGGGAGAAGTATGAAGATTGAAACATGTGGGAAATTATGGGAAGACTAATGATGAAATTATTATGAAGAGGGGGACATATTTTCAATGTACTGGTATGACTTTTAATTATATGGATTTATAGGTACATCTTCCCATTAAACCAAAATTCAATCAAAGATGTTTTAAATTTTGATGATTTGATCAAATGAAGTGAGATTTTATGCCCCAAGCTATAAAAACCAAAAATTATCACCATATATTGAATCATCGATTTTATTGTCATAGTGATCCAAGGATGGGTGATTGGGATAAAAATCATGTTTTAAATAAGTCATATACATTTAAAATACATGAGAAACAAAATAATTCTTGTCAGTAGAACAATGGGAGCCTTGTGGATTCTAGAAATACATTAAATCCAGAACCTGGGGAAACTGAAAAAATGTAATACCGAACAAATATAATCGATTAATAAAATAGATTGAGATAAACATGCTAATTTATATGCAAAATATATACCATCAATGGTGAGTTCTATTATTCTTTGAATTATAAACTTATATATAAATTTTATTAAACATTTCCATCCTCATAATTTATTGTTTATCATTATATTTATCTTTCATGTTTTCAAATGGATATGTATCTACCTTTTTGGAAACTTTAAACACTTATTGTCCAAATAGATTATTGAGTATTTAGGTGAAAATAATGATATTTAACTATTAATGTGGATGAATTGATATGATATTTAAATGTTATTTAGATGGATTCCAATGACATAAACCTATATATTGATTGGTTATCTATGTTAACATATCACATAAACTTTTATATAAGATAGGATAGTATTAAAATTTATTTTGGTATCTAGCTTCTCCTTAATGGCCCGCTCAATGAAAAATAAGGGGTAGTGGGATTCTATACACCAGTGGTCAGAATGATCTTATCGTAGATGGATTATATGGACGTGGAATTAGCATATGAGATTATGGATAGGGGATTCCCATCAATTGTTGATTATTTTTGTTAATGTTTTTTTGATATTTACTTAGGTTTGATGCATAGAAGAGAAGTAGTGTTAAAAAATTTTCTCTTATAGAGGAACCATCCTATATCACATAACTATTATCATATAGAAGAAAATAGAATTAATGGAATTGAATGTCTAGTTGGATGGGTATGAATGATAAATGTTCATTCCTTCTTATTATTATTTGTGATTATATAATGTCTTGTATTTCAAATAGGAATATGAGATTCTTCATCTTAGTGTATATTGTCTTAATCTTAACCATGTTATGATAGTTAATCAATCTAAAATTGCACACATTTATGAGATGTATTATGAATTGATGGGATCCCGATAGTTCTCTAAAATATACTTCTGAATGGGATATCATCAATTATATGTCGGGAAAGAGGATATTCCAAGAATAGGTATCATAATTAGATCTGTCAACTACAAGTATGTGGTTTTTTACTATTTTTTATAGAAATTATCCATCATTATTTTTGGAATTAGTTAATAAAATGTTCCAAAATTGTCTATATTTTATTTTTGTGGGGTATGATTATGACATATTTATTATTCGAGGAAAAAGGATGAGCATGAAAATCACCTAGGGATAGTGTTGGGAAATTTATGGGATCCTCATTTGTTTGCCAAAATTTGTAGGGTCCTTTTTTCGATATAAGGTGTTGGTTTTATTGGACATGAAATCTCCAAATGAGGATTTTTTCAAGATTTGGAAATGATAGTGGAAAAAATATCTACAAATCATATAATTAATGACTCCGAGATATGTATATTCTTTGTCTTATATGGTTATTACCGATGTTTTTTTATGATTATTCATATCTAGAATCACCAATGGTAGAATTTATAGAGAAAAGCGTTCCATTTCAATGGAATAATAAAATTTATAAATATTTTAAAGATATTAATGTTTACATTAAATAATAAATTATCATGATATTTTTATAATTATGAAACAGTTATGTGGTGTATTGTGATTCTTTGTGAGGTACATTAGGGTATTTTATAAATCATAGAGATCATTTTGTTTCTTATACTTCATAGAATTTATGTTTGGATGAGAAGAATTACAAAACACCTGATTTTGAGTTAGCTATTGTAGTTAATGATTTAAATTCATATAATAATTACCACATTAATGAGAAATTTACAATGTATATATATCATATGAGATTGAAACACGTTTTCAAACACAATTATATGAATAATAGACAATGAATATTGATTGAGTATCTCTAAATTTTTGTCATTGATTTTATGTATACAATGGAAAAAGTAAATTATTTTGATGATTAATTAATAATAAATTCATGTGGAAAGGTGGAAAAAGAAGTTTACTATTAGTGTGATATATCATGGCTAATAGTCGGCATGCACCATGATTGTGATGAATGAGGTAGTGTAAACATTTTCATTTCAGTTTTTTTCTTGATGTTCGTGATAAGGTTAAACAGTCAAAGAACTATAATTTCGAATGTGTCATTATGAGGTCAAAACTCAACATTGGAAAGACCATTGCGATATGTAAAATAAATATAGTATTATTGTTGTGAGCTCAGGATCAGATGGTCATACCTATTTCTTTTCATGAACAACTTCTTCTAGATTACAACCATTTACTATGGGTTGTACATCCTAGAATAATAAATATGAATAAGGTGTTAAATGAACAATTTCGGTGGGTTGGAATGAAAAAATAATAATTTATGATTTTGTTATCAGAAGCATCAAAAGACTATTGGTTAAGGTATATAAAAAAGGACATATTGGAATTTTGTAGTCCATACATAATGTTTTTTTGGAAATTAGAGTAGATAGACATTTCTTTTTTGATAGTTCTACCAAGAATTGATTGGAATCACGAGGAAATATGGTTGATTTTAGATCAACTCCAAATATCGGCCCATTTCATCCATATTTGTGCATATCATATAGAAGAGTACATGTCCAAAATCTATATCTGATAGTCGGTAAATATGTGTGGTGGACAAGATTTGATAGTATTAGATTATGATACATGTTTTACATATCATTTTTTTGATGTAAATAAAATAATCTACTATTACTATGTTGACTATAATCATAACCTTTCATCCTCATATGGATGGAAAATATGAATTGACGATGAAAAAGTTAAATGATATTTCGGGGATCTTCTAACAAATTTTTCTTAATCATGATAGGTTCAATTACATTAGTGGGGTTAATTTATAATAATTGTTACTAATCCCGGAGACATATTGATCCATTTGAATCTTTTAATGGGTTTGAAAATAATTTTACACGTTTGTTTTGGAGGAAACTTCTAACACGTTATTAGAGGGGCATAAAATGTTAGAGAGACAAAAAAAGATTTGGATTATCAGGAAGTGAATTAGAATATTCATAATAATAAAATATCATATGATTATTATCATCAAATGTCCTTATTATATTTTGTGATGGATCATATGTTCTGTAAAATCTCTCAAAATATTCCCTTCATTATTTTGGGAAGAATGGTAATTTGTATCCTTCATAAAAAGTCCATTTTGAGTCACTTTAATGAGTTGGAGAGGCGGTATATATGTTTGATTTCCCCACAAGAAACATTTCAGTGCATATTTTTTTCACGTATATAAATTGAAGAATTATGAGTATGATCAAAACCATGTGATTGGATGAGGTCATTATGACCTATATCTAGATTTTATATAGGTTTATATTTTATATACGATATGGATATAAATGATTATGTCAGGAAAGGTAAAACAATCATGATATTGTATGTTTTTTGGATACATGGTTGTATTTTGGATGAAATTCGAAATCATGAGAAAGGAATGGTTAATGAAGGGCCCAAACACATTCCTGATAATGGATTTTTTCATTATTTTGAGGACAGATAGACCATTAGAGGGGAGACTGTAGATCCAATGGTTTTAGGTAATTAACCCTTTATTTATTTATTTATTATAGTGTTGAATAGAATTGAGTTATTATGTGGAAGGTTTGGAGGAGTGTTGGATTGTTTTAAATTATTTTATAGAGGATAATTATTTGAGAACGGTTAGTAGAAACCATGCAATACCGTCCAAGAATCTGTGTAACTAAAAAAGGGAAACTGTGAAGGCACACAGTTTGCGATATATGGTTTCTAGACCATGAGACTTTCAAATAGAAACCATAAAATTATAGATTGAGTGGTTAACATGGTTGGTTAATGATTTTCCTAACAATGTGATCCAACCATGTGAGGGGTGTTTAGGGTTAGATGATGGTGCTATATTTGAACATAGTTTGACTAAATATGCACACAATCTATGTAATATTGAACAAAAGATCTTGATTTTTGGGATCTAATTCAAATAAAAACCATTGTCACGTGGTTTCCCCATGAAATGAAATATCATTATTTTCATTTCTTCTAGTATCTAGTGATTCACTTCCCCTTATCCTCGGATTAATCATTTGTTGTTTTTATGTTTGATAAAGGAAGAAATTCCTTGGTATGTTTATGTTATTAGTGGGTTTCCTTAGTTTTATACATCTTCCATATCATGGATTCAAGGATCAAATGATTTTGGTTTAGATACATTTTTTTGAACACAAAAGAAGTTGAGATATTATTGTTTTTTTGTAATAGGGACAAGATCAAGGGTTTTATATTGAATATCTAATCCACATTTGGGGAGTTGATAGAGAATTTATTAATTTCTCCCTAGATGTTATCAACATTGATTTAGTATCAACTACTATTTTTATTAATTGAAGGATTGTTATCAAAATTATTGAATTTCTGTGTTCTAATAATGAAATTTATTTTCAATGTTTATTAGAAAAACTATTTACAGATGGTTTGTAAAATTTTAGTAATTGTTTAAGTTAAGAAACATAATTTTTTATATTTCTTTAAAATGAATATTTTAAAATTGGTTATTATTTTTGATACATAGAATTTTTTTATTGAAATTAATTTCAAAAAATGTATTTTATTGATTGCAATGGTTTGGTATAATTGGGTTTTCATTGGATTTTAAATAAATGATTGATATCTGATCATTTTCATTGATGGGACACTGGATAAGGGGTGTTTACCATAGGGGTAAAATCTAAGTACCCAATATAAGGGAATTGTTTTAATGGATAAACCTAATATATTGAGAACATGTGACTAATAAGATGAAAAATTAGAGACCACACATGAGTGAAAAAGATTTATTAGGGAATCTATGTGTTTTTTTTAAGTCGTGAGATGAGTATGGAAAATGGAGACGTGAAATGGTTTTTAAGACTTGTTTGTATTGATTCCAAGGAATTTTTTAAGAAATGGTTTTTTATTATAGTTAAAATATTTTAAATTATATTATATGATTTATTTTATATAAATTAACTAAATTTGTCTATCATAGTGTCCTTAATAGTGAACCCATTGGGGAAATGGAACTGGTTTTTATACTCCCTTTTCATGTGAATATTAGTGAATTGGATGAAAATGTATATCACGACTCAAGTAATTTCATGGTATCTTATTTCATTATGGATGCATCATGATATATTGGGTAGTATTTATGTCTTGATTCTTGTATCTTTTTGGTATTTTGATTATCGGTGTATTAGTTTCTTATGGTTTATTGCTTTTAGATTCAACATTGTACATTAGTATGGTCCATGGTTGTAGTTTTTAGGACGTCACATGTTAATATAATGATATGTATAAATTTTTACTCATATATCATTTAGTGGTTATTTGGATATAGTTATCTTTTTTTGGGTTTTATTTTAAATGGGGTAAATCATCCCACAATTGTTATTGAATACCTTGCATTTTTTCGGTCCTTTATTGTCTTAGGGAATACCCAAAAGGACCTGTAATGTTCTACCTCTTCCCAAGGCAATGGATTAGGTTGGGATGTTACAATACAATATATAAATCCAAATGAATCAGTAATTTTATCAATTTTGGAAAACTACAGATATAAAAGACTTCCATATGATTTTGGAAAAAGAAAATATAACTCAAAGAACAAGACAACATAATTGAAACTAATTCAAGAATTTAATCATTTTATATTGTTGAAAGGAAAAAACATGTGCGTGATATAAAATTATTATTACGCTTTCTGTATTGTAGAATCTTTCATAAACCAAATATCATTATCAATAAGTCAAGGTAAATAGTTGTCCACAAAATCCTTATTATTAATTTATATATTATTAAATGTATCTCATGATAATATCATAGAATAAATGTCCTCAATAATAATGACTGAATTCACAATTTTTAAAATTCCTAATTATAAAAAATCATATATATGTATCATGAAATCATCTAATATAAATACATATTATCTGTAAAGGATAATTGTACAGGTAGATATCAATTTAATTCTTCCAATTGATTTGTCTCATGAGACCTTTTATTAGATCGTTGGTGTATATATAATGGGCACCCACACAACATTTCATGTGTAAAAAATTAATCATTTAATGAATAATAAATTTAATTAATGATCAATATTCATTACCATGAAAAATATATTTTTAAGTAATGTAAATATATTAATCAATATTTTTAATGTTAATCAAATAAAATTATATGAAAAATCAATATATAAAAATCGGTGTACGGTTTAGGAAATAATCATATCCATCTCACCAATATATCTATATTTATGATAAATGTTAATTATTATGAAATATTAGGTAAATATTTTGATTTTATTCAATGTTAGCATAATAATATTAAAATATTATGGGGTTTAATAATAAATTTTATCACTAGGTAATTTTTTAATCAAATATCATTAGATGAAATGATTAAAAATATTATTGAAAACAAAATAAGTAATAATATAATAAATATATTAAATTTCAAATGGTATGTTTATACACCAAAAAAACTTTAAAGGGTGCATAATTATAAATAACACACATTGGAATGTAGATTGAGACAAAATCGCTTAGCATATAGAAGAATTTATGTTGGAGGCCAATTGATGAAAGAATTCAAATTGAACATATGAATAATAATTAATATTTATTCACTCATGATATTACATGTCAAATGGATTTTATACATACCATGTAAAATAAATAAGGTTCAGGGTAATATAATACCCGTGATGAAATTTTATTGAGATTAAAATACTTCGAAATTCTTCAATTGGATGAACATATTTTAGCCTCATATAAAATGGATTAATACATGTTTTTAACTAATTAAAAATCATATTAATATTTATGATATCATATAATATCATTTAATGACATACTATTAGGTGATCATTAATAATCGTTCATTCTTATAATCTATTAATGTAATACCATATTTATTTTTAGAATGTTTTAACTTGTTATTTTTTAGTTCATCATACATATATTATGATTTTTTTCTATAAAAAAGGACAATAATGTTGTAAATTTATTCTTTATTAATTATATGTTTATTTTGTTTTAAAAAAAAATCGTGATTGGAAATGAAATACATCGTTCCTTGATATGTTAAGGTGTATACACCAACACTTTTTCATTTTATTATCAAATGGAATGAAATAAAAATTATAATATATATATATATATATATATATGTATTATCATTCCATTATAATTTTTATTTCATATATATAATATATTTTTTATAATCCCATTTTTAATAAACTTCATATAAATTGTTAATAAATCACATCACATCACCATGTAGTAGTCCGTCGTAGAAACAAGTGATGTTATCATATTCTTGATATATTGAAACCACAATGGTATGGGTGAGAAAATAATTTCACAAGAATAATATCATTAAAAATATCACATTAATAATTTATAATATTTAAATACATCATTACTTCCATCCTTAAATGTTTATAATTGAAATAAATGGCATTGGATCACAAGGCGGTAGTCTATCATACACAAAAATGAAGATTTCACACCTCATTTGATGGATGTCTATGAGACTTTTGGTCATAAAATTAACATAAAAAAATATGATTATATGTATTATAATTAATTTTTCATATAATCTTGTTTTATTATGAATTTAATGGTGTGGATATGAGAGTAAAATTAAAATTATTTTAGAAGAACATTAACACTTATTCGAGTATCCTATATAGATTTTCACCCAATCAATCTTTGAAGGGATTTATTACATTTATAAGACATTCAGGATTAGTTATGTAATGTGGGTATATTAAATTTTTAATAATTTGTTTAAGAAAATTTGATTGATCGTTTGATGCAGTGAGCATGGGTGGTGGACTTTTATAATTTGGGTGAGTACCAAACAAGTAATTTTTTTAATGATTGAAATATATGCTTGTTTTCGTCATATTACCTGCACTAAATAATGGTAAATTATTTATGAAACTTGTTTTATGTTCCCAATTTTACAGTTAAAAGGGTTCTGGATAACTTTTTGTGGTTTTTGAAACATATTTTTTATGAATAACTGCTAAGTAATCTCAATTATAATGTAGTCAATGTAAATATTTTTAACAGTTTCTACAAATAATTTTGGTTAAAAATATAGTTTACCTTTTTATAAATTATAAATTTTTATAAATAAATTTTTGTAATCCATTTGTATATATTCAATTCCCAGAAGAATCAATACATGAAATCCAATTAATCTTACAAATGTAACGAGAAAGAAGACTTTTAATGTGAAATGTTTCCAATGATTATAATGTGTTTATATAAGAATTATATATTATAATGATTGAAATGAACAAATTTGGATAAATATATTTATAATTGATATATTTTTTTATTAAAAAAATTAAAAATATAATTAAAAATTATTAATTTGTTATATGAAAACAACGTTTTATATTAAATTTCATCAATATTGACTATTCATCAAAAAATAAAGCATCTTGGAAATTTCCAAAAAATAAACCTAATATAAATTAGATATTACAATTCAAAAATGAAATTTATGTTCTAATATATATTTAATAAATGTGGTAAATATTAATTTAAAATTATGTGTTCAATGCATGGTAAAACTATCTTTTAGGAAAATACAGTTTAAAAAAAACATATTTTTATTTAAATAAATATTTTTCTATATTTATAATAAATTGATAAAAATAACATTGTGTAAAATATATTATTTATTATAATATTTAATCATATTCATTACATCTATTATAATTAATAGGTTAAAAATACCATATTATATAATAATATAAAATTTAAATTTTTTTTAGTAAACGTTGTTATTGCGTGTGACACAAGCTACAAATGAGACTCTTTGTTTTGAATATTGAATGATAACTCAGTGATGAATTTCATTAAAAATTTAGAATAAGTAGAATTTATTTAAAACAGTAAATATATTATAAATTATGTGGATTCTATATTATTTTCTATTTACAATGTTCATTACATAGACTCTATAGAATATGATGATCATATTTTAAATTTCTTGGTGTTATAGTCTCCCCACATTAAAAATATGTCTCCTCATTATATAAACATGATGTCCATAATAATGGTTTTTAAATTTGGAAATTCCACTATTTGGAAACCAAAATCATAAATCCCAAAATATCTTCTTACTAAGATAGAATCAATTGTACAATGTTAAAATGGAAAAACAAGTAACTATGTTTATAAGTGGGATAAAATTATAGAAATTTGAATATATATACATGGATGAAAATTATAATTATTTAAATAAAATTATTTAGGATATTGATCACATGAAATTTAATTATCAATGGAATATTGAGGGCCTCAAACCCATAAATCTAATAAGTGTGAAAAGGATATTGATATGATCAGAAATTATGGTAATGAAATAGCATTTTATTTCATAAGGATTTTTCTAAAGTTATGGATTTATATTACTATATAATTATATAATTATATAAACCTAAATGATATGTTATTATTAATACAATATCATCTTTTGGTTTTGGATTGATCAATTTCAGTGTTATTTCAAATTCAATGGAACAAATAACCGAAAATGAATTATGAATTTCTAGAGTAGTGAAATTAACTATTAACATGTCGTTAGATCTATATGATAGTTAAAAATTATTCCTTCCATTTATTGTTGCCTTAAAAACCAATATTTTTAATTCATTAATTTATAACCCTTAAAGACAATACTTTTGCTTCAACATTACTATTTATTCATTAAATATTTTAAATTAAAATAATGAAATATTAAACAATACATCATTTTGGATAGTGGTAAATGTGAACCCTAATCAACCATCTCACAATATTAAAATCCCCACTACCTTGTTTGATGTGAAATTTGCTTACCCAATATATGGGTTTTCCATTTTATAAACTATATTCCTATAATGTTCCAAAAATTATGATGGCTAATCTAGAAATTAAATTATTCATTAAATAACCTTTTTTATAATAGTTTTCAAAATCTCTATTTTTTAAATTATAATCATAAAACATCAGTGTAATATATATGTAATTAATTATCATTTGAACCAAAATGATTAAAAAAACAATAAAAATATTTGAATAAAATTTAATGGAATTATTCTTCAAAAATAAATTCTGAAAAATAGAATTATTCTAAACAATTTCCCAAAAAAATAAAACATAGAATTAAACTCCTCTCATATAAGACCTAAAAAGTTGTGTTTTTGAATTGTAAATTATAATTACTCTTAAACACATTAACCAATAATTGTATCTATAAATTTTATGTTTCGGAAAAAATAAATTCCTCAAGTCACTAATGAAATCCTTCAATGATGTATGATTCTTTTAACCAAAATTCCATTGGTAAAACACTTCAATAATATAATTATTGAATCCTAAAAAATACATCATCTATTTTATTTCTTCCCAAGCCCTTCCATGGTCTAGGTTTTAACCTAGGTCATTTAATTTCATATTCAGTTAAAAAAATGTAATTATTTTTTAATGAATATGTGAATTAACCAACGAATGTCCCCCGTGAGTGTCAAAATAGTTTTTTTAGTATGTCTTGTTAATATGAACTAATTAATACACAAATAAATTCCATAGTTCCATTATTTGAGTTATTACACCTCGGTACACCAGTTAAAGACCAATTTTTCCTAGTAGTATTCATAAATTTGGAAATTTCATGTAAAAACAACATAACATCTATCATACCAAAACATTAAGAAGATATTATATTCATTTCCAGAAAATTGATATGAGGGATGTGTTCCATAATCATTGTTTTCCAAAATCTTGTTCATAAGATTTATAAATAAATATCTCTTATACCAACTATAATTACCCTAATCATAGATACATTTATTTGGATTCTTACACAACTAAATTGACATAAATACTTGATATAAATCCCATATCATCTACCAGTTTAGTAGATTGGTATAATGAGCTATAGAGTGCTTCCCATTTAACCTTAGTTATATCAAATTAAACATACAACTATTAAAATAATTTAATCATTAAAACTAATAAAAATATTTCAAATTCATATCCTAGTGAATTTCAAAGATTAATGGTGATATCAAATCCTTGTTAAGTGTTATTTACTATGTAAGCTATCATGAATAAATATTAATATTCTATATGTTATGTAAACAAACCCAAAATTCATGTCATTTAATCTATAAAATATAAATTGAATAAATCCATATTTAATATAAAAGAAAAATTATCATGGATAAAAAATTAATGAATTATAAATGTAAATATTTATAAAGTATTATACCTATTTTTCCATGAAAATGAAAACCTCTTATGTAAAGATTAATGTAATTAAATGACCCCAGAAGCCCAGAACCGATTCATTATTTTAAAACATTGGCATGATTAAAAGTAATCCTCTCCCGAAGGACTGATCAGTTTAACAATCCCGAAAATATATTACAAACATGAACATTACATTGAACATTCAAATATAAATCCCAACATAAATATTCCTTTATTAATGCCATTATTCCCATATATTAACCTTGAAAAAAAATCACAACACACTTATTGGAATCATGGGAATTAATAAATAATAACGTGGTGATATCAGACGCTCAGTAAGGGAAAATAATATTACAGAAGCAATAAACTTTTAAGGAAAGATGTGTAATAAAAAAAAAACCATATAAACATAAACTTGAAAGTAATATGGAAAATATAACTCATACATTACCATATAAGTATGAACATGGATTATCTAATAGTCAAACAATCACATGTAATTTCTGATTTCATAACGAGGGAATGCATAATGTCGGACATCATAACCACGTAGTCAAGGCCTCGTGAATAGACTATAAGTAAAACTTTTTTCAAGGCCTAGTTCGAAGACACTAGTTCGTCTCATGAAACCTACCGATGCATCGAGGAGCTATAGTGGTCTCCACCCATCACTTACTAACTCCAATTAATTCCTCATATTAAAAGGTTGAAACACAATATAAAAATTTGTAGTAAAACTTGCATAAAAATGGTCAATAATTTAACCATAAACCATGAATGGTATAGAAACAACACATCCAAAATAAAACATATCATAACTCATTAAATATATTATATAACATTATAAAAAAATAAATATACTTCAATCATGAATAATATCCACTAATGGATGTTGACTAAAATTAAAATTATTAGAAAAACACTTGGAGAGAAATACCCATTATCATGAAATAATTTAAAAGTAACACAATTTATAGAGGAAGAGTTTTAAAAAGAATTTTTTAATCAATGTGGTCTATACCACTATGAAACATTTAAATGGAATTAAAATTTTAAAACATTTATGAATATATACAGAATCCTAAAAACCATTTTTAAGTCATTGAAATTAATGAGAATTATTTAGAATAAAATATATTTAAAATACATAAAATTATGTTGTAGGTAAACCGACTCTTAAAAAGAAACCTTCTAAAAACTCTTTTATTAAACATGGAAATGGATAATAAATATTTCCCTGTAAAAACATACACATAAAAAATCATAGATAATAATGAGATTGAGGAATTAACCATTAACATATACCTTCCTTTGGTTGAGGGTACATTTAATATTCAATATAATGAAGATAGAATCTTATTAAATTATAATACAAACATATTTATATGTATGATATCATGCTTGATTCATTCATGTCTATATACTTCCCATTTAAAAATAATTTCTATGTTAATATAACAATTCGGGTAATTATCGATTTCATTATCATACATGTTTTAAATTGTTATTCGTTATTGTATAACATATATCATGATTTAATAGATTTCATATTTAAAACATTATTTTTGAATAATATATATTCATAATACAAGTATGTATAATAGATTTATATATGAAATATAAAACACCATTTATGAAGACGGTATGCCATACATATGCATAAACACCGTTTTCGTTTTCATGTCGTATTGAATAGAAGAACGTGAATGAGATATATGTAAATACACACACACACAAACAAACAAACACACAAAGAAAAAAATATATATATGTGTGTGTGTGTGTGTGTGAATATATTTCCAGTTTCATTGTTATGTCATATATTACATACATATTTATAATATATATTTATAATCATCATTGAATGGTGAACGTGAATCATATCACGTCATGTAGATTGTAAGACGTATGTACGCATGAGCAATGATATCATTCTATTGATGGTGAAATTGTATGTTATTGAATGGTATATTATATATACAGAATCATTAAGATGTTATATTTATTATTTAAATCAATTACATTCATTATTATACCCATACAAATAATGAAGAGTTGAATAGAAAAATTCAACACGACATGGAGACGGTAAGCCGTACGTATGCATGTATGGTGACACTGTCATTCATAGGATGGATAGAATAATGAATATAGTTTTACCATATTTATAATAATATCAATGTAGGTATAATGTAATCGATTTATTATTTTGGTATGGAAAAAATAAAATAAGTTAAAGTGGTAGAAGAAAAATACATTTGAAATAGGTGATGAAATTATTACCACTTCTTTGGCTGATTAATTTTTATTTGAAAAAATGGGACACTTAAGATGCCTTTTTTATTAGAGTAAGGCCTCTAGGATGAAGATGGGGTAGTTCATATGATTTTTTATCATGCATTGCCCGATCCAAATGGCTTTGAGGATGTGATTTAAAGAGAAGGGGAAATACCCTTTTATAAGATATGTGAGCATCACTTTAGGAAGGGATTAAAATATTAATTTATTATACATTCAAATTCGGTTTATAATGGCTCAAAAAAGATTAATTTCGACTATAGGGTGGGTATGGGTCGAAAACCATTCATAAAATAGGATTTATATAGGTTTTGGTCACCAAATTAAGCATAACATTTTGATTTTACTCTTCTTTAAATAGTTAAACTTTTACTATTTATTCTTGTATTATTATAATAAATGGTTAAAAATTATACTATAAAAAGAGAAGACAACCCCATGTTGTAAATTAATGACATATCTATCATTATATGAGTCCTTTTGGAAATTATAATATTTTTTAAGAATATTATGACATTTAATAATATAATATTTGTTTTAAAAACTCATTTATAACAATTTGAAACTATTAAGAATTTAGTTTTTGTGAAATTAAAAAAAATGATTATTTAAAACCAAATACATTAATCAAATCATAACATGTCATATTATCCTAGAAAATTATCTTAATTCATCCACTTTCTCATGTTAAATTTATTTTGATATTTATAATATCAGTTATTTTAATCATTCATTAATAATTTAATTATTACATCATCATGGTGTCATAAATAAGTTTAATTATTTAATGTCTAAATATTATAATTAAAATAACATTATAAAGGAAATATGTTTATCTTTCTAATGAAAATTTATAGTTGAATTTATCTATTGTATTACCCTATATTTAAAAATTTTTAATTTACAAAATTTTAATTAAACACTATTAACACTCTAAAGAATAGAATAATAATAAATTCCTAAATCTAATCCAAGAGGATTCAAGAAAAAAATATTTTATTACTAAGGTATATTTGGTGTCATGACTCGTCCCCTGGGGCTCGTGCCATGACTACCCCAAGCCCGCCTTCCATAGGACAGGGGATGACGACTACCACCAAAAGCGTAAATCCCTAAACTGGGAATGCATTTCCTTTATAACATGTAAACACAGATAATAGAGTACGAGCTGGATACAAAACCCTAAATAAAACTATATACCAATGGAGTGCTGAATGGTAAAAAGGGGTCGGAAATACACGCCTCAATCATCACTGGATCTACTGCAACTCCAACCTATGAGATGAAATGTCCCAAAAAGTGATCCTCACAGATCCAATGTTGGAACGTCTAGAGCATAACATAAAGCTGGTGCTCCCAGAGTGTGTCCTACACTACTTGAAAATGGTAGGCATGCTCCTCCTCAGTATTCGAATAGATCAGAATGTCATCTTTGATGACTACGACAATGCGATCGAGGTATGGCAAGAAGATCCTTTTCATGAGTCCCATGAACACTGATGGAGCATTGGTTATGTCGAATGGCATGACCACGAACTCGTAGTGGTCATACCGACATCTGAAGACAATCTTCTGCACATCCACGTCTCGAACTCTGAGCTGGTGATAGCCTTTATAGGTCCCAGAGAGGAAGTGTAATGGGATATTCATGGTATTTGTGACAGTACTTCCATGTACATCCAGGGGACACGACTCAATTTGGGTGATCTTCGACCGACTCACCAAGTCGTCCCAATTCCTACCGATCAGAGAGTTGGGTTTAGTAGAGAGCATGAGACGCCTCTACGTGCATGAGATTGTACAGCTTCATGGAGTACCTATCTTCTATTTTTTCCAATCGGGATGCACGGTTTACTACTCGGATATGGAAGGGGTTGCAGGGGGCATTCAGGATGCAGCTTTGCAAGAGACCCACCTACCATCTTCAGATGGATTTCTAGATTGAGCGGACCATTCAGACCCTCGAGGACATGCTACGTGCTTATGTCCATTACATCATTCGTAGTTTGGAGGATCATGTACCTTTGGTGTAGTTTTCATACAAAAAATTTTATCACTCTACCATAGGGATGGAACCTTTTGAGGCGTTATATGGGCGACCTTGTAGATCACCCTTGTGCTGGACTGACCTTGGGGAGTCAGCACTATGGAACCATAGATGGTATGACCTACCAGAGAGATGGTTCAGATCATCTAGGAGTGGATGAAGACTTCACAGAGCAGACAAAAGTCGTATGTTAATAGGAGACAGAGACCTCTGGAATTCGAGGATGGCAACCACATCTTTCTACCGGTCTCACCACGACAAGGAATACGAAGAATTGGATGAGGTGGAAGGTTATCTCAGAGATTTATCAGACCTTTTCAGGTCCTCAGTAGAGTTGGTGAGGTGGCTTACCTCTTACCTCTTCCACCTCAGTTGCACCAGGAGCACGATGTCTTCCAATTATCTTAGTTGATAAGATACGCGCATGACCCTTCTCACATCATCGATCTTGGAGAGATGGACATCGATGATGGTGTGACATTAATGGAGGTTCCAGTGGATATTGAGGATTGACTAGAATGTTTCCTATGTGGATAGTCGATACCTTGGGTGCGCATTCGCTGGCAGCACGAGAACCTCCAAGGGAACACATAGGAGTGGGAGGCTCAGATGCATACTCAGTTCCCCCACTTGTTCCCTTAGTTTGAGTTGTATCTTACGAGGACGAGAATCCTTGAGGTGGGGAGAATATTAAGACCAAGAAATTCCATTGATTTTTTTTCTTGAATACATGGATATTTTGCGAGTCGGCTAAAAATTACAGCGCGTGATTCGGAGGCCCGGTGTTCTCAGAATCAATTTCTAATGTTTTTTTCGGTTATGTTCAGTAAACATACGAGTGGGTTTTTATAACTTTTGAACCGGTGCTCGAAATTGAAATCTGAGGACACCGTTGAACTCAGAGCGCTAGAATTCATTTAAGGATAATTTCACTTCGATGACTGTGGGTTGAGAATAAAAGTTAATTTTTGGGTTTTTGTGTAGAACAATAAAATAAAGTGAGCTTCGGTTTATATTTATTTGAGCCGCTATGAGGGTGTTCGTATGTGGGTCCCACTAGATCAACAACCTTCTTGTGGAGGTTGGATGTGGGGACCAGTAGGCTATAACCTCCCATGAGTGGTTAAGGTGGTTTGGACCTCCATGCCTCAACCTCCCATGTGGGGTTAATGTGGTGGGGACCACCTGAGACCACATAACCTCCCAAATTAAATAATAGCGGTGGGGACCACCTGCACCCTATAAATGAAAGAAGGGGAAAATTTCTCAACTCCCCTCATTAATGAGGGGGAGTCCCTTGACATTATCTACCATTTATGGTATCACAACATCCCCTTTAATAATTTTTAGCCAATTCATAATTTATTATGCCAATCCTTTACATTAACTAGGTGGATCCAATTAAATTATTTCAATCAATTTGAATATTGTTCCAACGAATTAATAATATATCACATTATTTTATTATTTTTGTTGGAATTTCTCTTTTGGTGGAACTTGGGAGAGGAGAGAAATGCTCCCAACAAAGAATGAAGAACGAAGAATGCTGGCGAGGAGCGACTTCGACTTCCTTCCTTAGATCATATCGACGTGGAGCATCTCACACAACCAACATGTGAGCTCAGGATTGAAAGTGTGCGGTGGACGCGACGAATGATGATATCCTCCATCTTCTTCCCTGCGTCTCTTTCGACGACCAACAATCAAGGTAGAGTGTTATTTTGAATAATATTACCCTCCATTATTTTCTCTTCTTCGGTTGGAATGGAATCCTTGTAGAGGCTGTGAAACAATTGAAGTCCATCATTCTTTCTTCTTGATGAGACAAAAGTTACCACCCTAAATGCGGAGGGTGCCAGCCAAACCAATATGGCCTGACCCCTACGATGTTCTTTTTTAGGATGATATTTGGAATTGCAACGAAGAAATGAGGAGACAGGACAATGAAGGCAAAGGTCGTGCTACCCACGACATCCGTGAACCGCACCGCCCTCACGACACTCTGGTCAAACCAGCTCTGCCGCCTTGGGCCGAACTGCGCTTCCCGCTGGCTTTTGAGCCACGCCAGCCATGTCGCACGCCGACCCGGGCTGCACCAGCCTGCCCGTGCGCCACTGTCCTACCCGACCACACCCATGACTCCCTGTTGGCCTACCCATGTGCTTCCAACATGGTTGGACGCCTCCCGGCCGGCCGCTGGCTTTCCCGGCAGCCCATTAGCTCTCCTGGAGCCCTTCCCTTCCACCTCCCGGCCTGCCCGGCTGCCCGCCGGCCCGCCCGGCCCTACTGCTGGCCTGGCCGCGCCTTGTCGGCCAGCCCGCTGGCCTGCCCGACCGTCTCTCGTGCATCTGGCCGAACCACACCAGCCCGCGTGCCCCGTGCTGCCGAGCTGCGGCCCTCGCGACACTAACCAAACTGGCCCCATGCCCGGGCCGAACCGCCCAAACGACCAGCTGAGCTGGGCCCACCGGGAAGGGCCGAACCTAATAGGTTGGCCCACACAATGGGTCAGTCCAGACCCAACAGGTCTAACCGGGTCGACCCAGAACAGGTCGGCCCAGACTGGGTCGGACTGGGTAGGTCGGACCCGACCCGGGCATACTACAGACCCTTTAATTTCTTTGGCCATATCTTTGGCACAGGATGTCCATTTGAAAAATTGTCAGGGGCGCTGGTAATCATGGAGCATGATGGTCCCTTTGAGTATACCCCACTAGAGTTTGGTTTATAGTTGAGACATGGTTATGTTGGATTGTGCGCGAATCCAACCGGCTCCCTAGTCTAAATGGCTAATAACTCACAGACCGGGAATCTGATTCATGTGATGTCTGTTGTGTTGAGACCCCAATGACATAGTGGACCTTTGAGATACATCTACATAGGACATCGTGATAGTTTGAGTATCATCCAGTAGCTCATGGTGCGGTTTCTCTGGGAGAAAAATGAACAGAGTGCAGAGACCTAGTAGCTGGCTGAGACCTGATAACTGATGGTTGTTTCGACTTGGAGTGACTCAACTAGCCTAGTGGGGAGCGCCTTGGTGTTGTATCAGACCCACTGTGGGGAGCACCTTGGTGTCGTGGAAGTCCCACGGTACTTGATATGATGAGTACCTCATTAGGCTCTGAGGGGGAGTGCCTTGGTGACGCGGAAGACCCACGGTGGGAAGTGCCTTGGTGACACAGCCGACCCACAGTACTCTACAAGAGAAGTACCTCAGCAGTCCAAGGGTAGTGGGAACCACCTAGGTGTCGCGGCATGCCCACTATACTCGACGGAGGAGGAGTTATTCAGTAGCCACCGTTTCGATTATGTGAATTAAAATCCTGGTTGAGCTGAGTCAGTAACATTTGTGTTTACCTCATGATTTAGATGGATTACATAATAACTTAGGTATATGTATGGGAATATACCTAAGTTGGTTTATCTGTGATTTCATACTATGTGGTTTATATATGTTGGATTTTATGAGTCTGTGAGGATCTCAAGGTCCTTAATGAGTATCATTATACTCACCCCTTCACGGGATGTGCCTGCACCTCGTTGTGTTGGATGCAGGCGACGAACAGTGCTGACATAGGCTGAGTGTACCAGTACTGGACGGTACCTGGAGGAGGACTACATGATGTTATAGTACACGGAGGAGACGGAAGGGCGTGGAGTGTTGTGGAGGCTATCTATACTTACCCATTAGGTAGGATCTGTGGAAGACGATTCAAGAGCTTCTTTTCTCCTTTCTGTTATTTTTTCCTTTTCAGTTTTACTTGTACTATACAGTTGGGCTTGTATTTCTCACCCGTTTACCTTTCATCACTCTCTTGTTATAAAAATTTATATATTGTTTAGTATCCAACTGTGTTCTCGGTTGTGTGTGTGTTTATAGTAATAAAAGAAAATTCCTTCCCATATTTAGGGAATTATGTCTTTGGTGCTAGTTGCTATCTGCTTGCCTATGGAAGGCAGACTTTGGGTAGTCACGACATGGGCCTCGAGGGACGGGTCTTGACAAATTGATATCATTGATAGTTGGTTCTACCACAGAACGTATGAATATGATCATTACTGTGAAGTAATAGTGATAAGGCTATTGAGTGTGATTTTCAATTCAAGGAGTCCAGTGTTGGTGTGGTGGTCGATGTATCCCTAAACCAGGACCCCAACTAATGATTTCTGACTCATTGCACGGAAACACTGATTGTGTGTGTGTTTTAAAAACTTTTCTTTAAGTTAGCTCAACCACGTCATCTCACCAGGTATAATCTTCGACCATGTCACATCGGTTTCTATCAGGATTCCTCCCCGTTGACAACCAACTAGAGCCCCGATGGTTTTATACGTTGATAGCCCACCAAGCGATGAGGCATCGGTGGAGGTCCCTTTTCAAGCAGAGGCATCAGCGGTACCACTACTCATTGGGCCACTGATGCCACCAGCCCCAGTAGCAGATGATACACACCACGTGAGCACGTTGCACGAGTTCCAGCGCTAGAGGCCGCTCAGGTTCAATGTAGAGGCAGACCCACAAGAAGCTAAGGATTGGCTGGAGGCTATGGTGAATGTTTTCCGACTCATATGGGTTGTTTTCTTTTTGGTCACATGTTCTTGTTTTCATTCAAAATGAAGAACGAAGATATTTTTCCATTTACGGGCGAGTTTTTGTTATTCATTATCATACAATGATGAACATATTAATTTCACTGTAATTAAAGAGGGTGTGTGACAAACTAAATTGGCCCGACTCACTTCGTCGATCTCTTTTCCAATATTCTTCGGCATTGTGACGAATCAACGAAGAGACGAACGCAGCAAAGACAAAGGTAGCGCTACCCACGGCCTCCGTGATCTGCACCGCCCCTATGGTGACCCGTACTGACACCAGCCGAGCCCCTCCGGATGCGCTTCTCGCTGAGCTGCACCGCTGCCCCAAGCCAGCCTGCGCCCCACCAGCCTGGCTGCGCCCTGCCCGGCCACTTCACGACTGCCTGCCGGCATGGTCGCGCCCTGCCAGACCGCCTCCCGAGGGACTGGCAAACCGCACTGACCCGCACATACCCTGCATCCCGCTCACCCTGTACTGCCAAAGCCACACCCACTCACAATGCTCCGGCCTAGCCGCACCCTCCGTGGCAAGACGCACCGGGATGCACCCTTGCGGGGTTCTGGGCCTAACCGTCCTAGAGTGATTGTCGAGCCGCTCACACGACTGACTGGGCTGGGCCCAGTGGGCCGGGACGTACCTAACAAGATGGTTTACCGAATGGGCCTGGCCAGTCCCAACTAGTTTGATAGGGTCAACCCAGACGGGGTCGGCCCAGACTCGGCCAGACCAGACCCCATCCAACTACATACCCCTTTTCATTCTTTGGATATATCTTTGGAACCAGGAAACCGTTTTATTAACCGTCAGTGGTGCTAGAATTTATTCGAGCACGACTGTCCCTTTAATTATACCCCACTAGACTTCAGGGTAATGTTGTGATACAGTCAGGTAGGATTGTGCATGAATCCAACCGCGCCCCGGGATTAAAAGGCTAATAACTCATAGACCAGGCGTCTGATTTACGCTCCATCTATTTTGTTGAGACCCCTATGACATTGAAGACCATTAAGATACTTAAACATGGGTCTTCGTGATAGATGTATTATCCATAGTATCTTGTGGAGTGGATCCTCCCGGAGGCTACCAAGCAGAGTGCGGTGACCTAGCAGCAGGATGATCCATGATAACTGCTGACCATTCTGACTCAGAGTGACTCGACTAGCCCAGTGGGGAGCACCTTGGTGTCATGACAGACCCAATGTGGGGAGCACCATGGTTTCATGGTAGACCCACAGTACTCCACAAGAGGATTACATCAGCAGGAAACGAGGGGGAATGTCTTTGTGACATGGCAGTCACACTGTGGGGGGTGCCTTGGGGACGCAGATGACCAACTGTACTCGATAGGAGAAGAACATCAACAGTCCAAGGTTAGTGGGAAGAACATTTGTGTCATGATATTAACAATGTACTCGATATAGAAGGATTTATTCAAGAGTGATGATTTCTATAATGTGAATAAAACTCATGGTTGTGTTGAGTCAGTAACTTTTGTGTTTACCTCATAATTGAGAAGGATTACATAATAACATAGGTATAGGTTTGGGCATATACCTAAGTTGTGTTATATATTGATTTCATACTTTTTGGTTCATCCTTGTTGGATTATGTGAGACCTTGAGGGACTCAGGGTCCCTATTGAGTATCCATATACTCACCCCTGCATGGGCTATGCCCGCACCTCATTGTGTTGGATGTAGATGACGGACTGTGCTGACCGAGGCTGAGTGTACAAGGACTGGATGGTACCCGGAGGTGGACTATACAACCTGATGGTAAATGGATGAGACGGATGGACGTTTAGTTCTATGGATTCTATTTGTGAAATAATGTTTTATGCAAATTTCCAAATGATCCTATAAGGTGCGTAAAATATGTGAAAATGTTCAACGAAATTTTAAAAATCTAATTTTGTTATAAAATTACTAAAACTAATTAAATTGAACATATATAGGTATTATATATCTATTTTTACCTAAAATAAGTTTAATAAAATAAATTATTATTTAAATAAAATTTAGGTTTTAATCAATAACACAATGTTTTTCACTATTCATAAAAAATGGAATGTTTTAAGTAAAATACAAAAATTTCTCCCGAAGATAATTTCGATATTCCAAATTCAAAAATGATTTATATTTTACCAAATTCAATTTATATATGTTGTATTAATTAAATTAGGAAAAATATTCCTTTTGTCAAAACCAGAAACCGGTTGTTTATAGAATTATTAACTATCAAAAAATTGCCAAGTGGTTATGTACAATTTAAATATGAATTTTCAAACAATGACCTACATTATATTAAATTATAAAAATATAATATCATTATTATTTAAAACCCCTTGATGGTATAATTTGACATTATAAATTATATTTATTATAAAATTTGTTTTCAATTAAAATTTATTTTTTTCATTATTCATCGTAATATGAATGTTATTAAAAAAGTACAAAAAATTTATCCAAAATACTTTTATTATGTACCAATTCTAAAGAAGAATTTAATTTCATTATATTTAACATATAAAAAAACAAATAATTGATTTAAAAAGGGTTCTTATTTAATAGGTGGTAAATTTTAATTTTTTTAAAAAACTTATTTTATATGAAAAAATGAATTTGTTCTTATATTATATCTACAAAACACATAATAAGGATTATAAAATTTTATAAGGTATATAAATTAAAAAATGCGGTTAATACTATTCATAACTACATTTTGAACAGCTTCTTTAGTAAGTCGGGGTGTGCTCGAACTCGGTGTTGCAGGGAGTGAAAACTATTATATTAATGTAACGAGATGAAAACCTAGGGTGTTACATTTTTCCCTTATTCAATAAATTGTATCATTTCCATTAGAATTTTTTCATAAAAAAACAAAATGTTTAAAATAGAAAAAACCTTTTTTGAAACCCACATCAGAAAAATGGTTACTAAAATTCAGTATTAATAAGTGGAAAATGGAAATGAAAAAGTCACCATTAAATTAGGGATTTGAAAATGAGAAAATTTGTGGAAATTAAAAGCACATAAATAGAGGGAAAACGTAAATATTTGTATGGAGTGATTGATGTCATCAATCAAAAACAAGTGAACAATAAAGGGAAAAATTGTGGTCCTCTACTCCATAAATATATGATGATTTAAAATATCATCGTTTCAACAAAACATAATTTATTAGGATATCAAAAAAAAAATAGATATATTATTTTTTTGAATAGGAGGGAATAATTTACTATCGCGATAAGAACTCATGAAAACATACATGATTTTATTACCTATGTTAATCGTAATCTCAACATTTTCTTTGGCATTAATCTATTTTCCTTAATCCCTTATACAAGAAAATGAATATTAAAAATTGATAATTTTTTACCTCAAATTTACATTTGATAGATCATAAGGTCCACATGAATTTATCTAATCTTCTATATGTTTACTGAAATCCAAATGGATAAATCAGAGTATCCAATATATTATAAATTTAACACATATAAATTATCTCGTGCTCAACATACTCCATTCCATCCATTAGACTTATCCAAAAATACTTATGTCCAAAATCACAGCTTAAAAATTTATATGGGAGGTAAACATAAAGAAGATATCTCTTTTTCAAATAATAACATGTGAATACATTCATCTTGTATTTTCATAAAACATCATAAAAACCTGAATTACAGTAAAACCTTATTTAATACGCTCATTCTCCTTTATTCCATAATGAATATCATATATACTCCTAAAATCCAAAAAAGTTTCACACTCCAACAATGATGGAATAAAAAACTATTAATTAGTTCCATGGTGTTATATAATATCCAATATAATCTATCCAACTCAATTATATATTATTCTTGAAATCATGATCAAAATTTTAGAAACATATTGAGGGTAATATTTCCACCAACCATATATTTTCCAAAAAGTTTATCTTGAAACTGTGTCACTATACGAGTTAACATAAAATCTAAAATACATGATGAAAATGTAATGCAGTAAAATAATTATATACTTTATAATTTTTATAACATGTACTCAAAGGATTCAATTCAGTAATATGATCTTAGAAAGACTAATCATTCATATTGTAGATTATGTATTGTACATTTTAAACCTTTTTCTTCCCTTTTAAATCCCAAACATTGTGTACTTTTCCTCCACACTTATAAAAAACTATCATTCCTTTAAAGCACATCCCAGGGCGATTCGTTCCATAGTTATCAAATATGGGAATATTTTTTTCCCTTCCTTCCTTTATCCATTTTTATCTCAACTATCCTATTCTTCTCAAGCATCACATCAAATCCATATGACTCAGATAATAATTTATCTATCATTTTAATATACATTAATATTTCCTCATATGATGAGAATATGTTGGAGAATATATCCATTCTATACATTTTCTAAAGACAATGAAGGATATTATCATTTTTACTCTATAAATCATGTGTATTGATGGAGTTCTCATTACTTATACTGGGAACCATTTCTAAATTGAATTTAAGAAGGTATTTTTTATAAATTGCCTTCATAAGAATAAAAATAATTAATATAATATATATGATATAAGAATTATACATCCATCATAATACCAATCCTTAATTGGTGGTAATTTAATAACAAATGATATCATTTCACGCGGTGGTAGTCGACAGTATAAGAAAAATGTTGATTTTCTACCCCATTTGATGGATGTGGGTATATTTTTAAGAAATTACCATAACATATAAAAACATAATGTATATTGGATCAATTTATTCACATATAATTACATAATAATATAAATATATGTACATGAAGATGCAGATAAATAAAAATCCTTTAAAAAGTAAATTAGCTCTTCTTCTGGTATCATCCTTAGCATTATTCTAATTCATTAGTAAGTGGTCATTATATACTATATAAGTATTTTATTAACTGTTTAGGTAACATGGTATGATATTTTTAATTTACTTTATGATCCATATTTTTTTAAAGTGTGATGTTTCGAGGAGTGGTGTGGCATTTTAAAATTTGGTAGAGTGACAAACTTATTTTTCAAAAGAATGAATTATAACCATATTTTTTAATGTCATTATTCCCCTGTAATTGACCATACTCGATTAAAGATGGTAAAATGTTTACATATATCCATTCAATGGGATTTGGATATGATTTTGGTCATTTTTACACCTTATTTTCTATATTAAACCACTAATAAAATCGGTTTTCACCATAATATTGTAGTTCATTTTAATTGTTTTCACTAATAATTTAGGGAAGATAATAAGTGAAACATTTTATAAATTATAAATTATTCTACTTGAAAATATGGAATATGTTTTTCCAAATTTAATTTAAATACGTAGAAAAAATTGTTTAAAATTGTTCATGTATATGTAACGAGAAATTGTGTTTTTTTAATTTGAAAATGATAAAATATTTATAGATTTATATAAATATAATGCATGAAATTATTGTAATAAAATAAATTTTAATAATCTATTGATAATTTTACTGTTATTACTTTAAAAAAATTACCAAATATAATTTGAAGATATAAATTATTTAGATGATTTTTTTTTCAATTAAAATTCTTCATTATTTACTATTCATTAAGAAATTAATCTTTTTTGAAAAATAAGAAATATTACCACTAAGATAATTTCAATATTCTAATATAAAAACTGATTTCATTTCATATTTGATTAACAAAAAAATTTTAAAATTAAATCTATAATATGTATGCAAAGTGTGATTAAATCATCTTTCCTGAAAATATTGTTTTCCCGAAAATAATTGATTAGTTTTAATTTAATATTGTTATTATTTTGAATCAATAAATTACCAATAAATATGTTTAAACTGCATCAATAATTAAATTATTTATTCCAATTCATACCTACTATTCCAATTTATCATTAATAACTATAATATTATATAAAATTATTAATTATATATAGTTTTTTGGTAAAATTCGATCATGTGTTTGAAACTGGAAATTAAAAAAAATAGTAATTGTGTATAAACCTAGAAAAATCATTATTTAATTAATTTAAAAATATATAATATATTTAGTTTTTCTAATTTAAAATATCTCATAATGTATCAGGATGTTATATTGCATTGTACAATAAGTTTGTGGAACCATGAAAAATATCAAATATGATGTTCGCATTTTCATATTTGGAGTTGTTAATATAATTCATCGGATATATCTCACCATTATATTGACCATACATTATAATAAATTTATGAATGTATATTATCATCACTAAAAGATAATTGTTTTTATTAATTATTCATATAATGCATTTTTTTTAAAATTAATTGTTACTGTATTAGCAGTAGTTGTACACACTCAAACATACATGTTTCATTTCATCTTGAAAAGACACTTAAATATGTGTGGTATCACACATTATAGATCAACCAATATGTTCAATTTTCATTCAATATACAAGGATTATATCTCTTATTTCCTATCCTCTTCTCATGTCATGGTCTCTAAAGGTTCAACATCATATGAGTATGTTGTTGGTTCATTTTATAGAAAAATTTCAAAAATCATTTTAGGATCATTATCTATGAACATTTATTCATCATAATTAAATATATTAAGTCCTTATATCTTATGACACTAATTTATCCTACCGTATCATTAATATTTTTATATAACATGAGATAATTATCCATCCAAAACTCATGGAGGAACTATGAAAACCTATATCTTATGTTCATATACTATTAATTTTAATTAACTAAAAAATAGATCAATTATCCTCAAACTAATTACATGGTTCTTCAAAACTATCTCATGAAAATTACCAGGTTAAAGAACAAAAAAATAATGGTTTGTTGTAATAGTTATAACATCTCATTTTTTAACATATTATAACAAAAAAATATGATTACATTGAATATAAATTTATTTTTATTTGAATTCAAATTTTGTATGAACGCATTACAGACAAAAATCCAAATTATATGAAAAATGTATATATCATATAACATATCTCATATATGTTATTTATTATTACTTTATATAATGAAAATTAATTAATAATGCAATGTTTTCTAGGAAACATGCTCTAAATGATTTCAAATGGTCATAATAAGCCCTAAATGATCAAATTATATAAAATAGTGTATTATATCCCCTATAACAAAACTAATTACATTGTCGATTTACATTAGGAGTGTGTTGGGATGAAATTAAATAATATCTCTATTGATTTTCACATTATACTCCCAGTTATTTAAAAAACCTATCTGACCAGAGAATCATAATATACTTCTCATTTTGATTTTTTATTTTTTACATTTTCAATGATTTATCTTTTCAAAGGATTCAAGATTCAATCTAATATCAGCCTCAAAACCATTCAAAATTAAATAATTAATAAATTTATGACTTTATATAAACCAACTAATATGTACTATACTCATTCACCTAATAATATATTTATATATGATATCCAATATCATATTGTACCTCAGACCATTTATTCTAGGTTTTTATATATAAAATTTAAATAATATAAAACATATTAAATTATAAAAATATTTATAATAAAATAATCATTCTCTATATTGTTGTTAAATTTCTCTCTCATCAACATTTATAATTCAAAAATTCCAAATTTATTTCGGGTTAGAATAATTTTTTTCCCTTCTTATAATGATTATTATTGATTTGATTATCCATTTCTATAATTTACAAACCATTAACCAAATTCTTAATCACACAAATCTTTTTATTCATATATATATTTATATATATATTAGATAGTTCTTAGTAATGTCTAAAAATAGTCATGGTCTGAAAATTATACATAATTAAAATTTCTATCGATGAACAGAATATAGTAATAGTTTAGTAATTATTGATGTATTCCACCAAGAGGAATTAGATCATAATTATTTATCTCCAACAAATAAAAACAAAAAAATTCCCAATACACCAATATACACCACATTTATTTAATTTTTCAATATATATATTATTGTTCTCAACAAAAATAATTTTTGGATCTCATATTATTTATACCTCCCTTGAAGTAGAATCAATGCAGTTGATTTCTATAATATTCATAATAATCATACTCATAATTAGTATATACATTAAATCTTATGAACCCTTCAAACCAAATATATAATTACAATATTTTACATACATATTAGACATCCCCAAATGATATGCATGATTCATAATATAATCCTTTATATTGTCATATCCATGGATGATTGTTAGGGTTTATATATATTCATCGTGTAATTTATATGAATGTATTTATTTTGATATTCCATATAACCTTTAGTTGATATGATATAATTTTCATTCATTCAATATATCAGTTCATTTGATATAGTGATATTTTATAAAATTACCATTATGTATCATATTGTACAATATACTACAATCATTATGATATGTTAATCACATGTATGATTCAAAATGTTCTACGATTGACATGGGTATTTAACAATAATTATAAAAAATTAAAAATCATCCCCTTATATTCCCCAACATGATCACAATGGTATAATACATGATGTATATATTAAAAGGAATAACTAATTATATTTTATTCGTTAATCATACTCAAATTATTCCCAACTCTCCTTCTTCATGATGCTCTATTTTTATCCATCCCTTTGAAACTGAATAGTTCTAGCATACTGTTGGTGTAAGAGGGAATGTGGACTAAAATTTGAGTGATTTATATACACCTATAGAAACACCAAGTAGGATTGATTATATATGATTCCTATGAGGGTTATCCATTAAGAACATGAGTAAAAAATGATAAATGTAATTGTTTAGTAAATTATAAAAAAAACTTCATTTTCTATATATATGTGATTTGTGTTTCATATATTGTTGATTGAATGATTTACAATATCAAACTACTTATATTTCATTGAAAATACTTTTTTGATACCAACAAATACATTAATGTTTTTATATTTTAATAATTATTCATGACTTATGAAACCAGTTATTTAAAAGGATGAATAAAACATTTTTTTTATATTTCATATCGTTATAAATGATATAGATATTGAATTTTTTATTATCAAATAACATTTGATATCATAAACTTATACAATAAATTTACTAAAATTATATTTTAAATATTATTTTTTGATTCAATGATATTTATTAGCCTTACCAATATATATATATATATTATCATCTGATATGGGTGTTATAGTTTATGATATTAATGTTCTGTGTTTGTAAAATAGTGTATCATACTATTCCTATGATATATGTAATATAATAAGTTATGAAACCATGGTGAGGTATAATTAAATATGTATCGTCCACATGTCACAGACTATGATTTATTCACACTACGAAGTTAATGTTAAAAAATACATAGTATGAGTGACAATATGCCAGATGAAAAAAGGAATGCTGCAGCCAACTATTATAAGTACTAAAATAATACTGATAATTAAAAAAGGATTTAGAGAATCATGGATTATCATTAATTTATTATAATTAATATTCTGTCATTGAATACAATATTTTATTATTTTATTTTTCAAATATTTTTCATAATAGTTTTTTTAATGTTTTTTTAATTTTTTATATATCATGCAAAAATAATTTTATTGATATTTTTTTAAATTTATAAACTTCATATAATAAAATAAATAATAAATTAAATTAAATTAATTATAATTAGTCCTGAAACATTTACAAATTTCTTATAAAATAATATTTTTTAAAAATATATAACCACTATTGAAACTATATTCCAAAAAAAGTAATTTTTATATAAAATGATAATTTTTTCAAGTGGGGAATTTTTGATTCAGGCTCGTTATAGTCATTTCATTACCAATATTTCTGTTCGTTCTTTTTTATGAGGACATGCAGGGTGGGACAGACTTAAAAATTTTAAAACTCCTTCTAGCGCACAACCTCTACAAATTCTATTTAGAAAAAAAATTCTTGGCTAAATTTGTCTAGGTCTCAATATATTTTAAAAAAATTATTTATGAATTTGAATATTTATTATTAAAAGTATAAATTGAGAATAATTATTTTAGAAATAAATAAATTTGTTTTGAAAATGTATATGATTAATTATTAAATAACATCTACAAATAGTGTTTGTGTTATTAAAATTATTTATACGATATAATTTAAATATAAAATTATTATATATTTTTTTATATCAAATATAATATGTAAGATATATTTGATGAATAATATATAGATTTTGTATTATAAATAAATATAATTAAATTATATTTATTTAATTATAGAGTTTTTAAGATGAATGAATGATTATATTGTTTTGATAGTTTATTTATTTATCAGATGATCATAAATGATTCCTAAATATTTATATATATTTTAATTGCTCATTTATTTAGTTTATTTCATATTTATTCATAGTTATAAATTAATTATATTGTTTCTTGGTGTATATTGTTTTTTGAAAATTTGTTGTCTACATTTTTATACATGGCTCAATGAGTTACATGCTATGTATGACATTTTATATGGTATTCTTATACCAAAAAATATTTTTGTATTTTCATAAGATCATTAATATAAATATTTTTCAGAGTTTATATTTCTTATGTGTACGTTTTATTATGTAATTGATCTATTTCCTTGATTAATATTAACATATATAGAGGTAATATGTGTCGGATAGTTCATTAGCATGATAGCTTATGTGATATTTAGAAAATTAGAGGATCAGTAGGTGTCTCCCCATAATTATTCATTTTTTGACAATTTTTCACATTTTCATGATACATATTAATATAAAATTTGATATATATATATATATATATATTAGATAGGTGTAAATATTTTAGACATTTGATTTCTGGTAGAAGCACATGTTATTAATTGTGGATAGAGATATTGATCAATATGGTATGATAGTACTAAATTAGTGAATGGATTAATGGTCAATATTAAATAAATATAATAATTCATATATATATTTGATGGTAATAAATGATATAATACATTGAAAATATATCCCCTATTACATTTTTAGCGTCAAATTAATTCCAAGACAAGTATATTTTAGGACCTCGATAATCAATCCATATAGGCCATGCCAAAAAAATGTGCCTCTAGATTATTTTATATAACATATATTGTACTATGTGAACATATCCATTAGGTATGTATTTTTCTATATTAATTGGGATACCCTTATCTATGAGTCCCTTATGATTAGTATAAAATTAGAATAATTTTAGGAGAATCCATTTAATTGATTAGAATATACTAAGATCCAGTCAACTATTTAGGAGTCATATGTGAAATTATTTGTACAGTTTTCATCCAAATATTGACATGGATTAGGTTATTAGGATATATTCAATGAATAAAGATTAATTATGGATCATGGGAATCTAATTTATATATTTTGTTCAAAATGGGTATTCAATTTCTTAGAGAAAATTTAATATTTTTCATTATTAAATATATAAAAATATGAGACTGAAATGATGAAAGATTATATTTTATATTAATGGAACCATAATAGTAAATTAGTAAATTGATTTGAATACATTAAGAAGATGTATTTTAGTTTAAAACATCTTAGACTCATCTAAAACATATGAATAATTAGAAATGATGATATATTGATGTGATAAATAAATAAAATCCTGACTAACAAAAGTATAATGTGTTTCCATTATTGATTCAATGTTCATATAAAAATTTTACCTAAATTTTTATATGGATGGAAGGAATTTTAGGTATGTGGACTAAATTAATATTATTTTTTTCACCTATATTTAGTATAATTTCGAATGGATACAACTAAAGGATGTCGAAGGTATTATTAATGATTTTTTAAATAATGAAAAATTGTATTATGATTTTTAAAAATATAATTAATATCTAAATATATTTGGGAAATACATATCATAATAACCCCAACTAGTGAAAACAGATATGAAAATCAATGAATATCAAGTTCCCAACACTGTATTAACAATATAATATAGTAAAAGATTAAACCATAAGAATAATGTTAGAGTTGTATTTGTGATGGAATTTTCCATAAAATAAAAATATGTTTGAGGATAGAAGGTAAATGTTTCTATATAATTGAATTTAACAAAAAAAATTCATTGGTTTTGAAAAATTAATTGGAATGTCCAAGTTACATATTAAATCCAATACACTTGATCATGATGTAATTTGATTAAATTTTTATTACATACATAGGTAATATTTTATGAGAAACATTAGTATAATATTATGGGAGACTAAATTTTTAAATGAATATTACATACCTTTGAAAATATAAGATATACACAAGAAATCATTAAAATATTTTTATTTAATATTGAAATTCCATATTCCATATATAATATTCATCATGGTTTCCAATGGAAATCAATAACCATAAATAAAATGATGGGATTTAAAGATCAGTAAGACTAGAATAAATAAGAAGAAATCATTTAATTGTCATTACATAAATATGTTTGAAGGAATAAATAAATTCAGTGATGTTGAAATAGTTTTTAATATATCCCCGCATTGAATATGATTTCAAATAATCACATAGAAATAAATAACACATTTCATACTGATTTAATGAATAATGACTAACCTCATATACTTTCCAATAGTAAATAGATTTAAGTCATTTTACATTCCATTGAGGAAACAATCATTAACATATTACATAATATAATTTCTTTAATCTAATACACCATCCATTAAAGTGTCACACATAAAATAATTTCCAATTTTTTTGACTAATTAGATATACTGACTAACCAACATGATATATATTTCTTTTCCACTCACATAAAATAATAATCCTAAACTATTAATCATATTAGATAAATAGATAATATTATATTCATTAAAATATTTATCTTGTAATCTATAATATCAGATTTTGAGAAACAAAATTATGGAATTAAAATTCCTTCCCCAATCAGTATATAAATGAGTTTAACTAGTTGAACATCTAAAAATCAAAAAAAAATATAATATTCAAAACATAATAAAAATAATAGATTTCATATTAATGATTAAAAAATTTTATACGAATTTTTTTTACTATAGGCATATCAGTAGGATATAAAAATTCATTATGGATCCTAATGTATTCATGATCCATCCAATTAATATCTCCAAGATGATTTAAAAATGGTGTGTAGATAATACCAATAGTTTTTTATAGAGTGAATGTAGTATTAATACCAAAAAAATATTTGTTCTTATTAAACAATTTTTTATTAGAAATAGAACATGATTCCATTTTTTTAATATAGTTAGGGATTCAATTTATATGATACAACACACTCCCTACATTAACAAAAATATTCTAATGTTTTATGAATATAGTAGTAATTTAGAAGTATAATGGTAACGCCCCGACCCTAGTTACCTAGAGTCAGTGAATTATTACATAATAATGGCATGATCAAAAGGAAATCATGTATCGAAAGACCGATCAGTTTAGTATGATTGTAATCAAGATTCATAAATAAGTAAAACATTACAGCTTGAAAAGAAATAACACACAAATATATTTCATTAGAAACATACAAGCCTTTTAGATTATGCCTGCAGTTCACTCATAACTAACTTCTTCATATCCTGGGATAATGAAACATAAGAAAATGGGTGAGCTCAAATTCTTTGTATGGGTATGTTATACAGTGGAAAATGACATAAATATTAAGCATGGTATATAATTTAATTACATGACTTTACCAATAATAAAAATGAATAATTTTATGGAAATAATATCAGTTGAGTAAATAATTCCATAATAAAACATAATAATGAGTATTCTACTAGTCGAATGACCACATGAACCATCAATATTATTTCTATAATGAGGGAATGTATATTGCCGGACATTCTAAAACATTTTGTCAATGCCTCGACCAAGATGTCTAAAAATGATTAAGGCCAAGGCCAAAACCATAAATCAAATTGGGAAAGTGCCTCAGCCAATTCCACATCAAGTTGTATCTTGAGTCCTACTGATGCATCAAGGAGCTATATCGGGCTCCACTCGTCAATTACTAAGTCCAATACATTCCATATATGAAAAGGTTTAAACATATCAAAATCATTTGTATTAAAAAATCATACGAAATGTCAATACTTTAACCATAAACGATGAATGGTATAAAAATAGGACATCCATATTCAAACATATCACAATACCTTCAATACAATATGGATGGTTTGTATCATAATAAATCAACTTAATATAATCTTAAAATCCATTAAAGGATGTTGACATTGACAGAATCAAAACCCTATTAGAGAAATATCACATTCTATTTTCAATTCATTTAAGTGTCACATAATTATAAAAGAAACATTTAATTTGAAAATATTTTTATAATCATGAAGGGAAGCTTCTATGAGTTTATAATACTTGAAAAGAGCTGCACCCGTCATATAAGATAAACAAAGGAATTCTTACCTTTATTTTATCGAAAAGGTTAAAAAGGACCGTGTTTGGAAAACGATGGAAATATTCTTTTATAAAAATCTTATAAAAGTCAAAAAGGTTATAAATGAGTTAAACATGTAGTCTATAAAATATTAATATTATTTTGAAATACATTTTTAAGAAACATGGATGTGGATGATAAAGAGGTCCCAGTCGATAATTACGTATAAACAACCTCAGATAATGAAGAGATTGTAAAATAAATTGTTACCTTGTACTTTTCCATGGTTGAGGGTAGTTTAACCTCCTATATAATGGTGAAATAATTGTTATTAAATTATACAAGAATCATATACATTAATATGATATCATATAGGATATTTTAAAATTGATTTGTTAATAATATATAAGTATTATCGTCGTTTCAGGTGTTAACTTAATCATTTTATTTTAAATGTTTTGTTACATAAGTCATGTTTATTATGGATAGGTTGTATCATATTCATATCCAGAATGATATCAAGTTCATAAACATTATTTTTCATAATCAAATGAGAATTATATTTGCATGAATAAGATGGGGAATGAATCTCATCACATTTGTGGAGATGGTAGTCCATAGGTACGTACGAGCGACAATATCATTATTTTGATTTTAAAATAACATATAATTGGATTCTATATCATATATACAGAATCATTATCATGTTATATTTATTATATACATCAATTACACATCATTATCATACCCATCCAAAAAATAGTGTTTTGAATAACAATTACACTACGTAGTGGAGACGTTAAGCCGTACGTACACATGTATGGTGACATGTCATTACAAGGATGGATATAATACTGAATATGGTTGTACCATATGTATAATAACATCACAGAGTTTAGAAGATATTGGAGTTATTATTTTAGAAAGGAAATAAAAATGAAAGAAGAAGTTGAAGGAGAATGTAACTTGAAAAATGTTGGTGAAAACATTACCACTTATTCTGGTTCTTCCATTTGATTTGATCAAAAGAGCCCCTAAGGATTGATTTCAGACTAAAATAAAGACTCTAGAATGAATTTAGGATAGTTTATAGGGTATTTGGGTAGAGGTTGGTCGAGCCAAAAGGCTTTGAAGGTGTGAATTAGAGGGAAGGGGGAGTGATCTTTTATAAGAGGGGTGAGGGGTACCTTAGAAAAAGCTAGAAATATTATTTCATAATGAATTAATATACCGTTAATAATAGCTAAAATTTATACAATTTATTGTTTAATGTGGGGATAGACAAAAAATCACTAATCCAATAGATTTTAGATAGGTTTGGGTCACTATATTAACTTTATCTTTTTGATTTTACTCTTAGTTAAATAGTTTGACATTTACCACGTCTCTTTGAATATTTATATTATATAGTCTGTAAAAATACAATATACATCCAAGAGAAATCCAAAGTGGTCCATTAATAGTTAACCAATCCTTATATAAGTCCTTTTTCCTACCCTTAGATTTTTAGAAATAGAATATCAATTAATAATATAATATTTTTTTAAGAACTCATTTATTACAATTTTGATAATATTTAATAATTGATTTTTGGTAAAGTCTTTATAAGTTTATTAATTAGAACCAAATTCAATTAATAAATCCTAACATTCCATATCAACCAATAAAATTCGTGGATGGTATCAAAACTTTCAAATTATATTTATTTAAACATTTATAATACTAATTATTTGATTCTTTCATTAATAAGGAAAATACTGCATCATTATTGTGTCATAAATAAATTTAATTATTAAATTTCTAAAAATTACAAATAAAATACCATTATGTACTAAATCATTTTAGATTTATAATGAATACTTATAGTCTAAAATATAACATATATAACCCTATTTTAAAATTGTTTTTCTAAATGATATATGTGTATGTCATTTTTGAATTTACTTTAACTTAATTAATATAAAGTGTCATTATCACTTACATGTGGGTCCATGGGGTCCCAAAATAGACCCCAATTTTCCCATTGTCTGAAATTTATCAACTAATAGGGTTAGTACATGTTTTTGGGTAGTTTAGAATTATTATAATATTATTTTTTACGCTTATTTACTGGATTTTCCCTTTAACCATGGTAAATAAAATATTTACCGAAGTAATTATTCAAAATGTCTCAAAATATAAGTTACCTATTTACACAATTTGTACTTCCTGATTCTAAATATGGAATCTATTTTTCTAAATTCAAAACATAGAAGTGGCAGAAATTAGTTTAAAATTAATTCCCGCTGTCAGAATAAAAAGCTTGTTTTTAAGGAATAATAAATATGAAAATATTGACACATGTTTTTGTCCAGTTTAAATGTGAAATTACATCCAATGAACATCATTGTATTAAGTTGTAAAAACTTATTCTAAATATACTTTAAACCCACTCAAATTCATAATTTATCACTATTAATTACTTCTATTAAAAAATCTGTTTTAATTAAAATTTAGTGATTTTTAATATTCATCAAAAATTGAATGTTTTTAGAAAAATACGAAAGATTAAACATAAGATAATTTAGATATTATGAATCCAAAAATGAAGTCCATTTTGAACAATAAAATGTATAAAATTCTAAAAGGTGGGTATTACTATTCATAAAGGCTAGTTTGAGTGGTTGTGGTGTGTGTTAGAACTCGAAGTTGCGTACATCACACGCTATTGTATTTTTTAAATGAGAAGCGTATAGTGGAAGATTGGGGTGTTACATTCTCCCCTCCATTAAATTATTTCTTCCTAAAAAATTCTAGAATACTACCGCATCAAAAGACACGGGTGGTTCTTCATCATTAGTTCCTCGGGTTCCAACGTTTCCTTAACCATCTTATGGTTTCTCCATAGAACATTTACCATACGAGTCGTTCGGTTTCTCAGCACTTGTTCTCTGGTATCAAGAATCTTAACGAGCTCTTCGCACTAAGATATACAAGGTTCCAGTTCTAATTCCTCATAGGAAAGTACATGTGTTTGGTCAGGCATGTATTTTCTCAATAGTTATATGTTGAAAACATCGTGAACATTGGAGAGATGTGGCGGCATTGCCAAACAGTAAGCTACAACCCCAAATCATTCTAGAACTTCGAAAGGTCCGATGTACCTGGGACTCAATTTACCTTTCTTAACAAAACGTATAACTCCCTTCCATGGAGATACCTTCAAGAAAATATAATCTCTTACATGAAATTCCAAATCCTTCAATCTGTTATAGGCATAGAACTTCTGCCTACTTTGAGCTTCTTTGATGTGGTTTTGGATTACCTTCACCTTTTCCATCATTTCCTCCACCAGTTCTGGGCCAACGAGTTTTCTCTCACAAACGTCATCCCAACAGGATGTTGTGCGACATCTCTTTTTGTATAATGCTTCATATGGTTTCATCTGAATATTTTAATGGAATTTATTGTTATAGGAAAATTCCACGAGAGGTAAATATTGATCCCACATACCCTGAAAGTCATGTGAGCAATATCTCAACATGTCATCTAAGGTTAGAATAGTCCATTCTGATTGTCCATCAGTTTGGGGGTTATAGATAGTGCTCAAATGAAGTTCAGTATCCACGTCTTTCTGAAGACTTTTCCAGAATCTTGAAGTAAAATGGGGATCATGATCAGAAACAATCGACCGGATACTCCATGATGTCTCACAACTTCATAAATATATATCCTTGCTAGAAGTTCAAGTGGTAGATCTTCTCTTATATCAAGAAAATATGAGGATTTGGTAAGACGATAAAAAATGGCCCATATAGAATTTTTCCTTCTAGGAGTCTTTATAAGTCACATGACATAGTCCATCATGATATTATCTCATTTCCACTCAGGTATGGGAAGAGGTTGCATGACTCATCCAAGTTGTTGCCTTCCATCATTCACTTGTTGAAAAACCATACATCTTAACACAAAATCAGCAATATCCCGCTTCATGTTGTCCTAACAAAAATGTTCCTTTAAATTTCTATACATTTTAGTGCTCCCATGTTGTAAAGAGAAATTAGAACTATGAGAATCAACCAACAATTCTCTTTTTAGATAATTTATATCGAGAACACAAACTCTCTTCCCAAATTTCAAAATTCCATCTTCATACACTGAGTCACTCAATCTCCCATCACTCAAAGCATTAATCTTCTTTTGAAATTCATCATCATCGGTCTGAGAAATCTTTATCCATGCTAGTAAAGATAGTTTGGAAACCATTTGAAAAAGTATTGATGTTTCACCTTCCATGGTGATTCTCATATCCATATTTACTAGATCAATATATATTGGATCCTTTTCAATTCTCATCTTATTCAAAACTCCATGGACATTTCTACTGAAAGAATCTACAACCTTATTTTCCTTCCCAGAGTGGTAGTGTGCAGTTTAATTATAATCCTTGATTAGTTCAAGCCATCGCCTTTGCCTCATGTTGAGTTCTTTCTGTGAAAAAATATACTTCAAACTCTTGTGATCAGTATAAATCTCATATTATTCACCATAGAGGTAGTGTCTCCATATCTTCCAAGAAAAGATTACAATAGCTAACTCAAGATCATGAGTATGATATTTTTTCTCATGTATTTTCAGTTGTCGTGATGCATATGCAATAACCCTATCATTCTGCATAAGGACACAACCAAGTAATTTCTTCGATGCATCACAATAAATAACAAACCCGTCATTCCCTGATGGTAGAGTCAATATAGGATCATTGACTGATCTTCTCTTCAGTTATTCAAAACATTATTCACACTCTTTTGTCCAAAAAAATTAACCCCTTTACGTGTGAGCCTCGTTAATGGGTTAGCCAATCAGGCAAATTAATGGGTGAAACTCCGATAATAACTAGCTAAACCAATTAAACTGCGTACCTCAGTTATACTCTTCGGTGTTGGCCGTTCTTGGATTTCTCTTGTCTTAGAAGGATAAACATAGATTCCATACTTAGAGACAATATGCCCACGAAAAGATATCACATGAAGCCATAATTCAGACATACTAAACTTCCCATATAATTCATGTTTTCTTATAGTCTTCAATATAATGCGCAAGTTATATTCATGGTCTTCATAGCTTTTGGAATAAACCAAGATATAATCAATAAAACCCACTATAAAATCATCGAGATATTCTTTGAAAACTATGTTCATTGGATCCATGAAAGTAGAGGGTGCATTAGTCAGCCCAAAAGGCATTACTGTGAACTCGTAATTCCCATACCTGGTATGAAATGAGGTATTCAGAATGTCTTCCTTCTTCACACACAACTGATGGTATCCAGATCAAAGGTTAATCTTTGAAAATTATTGAGCACTATGATGTTGGTCAAATAAATCACCAATGCGAGGTAGGGGATACTTTTTAATTATTGTTATAGCCTTGATTTCCCTATAGTTGATACATAACCTCAAAGATCCATCTTTCTTCACAACAAAAATGACAGGACCTCCCCATGGAGAAAAACTAGGGCGAATAATACGTTATTACTCATTTCCTCTATTTGTTTCATTAGTACAACTAATTCCATAGTGGCCATTTTATAAGGGGCCTTTGATATAGGCCTTGAACCTGGAATTAAATAAATAGAAAACTCAATTTCTCATTCAAGAGGATATCAAGGTAAATATTCCGGAAACACATAAACATATTTTCTCACAATAGGTACATTCTCTATTTGAACATTCCTTTCCTCACCCACGATTAGTTCATTCTCTTCCACCCCAATAATTTAATTTAGTTGAGCTACTGCGGTGGATCTTGATAAGAATCAGGTGGTGACGATTCTGCTCTAAATGAAAGTTGTTCTTTATCATCGTTATCAAAAATCATAACCACATTCTTCTTAAAATAATTCTTCGCATCATGGTCCAAAAACCAATCCATACCTATTATTATATAAAATTAAATCATGGGTATAACGATGAGATCAATAGATAACGAAAATTTATATACTCTAATGGAAACTGATTCACAGAACTTTGTTAGAATGATACTTCCCTTAGGAGTTTTGACTGACAACTCCCTTTTTAAATCAAATTGGAAATATCTAATTTTCTTAGATAACTGGAATGATATGAAACAATCCGATAATCCAGAATAAAATATAGTATTTTCTAAACATGAAGAAACCATTAAATTACCTGCCACCACGTCTCTTGGTGTTTTAACCTCATCAGTAGTGATTGCATAAGATTGGCCTTGAACCCTTGTCCATTTCTTAGGTAAGTTTCCCTGATGCATAGGACATTCATTTTAATAATGTCCCATCTCACTCCAATGGTAGCATTGATCATTGATAGCGTATTTATTTCCTTTACAATCACCATCTAGGTGGCCTTTCTATCCACATTTTTATCATACTCCTTCTCCTTTTAGACAGGAACCAAGGTGCTTTCTTCTGTAATTATCACAGGGTGGAAATTCAATTCTTCCCTTCTTCCCTGATTCCTTATTTCCATTATCAGCGTGTTCAGCAGATCTCTTTTTCTCTTCTTTTGATTTAATGTCATAAGACTTAGAGAATTCATTTTCTGTCTTGATAGCACACAAGAGAATATCTTCATATGATGAGAAGGATTGTGATACTAAGGCTCAATGAAGAAATGGTTTTAACCCATCAAAGAAATGATAAATCATACTTCTTGGGTTATGTATATAATCTGCAGCATGCCTCACTATCCTTGTAATGTTAGCCTCATACTTTCCGACATTCTCATCCTACTTTTTCCTCAGAATCAGAAATTGTCTTTCCATATCTGCTCGATGGTCACAAGGAAAGTATTTTTCTAAGAAAATCACTTTGAACTCCCACCATTTCGTATATGATACTTCATATTCTTCCTTTGTGTTTTGAATCAATGTCCACCATTGATCAGAATCTCCAGTAAACTGCCATGATAACTTTTTCCCATTCACTACTGCCCATGGAATGGAATATTTTCTCTACGTAATTTATCCATTACTCATCCTCTAATGGATTTTTACACCCATTGAATGTTGGTAGTTTTTTCATCATAAAGAGATCTAACATTGATCCTCCACAATGTGGATCTAGGTGCTCTATACGAGTCAGGTCATTATTCGTAACCTGAGTGAGTTTTCCAAGTATGGTGATTAGTTGATCAGCACCACTTGCATCACCAGGTCCACTATAATTATATTGTGTAGGAGTGAAATCCCTACATGGAGTGTGTTCATTGATACAGTTTCCATTAATTCCACTAGGTTCCATTTCTAAACAATGTCATAAACTAGATTAGTTTATGATTTGAAATATATAATTCCAAACTTCTAAAACGCTTAACATAAATTCAACTGTTTATGGATATAATCCATAATAATAATAATAAAGTTTTCTTTGATTAATTATATCCTCATAAACCCTTCATTATGGTTTGCAAATAAAATGAGATTTATCTTGAGCAATACCTCAAGTGTGTCGTAACCAAGAGTGCAGCAAGGCCCGTTGTCGTGCACCAGTTCCCGTTTGAGTCTAGCTCAAAGCAGTGTTTTTGGGTTTTACCCCTAGGTACATCTATGCCAGAGCCGCCTCTACCTACTAGAATCCAGAGAGGGATGTATTTCTCGGAAAACTCACAAAATATTCACAATAACAAAATTCTAGGATGTTCTTCTATACTAATCCTGAAAGTCTATCTTACAACTATGTTCTCCAATCAGAGCTTATCTAAATCTAACTTACAAGGTTTGTACTAAACTTCCTCTGATACCAAATGTAACACCCCAACCCTAGTTACCCAGAGTGTGTGCATTATTACATAACATTGGAATGATCACAAGGAAATCATGTCTCGAAAGACCGATCAGTTAAGTATTTTTGGAAATAATATTCATACATTTGTTCAACATTATAGCTTGAAGGAAAATATAACACAAATATATTTCATTAGAAACATCCAAGCGTCCTAGATTATTCCTGCACGTCACTCATAACTAACTTCTTCATATCCTGGGAAAATGAAACATAAGAAAAGGGGTGAGCTCAAATGCGCAGTAAGGTTAAGTAATAGAGTAGAAAATTACATAAATATTAAGCATTGTAAATAATTGAAACGACATGCCTTTACCAATAATAAACATGAATATTTTTATGAAATGAATATGAGATGAGTAAATAAATCCATAATAAAAAATAATCATGAGTATTCTACTAGTCAAATAAACACATGAACAATCAATATTATTTCCATAATGAGGGAATTTATAATGATGGACATTCTAAAACATTTTGTCAAGGCCTCGGCCAAGATGTATTAAAATGATTAAGGCCTCGACCAAAAACATAAATCAAATTGGGAAAGGTCCTTGGACAATTCTATGTCTAGTTGTCTCTTGAGACCTACCGATGCATATAGGAGCTATATCAGGCTCCACCCATCACTTACTAAGTCCAATACATTCTTCATATGAAAAGGTTTAAATATATCGTAAACATTTGTATTAAAACTAGCATAGGAAATGTCAATACTTTAACCATAAACCATGAATGGTATAAAAATATCACATCCACAGTATAACATATCAAAAAACCTTCAATATAATATGAATGTTTTGTATCATAATAAATCAACTTCATATAATCTTAAAATACATCAAAGGATGATGACATAGATGAAATCAAAACCCTTTTAAAGGAATATCTCTTTCTATTTTGAAATAATTTAAGAGTCGCATAATTATAAAATAAAAAATTTACTTTGAAAATATTCTAATAATCTTGTAAGGGAATCTTTGACGAGTTTATAATGGTATAAAATAGGTGCACCCTCTGTATAAGTTAAAAAAACATTCTTACCGTAATTTTGTCGAAAAGGTTAAAAAGGACCTTGTTTGGAAAACGACGAAAAGATTCCTTTATAAAAATATTATAAAAGTCAACAAGGGTATAAATTAATTTAACCTGTAGTCTAAAAAATAGTAAGAATTTTTTGAAATACATTTTTAAGAATCATGGATTTGGATGATAAAGAGGTCACCGTAGATAATTACGTATAAAAAACCTCGGATAATGAAGAGATTGTAAAATAAACCCTTACCTTGAACATTCCTTGGTTGAGGGTAGTTTAACCTCTTGTATAATGGTGAAATAATTGTTATTAAATTACACAAGAATCATATACATTAATATGATATCATATATGATATTTTAACATTGCTTTGTAAATAATATCTTAGTATTATAGTCATTTTTGGGTGTTAATTTACTCGTTTTCTTTTAAATGTTTTGTAACATAAGTCATGCTTATTATGGATAGGATGTATCTTCTTTATATCCAGAATGATATCAATTCCTTAACCATTATTTTTATTCATCAATTGAGAATTCGACATTCATGGATATGTTGGAGAATGAATGTCATCACATTCGTGGAGACGGTAGTCGGTACATACGCACGAGCGACAATATCATTATTTTTATATTGAAATAATATATAATTGGATGGTATATGTAACACCCCAAGCTTCCATGGTACGTTTCTCTTTGAATAATGTAATGGCGTGCATTGTACGCAACTTCGAGATTCTAACACACCACAACCAATCAAACTAGCCGTTATGAATAGTAATACCTACTTTTTGAAATTTTATAAATTTTATCTTTCGAAATGGACTTCATTTTTGGATTTGTAATATCAAAATTAGCTTAGGGTGAAATTTTGGTACTTTTCAGATAAATTTCATATTTTGATGAATAGTGAAAATTATTAAATTTAATTAAAAACAACTTTTTTAATCGAAATATTTAATAGTGATATATTATTAATTTGAGTGGTTTTATAGTATATATTTAGTATATATTTTCAATTTAAGATAATGTTGGTCATTGGATGTAATTTCATATTTAAACCAAACATAAACAAGTGTCAATCTTTTGATAGTTATTATCTCTTAAAAACACAATATTTTTTTGATGACGGGAATAAATTTTTAAAATAATTAATGAAACTGATATATTTTGAATTTGGTAAAATAGACATCATTTTTGAATTAATAATATAAAATATAGCATAGGACTGATTTTTGTTATTTTTCTAGAAACTTTTATTTTTTGATGAATAGTGAAACCACTAAGTGGTAGTTAAAAAAGTAAATTTTTTATAAAACCTAATTTTGCTGCTTCTGTGAGTGGAATTTCGAAACTCCGAGAGACATGGTTAGTATCAAGGAGTAAAATGTGCTTCAATGAGATGAAAATATTTTTTGGTGAATAATTACCTTTTACTTTTATTTACCACGGTTAAAAGTAAATTGTGTAATTATGGGTAAAAATGATATTAATATTACCCTAACACATGTCCTAATTCAATTGGACAAGTGTATCTCGACCAAAAACAACCTTAGGAGTAAAATATTATCATTTAGGTCAACTTTTATTTGATTAGGACATTTATTATTATTTAATTCAAAGAAGAGTTAAAAGATTTAAAATCAATGTTTATTTTCTAAAACATTTTTAATATAGGGTTATACATAAGATAAATTAGATTTTAAATATTCATTATAATGATATGAAGCTTTCCTACATAATGATATTTTATTTATAATTTTTAGACATTAAATAATTTAATTTATATATGACAGAATGGTGATGTTGTAATTTCCTAATTAATGAAATATTAAAATAATTAATATTATAAATGTCAAAATAAATGTAATTTGAGACTTTTTATGAATTCAACATATTTTATAAGTTAATATTACATATTATGATTTATTATATAAATTGTTTACTAATTAATAATTCTTTTATGTATTTATGAAAAACAAAATACCCAATAGTGTCAAAATTGACATAAAAGAGTTTTTTAAAAAAATATTATATTATTAATTTATATTCAATTTCTAAAAATCTAGGGTTTGGCCAAGAGACTTATATCAAGATTGGTGTATCATTAGTGGACCACATGGGGGACTCTTGGCTGTATATAGTATGTTTATTAACCATATAATATAAACATACAAAGAGACATTGTAAAAGTGAAACTAATTAACTAAGAGTTAATACTTAAAGATAAGGTGAATATAATGACCCAACCCTATCTAAATTATATTGGTTGAGTGGGTTTAGACCCATACGTACCTTAACCTTTAAATAATACACATTTTAGCCATTATAAAACGAAAATAAGTTTATTATAAAATAATAGTTTTGGCTTTTCCAAAGGTTCCCCTCACCCCTCTTATAAAAGGGCACTCACCCTTCTCACTAATTGACACATTCAAAGCCTTTTGGCTCGTCCAAACCCTGCCCAAATACTCTAAAAACTTCCCCCAATACAACTTATACGCTTTAGTTTGATCATAAATCCAACCTATAATTCCCTTTTGATCAAATCAAAAGGAAGAACCCGAAGAAGAGGTAATGTTTTCACCACCCTCTTTCAAGTTCCTTTCTTCTTCAACTACTTCTTTATTTGTTATTTCTATTCTAAAATAATAAATCCAGTATCTTCTATATAATTTTATGTTATTATAAATATGTTACAACCATATTCACTATTCTATTCATCCTTTGAATGGCATTTCACCATACGTGCGTACGTACGGCTTACCGTCTCCACGTCGTGGTGTAATTGTCATTCAATAAATTATTATTTGGATGGGTATAATAATGATTTTTAATTCATTAAAATAATAAAAATAACATGATAATTATTCATTCTATGTGATATACCATCCAATTATATATTATTTTAACATTAAAAGAATGATATTGTTGCTCGTGCGTATGTACGGACTACCGTCTCCACGAACGCGAAGAGATTCATTCTTCATCGTATCAATCAAAGTATAATTCTAATTTGATGATTAAAAATAATGTTTAAATACTTGATATAATTATGTATATGAATAAGATACCACCTATCAATAACATACACGGCTTACGTAACAAAGAATATAAAGGAAAAAGAGTAAGTTAACACCTGAAATGATGATAATACAAAGATATTATTAACAAATCAATGTTAAAAGATTATATATTATATCATATTAATGTAAATGATTCTTGAATAATTACATAACAATTATTTCACCATTATACCAGAGGTTAACCTACTGTAAACCAAGGAAAAAGTAAAAAGTAAGGGGTTTCTTATCTCATTCTTAATTTCGCGAGAATTCCATTGTTCACCACTTATTTATTGCATGTGGTGTATGTGTATTGACCATGATTGTATTCATTGTGTAGTATTACTTATGTTATGGGTATTTACATAATCATTTTATGATCCTTATTTCATGGTTTTATGTTTCTTATGTTTCCTAATCGATAAGGGAAATTGAAATTTCAATTTGCACTCATTCGGCATTAGGCATACTTCACTGATTATTTTACTCCAAGATTATGTGGAATCACTATTAATTTGATTATGTCATAATTTCCACTCCCCGGTCTGTGGATATAATTTTTATACACATAATCACTCCATTGATAAATTATCAAGTCATCAGTATGAACATGATAAGAGTAATTTTAACTCAATCTCCATTTGTTGAGTTAAATATCCAATTCATTGGTTTTGTTTTTACAAGAATATGTTTGAATGTAATCTGATTGATTTACACTAAATATCCAATCATATTGAGTGTATTTATATTTTTCACACATAATTATTTCATTTATTTGTCCTTAACCTAAGGATATTTTATTTATTAAGGAATTCATCTCAATTTACATTCCAATGAGACTTATTTGTTGTTATACACCAAATAACTTTTATATGGTGTATGTAATGTACTTTGACATAGTATATCATGAATCCCTTTATTCTCATGATATTATAAAATTTTTATTACCTCAATTATTTTTATTCAGGTGTCTCTCTTTTGGTTAGAAACTCTAACTAAACTACATTTTTAACTTTTTTAACAATTTATTATTATAAATATTTCTCATTAATGTCCATGTTTTATTAATGGTTTTAAGAATTTATTTATATGGACATTAATGTTTTAAAATTAAAATTACTTTTAAAAGTTCCAAAGTGGTATGGGACACTTTGATTCAAAATTCTATTTTTAAATGGCTTCTTGAAAAATAGTGTGACTTTTAAATGATTTCAAGAAAAAGGGGGATATTTCTCTCTAATAGTTTTGACGATTATTTTCATCTATGTCAATATTATTCATTATTCGTGATTGATATTAATCTGATACAATAAAATCTTCCATATTGTATCGAATGAGTTATGTTTGACTATGGATGTGCTATTTTTAAACCATTCATGGTTTGTCGATTAAGTATTGACATTTCGTATGCTAGTTTAATACGAATTTTTATGTCGTATTTCAAAATATTCATATGATGAATGCATTGAACTTAGTAAGTGAAGGGCGGAGCCCACTATAGCTCCTTGATGCATCACTAGGTCTCATGAGACAAACTACTGTTTTGGAATGAGACATTGACAAAATCTTATTTGTAGTCTTGGCACGAGGCCTTTGCTACGTGGTTATGGTAGTCTATCATTATGCATTCCATAATTATAAAAGTGGTTATTAATATTTTCATGTGATTATTCGAATAGTAGAATATCCATGTGAATATGTAAATGGAATTATTTCATTTTATCCTTTCCATATTATGCTGAAGTTCATGTTTAAAAGGCTTTTGTTTTAGTTATACATTGCCTTAAATTTTTATGTTTATTTATGAAATTTTCCGCTATATTGATATCCTTACAGAGAATCTTAGCTCACCCCTTTCAATGTTTTATATTTCCCAGGATGTGAAGAAGTATTTTATGAATGACCTGTAGGGATAGTATGAGGGGATATGAAGACAATATGTTGTTGTATTTTTTCACTTATTGATGTAATGTAAACATTATGAATATATATAGTGTTTCTAAGGATACTAAACTAATCGGTCTTTCAAGACATTATCTTTCTTGTGATCATGAAAATGTTATACAATAATACACTGACTCTGGGTATCTATGGTCGGGGTGTTATAGTTGGTATCAGAGAATGTTTAGTACAAACTTTAAATTATAGATTTAGATAAACTCCGATTAGAGCACATAGACCTAAGATGATCTTTGAAGATGAGTATAGAAGAACTACTTGGAATTTTAGTATTGTAGAGATTTTGGGAGTTTTCCGAGAAATACATCCCAGTCTGGATATGAGTAGGTAGAGGCAGCTCTGGCACAGATGTACCTATGGGTAAAACCTGATAACACCGCTTTGAGCTAGACTCGAACGAGAAATAGTGCACGACAATAGGTGTTGCTGCACTCTTGGTTACGACACTTCCGGGGGATATACTTAGGATAATTTTCATTTTCATTACAAACCAATTTGAAGTATTATATATATAAGATGGGTGTAAATGACCTCGGTTAATCCTAATGTGTTTCAAATTTAAAATATGGTGACATTTTAATCGATAATGATTTTATGACTGTTGTTTCTATAACATCCCAGGTAAATAAAGAATAAAGAATTTTCATATTTATTAATATTTATTAATTAAATATTAATTTTACATTAAAGGGGTTTCTATGTTCGATAGCGTACCCGATACGCAACAAAGGTCATCACTGAAATCTTACGTTGCACACTAGTAATAAAATAATATTATTTTAAATTGTAGTTAACACATAGTCGTTGTATTGGTGGGAATGGATAGAAATGACTAAAATATGATTATATATGTTATTTAAATGTTTTTAAATTTATCCAATTAAAGATAAAGGCTTAAAATACAGAAAGAATTCAATTATAGGCATATATACCCTAATTTTCACTAAAGGTTCACTTATCACCTATTGATGGCGAACCATCATTAAATATAGGTTTTTTCACTCTTATAAATTCTATTGGAACAAATAAAAATCTTCTTTAGAATCAGGACATCAAATTTACTTTGTGTGAATTTGTAGTATTTTTATGATAAAGTTCATTTCTTTAATGAATAGTGAAAAATGTTGTATTTTAATTCAAAAAATATTTCTAATATAATTTATTTATATGATTATATTATCTTTTGAATTGGTTTAGAGTTCAATTAGAATATATTTTTACCATTTAATCCAATAGTGGTCATTGTAATTAATTTCAATTTGAAATCAGACTTAAACTAGTGTCAATCTTTTGATATATATTGTTTCATAAAAACACGCTATTTGTTCTAACAACATGAATTAATTATTAAATTAATTAATGTAATTTATCTGATTTTAATTTTGTAAAATAGACATCATTTTTGAATTTGGAATATCAAATATAGCGTAGGGTGAAGTTTTGGTATTTTTCTAAAAAACATCAATTTTTGATGAATAGTGAAACCACTAAGTGGTACATAAAAAACTGATTTTTCGTTTAAATGAAATTTTACCACCTCTGTGTTTTGAATTTCAAAAATCTGACATACATGGTTTTCATTAAGAAGTAAAATTTGGTTCAATGGGATTAAAATAATTTTTTGGTGAATAGTAACTTTTATGTTTTTAATCGCGATTAGAGGTAATTATTGTAATTTAAGGTAAGAATAATGTTGTAATAATATGAAATGAACTGGACACATGTCCTACCCTTATTGTATGTGTCATGTCCGACCAAGACAATCCATGGGTCAACTTGGAGACCCCATGGATCCACTTTGTAAGGAAAATTACATTAATATCTTTTTATTTAACGTTAAAGTAAAAATGTCTCAAACGTGAGTTGTTTTACTAAAAAAAATTAAGTTGGGTTATACAAGTCATATTTTTTACAATAAATATTCATTATAAATATAAAAAGATTTCATAAATCGTGATTTTTTTTAAAATTTTTAGATATTAAATAAATTAAATTATTAATGATATCATGACGATGTAGGGATTATCTCATTATTTAACGATTTAAATAAAATTAAAGGACAATGTAAAATATAATACCTACACATGTAAAAATCCTATTGGATGAGTATATTTGAACTCCTATCACCTTATCATCGAAATCTATAATTTTGGGGCCTTTTAAATCCGAAAATCATTTTATGATAAAGTAACTTTCATAACTTTCCATGAGTGCCCCTCATCTCCTCTTATAAAAGGCCCCGCCTCTACCACCTTAACCACACTTACAAAGCCTCTGGATCTGCCAAACCCTGCCCATTTTTTCTCTCCACATCTATATCTATCTCTTAGAAGCCTCACGTTGGGCATAAGTCTTCCCAAGGAATCTTTTGAGCTCAAATCAAAAAGAGTTACCCGTTTTAAAGGTAGTGTTTTCTCTTGTGTTCTTTTGTTTTATTTTTCTTCTCCAACCCCCTAAACTCTTTTTATTAATTTATTTTGTAAAAACTCTAGTATCGTAAATATACTAGGATGTTGTTATAAGAATCATTAGAGCTAAACTTACACACACCTACATCTAATGGTTAAAGAACATACTGTTTCTATGGATGGTGAATTTCTGCCTCACGAAACGATGATTGTTCAATATTCTTCTAACAACTTCAATGGTGGCCATTAAGATGTCACTATATTCATATATGATATATATTATGTTTATTTTTTCCTTAATATTTTGTATTTTTCATTTATGGCATACCTTTATGGCTTCAATTATGGGTATACACGATATCTTCATTTTAGGAAGTGCGGACTACCGCCCCCTCAATGTGATTTGATTCGTTAATGCCATATGTGGGACATATAAAGGATGGATTTAAAGTTATTATATATGATGTTATAATGGAATTATAATATATCTTTATATCATTATTATTTCTTTCCATTAACGTATGAGATAGAAATGAATGTAGCGTTCATGCGTACGTACGGCTTACCGTCTCCATGAACGGTGCAATTCATTTCTTATCCCCAAATGTTATGTACTATTATAAGTAAATATATATAATGGATATATATGATGTATGTTACATCTAAATTAATAATATAATTACGGAATTTATATATACATTTCTCTCATTTAGTTTTAATTCCATTAATATGACATAGAAATGAAAGTAGCGTTCATGCGTACGTACGGCTTACCGTCTCCATGAACGGTGCATTTCATTTCATACCACTAAATGATTATGTAATATTATGAATACATGTATATGCTTGACATATATGATATATATGATATCCAAATAATGAATATCATTCTGGATATAAAGTTCCTCTGACCACACGAACAACATGTAAGAGTAAGAAGTCCACTTTCGACATAAGAACCAAATATCGACAAAACATACATTATTAACATAAATGATTACATAATGTTTATAAAATGGTAAAAAGTGATATAAATGTAATAATTAACTTTAAAGAGGTTCTTAATCAAGTATAAATTAACTCCAGTTTATTATTCAGGACGTTAAAGAACGATCGAGTCAAGTCGGACCCGAGGTATGGGACTTCGTCTCAATCTCCTTTCATTGAGGCATATTTTGTTTTATACACAAATTTATTTTATATGCTGTATAAACCCCTTTTACGTTTACTTGTATACAAAATGAATCTTTTTCTACAAAGCATTTTACAAAACGACAAAAAGGAATGTTTCTTTCAACGTATGCAGTAACAACGACCTTTTCCACTGCCGTGAGTATTATTTGGACTTTGGCTTCCTCAACAATCTGTAATATTTTTAAAATGAAATAAGTAACATATTATCTTTTATGTATTTTGGTATTGAAAATGGTTTTTATAATGGATTTTTTATGTCAATATATTTAAGTGAAATATTGTGATCATAGTGTGGAAATGTTTTCTTTCCATTATATATGTTTTATGTATTATGATTTTATAATGGTACTTGGACATTTGACAGGTGATTACGTGATAATCCATATGACGAGTGGTGCCGTGAATACCAGGATGGGTGGTTACGTTATAGCATCCAATGCATTGGGTATGGAAGTCAGCCGTATGGCTATTCCATTAAGTGATATGTTTGGAAGTCGACCGTATGGTTATTCTATTTAAGTATGTTTATGTCCCAAGTTACCTTTATATGTTATGTGATCTTTATATGGGTTTTATGGTATCCTTTTGGTTTCAAAAGGGTAAGTAATGATCTTTTGTTCAGTTAGGAGTTTTTACTACTTCATAAAGGTCTAAAATATTACTTTGATAAAGTATACATGGTTTACATGTTGTTTTGATAAACTAAAAGTTTTAATTCTTTGTGTATCCCTTACTGAGCTTATTATGCTCACCCCAAGGTTTTTGAAATGTTTTTCATAGGACATAATGTGGAATAGGGTCAAGGATGGTATCAAGGGAAAGTCATTCTACCTATAACATGGAACTAGACATGTTTCTTTTTAAGAGTTTTTATATTATGGAAACTTAGTAGAAGTGTCTACTTTGTAATATTTTGAGATGTAATAGTTATATCCTAATTCTCTAAAACTCTAAACCTGAAGAGATCCTCAATGTGAATTATTCATTTATTTCAATATTAAGTAAGGTTTAAGGCTGGGGCCTTATAGTTGGTATCAGATGTCGGTTTAGATAACATTAGGAGTTAGAAAATTGTTAAATTATAAATTAATTTATTGTATGATTTGTATGATATAGCATTTAAGGATTACCATGTTGCTTCATCTAAGATATATCTCTGTTAAGAATGATTTTTCATAAAATAAATGGAGCATCTTTTCTGGGAAGGCATACAGAGTAGATTGACTTTCCAAATCAGAAACCAGAGATGGCCGGAATCAGAATAGAGCAGTTTACTACAGTGATGACTCAGTTGAATCAGGTGATAAATGGTGGTTGTGTTTAGTGATTATATTTTGTTGTTTTCTAAAAGTAAATTTGTGCATGAAAGTCATTTAAGGGTTATCTTGCAAACCATAAAAGAAAAGAAACTATATGGAAAATTCAGAAAGTGTGATTTTTGGTTACAACAAATTTCATTCCTTGGTCACATTGTTTCAAAAAATGGCAGAACTGTTGATCCTGCTAAAACAAAAGTTTTTTAAGAATGAAAAATACCCACAAATGTAAAAGATATCCATAGTTTCCTTGGTTTGGCAGGTTTCTACCGAAGGTTTGTTGAAAATTTTTCACAGTTATCTAGTCCAGTGACTATGCTAACTCAGAAGGGTGTTAAGTTTATCTGGGAAAAAAATGTGATGATTGTTCTCAAGAGTTCAAAAGAAGATTGGTGAATGCTCCAGTTTTGGCACTTCTTTCATGGAATGGTGAGTTTGTTATCTACAGTGATGCTTCATTAAAAGGAATTGGTTACGTCCTAATGCAGAATGATCAGGTAATTTATTATGCTTCATGACTGTTGGAAACTCATGAGGTAAATTATCTTACACATGATTTGGAATTAGCTGCTGTTGTTTTTGCTCTAAAAATTTGGAGGCACATTTATATGAAGTAAAGTATGAAATATATACTAATCACAAAATTTTAAAGTATATATTCACTCAGAAATAATTGAACATGAGACAGAGGAGATGGATGGAATTAATCAAGGATTATGATTGTTCTATTCATTACCATCTGGGAAAAGAAAATAAAGTGGTTGATGCTTTGAGTCGAAAAATTAATTCTTCATTAACAATGTTGTGTTTGTAATGTGATACATTGGTTAAGGATTTGATGAACTTTGGCATAGAAGTTGTTGGTGCAGGAAGTTCTTCTGTTCTGTTTCAGGTATCACTGAGATCATCCCTATCAGACGGAATTAAGCAAGCACATAGGGAAGACAGTGAGTTGCATAAAAAGGTAGATATGGTTCAGATGGTTAAGTTTCCTGAATTAAACATTGATAATGATTGTGTTTTGGGGTTTGGGAAGAGATTATGTGTGCCTTGTAATTCACAGTTGAAGGGTGAGTTGTTATGTGAGGCTCATAGTTCCCTGTTTTTAGTTCATCCGGGAGTATTACTGGTGGGATGGAATGAAAAGAGATATTGCTGATTTTATTGTAAAGTGTTTGACTTGTCAGCAGGTTAAAGTAGAGCGGTAGTTACCGAAAGGGATGCTTCAGCCTTTATCAGTGCCAGAGTGGAAATTGGAAAATGTATCCATGGACATTGTTATGGGATTACTGAGGACATAAAGAGGTAATAATGCAATCTGGGTTATTGTTGAACGCTTGACTAAAACATCCCATTTCCTTCATATTCGAGATACATTCTCACCAAATCAACTTTCTTGATTGTATCTTAATGAGATAGTCAAGATGCATGGGGTTCCCATCTCCATTGTATATAATCATGATCCCAAGTTTACTTCTATCTTTTGTAAAGGCCTTCAGACGTCATTGGGTACTGAATTAAATTTTTGTACAGCTTTTCATGCACAATCAGATGGGCAGTCAGAACGAACATTTCAGACATTGGAGGATATGATACGAGCTTTCTCTATGGATTATCAGGGAAGTTGGGACCAACAACTTTCTTTTCTTGAATTTTCTTATAATAACAGTTTTCACTCCAGTATACAGATGGCACCATTTGAGGTATTATATGGGATGTAGTGTCGAACTCTAGCTTTTTGGGATGAAGTGGGTGAAAGGAAGCTGATGGGACCAGAATTGGTAGAAGAGATGGCAGAAAAAGATCAGTTGATTCAAAAACACATGAGAATAGCTTAGAGAAGGCAGAATAGTTATGCAGATAACTGGAGGATGGATCTATCTTTTGAGGTAGGTGATCATGTTTTTCTCAAGGTTTGTCCATGGAAAAGTGTGATGAGATTTGAAAAGAAAGGAAATCTGAGTCTAATGTTCATTAGACCATATGAAATTCTGGACAGAGTTGGATCAGTTGCATACAGAGTGGCATTACCTCCGATTTTATCTCAAGTACACAAAGATTTTCATGTTTCAATGTTGAGAAAGTATATGCCAGATCCATCTCAAGTTTTGAGCCCGGAGGTAGTTCAGTTGGAAGAGAATCTCTCTTCTGAAGAACAACCAGTCCAGATTTATGACCGAAGAGAGCAGGTGTCGCGAAATTAGGAAATTCACCAGGTAAAGGTTTTGTGGAATAACCATATGGTTGAAAAGGCAATGTGGGAATCTGAAAATGCTATGAGGGATAAATACCCCCACTTATCTTGGTAAATGAATAAAATTGCGAGGATGCAATTCCCAAAAGGGGGGAAGGATATAAATCCCAGTTAAATAAAGAATAAAGCATTTTCATATTTATTAATATTTAATAATTAAATATTTAATTTACTTTAAAGGGGTTTCTTTGTTCGATAGCGTTCCCGATACACAACAAAGGGTTTCATTGAAATCTTATCTTCCACACTAGTAATAATGTAATATTATTTTAAATGGTAGTTAACACATAGCCATTGTATTGGTGGGAATGGATTGAAAAAACTAAAATATGATTATATATGTTTTTAAAATGTTTCTACAATTATCCAATAAAAGATAAAGTCTTAATATATGGAAAGAATTCAATTTCAGGCATATATACCCTAATTATCACTAAAGGTTAACTTATCACCTTTTGATGGAGAACCGTCATTAAATATAGTTTTGGTCACTCTTATACATTCTATTTGACAAAATAAAACTCTTATTTAGAATCGGGACATCAAAATTTACTTTTTGTAAATTTTTGGTATTTTTCCAATAAAGTTCATTTTTAATGAATAGTGAAAAATGTTGTATTTTAAATCAAAACCTCTTTCTAATATAATTTATTTATATGATTAGATTATTTTTTGAATTGGTTTTAAAGCTCAATTAGAATATATTTCTACCATTTAATCCAATAGTGTTCATTGGACTTAATTTCACTTTGAAATTGGACTTAAACTAGGGTCAATCTTTTGATATATATTGATTCATAAAAACACGCTATTTGTTCTAACAGCAGGAATTATTTATTAAAATAATTAATGTAACTTATATGTTTTGAATTTTGTAAAATATAAATAATTTTTTAATTTGGAATATCAAATATAGCTTAGGGTAATGTTTGGGTATTTTTCTGAAAAACTACAATTTTTGATGAATAGTGAAACCACTAGGTGGTACTTAAAAAACTGATTTTTTTAAATGAAATTTTACCACCTATGTGTTTTGAATTTTCAAAATCCGACATTCATAGTTTTTATTAAGAAGTAAAATGTGGTTCAATGGATTAAAAAAAAATTGGTGAATAGTAACTTTTATGTTTTTAATCGCGATTAGAGGTAATTAGTGTAATTTAAGGTAAGAATAATGTTTTAATAATTTGAAATGAAATTCAAACATGTCATACAATTATTTTATGTGTCATGGCCGACAAATACAATCCATGGGTCAACTTGGGGACCCCATGGATCCACCTTGGAAGGAAAATGACATTAATATCTTTTTATTTAAAGTTAAAGTAAAAATGTCACAAACATGAGTCGTTTTACTAAAACAATTTTTAAGTGGGGTTATAGAAGTCATATGTTTTACTATAAATATTAATTAGAAAGATAAAAATATTTTCTACACCATGATATTTTTTTTTTAATTTTTAGACATTAAATAAATTAAATTATTTATGACATCATGATGATACAGCGATTACCTCATTATTTAACGATTTAAATAAAATTAAAAGATAATGTAAAATCTAAGACCTAAACATGTTAAAAACCAATTTTATGAGTATATTTCTAACTCCTATCACCGTATCCTCAAAATATATAACGTTGGGACTTTTTAAATCTTAAAATCATTTTATGATAAAGTAACCTTTTATAACTTTCCAAGAGTTCCCCTCCTCTCCTCTTATAAAAGGCCCCCACCTCTACCACCTTAACCAAAATCCCAAAGCCTTTGGCTCGGCCAAACCCTGACCATTTTGTCTATACACATCAATATATATAACTCTAGAATCCTATCATTTTGCAGAAGTCTTCACAAGGATGCCATTGAGCTCAAATCAAAAAAAGTTACCCATTTTAAAGGTAGTGTTTTCTCTTGTGTTCTTTTATTTTATTTTGCTTCTCCAACCCCCTAAAATATTTTCATTAATTTTTTTTGTAACAACTCCAGTATCTTCAATATACTAGGATGTGTTTATAAGAATAATTAGATCTACACTTACACACACCTATAACTAATGGTTAAAGAACATACTGTTTCTGTGGATGGTGAATTTCTACCTCACGAAACGATGATTGTTCAATATTATTCTAACACCTTTAAAGGTGGCCATTAAGATGTAACTATATTTATATATGATATATAGTATGTATATTGTTTCATTAATCTTCGGTATTTTACATTTATGGCATACAATTATGGCTTCCGTTATGGGTATATGCGATATCTTCATTTTAGGAAGTGCGGACTACCGCCCCCTCAAAGTGATTTGATTTGTTAATGCCATATGTGGGACATATAAAGGATGGATTTAAAGTTATTATATATGATGTTACGTGGAATTATAATATACAATTATATCATTATTATTTATTTCCATTAAAGTATTATATAAAAATGAAAGTAGCGTTCATGCGTACGTACGGCTTACCGTCTCCATGAACGGTGCATTTCATTTCTTATCCCCAAATGTGATGTACTATTATAAGTACATATATATAATGGATATATATGATGTATGTTAAATCTAAATGATTAATATAATTATGGAATGTAAATATACATTTCTCTCATTTAATTTTAATTTCATTAATATGACATAGAAATGAAAGTAGCGTTAATGCGTACATACGGCATACCGTCTCCATAAACGGTACGTTTAATTTCTTACCTATAAATGATTATGTAATATTATAAATACATCTATATTATGGATATATATGATATATATGATATCCAAATCATGAATATCATTCTGGATATAAAGAACTTCTGACCACACGAACAACATGTAATTGTAAGAAGTCCACTTTCGACATAAGAACCAAATATCGACAAAACAAAAATTATTAACATAATAGATTACATATTGTTTATAACATTGAAATAAGTGATATAAAAGTTATAACTAACTTTAAAATGTGTTTAAGAAAGTATAAATTAACTCAAGTTTATTATTCAGGACGTTAAAGAACGATCGAGTCAAGTTGGACCCGAGGTAAGGGACTTCGTCTCAATCTCCTTTCATTGAGGCATATTTCGTTTTATACAAAACTTTCTTTTATACGGTGTATAAACCACATTGACATTTACTTTTATACAAAAGGAATATTTTTCTTTGAATCGTTTTACAAAACGACAAAAAGGAATGTTTCTTTAAACGTACGCGATGACAATGACCTTTTCCGCCGCCGCGAGTATTATTTGGTCTTTGGCTTCCTCAACAAGCCGTAATGGGTTTAAAATGAAATAAATACCATATAATATTTTATGTATTTTGGTATTGAAAATGGTTTATAAAATGGATTTGTTATGTCTATATATTTAATTGATATAATGTGATCAAAGTGTGGAAATGTTTTCTTTCCATTATATTTGTTTTATGTCTTATGATTTTATAATGGTACTTGGACATTTGACGGGTGGTTACGTGATAAACCATATGACGGGTGGTGCTGTGAATAACAGGACGGGTGGTTACGTTATAACTTCCAATGCATTGGGTATGGAAGTCAGCCGTATGACTATTCCATTATGTGATATGTGTGGAAGTCGACCGTATGGTTATTCCATTTCTGTATGTTTATGTCCCAAGTTACCTTTATATGTTATGTGATCTTTATATGTATTTTATGGTATCCATTTGGTTACAAAAGGGTAAGTAATGATCTTTTATTCAGTGAAGAGTTATTACTTCTTCATAAAGGTAAAAAGTATTACTTTGATAAAGTATACATGGTTTACTTGTTGTATTGATAAACTAACGGTTTTCATTCTTTGTGTATCCCTTACTGAGCTTTTTATGTTCACCCCAAGTTTTTTGAAATGTTTTTCACAGGACATAATGTGGAATAGGGTCAAGGATGGGATCAAGAGAAAGTCATGCTACCTAAAACATGGAACTACACATGTTTCTTTTAAAGAGTTTTTATTTTATAAAAACATAGTAGAAGTGTCTACTTTGTAATCTTTTGAGATGTAATAGTTTTGTCCTAATTCTCTAAAACTCTAAACCTGAAACAATTTTCAATGTGAATTATTCATTTAATTCAATATTAAGTATGGTTTAAGGTCGGGGCCTTATAGTTACTCACACAATGCTTTCTGGTTTTAGTCAATGGCTGGATTCCAAGGAATTCATAGTGACTTTGAGAATGATGTACAAGGTGGGAATGATGGTGGAAATGAGAAACAAAATGGAATGTTGATAGGCGTAAAGATATCGTCTTTATGCCAAATCAATTTTCCAAAAATATGATCAACAATATATATATTAACCAATTCCCGGACTCAACAAAGAAGAGAATGGTGATGAATGATAAGAGCTCCAGTAGTGGAGACCATGGAGAAAGGAATCCTCAATTTCCATCATACAGGAAATATGGAAGGAGACACCCAGGAAAGTGTCTCAATGGGTCAAAGAAATGCTTTACGTGTGGGAAGGAAGGACATAAAGTGAATAATTACCGAAGAAAAAAAGAATAGTACTATGGAAGAAGATAAAAATGGTCCCAAGATTCCGTTTACAGTCATTTTCCGTAAATGTAGGGGACCTGGCCATTACCCGAGTGAATTCCCTATTCTATAGGATATTTTATTGGTCAATTAAGAATCTATGTTGGAATAAATGGTTGGAGAAATGTTTTAAAAGTATTAGTGGTCCTTGTTGATGGGTTTACGTTGGAATAATTTTCTCCTGTATTTTTAGCCCTGTATTTTTCCATGTGAGAATGATATTTGAGGAAGAATTATCTTTTCTCTTGTGGATATAGTTATAAATAACCATTTGGTTTTATATGATCATTGAGTTTGAGGCAATTATAAGTTATTATAATTTGGTATGAAAATTCAATGTATGAGATAAGATTTGTGGTTAAATTATGTTATGGTTATTTTGAGGAATTTATCTCATTTTGGTAATGTTATAAAATATATTTTTTGAAAAAGGACAACATGCAGACCGTGTGACAACCCATCGCGTCGGACAAAGCTGTGGGAATCGAACCCACATCCAAAGTGTGATTGGGATTTACCGCCTACCACTGGACTATGTGAAGTCCCTGTTTACTGTGACTATTATTTTTAGTTAAAGGATTTTATTTATCAATAATAATTTGATTTGCGATCTTTTGTCTTATCAAATGAATACCCTTAGTATAGTAAAATGATTTGGTGATTATGTGATAAAAGTTATTTTGGAAGATGTTCAATTTCTTTTGAACACTATATTCCCAAGGAAAATATAATAGTATGGGATTTCATTTGAGGAGTAACGGTGGATTTTTATCTATGTTATTATTGTGGGTTTATAGTGATTTGGGTTATTTATGGAAATGATTAGTTTAATTACTTTTATGTATGCGACCTTAAGAGTAATTAATGTCACTTAGAGATACAATTTAACATGGAAGACTACATTCTTATAAGTTTTGGGTTTCAATATTAGTTGGGATTATATTGAAGGATTTTAAGGATAATTGATTATTTAATGGTATTTATTTATCTTTGGGGTATTGATGGTTTAATCTTATAAATTAAGATTTTTATTTTTTCTCTAATGGAATATCCATTTGGGGGATCATCCGATATTATACTAACCATTTTGGTTTTGATTAATCTCTAAATACAAGGTAAATGTATTGTTTATCCTATGTGGATCATGCGTTTCTATAGAAGTTTATTCTAGCACTTCCATTGTGACCAAGTCTTCTTGAATACTCATTGTTCAAAAAATTGAGTTAGTGGTAAAAATTTATTAAAGAATGAAAATCTACATAAAAAGTAAGTACATCTCTTTATGTTCTTAGTAAATATCATAAATTAATTCATCGTCCTTATGTAACATAACTTAAAACAAGAAATGTTATCTGTTTACTTTTCCTACTGGGAGACTAATGACCGTTTTTCCTAACACAGGATTGTGATATTCTTATTGTTAAATTTCTCCTGATCATGTTTTCTATCCCTCTCCATCAGAACATAACACTTAGTTTGTCGTCCATATCCATGTTTTCCTACATGGAATCCTAGTATGGGTATTTGGGTGACCTTTATACCTCTCTTCCTTTCTTTTAAAGTGATTGTTTTATTGAATCTTTCTCTGATGTGGGACATTCCATTATATTCTAAAACCCAATTTTAAAAAAAATCGCGAGGACACAATTTATTGAAGGAGGGGAGAATGTAACACCCCATGCTTCCACTGTACGTTTCCCTTTGAATAATGCAATGGTGTGCATTATACGCAACTTCGATATTCTAACACACCACAACAAATCAAACTAGCCGTTTTGAATAGTAATACCTACTTTTTAAAATTTTATAAATTTTATCTTTCTAAATGGACTTCATTTATGAATTCGTAATATCAAAATTAGCTTAGGGTGAAATTTTGGTAATTTTCGGATAACTTTCATATTTTGATGAATAGGAAAATTACAAAAATTTTAATTAAAAACAACATTTTTAATCGAAATAATTAATAGTGATAAATTATTAATTTGAGTGGTTTTAATGTATATTTAGAATATATTTTAACCATTTAATACAATGTTTGTCATTGGATGTATTTTCACATTTAAACCAGACATAAACAAGTGTCAATCATTTGATAGTTATTATCTCTTAAAAACACACTATTTGTTTTGATGACGAGAATTAATTTTTAAATTAATTAATCCAACCGATATGTTTTTAATTTTGTAAAATAGAGATCATTTTTGAAATCATAATATCAAATATCGCTTAGGCCTATTTTTTGGTATTTTTCTGGAAACATTCATTTTTTGATGAATAGTGAAACCACCAAGTGGTTGTTAAAAAATTGAATTTTTCATAAAACATAATTTTACCGCTTCTGTGAGTGGAATTTCGAAAATGCGAGAGACACGGTTAATATCAAGGAGTAAAATGTGGTTCAATGAGATGAAAATAATTTTTGGTGAATATTAACTTTTTACTTTTATTTACCACTGTTAAAAGTAAATAGGATAATTAAAGGTAAAAATGATTTTAATATTACCCTAACACATGTCCTAATTCTATTGGACAAGTGTATCTCGACCAAAAACAACCTTAGGAGTAAAATATTATCATTTAGGTCCACTTGTTTAAGAATATGACATTTATTATTATTTAATTCGAAGAAGAGTTAAAAGAGTTATAATCATAGTTTATTTACTAAAAAATTTTAATATATGATTCTACATAAGATAAATTCGATTGTATGTATTAATTAAAAATCTGAAAATATTTCCTACATAATGGTATTTTATTTATAAATTTTAGACCGTAAATAATTTAATTTATTTATGACACAATAGTGATGCAGTAATTACCTAATTAATGAAATATTAAAATAATTGATATTATAAATATCAAAATAAATATAATTTGTTAATTTTTATGAATTACACTAATTTCCTAAGTTAATATGACATATTATGAATGATTGTATAAATTGTTTTCGAAGTAATAATGATTTTATGAATTTATCAAAAACAAAATACCCAAGAGTGTCAAAATTGTCATAAAAGAGTTTTTAAAACAAATATTATATTATAAATTTATATTCAAATCCTAAAAATCTATGGTTCGGCCAGGATACTTATATCCTGATAGGTGTATCATTAATGGACTACTTGGGGGATCGCTTGGCTGTATATAGTAGGTTTATTAACAATATAATATAAAAATACAATGAGACATTGTAAAAGTGAAACTAATTAACTAAGAGTTAAAACTTAAAGATAAGGTTAATATAATGACTCAAACCTATCTAAATTTTATTGGATTAATGATTTGAGACCCATACCCACCTTAAACTTTAAATAATCCACTTTAGAGCCATTAGAAACTGAATATGAGTTTATTATAAAATAATATTTTTAGCTTTTCCAAAGGTTCCCCTCACCCCTATTATAAAAGGGCACTCCCCCTTCTCACTAATTCACACATTCAAAGAATTTTGGCTCAGCCAAACCCTACCCAAATACTCTCTCAACTTCCCTCACTACAACCTAATGTCCTTAGATTGATCAAAAAGCCAACCTATGGAGCCATTTTGATCAAATCAAAAGAAAGAACCCGAAGAAGATGAAATGTTTTCACCACCCTCTTTCACGTTCCTTGTTGTAACTCTCGTACCCCTCGTGGTTTAATTTTCATGATCACAATCACTCTATTATTTATCTAATATTGTTTTAAGTGTTTTTGGATGATAGGCATAATTTCAGGTTGCCATGGAATTGGGACAAGAAAGCCAGAAGGCAAATGGACTGATTTTCAGTCCACCGGCCAACCGGTGGATGACCACCGGCCAGCCGATGGTGCTTGGGCAGAAGGCATCCTTCTGTCTAGACCACCGGCCAACCGGTGTCACATCACTGGCCAGCCGATGGAACCCAGACAAATAGTGACACCTACTGTCTCAGCACCGGCCAACCGGTGGCCTCCTCACCGGCCAGCCGGTGGTGCCTGAGCCCGAGGCCTCTCCCTTTTTCCAAGCACCGGCCAACCGGTGGCCAAGCACCGGTCAGCCAGTGGAGCCAGTCAAACTAGCCGTTGGGCTTTGACCAGACTTGTCCACTTGACTCCCAACGGCTCCGAAGGCCTCTCCAACGGCTCCGAAGACCCCCAAAGGCCATTTGAGGGTTCCCCCTCTATAAATAAAGGACTAGGAAGCCCCGGAAACGCACGGAAGCCCACGGGAACATTTTTGATCATTTGGCGAACCTCCGACGCTTTCCTCCAAGGAACCCCCACTTGCTCCAACTCATTTCCACATCCAAGGAGCACCATCAAAGAAGCTTGGGAGCGCTCTTCATCAACTTCCTCAATCCATTGGCACCCAAGAATTCTCCTCATTACGGTTTTTCTTGTTTTAATTATTTTGAGCATCAATTTGGGTTTGTGCCTACAAACCCCTCTTTCTCTCATCTTTCTCTTGATTGGCTTTTCACACCACCTTCAAGGTGTGAAGAGGTTAGTCAATCCTTCCCTTTAAAATGCTTGAGTCATAGGTGAGCTAGCCTTCACCTGTAAGAAGGCTAGTGGGTTCTTGCTCAACCATTGAAAGCAAGTGGGTTCTTGCTCAACCACTAAAAGCAAGATGTAATAGGTTCTAGACTACCTTAAAGTCTAGTGGGTTTCTTGCTAAAACCATTAAAAAGAAAGCAGTAGTAAATCTCTCAACGGTTGAGTTGGGAGCGGAGACGTAGGCTTTGGTTTAAGCTGAACTCCATTATCAAGTTTTGTGTCTTGCCTCTTTTATTTCCACTGCACTTTGATAATTGTTTTAAATTTTTAATTAATTTTTAAATGGCAATTCACCCCCCTCTTTCCATCACTCTCTGACCTAACAATTGGTATCAGAGGCAAAATTTGAGTAATACCCTAACCGGTTTCAAATTCAAGAACCATTATGATGGCTTCATCTTCTTTCACCCCCGAAGGATATTCTTTGGGTCGTGCTCCATTCTTTGATGGAACTGACTATACTTATTGGAAACCCCGCATGACCACTTTTCTTAGAAGTGTAGGTTATCCTATATATAAAATTGTCATGAATGGTTATTCTCTTTCACCTCCCGATGAATCCAAATGGACTCAAGCCGATATTAAAAATTTCGAGCATGATGGCAAAGCCATGAACGCTCTTCCTTGCGGCCTTGATCGTAATGAATTCAATCGAGTTTCCACATGCACCTCATCACATGAAATCTGGAAACTATTGGAGGTTACCCATGAGGGGACCAACAAAGTCAAGGACACTCGATTGGATATGTATCGCCAAGATTTTGAAAGTTTCACCATGCACCCACATGAATCAATTACTGATATGTTTACATGTTTTACTGATGTTTTCAATGGGAGAAAGTCCATTGGTGATGATGTGTCTACAGAAATGATGGTCAAGAAGATCCTTTGGATCCTACCAAGCTCATGGGCACCGAAAGTCACGGAAATACAAGAAGCAAAAGACATCAAGAACATGCCGGTCGAACAGCTCATCGGATCCCTCATGACCTACGAGATCACCATGAGGAGGCAAGCTGAAAAGGAAGGCAAACCAATCAAAGTTCCAAAGAACATCTCCTTCAAAGTTAAACAAGAAGAAAGATCCTCCTCTTCATCGTCATCCTCATCAAGCGGTGATTCAGAAATGGAGAATCTTGCCCGCAAGATGCACAAATTCATGAAGAAGCACAAGAAGAAGAAATCCTGCAAGGCTCAACCCAACGGAAAATCCGAGCCCGATGTAACATGTTACGGGTGTGGAAAGAAAGGCCATTACAAGACCGATTGTCCACACAACAAGAAAAAGGCCAAGCAAAAGGAAAAGAAGAAGGCATTCAAGGCCACATGGAGTGATAGCTCCACATCATCCTCCTCCTCCTCCTCAAGTGACAATGGTAAAAAATGCCTAATGGCATTTCATGAGGTAACCTCTTCCGACTCCTCATCCTCTAGTTCTTCAAATTTTTTTAATCATTTATCTTATGAGGATCTCCAACATGCGAGAGATCAATTGGAGGAAGGTTTTCACGAACTTTCTTTCAAATTTGTTGCTTTAAAAATGAATTTAAAAAAAAAATATTCCGAAAAGGAACAACTTCTCAAAGAGAAGGAAGAGTTGTCCCTCAAGATCCAAAACCTTCCCGATGTTGATTCTATGAAATTAACAATCAAGGATTTAAGGGAATCTCTTGCCAAGTTCATTCAAGGTGAACAAAATTTGACCAAATTGCTAGGTTCCCAATGCGTATCTAAACCACCCAAGGGCTTGGCTATTCCAAGAAAGCTTCCTCTTCCCATGCTCCAACTATTTTTTTAAGGGGGAGCTCTCAAAATAAATTTTGTAACCATTGCAAAAAACCCGAACACTTAATTTATGAGTGAGATTGCAAAAATGCCCGGTATGGAAGGCCCAAAACCATTTCCTTTAATGTTGAATTTTATAGGAGAAGACCTGCCACTAGACAAGTGTGGATTGAAAAATCACTTTTAGCGAGTCTCACCGGACCAAAATTTTTCTCGGTTTCAAAATCCTCTCCCTGTTGATTTGTTGTTTTTATTTAGGGGGAGTTAGGATCGTTTAATCCTTTTTGCGTTTTTCATTCAAAACTTTCAATTCAAAACTTTCAATTCAAAACTTCTTTCAAAACTTTCAATTCAAAAAATTCTATTCAAAAATTATTTCAAAACTTTCAATTCAAAACATTCATTCAAAACTTTCAATTCAAAACATTCAATTCAAATTTCAAAAATTTCAATTGGTGTAAAAAACTCTATCTTGTTTTTCAACCTTTCCCTCAATCATGCTTTATGCCCCGTGCTATTTTGATAATCACAAAGGGGGAGAAATTCTTGGTTGATTGGGGGAGAAATCTTTCTCTCATGCTTTTCTTTACTTTTCAATTTATCCTTTAAATCATGCCTCTAATTTCAGTCTTTTACATTGCTTGTTTTGGTGGTTGTGATCATCAAAATAGGGGGAGATTGTTGTACCTCTCGTACCCCTCGTGGTTTAATTTTCATGATCACAATCACTCTCTTATTTATCTAATATTGTTTTAAGTGTTTTTGGATGATAGGCATAATTTCAGGTTGCCAAGGAATTGGGCGAAGAATGCCAAAAGGAAAATGGACTGATTTTCAGTCCACCGGCCTACCGGTGGATGACCACCGGCCAGCCGATGGTGCCTGGGCAGAAGGCATCCTTCTATCCAGACCACCGGCCAACCGGTGTCACATCACCGGCCAGCCGGTGGAACCCAGACAAATAGTGACACCTACTGTCTCAGCACCGGCCAACCGGTGGCCTCCTCACCGGCCAGCCGGTGGTGCCTGAGCCCGAGGCCTCTCCCTTTTTCCAAGCACCGGCCAACCGGGGGCCAAGCACCGGTCAGCCGGTGGAGCCAGTCAAACTAGTCGTTGGGCTTTGACTAGACTTGTCCACTTGACTCCCAACGGCTCCGAAGGCCTCTCCAACGGCTCCGAAGACCCCCAAAGGCCATTTGAGGGTTCCCTCTCTATAAATAAAGGACTAGGAAGCCCCGGAAACGCATGGAAGCCCACGGGAACATTTTTGATCATTTGGCGAACCTCTGGCGCTTTCCTCCAAGGAACCCCCACTTGCTCCAACTCATTTCCACATCCAAGGAGCACCATCAATGATTCTTGGGAGCGCTCTTCATCAACTTCATCAATCCATTGGTGCCCAAGACTTCTCCTCATTATGGTTTTTCTTGTTTTAATTATTTTGAGCATCAATTTGGGTTTGTTCCTACAAACCCCTCTTTCTCTCATCTTTCTCTTGATTGGGTTTTCACACCACCTTCAAGGTGTGAAGAGGTTAGTCAAGCCTTCCCTTTAAAAGACTTGAGTCATAGGTGAGCTAGCCTTCACCTGTAAGAAGGCTAGTGGGTTCTTGCTCAACCATTGAAAGCAAGTGGGTTCTTGCTCAACCACTAAAAGCAAGCTGTAATAGGTTCTAGACTACCTTAAAGTCTAGTGGGTTTCTTGCTAAAACCATTAAAAAGCAAGCGGTAGTAAATCTCTCAACGGTTGAGTTGGGAGTGGAGACGTAGGCTTTGGTTTAAGCCGAACTCCGTTATCAAGTTTTGTGTCTTGCCTCTTTTATTTCCGCAGCACATTGATAATTGTTTTAAATTGTTAATTAATTTTTAAAAGGCAATTCACCCACCCTCTTTCTATCACTCTCCGACCTAACATTCCTTTCTTCTTGAACTTCTTCATTCTTTGTTATTTCTATTCTAAAAAAATAACTCAAGTATCTTGAATATTCTGTGATGTTATTATAAATATTGTACAACCATATTCAGTTTTCTATCCATCCTTTGATTGGCATGTCACCATACGTGCGTACGTATGGCTTACCGTCTCCACATCGTGGTGTAATTTTCATTCAATAAATTATTATTTGTATGGGTATAATAATGTTGTGTAATTCATGTAAATAATAAATTTAACATGATAATTATTCTTTCTATATGATATAACATCCAATTATATGATATTTTAACATCAAAAGAATGATATTGTCGCTCGTGCGTACGTATGGACTACCATCTCCACGAACGCGATTAGATTCATTCTCCATCGCATCTATTAAAGTATAATTATCATTTGATGATTAAAAATAATGTTTAAGGACTTGATATAATTCTGGATATAAAAAAGATACAACGTATCCATAACAAACATGGCTTACAAAACAAAGAATATAAAGGATAATGAGTAAGTTAACACTTGAAATGACGATATTACTAAGATATTATTAACAAATCAATGTTAAAAGATCATATATGATATCATATTAATGTAAATGAATCTTGTATAATTCAATAACAATTATTTCACCATTATACTTGAGGTTAACCTACCGTCGACCAAGGAAAAAGTACAAAGTAAGAGGTTTCTTATCTCACTCTTAATTTGGTGAGAATTCCATTCTTCACCACTTATTTATTGCATGTGGTGTATGTGTATTTCCCATGATTGTATTAATTGTGTAATATTCTTTAATTTATGTGTTTTTAAATCATCATTTTATGATCCTTCTTACATGTTTGTATGTTTCTTAAGTTACATAATCGATAAGGGAATTTGAAATTTCAATTTTCACTCATTCGTCTTTAGGAATACTTCATTGATTATTTTACTCCAAGATTATGAGTGGAATAACTATTCATTTGATTATGTCATAATTTCCACTCCCCTTTCTGTGGGTATTATTTTTATACACATAATCACTCCATCGATAAATTCTAATGTCATCGGTATGATCTTGATGAGAGTAATTTTAACTCAATCTCCATTTGTTTGGTTAAATATCCAATTCATTGGTGTAGTTTTTACAAGAATATGTTTGAATGTCATCTAATTTATTTACACTAAATATCCAGTCATATTGAGTGTATTTATATTTTTCACACATAATTAGGTCGTTGATTTATCCTTAACCTAAGGATATGGTCTTTATAAGAGAATTCATCTCAATTTACATTCCTTTGAGACATCTTTATAGTTATACACCAAATCACTTTTATATGGTGTATATAATTTACTTTGACATAGTATAACACGAATCCATTTATTCTCATTATATTATAAAGTTTTGATTACCTCAATTATTTGTATTCAAGTATCTCTCTTTTGGTTAGAAAATCTAATGAAAATACATTTTTAAGTGTTTTAAAGATTTATTCTTCTAAATATTTCTCATGAATGTCCATATTTTAAAAATAGTTTTAAGAATTTATTTATATGGACATTAATGTTTTAAAATTAAAATTATTTTTTAAAGTTTCATAGTGGTATGTGACACTTTGATTCAAAATTATATTTTTAAATGGCTTCATGACAAATAGTGTGACTTTTAAATGATTTCAAGAAAAAGGGGGATATTTCTCTCTAATAGTTTTGACAATTATTTTCATCTATGTCAATATCCTTCATTATTCTTGATTGATATTAATCTGATACAATACAATCTTTCATATTGTATTGAATGATTTATGTTTGACTGTGGATGTGCTATTTTAATACCATTCATGGCCTGTCAATTAGGTATTGACATTTCGTATGCTAGTTTAATACGAATTTTTATGTCATATTTCAAACTTTTAATGTGAGGAATGCATTGGACTTACTAAGTGACGAGTGGAGCCCGCTATAGCTCCTCGATGAATCAGTAGGTCTCATGAGATAAACTAGTATCTTGGCACAAGTTCTTGGAAAAATCTTATTTGTAGTCTTGGCATAAGGCCTTGGCTACATGGTTATGATAGTCTGACATTATGCATTCTGTCATTATGAATGTGGTTATTAATATTTTCATGTTATTATTCGACTAGTATAATATCCATGTGAATAATTAAATGGAATTATTTCATTTTATCATTTCTATATTATCATGAAGTTCATGTTTAAAAGGCTTTTGTTTTAGTTATACATTGCGTTAAATTTTTATGTTTATTTATAAAAGTATCCTCTATATTGTTATCCTTATTGAGCATCTGAGCTCACCCTTTTCAATGTTTTATTTTTCCCAGGATGTGATGAAGTATTTTATAAATGACCTGCAGGGATAGTATGAGGGGATACGAAGACAACATGTTGTTGTAGTTTCTCACTCATTGATGTAATGTAAAATTTATGAATATATCTAGTGTTTCCAAGGCTACTAAATTAATCGGTCTTTCGAGACTTGATCTTTTTTGTGATCATGCCAATGTTATGTAATAATGCACTGACTCTCGGTATCTAGGGTTGGGGCGTTATAGTATATCCTATATACCAAATTATTATTGTGTTATATTTATTATTTACAACAATTAAACATCATTATCATACCAATACAAATAATAATGTTTTGAATAACAATTACACCACGTCGTGGAGACGGTAAGTTGTACGTACGCACGTTTAGTGAGATTTCATTCAAAGGATGGATAGAATACTGAATATGGATGTACCATATTTATAATAACATCACAGTATATATAAGATACTGGAGTTATTATTTTAGAAAAGAAATAAAAAAGAAAGAATAATTTGAAGAAGAAAGAAACTTGAAAAAGGGTGGTGAAACATTACCTCTTCTTCGGGTTCTTTCTTTTGATTTGATCAAAAGGGCTCTTTAGGGTGGCTTTTTGACTAAATTAAGGCTTCTAGGATGAAGGGAGGATAGTTGAAAGGGTATTTTGGAAGAGTATTTCCTAGCCAAAATGCATTGAAGTTGTGAATTAGAGAGAAGGGGGAGTTCCATTTTATAAGAGGGGTGAGGGGCACCTTAGGAAAAGATAGAAATATTATTTTATAATAAATTCATATTCGGTTTATAATGACTCCAAAGTGGATTATTTAAAGTTTATTGTTGGTATAGGTAGAAAAACACTCAACCAATAGATTTTATATAGGTTTTTGTCCCTATATTAACTATATCATTTTTATTTAACTCATAGTTAAATAGTTTGACATTTACCATGAGTCTTTGTATTTTTATATTATATAGTCAATAAACATATTATAAACTACCAAGCGACCCCCAAGTGGTCCATTAATAATAAAAATATCATTATATAATTCTTTTGGCCAATACTTAGATTTTTAGGAATATAATTTCAATTAATAATATAATATTGGTTTTAAAAACTCATTTATGTCAATTTAGAGAATATTTAATAATTAATTTTTTTTAAAGTCATAAAAACATAATTAATTCGACAAAAATTCATTTATGAAATACTAATATGTCTTATTAACCAATAAACGTCATGAATGGAATAAAAACATTCAAATTATATTTATTTTATCATTTTTAATACTAATTATTTAATTTTTTCATTAATAAGGAAAATACTGCCTCATTATTGTGTCATAAATAAATTTAATTATTCAATGTCTAAAAATTTAAAATAAAATAAAATTATGTAGTAAATATTTTTATATTTCTAATTAATATTTATAGTCGAAAATATTACATATATAACCCTATGTTAACTTTTTGTTTTGCTAAAAGATATATGCTTAAGACATTTTTGTATTTACCTTAACGTAATTAATATAAAGTGTCATTATCACTTACAAGTGGATCCATGGTGTCCCAAAATCATCCCAAAGATTCCCATGGTCGAAAATTATCAACAAAAAGGGTTAGGAAACATTTTAGGGTAATTTAGTATTATTATAGTATTATTTTTTACCCTTATTTACTCGATTTACCTTTAACTATGGTAAATAAAATAGTTACCGAAGTAATTATTCAAAATGTATAAAAATAAAAGATATATATTTACAAAATTTGGACCTCCTGATTCTAAATATGGAATCTATTTTTCTAAATTCAAAACACAGAAGTGGAAGAAATTAATTTAAAATTAATTCACGATGTCAAAACAAAAAGCGTGTTTTTAATAAATAAAAACTATCAAAAGATTGACACTTTTTTATGTACAGTTTAAATGTGAAATTACGTCCAATGACAAAAATTGTATTAATTGGTAAAAATATATTATAAATATAATTTAAAACCACTAAAATTCACTATTTATCAGAATTAATTATTTCGATTAAAAATGATGTTTGTAATTAAAATTTAGTGATTTTCACTATTCATCAAAAATTGATAGTTTTCAGAAAATTACCAAAAATTCACCCAAGGATAATTTCGAAATTCTGAATCCAAAAATGAAGTCCATTTTGAATGATAAAATGTATAAAATTTTAAAAAGTAGGTATTACTATTCATAAAGTCTAGGTTGATTGGTTGCGGTGTGTGTTAGAACTCGAAGTTGCGTACAACAGACGCTAATGTATTATTCAAAGAGAAGCGTAACGTGGAAGCTTGGGGTGTAAAAATATTGAATTATGATGTTTTTATAATGAGAGAAAATTTTAATCATTCAATGATGATATGATATTTAATTAATAACATTATGTATTAATATTGTTTCTTATTGTAATTATAATGAAATATAGTTATTGATTAAATAATTTTATTGATGTTTTTAGTAACCCTTACATTACAATAATAAAATATTGGGTAGTGGACACGATGAATGGAAACAAGTTAAATATCATTACTTATATATAAATGGATGATATTAAAATTGATAAAAATGAATGGTATTTTATGAAACATAATGTTAATTGATAATATAAAAATTAAATTAAATTGAAATGGTTGGAGGGTGATTGAAAACTCATAAATACAATACTAATGTTTAAGGTAATAAAATAACCAAATAAACATATAAACTACTTGAAGTCACACTCGATAGGAAAAGTTATTGCTAATTTTTGTAATGTAGATTTTTAGTGGAGAGGGATGCGTGAATAGGTTTAATTGATCAACAATTATACATGAAATATTGGGATGTTTTATTGGAATGAAATGTTAAGTAAGGGGAAAGGTTGGATTGAAATTTGTGTTAGGATGAATACTAAAGGGGATATCTATGAGACATATGCGTATAAATATAAATCCTTAAAAGATTATACTAGAGTTTTTCTAATGAAATTTTAAATAGATTTGAGCCATGGAAAAAGACATCCTTTTACGAATTATAATGTTGGACAATTATTTTACATACTTATATAAGTTAACAAAAATATTACCAATTAGACCAAATTTTTATGTGATGATTACATATTTTTATCTCATTTAATGAAAATAAATGTATAAGTTTAAGAATTTTTACAATTAAAGGAATAGTTAGTATTTATAAATATTTATTTATGTAAAAAATATCTTTTAATATGTTATTTCTTTTTAATCATATATCAAATCAAATACCCATTAAATAATGTAAATATATATTTAACATATTTAATTATTAAAAAATATACATAAATTAAAATATTAAAATTTATGTTTTTATAGCAATAAAAAATGTATAGAAAAATAAATTCATTGAAATATAATATTTCCCCATTAAAAATAATATATACCATGGTTATTGCTATTGTGAAAATGTTATTATGACGTATTTTTAATCTATTTATTAGGAATTTAATCTATTTATTAAAAAAATAACTCTATTTCACTATTAAATATAATCAACCAATAAAAGTAATGAATTTTTTAAAAATCAATCATTTATTGTATGAAATTAAAATGCTCATCTTTGAGAAAAAATATTTTTATTTAAAGACATATTTGTGTGAAATTATATGACTATTTTAGAAATAATGTAGAATTTATATAATTGAAAATTATTAATCATATTATTATAAATTCTTTAATATATTCCACTAGTTCTATAAAACTATAGGTGATACACTACATTAGTTGGTTCTCGATTCTGTCAAACACCACATAAATGATTTAATTATTGAAATTTGTGAATTCATCGATATTTTTTTAATAATTTTAATTCTTATTAATTTAACCATCTTCATCCCATGTTTCCCAATATATCATGTGATTTCAATAAAGAACATTTTGTATTTCATTTCTCTCAGTCCAAAAATATTCTCTCTGCGATCATTGAACCTATCTATCACTTCATTATATGAAAAATAATGTTTCACATCTATTACTGCATTGGTGAGTATGTGTGTTTCATTATGATTTTAAATAATAGTAATTATTACATGAAAGGAATCATGTTCATTATATATTAATTTCTGTTAAGATAAATTAAATTTACAAACTCTTAATTTTTTCCTTAATAATACATGCCCCACTATATCACAAACAAACATTTACATATATGCAAAATCATATAACACCCTTCGATGGTAATATATTCTAGAAAAAATAATCCCAAAAAAATCCAAGTCATTAATATTATTTCTAGTTTTGTGTAACTACATTATTTAATAATAAATTATATGATTCTTTACAGCATTAAAATTATCATTTGTCTTCTCAATAATGTTATGATAATCTAGTCTCATTTCCCATAAGAATCCCAGAAGGTTAAATTACAAAATATTTTCACATATAAGGAATCATAATGTTTCACATATATATATATATAATTTAAAGATATTAATGTATTAAAAATCCACTAAAGAGAATTATTGGCACCTTATTCCTTATAGGTCCCATGATCATGTCCTTATCACTTCCTCTAATGTTTTTATATTTCACTCAGACTACCCTTTTATCTAAGGATGAGAATTAGTAATTGAGTTTCTCTTTATATTAATATCCATTGGAATAATCCCCCACAAAAATGATGTGAACTGATTTTCATGACCAGATATAACTAATGTAGGATAATTAGGGGGTCACATAAATTTATTGAAAGAAAATCTAGAATGACTTAGAAGTGGAATAATATTCTTCATATCAATGAACAATTCGATCATGGGGTTCGATCCACAATTAAAAAAATAATATTTTTATTCATTTATTTCTTAGGAGGTCTTATTGAAAATTCTAGTATTATATTATCCCATTTTTAAAATAGTATTAAGATTGGGATCATTACACCCATTTGGATTTACATCATTACATTTAGTTTTTTTCAAAACAATAATAATGACATATATTTAGCTATTTCAAACATCATTTTTTCAATAATATGTTCTCCCTTAGATCCCTATACATCTTATTCCTACAATGGTATATAAAATTTTTTGAATTGTGATCCACATCCAACAATGTTCTCTTTAACCCTTCTACACATGAAATTGAAGGCTTGAATTGAAATATTAATACACAATATATATGTTACATCCCAGGTAAATAAAGATTATGACATTTTCATATTTATTAATATTTTTGAAAAATTTATTTATATTACTTTAATGGGGATTCAATGTTTGATGGAATACCAAATAAGCAACAACGAGTTTCTTTGAAATATTATGTTGCACACTAATAATATAATAATATTATATTAAATGGTAGTTAACACCTAGACATTGTAGTGGTGGGAATGAACAGAACTAACTACAAAATGATTATATATGTTTGGAAAATATTTTAACAATGACCCAATAAATTATAGAGGCTTAAAATGCGAATGAATGCAATTTTAAGAATAAATATTCTAATATTTTTTAAAAGATCAATTAACCGCCTTTTGATGGAGAACCCATTTTTTTTAAAAAAAACTAATTTTTGTCAATTTTATATGATATATTTGAAAAAAATGAAATCCTTCATTCAAATAGGGACATCAGAATTTTCTTTGTGTATATTTTTTGTTATTTTTCTGATAAAGGTCATTTTTTAGTGAATAGTAAAAATGCAATTTTTTAATTCAAAAAATTCTTTTAATATAATTTATTTATATGGTTAGATTATCTTTTTAATTGGATATAAAGTGTAGTTAAATTATATTTTTACCATTTCATACAATGGAGGTCTTTAAATTGGACATAAACAAGTGTCAATCTTTTGATAGATATTATTTCTTAAAAACATGATATTTCGTTTGACAGCGGGAATTAATTAAAAAATTAAATAATGAAACTTATATGTTTTGAATATTTTAATATTTACATCATTTTTTAATTTTAAATATCAAATTTACTTTTGATATATTTTTGGTATTTTTCTGACAAATGTACATTTTTTATGAATAATGAAAATTACTACATTTTACTTCAAAACTGCTTTTTCATCTAATTTAATTTTATAGTTATATTATCCTTTTAATTGGTTTTAAAGTTTAATCAAATGATGTTTTTATCTCTTAATACAATTTTGTTCATTGTAAGTAATTTAACTTCTCAATTGGATGTAAAAACAGGTCAATCTTTTGATAAATTTTACTTCTTAAAAAACCGTCTTTGGTTGTGATAACGAGAATTATTTTTAAATTAATTACTGCAATTTCTGTTTTTGGAATTTGGTAAAATGGATTCCAAATTTGTAATTAGAAGGCCCAAATTATTTAATTAAGACTCTTTTGTTTTTGGACATTATGAATAGTAACGACAATAATTATCTTTAATTATCGTGATTAATTAGTAATCGGGTAGTTAAAGGTAATAAAAAAATGTAATTATAATATAAAATTACCCCAACATGTGTCCAAATACTCTTTTGTTTGAGTCATGGTCGACCATGGGATTCTTTTTACCAAACTTGAGGTCCCATGGAGTCACATGGGTGTGATAGTGACATTTATGACATTATTTTTAAAAAAGAAGAGAAATATAACAAAGGTTCGTATATCCTAAGTAAAACAATATAAATTTTGTTTACATTAATTATATATTATAATTTAAATAGTCATTGGAAAGATAAAAAGACTTCCTACATCATGATATTTTTTTATAATTTGTAGGCATTAAAATAAATAAATTTATTTATGATAGCATGATGATGCAGTGATTACCTCATTAATGAACGATTTAAATGAAATGAAAAGATAAGGTAAAATATAAATTTTACACTTTTCTAAAAAATATTGGATGTGATGATTTAGTACCCTTATCTTATACTCACAATATATCATTGTGGGGTCATTAAAATCCAAAAATAATTTTATAATAAAGTAACATTTAAAGACTTTCCAAATGTTACCCTCCTCCTTCTTATAAAAGGCCCCCACCTCTACCCCCTTACCCACACCTCTCAAGGCCTTGTATCAGCCAAACATTGATCATATTATCTATCCACATCCCTCTTTAACTCCTAGAAGCATCAATTTTGGTATAATTCATTCCAAGGAAGCCTTTGGCTCAAATCAAAAAGAGTTACCGAATTTAGAGGTAACGACTTATCTCGAGTATCTTTATTTTATTTTCCTTATTATCTCACTAATATAATCTTATTATTTGATCCCATAATAAAACAATCATCCTAAATAAACTAGGATATTGTTATGATAAGGATTATACCAACACCTACACACACCTCCGTCTAATGGTAAAAGAACATACTGTTTCTGTGGATGGCGAATTACTACCTCACAAAACGATGATTGCTCAATCATTGCCTACCACCTCTCATTGAGGCCATTATGATGGAAATAAATTTATATATGATATATATTATATTTAGGTCCTCTCTATTCTTCTGTATTTTATATTTAAAGCATTCCTTTAAGCTTTTCATGTAGTGAAAATGTGATAATTTCATATGAGGAAGTGTGGAGAACCGCCCCTTCAAGTGACGTGACTCGTTCATTCCAAACATGGAATTTATAAATAATGTAATTTATGAAACTATGTAAAATATATAACATATATATTACACTATAATTATAATATATGTAACACCCCAAGATTTCATAGTGTGTTATTTCTTTAAAATAATAAAATAACATGCACTACACGCGACACCGAATTCAAGCACACCATGACTTACCAAACAAGCCGTTCAAAAGAGGTTATGAATATTATTAACGAAATTTTAAACTTTATATAATCCTTATAATTTTAGAATCCATATTATGAGTTTCTTAGACATAATACAATAACAGATTCATTTTCAGTATTGCACTTTTATCAACTTTTAATAGTGAAACCTTTTTAAATACAATATTTTAAACTTTTTGACTAAATGGGGACAACAAAAAAAATTTAAAATGAAACATCCCAAGCTTCCACGGTACGCTTTCCTTTGAATAATACAGTAGCGTGTGTTGTACACAACTTCGAGTTCTAACACACCACAACCAATCAAACTAGCCGTTATGAATTTTAATACCTAATTTTTGAAATTATATATATTTTATATTTTAGAATGGACTTCATTTTTGGATTCAGAATATCGAATTTATCCTGAGGTGATATTTTGGTACATTTCGGATAACTTTCATATTTTGATAAATAGTGAAAATTACTAAATTTTAATTAAAAACAACTTTTTTAATCAAAATGATTAACAGTGATAAATTATGAATTTAAGTGGTTTAAAAGTATATTTAGAATATATTTTTACCATTTAATATAATTTTAGTCATTGGACATAATTTTACAATTAAAACAAACATAAACAAGTGTCAATCTTTTGATAGTTATTATCTCTTAAAAACACTCTTTTTGTTTTGACAGCGTGAATTAATTTTAAATTAATTTCAGCCACTTCTGTGTTTTGAATTTAGAAAAATGGATTCCATATTTGGAATCAAGATGTTCAAATTGTTTAAATAGGTAAATTTTATTTTTAGACATTTTGAATAATTACTGCGGTAAAAAGTTTATTTACCATGGTTAAGGGTAAATCCGGTAAATAAGGGTTAAACAATAATATTATAATAATACTAAATTACCCTAAAACGTGTCCTAGCCTTATTGGTTGATACATGTTCGACCATAGGCATTTTTGGGACGATTTTGGGACCTCATGGTGCCACTTTTAGGTGATAGGGACACTTTATTTTAATTATGTTAAAATGAATACAAAAATGACACAAGCATATATCTTTTAGAAAAACAATTTTTACATAAGGTTATATGTGTTGGATTTTAGATTATATTTATTCATTAGAAAGATAAAAATATTTCCTACATAATTATATTTTATTTATAATTTTTAGACATTATATAAGTTAATTTATTTATGACGCAATGATGATGCAGTAATTAATATAATAGTGAAAAATCAAATTAATTGATATTATAAATACCCAAATAAATATAATATGAAACTTTTAATGAATTAAACTAACTTTATAGGATAATATGATATATTAGTATTGATTTAATTGACTTTGTTTGAAGTAATCAATCTTTTATGAGTTTCATAAAAATCAACTATTGAATAGTGTAAAAATTGACATAAAAGAGTTCTTAAAAAACATATTATATTATTAATTGATATTAAATTCCTAAAAATCTAAGGCTCGGCCAAGAGACTTATATAATGATAGGTTCATCATAAATGGACCAGTTGGGGGTCTCTTGGATGTATATAGTATGTTTATTAACCATATTATATAAAAATACAAAGAGACATTGTAAAAGTGAAACTAATTAACTTAGAGTTAATACTTAAAGATAAGGTTAATATAAGTACCAAAACCTGTCTAAATTATAATGGTTGAGTTTTATTCGACCCATCCCCAACTTAACATTTAAATAATCAACTTTGGAGCCATTAGAAACCGAATAAGAATTTATTATAAATTAATGTTTCTAGCTTTTCCAAGGGTCCCCCTCACCCCTCTTATAAAAGGGCACTCCTCCTTCTCATTTCTTCACAACATCAAAGGCTTTTGGTTAGGACAAACTCTGCCCAAATACTCTCCCAACATCCCTCACTACAACCTAGAGGCCTTAGTTTGATCAGAAAGCAACCTAAGGATCCCTTTTGATCAAATCAAAAGGAAGAAACCGAAGAAGAGGTAATGATTTCACCACCCTTTTCCAAGTTCCTTCTTCTTCCACTTCTTCTTACTTTTTTGTTACCATTATGAAATAATAAATCCAGTATCATATATATAAAGTTATGGTACAACCATATTCAGTATTCTATCCACCCTTTTAATAACATTTCACCATACGTGCGTACGTACGGTTTACCGTCTCCACGTCGTGGTGTAATTTTTATTCAATATATTATTATTTGGATGGGTATAATAATGATGTGTAACTCATGTAAATAATAAATATAACATGTTAGTGATTCTGTATATATGATATACCATCCATTTATATATTATTTTAATATCAAAAGAATGATATTGTCGCTCGTGCGTACGTACGGACTACCGTCACCACGAACGCGATGAGATTCATTCTCCATCATATCCATTCAAGTATAATTATCATTTTCTGATTTAAAAATGATGTTTAAGGACTTGATATAATTCTGGATATGAATAATATACAACCTATCCATTACAAACATGGCTTACATAATAAAACATATAAAAGAAAATGAGTAAGTTAACAACCGAAACAACGATAATACTAAGACATTATTAACAAAGAAAAGTTAAAAGATCATATATGATATCATATTAATATATAAGATTCTTGTATAATTTAATAACAATTATTTCAATATTATACAGGAGGTTAACCTATCCCAACCAAGTAAAAGTACAAGGTAAGGGATCTTCTTATCTCACATTCAATTCTGTGAGATTTCCATTATTCGCCACTAAATTATTGAAAGTGGTGTATTGTGTACTAGAATTTGATATATATTATCATGATTATCTTTATATTCATGTTATTCTGTAAATAATTTGGTGGTTATTAACTTTTGACCATATGACTCAGTTGATTAACGTGGTAAGGGGTTTTCATCTCACTCTTTATTTCCGTGATATTCATGCAATATTTCCACTATTCTCTTTTGTATGGTGTATGTACTGCCCATAATTGTATTCATTGTGTAATACACTTTACCTTATGTGTATTTACATTTTCATTGTATGATACCTCTTTCATGGGTTGTATGATTCATAAGTTACCAAATTGATAAGGGTTTACTTCACAATCTCTTTAATATCTGAGGTTGTTTTTACGTATGTATCTACAGGGACATATTTACTATCCATGTCCATATTTCATAAAAGAGTTTTCAAAGGGATTCTTTCTAAGGGAACTTTTACTAAAACATCATTTTAAATGTTTTAAATATTTATTCTTCTAAATCATTCTCATTTATGTCCATGTTTTCAAAATGGTTTGTAAAAATTTATTTATATGAAAATGAATGTTTTTAAAATTGTTGATTCCATTCAAAAGATTCAAAGTGGTATGGGACACTTTGATTCAAAAATGTATTTAAATGCCTTACTTTCTAAATTGTGTAACATTAAAATGTTTTCATGAAAAAGGGATATTTCTCTCAATAATTTTTAAAAAACATTTTCATCTATGTCAACATCCTTTGATGGATTTTAAGATTATTTGAAGTTGATTTATTATGATATAAAACTTCCATATTGTAATGAAGATTTGTGATATGTTTGACTGTAGATGTGTCATTTATATAGCATTCATGGTTTATGAGTAAAGTATTGACATTTCGTACGCTAGTTCCAATAAGAATGTTTATGTTATATTTCAACCTTTACTTCATATGAATGTGTTGGACAAGTATGTTCCAGGTTGGGGACTGGTTAAAGTAAACCCTCCAGGTTGGGGACTGGTAAAAGTATGCCCTCCAGGTTAGGGACTGGTAAAAGTAAGCCCACCGGTTTGGTCTCCGGTTAGTAGAGGCACTCCGGGTTGGTGTCCGGTTATTAGAGGCACTCCGGGTTGGTGTCTGGTTATCAGAGGCACTCCGGGTTGGGTTCTGGTTACAGTTAGCCCCAAGGTCTTGGGACGAGGCCTTGAAAAGAAATTAAAGTTTAGCATTATTCATTCCATCATTATGAAAGTGGTTATTGATTTTTCAGGTGATTATTCGATTAGTAGAATATCCATGTGAATAAGTAAATGGCATTAATTCATTTTACTTTTGCCATACTATGTTGAAGTTCAAGTTTAAAAGGCTTTTGTTTTAGTAATGCATTGCCTTAAATGTTTAGGCTTATTTTGAATGTTCCGCTATATTGTTATCCTTACTGGGCATTTGAGCTCACCCCTTTTCTATGTTTTATTTTTCCCAGGAAGTGAAGAAGTAAATTATGAATGACCTGCAGGGATATTAATTGGGGATATGAGTGTAAATTATGGATACATTATGTTGTTGTAGTAATATTTCATTTTATGATGTAATGTAAAACTTATGAATATATCTAGTGTTTCCAACGCTACTAAACCAATCGGTCTTTCGAGATTTGATCTTTCTTGTGATCATGCCAATGTTATGTAATAATGCACCGAATCTCGGTAACTAGGGTCGGGGCGTTACAGTTGGTATCAGAGGAAGTTTAGTACAAACCTTGGAAGCTAGATTTAGATAAACTCTGATTAGAGCACATAGACCTAAGATGAACTTTGAGGATTATTATAGAAGAACTTCCTAGAATTTTGGTATTGTAAAGATTTTGTGAGTTTTCCGAGAAATACATCCCTGTCTGGATATGAGCAGGTAGAGGTGGCTCTGGAACAGATGTACCTAGGGGTAAAACCCGAAAACACCGCTTTGAGCTAGACTCGAACGTGAACTGGTGCATGACAACGGGCCTTGCTGCACTCTTGGTTACGACACTCCCGGGGGATATGCTTAGGATAACTCTCATTTTCTTTACAAATCATTATGAAGGGTTTATGAGTATATACTTCCTCAAAGGATACATTTTTATGATTATGGATTATATCCATAAACTATTTAATTTATGTTATGTGTTTTAAAAGTTTGGGATTAGGTATTGTTATTCATAAACTAATCTAGTGTATGCCAATGTTTAGAAATGGCGCCTAGTAGAAGGAATGAGAACTCCAGAAATGCACATGATCCAAAGAGAGGAAGGATCATATCTGTCATGGTCTTAAGATAGAATTTATAAGAGAAATAGTCTCCCATGTATTATCATCATATGAAGAAATAATATCATGTGTTGATAAGATAAGTAAAGTGTTTACTGAGTCCTATGGCTTTGAAGGGAAGCAAGGGAAGAAAAGGATGGAAGAGAGAAAGATGGATGAAGGGAAGAGGGAAAAGAAGAATTTTCCCATATGTGGTAACTATGGAATGAAACACCCTGGAACTTGCCTGAAAGGAATGGGAGTTTGTTATAAGTGTGGTGGAAAAGGGCACAAAGTACGTGACTACAAGGGTAAGAAAATGGTTTCAAATGTACAATGCTTCATTTGCAAGGAGTTTGGACACTATGCGAACTTATGTCCCAGTCATCAGAATATGCCTCAAATGATGTTATTGGATAATAATCAAGTTATGATACTACCACAGATGAAGAGGAATGATTAGAGTTCTTATGTTGATTATGTCAATTGAGTGTTGTATCAACAATGTACTCGTTATAATAATTATGGAGTATATAAGGATTGTACTGCAGTACTATTTCATTAAGGACATGAGATTGTGTGGAAAAAAGAAAGGTGACTCAACAGCAGGATAAATTTTTGGAAAATATATGGTTGAGAGTATGATAAACCGTAATATAGTTCTGATACCGAGGTAGTGATTTTGGAATAATACATAATTGTTTTGGATAAATTATATTGGATATTCTTGACTACCATTGAACTGATTAATGATCTGTATATTACATTATTGATGGGGTTTAAAACATTTTTGGATTGATGTGGTATATCCAGCATTCTATATGGAATAAGGGAGCATTAATGTAATCAATAAGGAATATGGTAATTCAGGATGATTCAATGTATTAAAAGAATACATGATGAAGGTATTCATATGCTATTAAGTGGTAAAAAGGATCTACATTATGTTTACCTTCCTTATAAATTTTGGACTGTGAGTTTGGACAGAAGTATTTTGGATAGTTCTAGTTTGGATTATTTTGGATTGCCATAAAAGGACAACCCGGAGGTCGGGCGGCTACCCGTCGTGTCCGACAAGGCTGCAAGACTTGAACCCGCAACCGAAGGGTGGCAAGGGTGTATCACCTACCACTGGCCCACGAGATGTCCTGGATTAAATAATGTAGTTTTTTTAAAGGATCTGGTAGATGAATTATAAATTCACTAATTTTGGAACCCTGTACGAATAGTATAAATAGAATTTTTTTTACGTTCTATTATCTTTTAGAGTGAAAGATGAGTTTGTGGTAGAAATTTATTAATGGATAAAACTCTAATTATAAAGTAAGTATATCTCCTTATGATCATAGCCAATCTCATAAATAAATTCCTCAACATTAATAAAAGGAACTTAGAACAAAAATGTTGTCCTAGATGGTACCTTAAATCATCACTAATTCATGGCTTTGGGATTGTTGGCCTTTTCATAGCCATGTTATCTATCACTCTCCATCAGATAATTGATGGTTATATTTCTCTTCCATATCCATATATTCCTACATGGAACCCTAGTATATGTTATTTTCGGTAATCTTCATACTTTCCACTCTTTATTTTAAATAGAGGCCTCGTTAATTCATTTTTCGATGTGGTATTTCAACTAAGATATTTTGAAACGTAAAAAATGTGTTATCCTAATACCCTATGTTTTGTTGAATCGATGGTATTTCAAATCATCATAGATTGATGAATTTAAGGACCTCAATTATACACTTGTTTGTGATTGATGACCTCAATCACTACCTATAAATATTTACGTTTTCCTCCAATTATATGTCTCTAATTACCACCAATTTTCTCCTAATCAAGATCATAATTTGGTGGTGACCCTTTCATTTCTCTTTTCCTCATATTAAGACTAAATTTTAGTATCCTAATTTTCGATGTGGGTTTTCCCACAAAGATATTTTCTATTTTCAACCTTTTATTTTCGAAGAACAATTTCAAATTGCGAGGACGCAATTTATTGAATGAGGGGAGAATGTAACACCCCAAGATTTCATAGTGTCTTATTTCTTTAAAATAATACAATAACTTGCACTACACGCAACACCGAGTTCAAGCACACCATGACATACCAAACAAGCCGTTCAAAAGAGGTTATGAATAGTATTAATGAAATTTTAAACTTTATATAATCCTTATAATTTTAGAATCCATATTATGAGTTTCTTAGACATAATACAAGAACAGATTCATTTTCAGTATTGCACTTTTATCAACTTTTAATAGTGAAACCTTTTTAAGTACAATATTTTAAACTTTTTGACTAAATGGGGACAACAAAAAAAATTTAAAGTGAAACATCCCAAGCTTCCACAGTACGCTTTCCTTTGAATAATACAGTAGCGTGTGTTGTACGCAACTTCGAGTTCTAACACACCACAACCAATCAAAATAGCCGTTATGAATAGTAATACCTAATTTTTGAAATTATATATATTTTATATTTTATAATGGACTTCATTTTTGGATTCGGAATATCGAATTTAGCCTAAGGTGAAATTTTGGTACATTTCGGATAACTTTCATATTTTGATGAATAGTGAAAATTACTAAATTTTAATTAAAAACATCTTTTTTAATCAAAATGATTAATAGTGATAAATTTTGAATTTAAGTGGTTTTAAAGTATATTTAGAATATATTTTTACCATTTAATATAATTTTGGTCATTGGACATAATTTTACAATTAAACCAAACATAAACAAGTGTGAATATTTTGATAGTTATTATCTCTTAAAAACATGCTTTTTGTTTTGACAGCAGGAATTAATTTTAAATTAATTTCTCCCACTTCTGTGTTTAGAATTTAGAAAAATGGATTCCATATTTTTAATCAGGATGTTCAAATTTTGTAAATAGGTAACTTTTATTTTTAGACATTTTGAATAATTACCGCGGTAAAAATTTTATTTACCATGGTTAAGGGTAAATCCGTTAAATAAGGGTTAAAACATAATATTATAATAATAATGAATTCCCTTAAAACGTGCCCTATCCTTATTGTTTGATACATGTTCGACCATAGGCATCTTTTTGACGATTTTGGTACCCCATGGTGCCACTTGTAGGTGATAGGGACACTTTATTTTAATTAAGTTAAAATGAATACAAAAATGACACAAGCATATATCTTTAGAAAAACAATTTTTACATAAGGTTATATATGTTTTATTTTATATTATAAATATTCCTTAGAAAGATAAAAAGATTTCCTACATAATGATATTTTATTTATAATTTTTAGACATTAAATAAGTTAATTTATTTATGACACAATGATGATGTAGTAATAAATATAATAGTGAAAAATCAAAATAATTGATATTATAAATACCAAAATAAATATAATATGAAACTTTTAATGAATTAAACTAATTTTATAGGATAATATGATATATTAGTATTGATTTAATTGACTTTGTCTGAAGTAATCAATCTTTTATGAGTTTCACAAAAATCAACTATTGAATAGTGTCAAAATTGACATAAAAGAGTTCTTAAAACAAATATTATATTATTAATTGATATTAAATTCCTAAAAATCTAAGGCTCGGCCAAGAGACTTATATCATGATAGGTTCATCATTAATGGACCAGTTGGGGGTCTCTTGTATGTATATAGTAAGTTAAATAACCATATTATATAAAAATACAAAGAGACATTGTAAAAGTGAAACTAATTAACTTAGAGTTAATACTAAAAGATAAGGTTAATATAAGTACCCAAACCTGTCTAAATTATAAGGGTTGAGTTTTATTCGACCCGTCCCCACCTTAACATTTAAATAATCAACTTTGGAGCCATTAGAAACCGAATAAGAATTTATTATAAATTAATATTTCTAGCTTTTCCAAGGGTGCCCCTCACCCCTCTTATAAAAGGGAACTCTTCCTTATCATTTCTTCACACCTTCAAAGCCTTTTGGTTCGGCCAAACTCTGCCCAAATACTCTACCAACATCCCTCACTACAACCTAGAGGCCTTAGTTTGATCAGAAAGCCAACCTAATGAGCCCTTTTGATCAAATCAAAAGGAAGAAACCGAAGAAGAGGTAATGATTTCACCACCCTTTTCCAAGTTCCTTCTTCTTCCACTTCTTCTTACTTTGTTGTTACCATTCTAAAATAATAACTCCAGTATCATATATATACTGTGATGGTACAACCATATTCAGTATTCTATCCACCCTTTGAATAACATGTCACCAAACGTGCGTACGTACGGCTTACGGTCTCCACGTCGTGGTGTAATTGTTATTCAATATATTATTATTTGGATGGGTATAATAATGATGTGTAACTCATGTAAATAATAAATATAACATGTTAGTGATTCTGTATATATGATATACCATCCATTTATATATTATTTTAATATCAAAATAATGATATTGTCCCTCGTGCGTACGTACGGACTACCGTCTCCACGAACGCGATGAGATTCATTCTCCATCATATCCATTCAAGTATAATTATCATTTTCTGATTTAAAAATGATTTTAAAGGACTTGATATCATTCTTGATATGAATAATATACAACCTATCCATTACAAACATGGATTACGTAATAAAACATATAAAATAAAATGAGTAAGTTAACACCCGAAAAAACGATAATACTAAGACATTATTAACAAAGCAAAGTTAAAAGATCATATATGATATCATATTAATATATATGGTTCTTGTATAATTTAATAACAATTATTTCAATATTATACAGGAGGTTAACCTACCCCAACCAAGTAAAAGTACAAGGTAAGGGATCTTCTTATCTCACATTCAATTCTGTGAGATTTCCATTATTCGCCACTAAATTATTGAAAGTGGTGTATTGTGTACTGGAATTTTATATATATTATCATGATTATCTTTATATTCATTTTATTCTATAAATAATTTGGTGGTTATTAACTTTTGACCATATAACTCAGTTGATTAACGTGGTAAGGGGTTTTCATCTCACTCTTTATTTCCGTGAGATTCATGCCATATTTCCACTATTATATTTTGTGTGGTGTATGTACTGACCATAATTGTATTCTTTGTGTAATACACTTTACCTTATTGTATTTACATTTTCATTGTATGATACCTCTTTCATGGGTTGTATGTTTCATAAGTTACCAAATTGATAAGGGTTTACTTCACAATCTCTTTAATATCTGAGGTTGTTTTTACGTAAGTATCTATAGGGACATATTTACTATCCATGTCCATATTTCATGAAAGAGTTTTCAAAGGGATTCTTTCTATGGGACCTTTTACTAAAACATCATTTTAAATGTTTTAAATATTTATTCTTATAAATCATTCTCATTTATGTCCATGTTTTCAAAATGGTTTGTAAGGATTTATTTATATGAAAATGAATGTTTTTAAAATTGTTGATTCCATTCAAAAGTTTCAAAGTGGTATGGGACACTTTGATTCAAAAATGTATTTAAATGCCTTACTTTCTAAATTGTGTAACATTAAAATGTTTTCATGAAAAAGGGATATTTCTCTTAATAATTTTTAAAAAACATTTTCATCTATGTCAACATCCTTTGATGGATTTTAAGATTATTTGAAGTTGATTTAATATGATATAAAACATCCATATTGTAATGAAGTTTTTTGATATGTTTGACTGTAGATGTGTCATTTATATAGCATTGATGGTTTATGAGTAAAGTATTGACATTACGTACGCTAGTTCCAATAATAATGTTTATGTTATATTTCAACATTTACTTCATATGAATGTGTTGGACAAGTATGTTCCAGGTTGGGGACTGGTTAAAGTAAGCCCTCCAGGTTGGGGACTGGTAAAAGTAAGCCCTCCAGATTAGGGACTGGTAAAAGTAAGCCCTCCGGTTTGGTCTCCGGTTATTAGAGGCACTCCGGGTTGGTGTCCGGTTATTAGAGGCACTCCGGGTTGGTGTCCGGTTATTAGAGGCACTCCGGGTTGGGTTCCGGTTATAGTTAGCCCCAAGGTCTTGGGGCGAGGCTTTGAAAAGAAATTAATGTTTAACATTATTCATTCCATCATTATGAAAGTGGTTATTGATTTTGCATGTGATTATTCGATTAGTAGAATATCCATGTGAATAAGTAAATGGAATTAATTCATTTTACTTTTGCCATACTATGTTGAAGTTCATGTTTAAAAGGTTGTGTTTTAGTAATGCATTGCCTTAAATGTTTAGGCTTATTTTGAATGTTCCGCTATATTGTTATCCTTACTGGGCATTTGAGCTCACCCCTTTTCTATGTTTTATTTTTCCTAGGAAGTGAAGAAGTAAATTATGAATGACTTGCAGGGATATTAAGTGGGGATATGAGTGTAAATTATGGATACATTATGTTGTTGTAGTAGTATTTTATTTTATGATGTAATGTAAAACTTATGAATATATCTAGTGTTTCCAAGGCTACTAAACCAATCGGTCTTTCGAGATTTGATCTTTCTTGTGATCATGACAATGTTATGTAATAATGCACCGAATCTAGGTAACTAGGGTCAGGGTGTTACAATATATCTATGTATCATTATGTTTTCATTCCATTAATGTGTGTAATAAAAATTAAAGTAGTGTTCATGCGTACATACGGCTTACCGTCTCCATGAACGGTGCATTTCATTTCTTATCTCCAAATTTTATGTACTATTACAAGTACATATATATAATGGATATATATTATATATATTAAATATAAATTATGAATATAGTTCTGGATTTAATGAAATTTGGACCAAATGAACATCATGTAATTATAAGAAGTCCATTTTTTGACTCAATTTTTGAACATCGACCAAATGTCCTTTATGAACTCAAACAATTAAATAATTTTTATAGAAAGGTAATAAGTGATATAAAAGGAATAATAAAAGTTAAAAATATTCTTAATAATGTATAAATTAGTTTTTGTATATCATTTAGGGAGAACAAGGAACATGCAAGTTATTCAAGTCAGACACGAGGTAAGGGGATTTATTATCTCACTTTTAATTCTGTGAGATTTCCATTGTTAGAACCCTATTTGTTGCATGTGGTGTATTATGTACTACCATTTAATATATATTATCATGATTCTGTTTATATTTATGGTAATATGTGATTCATTTTGTGTTTATTATCTTTTTGTCACATGAATTGATTGATTACAACGAGGTAAGGGGTTTTATCTCACTTTTTATTCTCGTGAGATTCATGCTACATTTTCCACTATTTCCATTTGTGTTGTGCATGTAATTCCCATGATTGTATTCTTTGTGTAATTTAATATAATTTATAGGTATTTTCATCTTCATTGTATGACCCTTATTTCATTGGGTGTACGTTTCGAATGTTACCCAAATCGGTAAGGGAACCTTTCACCCTCCTCTTTTTAAAAGTACTATTTTTCTAGGTCATTTAATTAACATATTCCTTTGTTGGGATATTTTATTATATATATTTATTTATGTAAATTTAATATCCAAGTGATTAGATGCCATTTTTACCTCTCATCAACACATTTTCTGAATTTTAAGGTGACGCCGTTAGGATGTCAAATTTCTGTAAGGGAAATTCTTAACCCAATTTCAATTCTATGGGTTAAACATATACTTCTTGAATATGTCTTACTGTGAATATGTATGGATGACCTCTGATTGTTTTTCAATTAATATCCACTTATATTTGGTGTATTTATATATGTCACACATAATTAGGTAATTTATTTATCCTTAATCTAAGGATACCGTATTTGTACAGGACTTCGTCTAAATATCCTTTCATTAAGGCATCTTTTGATTTCTACATGACATTATTTTAAACATTGTATAAAACCCTTTTGACTTTTCAATTCATTCAAAATGAATCTTTTTACTCGAAGCGTTTTACTAAACGACAAAAGGAATGTTTTTTTTCTTACGTATACGACGACAACGACTTCTCTTCTACCGTGAGCATTAATTGAGTTTCGGATTCCCCAACAAGCCATAACTATTTTTTTTAGAAAAATAAATTCCATGTTTTAATATTATTTTATTTTTGTATTGAAAATGGTTTAATGTTTTGATTATATTAATGTGTTGTATTGATATATTGTGATTGAAATGTGGGAATGTTATGTTTCCTTTATGCATGTTTTATTTGATACAATTATGTTATGGTTCTTGGGAATTGATTATGAAGTCAGGTGGTTCCATGATAAACTAATGGAAGGTGAGCCTGAGAGAGCTCTCTAATGCATTGGGTAACGTGACAGAGCTAAACTTTAATGTTTCTCCAAAGTGATTAAGAGAATATACTATGATGGGTATTACAAATGTGAATTCCTATGTAGCTATGATAGTTACAATGTAAGTATGTTGTGTATGTCTTAAGTTACCTTTATTATTTGTGATTACTATGTGTCATTCTTAAATATTATAATTTCAGAAGTTATGTTATGATTTAAAATTATGGTTACATTGATTTGTATTTATTGATGGGTTAATGTTTCCTTTCATTATATTATAACCCTTTCTGAGCTTTTTATGCTCATCCCATGTTTTTGATACATTTTTCACATGCTATAAAGAAGGGTACAAGAATGGATGTATTCAAGAAGATTTATATCAAGAAAAAAACTCTTGTTTTATTTAAGGATTTTTTTATTGTTTTGAAAAATTGGTTATAGTTGAAGTTTCTACTTTGTAATACCCATGTTGACATGTAATAGTTATGGCCTAATTCTCTAAAACTCTAATCATGAAAATATCCTCAATTTCAATTATTCATTTAATAATACTTTGTGTAATGTTTTAAGGTCGAGGCCTTATAGTTTTTATGAAAGGTCGGTTTAGATAACTTTAGAGGTTAGGTTATTCTTTAATCTTATGTGACATTACCATTATGGTTAGGATTTTAGAAAGAGTCGTAGTTTTTTAGATAAAGTGAATGAGTTTAAGATAGAATAAATAATTATATCTTCGTATTATATGATTATTTTACTCATATACTCCTAGTGTCATTTTTGGTTTTAGTAAATGGCTGGATCTAGGAGGCACCAATGTAATAGTGGATGTGAAGAAAACTGTGACGATTTTCCGAACAATAAACTGAATGATATGGGAGATACAATGAGAACTCTTGTGGTTATTCTAAACTAACTATCTAGGGTCATGATTGACCACCTGAAGCTTAGTGATTTTTATAAGGAATCATATATGCAAGAAAAAAGTCCCTACAAATGTTCATGTAATAATCATAGAGGTAAGAATGTTCAAAAACCTATGCATCAAAGATGTGGAACGAAACACATAGGAAAATGTTTCAAAGGGACATAAAGATGCTATAGATTTGGAAATGAAGTTCATAAATCTAGAACCTTCCATGGAAAAAGGAAGCATCTAGTTGACTCTTGGAAAGGGAAAAAAGTTCTTTCTGAAGGATCAATTTAATGTTTTAAATTTGGTGTTCAGGGTCATTATGCAAACACATTTCCTATGAATATGTTTCGGGAATCGGATCACTAGGATCGTACAAATATTCCATTACTAATACCTAATGACATTTCTATTGAGGATGAAGAAACTAAAAATGATAAATGAATGGAATGGATTATTTCTTAACATATGTTTTCATATTATTGAAATCTTAGGATATCATTTATTATTTTGTTTGTAAGACAGATGTATTTCAAAATACGTTGGAAAGGAATGGTCAATGGATCATGAAGAATGTTGACTGAGTAAGAGGACAACATATAAGGGATTAAATAGTTATGGTATATTTTAGGATGTTGAAATTATGAAAAGTATTAAGGCTCTTTTAATGATGGGATTGCATTGGATGACTTTTTATAGTATGTGTAACCCTGGTTTTTGATATATGAAAATTTTATTCAAGGAATATTTATATTTTCTTTTGTGGGTATAGTTATAAAAAACTTTTTGGGTTTATATAATCCTTGAATTTGAGGCAATTACAGGTTAATACATTTTGGGATGCAAAATAAAAGTTATTAGATAACCTTCACTGTTAAATCATGTTATGGTTATTTTTGATGAATTTATCTATTTTTTGTAATGTTATAAAACTATATTGTTTTTGAAAAAGGAGAACATGTGGACCGTGTGACAACCCATTGCGTCGGACAATGCTACGGGAATTGAACACACAACCAATGTGTGACTTGTATTTATCACCTACCACTGGACTATGTGAAGTACCTAGTTAGTATGACTATTTATTTTTAGTTAGATGATCTTATGAATCAGGAATAAGTTGATTTTGGGTTATCTATAGAAATTATTTACCTATCATGGATGATATGTGATTAGGTTAATTACTTTTCAATAAGAGACATTAAGAGTAACTGATGTTATTTAGAGATAAATGTTAAGATTTACCATGTAAGATGATATTATTTAATTCTTCATTGATTTGGGTTTCAATCTTAGTTTGGATTACATTGAAAAATTTTATGGATAACTGTTTATTTAATGGTCTTTCTCGAACCATGGGTTCTTTTTGTTGAATTTTGGAAATTTAGAGTAATATTTCATTTTATAAAGGATTATCATTTTGATGATTATCTAATCTTGTACTAACATTTTTTGTTTTAGTTAAGGACAAAATGCATGAGAAATATATAATTCATATTTTTGGATTAGGTGATTCTCAAGAAGTTGATTATAATGCTCTTAATGTGAACAAGTCATCATAAATACACATCTTTTAGTAAAAATATATGTTTTTCTAAGAAATATATTAAGAGATAAAAGTCTACATGACATGTAATTATGTTTCCATAAGATTTAGTTATGCTCGTAAAAAAATTCCTCAATGAAAAGTAACTTAAAACAAAAACGTTGTCTCTTAACTTTTCCTACTGGGGAATCAAATACCGTTTAACCCATCACAAGTTTGTGATTTTCTGATTGTTAGCATTCACTTAGACATATTTTCTATCACTCTCCATTAGAACATGATGGTTTTCTTTCCCCTCTATATCCATGTTTTCATGGAATCCTATTATCTTTTGTCTCGGGTGACCTTTATTCATTTTATTAATTCTTTTAAAGTAATAGTTTACCTTACACCTTTTCCGATGTTGGGATTTCAATGAAGTTTTTGAGCCCAATTTTAGAATTGCAAGGACACAATTACCAAAAGGGGGTAAGGATGTAACATCCTAGGTAGATAAAGAATATGAAATTTTAATATTTATTAAAATTTGTGAATAAAATATTAATATTACTTTAAAAGGGATGCTATGTTCGACGGCGTACCCAATATGCAACAACGAGTTTCTTAGAAACATTATGTTGTACACTAATAATATAATAATATTATTTTAAATGGTAGTTAACTCCTAGCCATTGTAAGGGAGAGAATGAACAGAACTAACTAAAAAATGATTATATATGTTTGTTATACATTATAATAATTACCCAATAAAATATATAATCTTAAAATGTGAACGAATCCAATTTTAACCATAAACATTCTAATCTTCCTTAAAAGGTCGATTAACTACATTTTGATGTCAAACCCACTTTTTACAAAACTAATTTTTTCAAATATATATGTTATATTTGGAAAAATAAAATCCTACTTTCGAATCAGGACATCCAAATTTACTACGTGTAAATTTTTGTTATTTTTACGATATAGTTCATTTGTAATGAATTGTAAAAATTTTGTATTTTAATTCAAAACCACTTTTTAATCTAATTTTTTTATATGGATATATTATCATTATAATTTGGATTAATGTGTAGTTAAAATATATTTTTACCATTTAATCCAATGGTGGTCATTGGAATTAATTTCACATTGAAATTGGACATAAACAATTGTCAATCTTTAGAAAGATATTGTTTCTTCAATACACACTATTTGTTTTGATAGCGGGAATTAATTATAAAATTAATTAATGATTCATATATGTTTGGAATATGGTAAAATATAAATCATTTTTTAATTTGGAATACCAAATTTACTTTGGATAAATTTTTGTTATTTTTCTAAAAAATATTCATTTTTTATGAATAGTGAAAAATACTGCATTTCTCTTTAAAACTGCTTTTTCATCTAATTTAATCATATCATTATATTGTCTTTTTAATTGGATTTTAATATTAATTGAACCATGTTTTTATTACTTAATACAATTTTGTTCATTGAATGTAATTTAACTATTCATTTAGATGTAAAAACAACTCAATTTTTTGATAAATTTTACTTCTTAAAAACCTGTCTTTGGTTGTGACAACGGTAATTATTTTTAAATTAATTACTGAAATTTCTGTGTTTGGAATTTGGTAAAAAGGACTCCATATTTGGAATCATAATGTCCAAATTATTTATTTAAAACACTTTTTTTTGACATTATGAATAGTAACAATAGTAATTATATTTAATTATCATGATTAATTAGTAATCAGGTAGTTAAGTGTAATAAAATAATATCATAATAATATAAAATGACCCCAAAAGATTCCAAATACTATTTTTTGAGTCATCGATGACCATGGAAATCTTTTTTCTAAACATTAGGTTCCATGGAGTCACATGGGTGTGATAGTGACATTTATGTCATTATTTTTTTTAAAAAGAAAAATATAACAATGGTTTGTATATCCAAAGTAAAACAATTTTAATTCTGTAATATAAATGATATCTAAGACTATAAATAGTCATTGGAATTATAATAATATTTCCTACGTCATTATAGTTTTTATAATTTTTAGATATTAAATAAATTAAATAATATATGACACCATGATGATACAATAGTTTCCTCATTAATTAACGATTTAAATAAAATGAAATGATAAGGTAACATATAATAATTACACTTTTTGAAAAGCTATTGGACGGGTGGATTTCGATCCCTTTTTTCCTTATCCTCTATATATATCATTGTGGGACCTTTAAAATTCGGAAATCATTTTATAATAAAGTAACATTTCAAGACTTTCAAAAAGTGACCCCTACCTCTTATAAAAGGCCCCCACCTCTACCCACTTACCCACACCTCTCAATCCCTTGCCTCTTCAAACCTCTTCTTATATTATCTCTCCATATCCCTCTATAACTTCTAGAAGACTGACATTGGGCATAAGTCTTTCCAAGGAAGCCTATGTCTCAAATCAATAAGAGTTACCTGATTTAGAGGAAATGTCTTCTCTCGAGTTTCTTTCTTTTAATTTCCTTCTTCAGTCACCAATATCTTCTTATTATTTGATCCCATAATAAAACCAATATCGTAAATATTCTAGGATGTTGTTATGATATGTATTTTACATACACTTGCACACACCTCAGTCTAATGGTTAATAAACATACTCTTTCCGTGGATGGCGAATTACTGCCTCACGAAAGGATGATTTTTCAATCTTCTCCTACCACCTCCCATGGTGGCCATTATGATGGAACTATATTAATATATGATATATATAATATTTATTTCTTTTATATTCTTCTGTATTTTATATATATAACATACCTTTATGATTTTCATGTTGTGCAAATGCAATAATTTCATATGAGGAAGGGTGGACAATCGCTGCCTCAAGTGATTGAATCGTTCATTCCAAACATGGAATTTTTAAAGAATGTAATTTATGAAATTATGTAAAATATATAACATATATATTATAAATTAATTATAATATACCAATGTATCATTATGTTTTCATTCGATTAAATTATGAAATAGAAATGAATGTAGCGTTCATGCGTACGTAGGGCTTACCGTCTCTATTAACGGTGCATTTCATTTCTTATCTCCAAATGTTATGTACTATTATAAGTACATTTATATAATACATATATATGATATATATTACATATAAATTATCAATATCATTATGGATTTAATGAACATTGGACCACAGGAAAATCATGTAATTATAAGAAGTCCATTTGTTTACTCAAGTTCTGAACATTGACAAAATGTCTATTATTAACTCACACAATTAAATAACTTTTGTAGAAAGGTAATAAGTGATATAAAAGTAAAAATAAAAATTAAAACTATTCTTAAGAAATTATAAATTAATACATGTTTATCATTTAGGAAGAACATGGAACATACAAGCAAGTCAAGTCGGACACGAAGTAAGGGGATTTCTTATCTCACTTTTAATTATGTGAGATTTCTATTGTTCACCACTTATTTGTTGCATGTGTTGTATTGTGTACTTAAATTTCATATATATTATCATGATTCTATTTATATTCATGGTATTATGTGATAATTTGTTGGTTATTATCTTTTTTTAATACAACTCGATTGATTACAATGAGGTAAGGGGGTTTTATCTCACTTTTTATTCCCATGAGATTCATTCTACATTTTCCACTATTTCCTATTGTGTGGTCTATTTACTGCCAAGGATTGTATTCATATTGTAATATAATTTAATTTATCGGTATTTACATCTTCATTTTATGAACCGTCTTTCATGGGGTGTACATTTCGAAAGTTACCCAAATCGGTAAGGGAGCCTTTCACCCTCCTTTTTTTAAAAGTATTCTTTTTGTTAGGTATTTTAATTTACATATTCTTATGTTGGGATATGTTCTTATGTATAATTATTGATGTAAATTTTTTGTCCATGTATTGAGATACCATTTTTACCTTTCATCAACTTATTTTTTGAAATTTAATGTCACGCCATTAGGCTGTCGAATTTCTGTAAGGGAACATCTTAACCCAATTTCAATTATTTCGGTTAAACCTAATCTTATTGATTAGGTCATACTATGAATGTGTGTGGATGACCTCTTATTGTTTTAAACTTATTATCCACATATATTCGGCATATTAAAATTTGTCACACATAATTATGTAATTGATTTATCCTTAATCTAAGTACACCGTCTTTGTACGGGACTTCGTCTCAATCTCCTTTCATTAAGGAATCTTTTGATTTCTACATGGCTTAATTTTATACGGTGTATAAAACAATTTTAATTTTTCATTTCATTCAAAATGAATCTTTTTTACATGAAGCATTTTACTAAATGACAAAATGAATTTTTTTTGTCTTACGTATGCGGCGACAACGACTTCTTCCCCGTCGTGACCATTATTTGAGTTTTGGCTTCCCCTATAAGCCATAACTTTTTTTAAAATAAAAAAAAATACAATGTTTTACATTTCTTTTATTTTCGTATTGTAAATGGTTTTGATAATGTATTGATTATATCAATGTTTTGTATTGATATCTTTTGATTGAAATGTGAAAATGTTATGTTTCCTTTATGCATGTTTTATGTGATACGATTATGTTATGGTTCTTGGATATTGTTTATGAAGTCGGGTGGTTCTGTGATAAACTAAGGGAGGGTGAGCCTGAGATTTCTCTCAAATGCATTGGGTAACATGACTTTGGTAAATGTTAATGTATCTCATAAGATATTTGGGGAATATATTGTGATGGGTATTCCAAATGTGACTCCCTATGTAGCTGTGATAGCTACAATATAAGTATGATATGTACATCTTAAGTTACAATTAGGATTTGTGATTACAATGTGTCATTCATAAATATGATGATTTCAGAAGGTATGTTTTGATTGAATTTTATGGTTTCATTGATTTTTATTTATTGATGTGTTAATGTTTCTTTTCATTATTTTATAATTCTAAATGATATTTTTATGCTCAACCAATGTTTTTGACATGCTTTTCACATTCTATAAAGAAGGGTACAAAAATAGAAGTATTCAAGAATATTTATATCAAGAAAACAACACTTGTTTTATTTACGGATTTTTTTATTGTTGTGAAAAATCCGTTATAGTAGAAGTTTCTACTTTGTAATATCCACGTTGACATATAATGGTTATGGCCTAATTCTCTAAAACTATAATCCTCAAAAGATCCTCAATGTGAATTATTCATTTAATAAACGATTATGTAATGTTTTATGGTTGGGCCCTTATAATATAGAAATTAATCCTTCAACTATTCCATTAATGTAGGGAATGAATGAAAATTTAAAACTTTTTTCATCAAATTTACTTTTTAATTTCTCTAATATTGATGGTTGTGAATTTACAAAATACTAAATGGTGTTTCGACTTCTGAAAAGTTGTTCATACCCATATTTTATAAACACACACACACACACACACATATATATATATGAGATCCTTTTTCTAGCATGTAACATCCTAGGTAAATAAAGAATAATAAATTTTCATATTTATTAATATTTATGAATTAAATATTAATTTAACTTTAAAGGGGTTGCTATGTTCGATAGCGTACCCGATATGCAACAAAGAGTTTCTTTGAAATCTTACGTTGCACACTAGTAATAAAATAATATTATTTTAAATGGTAGTTAACACATAGCCGTTGTATTGGAGGGAATGGATAGAAATAACTAAAATATGATTATATATGTTTTTTAAATGTTTTTACTTTTATCTAATAAATGATAAAAGCTTAAAATATGGAAATAATTCTATTTTAGGCGTATATGCCCGAATTTTCACTAAAGGTTAACTTATCGCCTTTTGATGGAGAACCATTATTAAATATAGTTTTTTTCACTCTTATACATTCTATTTTACCAAATAAAACTCTTCTTTATAATCGGGACATCAATATTTACTTTGTGTAAATTTTTGATATTTTTCCGATAAAGTTCATTTTTTAATGAATAGTGAAAAATGTTGTATTTTAATTCAAAACCTCTTTTTAATATAATTTATTTATATGATTAGATTATATTTTGAATTGGTTTTAAAGTAAAATTAGAATATATTTTTACCATTAAATCCAACAGTGGCCGTTGGAATTAATTTCACATTGAAATCGGACTTAAACTAGTGTCAATGTTTTGATACTTATTGTTTCATAAAAACACGCTATTTGCTCTGACAGCGGGAATTAATTATTAAATTAATTAATGCAAATTATATGTTACGAATTTTGTAAATTGGACTTCATTTTTGAGTTCAGAATATCAAATATATCTTAGGGTGATGTTTTGGTATTTTTCTGAAAAACTTCAATTTTTGATGAATAGTGAAACCACTAAGTGGTACTTACAAAAACTGATTTTCAGTTTAAATGTAATTTTTCCATCTCTGTGTTCTGAATTTAAAAAATCCGACAGACATGGTTGTCATTAAGAAGTAAAATGTGGTTCAATGGGATTAAAATAATTTTTTTGTGAATAGTAACTAATTAAGTTTTTAATCGCGATTAGAGGTAATTATTGTAGTTTAAGGTAAAAATAATGTTTTAATAAAATGAGATGAGCCTAAAACATGTCCTACCCTAATTGGATGTGTCATGGACGACCAATACAATACATGGGTCAACTTGGGGACCCCATGGAGCCACTTTGGTTGGGAAATGACATAAATAACTTTTTATTTAATGTTAAAGTAAAAATGACACAAACATGAGATATTTTACTAACAAAAATTTTACATGGGGTTATACAAGTCATATTTTTTAATATAAAAATTTATTAGAAAGTTAAAAAGATTTCCTACAGCATGATATTTTTTTTATAATTTTTAGACATTAAAAATATTAAATTATTTATGACATCATGATGATGTAGCGATTGCCTCATTAATAAAGGATTTGAATAAAATTAAAAGATTAAAGTAAATTCTATGACCTACACATTACATACCCTAATGGATGATTATATTTCGAACCCTTATCACCATACCCTCGAATTATATCAACGTGGGACCTTTTGAATCCGAAACTCATTTTAAAATAAAGTAACATTTCTTTACTTTCCAAGAGTGCCCCTCCTCTCCTCTTATAAAAGCCCCTCACCTCTACCTCCTTACCCACACTTACAAAGCCTTTGGCTCGGCCAACTCCTGCCCATTTTGTCTCTCCACATCACTATATTAGTCCTTGAAGCCTCAATTTGGGAATAAGCCTTCCCAATGAAGCCTTTGAGCTCAAACCAAAGGGAGTTACCCGATTTTAAGGTAATGTGTTCACTTGTGTTCTTTTGTTTTATTTTGCTTCTCCAACCCCCTAAAATCTTTTTATTCCTTTATTTTGTATCAACTCCAGTATCTTAAATATACTATTATGTTTTTATAATAATCATTCTAGATACACTTACACACATCTACATCTAATGGTTAAGTAACATATTGTATCTATGGTTCGCGAATTTCTGCCTCACGAAACGATGATTGTTCAATCTTCTCTTAAACACCTTTAATGGTGGCCATTAAGATGTCACTATATTTATATATGATATATATTATGTTTTTGTTTTCCTCATGCTTCTGTGTTTTTCATTTGTGGTATACCTTTATGGTTTCCATTGTGGGTAAACACGATAATTTCATTTTAGGAAGTGTGGACTACCGCCCCCTCAAAGTGATTTGATTCGTTAATGCCAGATGTAGGACGTATAAAGGATGGATTTAAAGTTATTATATATTATGTTATACTGAAATTATAATATACCTCTATATCATTATTTTTTTTCTTTCCATTAAAGTATGAGAGAAAAATGAAAGTAGCGTTCATGCGTACGTACGGCATACCGTCTCCATGAACGGTGCATTTCATTTCTTATCCCCAAATGTAATGTACTATTATAAGTACATATATATAATAGATATATATGATGTATGTTACATCTAAATGATTAATATAATTCTGGAATTAAAATATACATACCTCTCATTTAGTTTTAATTCCTTTAATATGACATAGAAATGAATGTAGCGTTCATGTGTATGTACGGCTTACCGTCTCCATGAACGGTGCATTTCATTTATCATCTCTAAATTATTATGTGATATTATAAATACATGTATATTATAGATATATATGATACATATGATATCCAAATCAATAATTTCAATCTGGATATAAATTGCATTTGAACACATGAATAACATGTAATTGTAAGAAGTCTACTTTCGACGTAAGAACCAAATGTCGACAAAACAATCATTATTAACTTAAATGATTACATAATGTTTGTAACATGGAAATAAGTGATATAAAAGGAATAATGAACATGAAAAAGGTTCTTAATCAAGTAGAAATTAACTCAAGTTTATTATTCAGGACATTAAAGAACGATCGAGTCAAGTCGGACCCGAGGTAAGGGACTTCATCTCAATCTCCTATCATTGAGGCATATTTTTTTATACAAAAATTTATTTTATATGGTGTATAAACCCCTTTGGATTTTAATTTTATACAAAAGGAATATTTTTCTACGATGTGTTTTACAAAACGACAAAAAGGAATGTTTCTTTTAACGTGCGCGGTGACAAGGAACTTTTCCGCCGTCGCGAGTATTATTTGGTCTTTGGCTTCCTCAACAAGTCATGATGTTTTTTAAAATGAAATAAATACCATACACTCTTTTATGTATTTTGGTATTAAAAATGGTTTTTATAATGGATTTGTTATGTCAATATATTTAAGTGATATATTGTGATCAATGTGGGGAAATGTTTTCTTTCCATTATATTTGTTTTATGTCTTATGATTTTTATAATGGTACTTGGACATTTGACGGGTGGTTACGTGATAAACCATATGACGGGTAGTTCCGTGAATACCAGGACAGGTGGTTACGTTATAACCTCCAATGCATTGGGTATGGAAGTTGGTCGTATCGCTATTCTATTAAGTATGTATGGAAGTTGGTCGTATGGCTATTTCATTAAGTGATATGTGTGGAAGTCGACCGTATGGTTATTCCAGATAAGTATGTTTATGTCCCAAGTTACCTTTATATGTTATGTGTTCTTTATATGGGTTTTGTTGTAATATTTTGGTTACAAAAGGGTAGTTAATGATCTTTTATTCAGTGAAGAGTTTTTACTACTTCATAAATGTGAAATGTATTACTTTGATAAAGTATACATGGTTTACATGTTGTTTTGATAAAGTAACAGTTTTCATTCTTTCTGTATCCCTTACTGAGATTTTTATGCTCACCCCAAGATTTTTTGAAATATTTTTCACAGGAATTAATGTGGAATAGGGTCAAGGATTAGATCAAGGGAAAGTCATTCTATATAAAACATGGAACTAGACATGTTTCTTTTTAAGGGTTTTTTATTCTATGGGAACATAGTAGAAGTGTATACTTAGTAATCTTTTGAGATGTAATAGTTATGTTCTAATTCTCTAAATCTCTAAACCTGAAAAGATCCTCACTGTGAATTATTCATTTAATTCAATATTAAGTATTCTTTACTGCTGGGGCCCTATAGTTGGTATTAGAGGTCTGTTTAGATAACATTAGGAGTTAGAAATCTATTAAATGATTATAAATTTTTTTTTAATGGTCAAATTGAAATGATATAGCATTTACAGATTACCATGTTTCATCACCTAAGGTATTTCAGTTTTAAGAATGGCTTTTCGTAGAGGAAAAAAAGAATCTTTTCTGGGAAGGCATACAGAGGGAAATGACCTTCTAAATCAGTAACTTGAGATGATTAGAATCAGAATTGAAGAGATTGTTGTATTGATGGCTCAGTTGACTCAGGTGATAAGTGTGTGGTTGTTTTCATTGATGATATTTTGGTGTTTTCTAAAAGTAAAGAGGAGCATGAAAGTCATTTAAAGGTTATCTTGAAAACCTTAAAAGAAAGGAAACTATATCGAAAATTCAGCAAGTGTGAGTTTTGGTTACAACAAATTTCTTCCCTGGGTCACATTGTTTCAAAAGATGGAATAACTGTTGATCCTGATAAAACAAAAGTGGTCAAAAAATGGCCAAGACCCACAAATGTAACCGAGATCCATAGTATTCTTGGTTTGGAAGGTTACTATCGAAGGTTTGTTGAAATTGTTTCACGGTTATCTAGTCCAATGACTAAGCTGACTCGGAAGGGTGTTATGTTTATCTGGACAAAAGAATGTGATGATTGTTTTTAGCTGTTGAAAAGATGATTGGTGAATGCTCCAGTTTTGGCACTTCTTCTGAGGAATGGTGAGTTTGTTATATACAGTGATGCTTTGTTGAAGGGACTTGGCTGTGTCCTTATGCAGAATGATCAGGTAATTGCTTATGCGTCACGTCAGTTGAAAACTCATGAGGTAAATTATCCTACACAAGATTTGGAATTAGCTGCTGTTGTTTTCTGCTTTAAAAATTTGGAGGCATCATTTGTATGGAGTAAAGTGTGAAGTATATACTGATCACAAAAGTATAAAGTATATATTCACTGAGAAAGAATTGAACATGAGACAGAAGAGATGGCTTGAATTTATAAAGGGTTACGATTGTACAATTCACTACCATCCAGGAAAAGCAAATAAAGTGGCCGATGCTTTGAGTCGAAAAAGTAATGTTTCATTAACAATGCTACGTTTGGAATGAGATCCTTTGGTTTTTGATTTGATGAACTTTGGAATAGAAGTTGTTGGTGTAGGAAGTTCTTATGTTTTGTTTCAGGTATCAGTGATATCATCCCTATTAGACAAAATAAAGCAAGCACAGAGGGAATACAATGAGTTGTAGAAGAATGTAGAGCTGGTTCAGAAGGGAAAGTTGCCTGAGTTCAACATTGATAATGATTGTGTTTTGAGGTTTGGGAAGGGATTATGTGTTCTTTGTGATTCACAGTCGAAGAATGAGCTGTTATGTGATGCTCATAGTTCCCCGTTTTCAGTTCATCTTGGCAGTACTAAGATGTACAGAGATCTGCGGGGGTATTACTGGTGGGATGGAATGAAAAGGGATATTGCTGATTTTACTATGAATTGTTTGACTTGTCAGCAGGTGAAGGCAGTGCAGTAGTTACCGAAAGGGATGCTTCAGCCTTTACTGGTGCCATAGAGGAAATGGGAAAACATATCCATGGACATTGTTGTGGGATTACCGAGGACACCTTGAGGTAATAATGCAATCTGGTTTATTGTTGATCTCTTGACTAAATCTGCTCATTTCCCGGCTATACGAGATACTTTTTCCCTAGATCAACTTTCTCGTTTGTATCATAAATAGATAGTTAGGTTACATGGATTTCCTCTCTCCATTGTGTCCTATCTCGATCCCAGGCTTACTTCAAACTTTTGGAAAGGCCTTCAGAAGTCGTTAGGTACTGAATTAAATTTTAGTACATCTTTTCATCCTCAATCAGATGGGCAGTCAGAACGAAATATTCAGACCTTGGAGGATATGCTACGAGCTTGTTCGATGGATTATCAGGGAAGTTGGTACCATCATCTTTATTTGGTTGAGTTTTCTTATAATAACAGTTTTCATTCGAGTATACAGATGGCACAATTTGAGGCATTATATGGGAAGTGGTGTCGAACTCCAACATTTTGGGATGAAGTGGGTGAAAGGAAGCTGATGGGACCAGAATTGGTAGAAGAGATGGCAGAAAAAGTTCAGTTGATTCAGAAACACATGAGAACAGCTCAGAGCAGGCATAAGAGTTATGCGGATAACCGGAGGAAGGATCTATCATTCGAGGTAGGTGATCATGTTTTTCTCAAGGTTTCTCCATGGAAAAGTGTGATGAGATTTGGTCCGAAAGGAATGCTGAGTCCAATGTTCATTGGACCATATGAAATTCTGGAGAAAGTTGGATCAGCCACTTACTGAGTGGCTTTACCTCCGAGTTTATCTCAGGTACACAATGTTTTTCATGTTTCGATGTTGAGAAAGTATATGCCAAATCCATCTCATGTTTTGAGCCCAGAGGTAGTTCAGTTGGAAGAGAATATCTCTTATTAAGAACAACCATTCCAGATTCTTGACCGTAGAGAGAAAGTGTTGCGAAATAAGGTAATTCACTATGTAATGTTTTTGTGGAAAAACCATATGGTTGAAGAGGCAACGTGGGAATCTGAAAATGCTATGAGGGATAAATACCCCCACTTATTTTTATAAGTGAATAAAATAGCGAGGATGCAATTTCCAAAAGGGGGAAGGATGTAACATCCCAGGTAGATAAAGAATAATAAATTTTCATATTTATTAATATTTACGAATTAATTATTAATTTTACATTAAAGGGGTTGCTATGTTCAATAGCGTACCTGATAAGAAATAAAGAGTTTCTTTGAAATCTTACTTTGCACACTAGTAATAAAATAATATTATTTTAAATGGTAGTTAATACATAGACATTGTATTGGAGGGAATGGATAGAAATAACTAGAATATGATTATATATGTTTTTTAAATGTTTTTACTTTTATCTAATAAAAGATAAAGGCTTAAAATATGGAAAGAATTCAATTTTAGGCGTATATGCCCTAATTTTCACTAAAGGTTAACTTATCGCCTTTTGATGGAGAACTGTCATTATTTATAGTTTTGTTCACTCTTATACATTCTATTGGACCAAATAAAACTCTTCTATATAATCGGGAAATCAAAATTTACATTGTGTAAATTTTTGGTATTTTTCCGATAAAGTTCATTTTTTAATGAATAGTCAAAAATGTTGTATTTTAATTCAAAACCCCGTTTTAATCTAATTTATTTATATGATTAGATTATATTTTGAATTGTTTTTAAATTGAAATTAGAAAATATTGTTACCATTAAATCCAATAGTGGTCGTTGGAATTAATTTCACTTTAAAATCGGACTTAAACTACTGTCAATCTTTTGATACTTATTGTTTCATAAAAACACGCTACTTGCTCTGACAGCGGGAGTTAATAATTAAATTAATTAATGAAACATATATGTTTGGAATTTTGTAAAATGGAATTTATTTTTTAGTTCGGAATATCAAATATAGCTTACGGTGATGTTTTGGTATTTTTCTGAAAGACTTCAATTTTTGATGAATAGTGAAACCACAAAGTGGTACTTATAAAAACTGATTTTCTGTTCAAATGTAATTTTACCATATTTGTGTTTTGAATTTCAAAAATCTGACATAAATGGTTGTCATTAAGAAGTAAAATGTGGTTCAATGGGATTAAAATAATTTTTTTGGTGAATAGTAACTTATTAAGTTTTTAATCGCGATTAGAGGTAATTAGTGTAGTTTAAGGTAAAAATAATGTTTTATAATATGAGATGATCTTGACACATTTCCTACCCTAATTGGATGTTTCATGGCCGACCAATACATTCCATGGGTCAACTTGGGGACCCCATGGAGCCACTTTGGTTGGGAAATGACATAAATAACTTTTTATTTAATGTTAAAGTAAAAATGACACAAACATGAGATGTTTTACTAAAACAATTTTTAAATGGGGTTATACAAGTCATATTTTTTACTATAAATATTCATTAGAAAGATAAAGATATTTACTAAATCATGACATTTTTTTTATAATTTTTTGAGATTAAATATATTAAATTATTTATGACATCATGATGATGCAACAATTACCTCATTAATAAAGGATTTGAATAAAATGAAAAGATAATGTAAACTCTATGACCTATACATGTACAAAACCTATTGGATGGGTATATTTCGAACCCTTATCACCATAACCTCTAATTATATCAATGTGGGACCTTTTGAATCTGAAACACATTTTAAAATAAAGTAACATTTCATTACTTTCCAAGAGTGCCCCTCCTCTCCTCTTATAAAAGGCCCCCACCTCTACCTCCTTACCCACACATAAAAAGCCTTTGGCTCGGCCAAACCCTGACTATATTTTCTCTCCACATTCCTCTATTACTCCTTGAAGCCTCACTTTAAGCAGAAGGCTTCCCAAGGAAGCCTTTGAGCTCAAACCAAAGGAAGTTACCCGATTTTAAGGTAATGTGTTCACTTGTGTTCTTTTGTTTTATTTTACTTCTACAACCCCCTAAACTCTTTTTATTCATTTATTTTGTAACAACTCCAGTATCTTCAATATACTAGTATGTTTTTATAATAAGAATTCGAGCTACACTTACACACATCTACATCTAATGGTTAAAGAAATTAATGTTTCTGTGGTTGGTGAATTTCTGCCTCACGAAACGATGATTGTTCAATCATCTTTTAAACACCTTTAATGGTGGCCATTAAGATGTCAATCTATTTATATATGATATATATTATTTTTATGTTTTCCTCATGCTTCCTTATTTATCATTTGTGGTATACCTTTATGGCTTCCATTGTGGGTAAACACGATAATTTCACTTTAGGAAGTGCGGACTACCGCCCCCTCATAGTGATTTGATTCATTAATGCCAGATATGGGACATATAAAGGATGGATTTAAAGTTATTATATATGATGTTATACTGAAATTATAATATATCTCTATATAATTTTTTTTTTCTTTAATTAAAGTATGAGATAGAAATGAAAGTAGCGTTCATGCGTACGTACGGCTTACCGTCTCCATGAACGGTGCATTTCATTTCATATCCCCAAATGTAATGTACTATTATAAGTAGATATATATAATGGATATATATGATTTATGTTACACCTAAGTGATTAATATAATTCTGGAATTAAAATATACATACCTATCATTTAGTTTTAATTCCATTAATATGACATAGAAATGAATGTAGCGTTCATGCGTACGTACGGCTTACCGTCTCCATGAACGGTGCATTTCATTTCTTACCTCTAAATGATTATGTGATATTATAAATACATGTATATGCTAGATATATTTGATATATATGATATCCAAATCAGGAATGTAATTCTGGATATATATAACCATTGACCACACGAACAACATGTAATTGTAAGAAGTCCACTTTCGACTTAAGAACCAAATATCGACAAAACAACCATTATTAACTTAAATGATTACATAATGATTATAACATGGAAATAAGTGATATAAAATGAATAATGAACTTGAAAAAGGTTCTTAATCAAGTAGAAATTTACTCAACTTTATTATTTAGGACATTAAAGAACGATCGAGTCAAGTCGGACCCGAGGTAAGGGACTTCGTCTCAATCTCCTTTCATTGAGGCATATTTTGTTTTATACACAACATTATTTTATACGGAGTACAAACCCCGTTGACTTGTACTTTTATACAAAAGGAATCTTTTTCTATGATGCGTTTTACTAAATGACAAAAAGGAATGTTTCTTTTAACATACGTTGTGACAACGACCTTTTCTGCAGCCGCGAGTATTATTTGGTCTTTGGCTTCCTCAACAAGCCGTGATGTTTGCTAAAATGAAATAAATATCATATACTCTTTTATGTATTTTGGTATTAAAAATGGTTTTTATAATGGATTTTTTATGTCAATATATTTAAGTGATATATTTTGATCAAAGTGTGGAAATGTTTTCATTCCATTATTTTTGTTTTATGTCTTATGATTTTTATAGTGGTACTTGGACATTTGACGGGTGGTTACGTGATAAACCATAAGACAGGTGGTTCCGTGAATACCATGATGGGTGGTTACGTTATAACCTCCAATGCATTGGGTATGGAAGTCAGCCGTATGGATATTCAATTATGTATGTATGGAAGTTGTCCGTATGGATATTCCATTAAATGATATGTGTGGAAGTCGACCGTATGGTTATTCCACTTAAGTATGTTTATGTCCCAAGTTACATTTATATTTTATGTGTTCTTTATATGGGTTTTATGGTAATATTTTGGTTACAAATGGGTAGGTAATGATCTTTTATTTAGTGAAGTGTTTTTACTACTTCATAATGGTGAAAAGTATTACTTTGATAAAGTATACATTGTTTACTTGTTGTTTTGATAAACTAACATTTTTAATTCTTTGTGTATCTCTTATTGATCTTTTTATGCTCACCCCAAGTTATTTTGAAATTTTTTTCACAGGACTTAATGTGGAATAGGGTCAAGGATGGGATCAAGGGAAAGTCATGCTATATAAAACATGGAAGTAGACATGTTTCTTTTTAAGAATTTTTTTTATTCTATGGAAACTTAGTAGAAGTGTCTACTTAGTAATCTTTTGAGATGTAATAGTTATGTCCTAATTTTCTAAAACTCTAAACATGAAAAGATCCTCAATGTGAATTATTCACTTAATTCAATATTAATTAATGTTTATGGCCATGGCCTTATATAGCACATATTTTATATGAATCTATTATTATTCCAAATAAATGAATCTAACAAATTTTTTACTTCATAGGTTTGTAGTGTATTTCATAATAATAGTCCTTGCCTAGTTCTATCCATCATTATTATGTCATGATGAAATATTTAAATGTTATAAATAATTAATTATTTTTAGATTGATATATATATCATGAATTTCAATGTAATGTTATTGTCTCCAAATATTCAATTCATATATTACATATTCCAACTCAATATCATATATAAGATTTTTTTTCTCATGAGTTGTAAATTGTTATTATATTTATTAATAACATTATCATTTTTCACAAGGATAAGACATATTCATTTCTTTGATGGCTCAATTAACATATTAAAAATAGTTCATTTCCTAATTTTAATGTATATAATTGTTCATTGATCAATATATAATTCATTTCATTAGAACATTATTTTAACCATGTGAATTTAACCCCTTTATATATAAAAACTATTATGTAATTATTTAATTATAAAAAAATTCACAACCACATTGATAGCATCTTAATAATTTAAATAATATATATATCATAGTTATTAATCTTATATAGGAACTTCGTTATAAAAATTTTTCTTTGAGGGAAAAGAGATAATCCATCCATTGATGGATTATACTCATGTAAAATATTTTTTTTAATAACATCAAGCATTCATATTTTCCTATATTAAGAATTATCCCCTAGAGTGTCATGTAATTTTCATAAATGTTATATATGGTCTTAATATCTCAAAGAATTTATCATGATATCATTAACAAAATCCACCAAAAATTAATCAATGTATTCCATGAATAATTTACTCATTAAATCAAGGAACACTAATGATGAATTTGTTATACCAATTGAAATTAAAGTGAACATATAATTACCATTAATTTTGAAAAATATAATCTATTATATAACATCCTTGATAAATTTCAGTTAATAACAACATGAATGATGGAAAAATATTACGAAGAATGAATCCCCTTACATGTGATCAAATAAATAATACATTGGAGGTAAATGATACTAACTTTTTTATGATGGAATTTATTTCCCAATATTCTATAAAACCCTCAAATACAAATCCTATGTTTTCTACAAATATCACAGAATCCCCACATAGATAAACAGAAGGTTATTTGATTACCATATTAGACAACTCTTTCTAACATTTCATTAATTCAACTAATTCGACCGAATCCATTCTACTGGGAGGCTTAGTTATGGTCTTTGTCTCTAGGATGAGATCATTCATGAATTTGACCTCATGATTAGGTGGATATGAATGTAGTTTCTTTGTAAATAAAACAATAAAATACATCTAAATGAAAACATCCACAATACATAGGATATCATTCTCTTTAATTGATTCATAATAATAGAAAAATACATTGAAATGTTCCAGATAAAGTGGTTATGAAAATGACATAGTAAGAAAGGTATATCTTAATAAAATATAGATTCTTCTACAACCTTGAATATTATAATCCCCATATCATGATAATAAATTATTGAATAATACGTCTTGATCTCATCAATACAATTAATTATTTAAAATTTAAACACTAGAATGATAAATAATATTTCAATTAAAGAAAAATTGAATTTATCATAATGGGTATTAAAATATGTAATTTCATCACCATAAGATTTCCACAAAGATTATTAATGTAAAACTACTTCTATAGTGATAAATAGTATTATTCAATTTATTTTAATCATATTATATGATATGAATGACTGTGCAGATCCAGAATAAAATAATGTGATATATATCATTGTGTCTATTAGTAAAATACTAGTTATGATTTATCTAGGACAGCAAATTATATCATATAGACATTGTAGTAATGTCTTTGATCCTTAATCATCTACTATTGTGTATTAATTTTACACATGAATAATTTGTTTGAATTGTATCCAAAATAATTATAGTTAATAGATTTGAAATTTATGGATTTATTCATAACCATACACTCATCTACATAATGGATAAAATCTCAAATATACAACACACGCTTATTTCAATTAAAAAAATCCCATGATATTTTTTCTCACAATAATTAAATTTTGATAATTTTATTCTTCCCTTTCATTCCCTTCCCAAATTACATTCAGCATGGTATCGAAAAATATTTTTTCCCTTAATTACATATAAATGTATACGACATATATAACATAGTCGTATAAATGAAAATTTTTAAGAAGAAATAATTATATGATAAAAATCATTTAAAGAATAATTCAATAGTAAGATGTCATCTTAATGAATGAATGAATTGTATGATCTTCTTTATGCTTACAATTATAATCAACAACATAACATTCTATCCATGTAATGTTAGGCTCATATTTTTCATCAACATAATCATTATTCTACCTATATTCATCAAATTCCATTATATGAAATTATTTTTTTGATAAGGAAATTATATGTAGTTACATTATGCTTTTTTACTATGTGATTTATATATCACCCACCTTCATTGTGTTTTGAATTTATATATATCAATAGTTATTATAATATGTAATTTGATATATGACCATGATAACATTGCCTCATTCACTTCATCCAAATGTATTTAATATCCCCTTCAAATACATAATCTATTTCTCTAACAATAATTTTTATGTTCTCACATTGAAAGACGGATGTTGAATTAACATTTTTAAAACCAATGTTATTACACCTTTTTTAGGTGTAGAAGGTTTTTCCATATGATGAAATTTTATTTTCATTAATATATATTACCACCCATACATATACATTATATACTCATATCGAATACTCAATAGTTTTTTAACTATGATTGAATTATATTCAATAATTATTGCTAATGATAAGGTTATCATATGTTCCATTAAAATATTTTCATGAAGAATAACATGTACATACAAAATAATTGTATAAAATAAAGAATTATAAATCATATTATATAATGTTTATGTATTTATTAGAAATTTATATAATGAAATCTATAAAAATTTCAATAAAATACCTTTGTTTTTTATAGGCTTATTCCCTCTAACTATATTCTTATAAAAATAATTTCTATTATTTGTATAAACCATTCAATGATACCAACTATATAACCCAACCATTAATACCCAGTATCCATTTGTTATTAATATAAATTATTAAATGATACGTTGATCACATTACACCTGATTATTTAGTTGAGTTGTCTCATTAAAATAAATTGATGAATGAATATTTTATTACATTATAATCTTAACATGTAACAAATAAAAAAATAATTATTTTGTCCATCGAATTTTAAACATCACAAATATTATTATTCATAAATTCTAGGAAAAATTGTATCAATAAAGGAAATAGTCATATCATATTCTTAGTATGGAGTATTATATAGATGATGAAATCAATGAATAAAAGTGTGATATATAGTTTTAATGTTATAAGTAAGTTTCATTATTCCAAAGTTGATCATACATAATATAGTAAAAAATCAATATCAATAATCACGTGTATAGTAACAACTAATTTTATAGTGATGGAGTTTATAATGTAAGAATTCCAATTATTTCAACCACATACTATTAACAACAAATATTACATACCTCAAAGGCCTCATTAATTTTATTTCTTATAAATAGTCGTTGGCTCTTTCCTTCAAATTATTCCTTAATTAGTAATTCATACACAAAATTACCAAAAATAATTTTTATCATTAGATTTACCAATTAACAAAGGGATGATATAATTCTGGACCCACCCATAAAATAATATTTCCAATTCATTAATCATATTAGAGAATTGTATAGTAATACAATAAATAATCTAATTTACATTATATTAAATAATGTGTTTTTTTTAAAATACATCTTACACCATTTTATTCCTTAGTCAATGGATAAATGAGATTATCAGGGTGAAAATGATATAGTCAAATGTGAAAAAACATGATATTCATAATGTAATGTAAATAAACCTTATAAAAGTAATTATAAAAAACATTAATTATTTTACTTTTTTTTCTTAGGTTAGAATATAAAATAAAAATAACTATTTATTTTAGTTTATAATGTTATCTTGATTCATATGATGCTTATCCTAATGTATTGTCAAAATAAATGTGAAATAATGACCATTAGTTGTGTTGTAGGTTATAGTTTATTTATTTAATTAACATATATTTTATATAACTCTATAAATGAATAATCTCTTTCACATATAGATTTCAATGATATTAATTTTTTTAACATGAATGATTATAATGTGAGATTATTTATCCATACTATTTATCACAACCCCTAGAACATTATTCATTCTCTAGGTACACAAAAATACAACCAAAATTACCATTGAGATCATATCCCATGTCCATGATGGAACTAGAAGTAGATGAAGTAAACCGGAAGGTCCCTAGTTCTCTTCCTTAAAATTTTGGAATGTAGAATAATGGGAGAAAAATTCATCAAATACCCATCTCTTTCTTGGAATAAAAAATATTGACCATATATCATTTAACATATCTATGATTCATGGGCGCACAACCTAGTGGGAATTACTGAAATCCCATATCACATCTTTCCTAACTAATTAAGATACCACAAAATGTTTCTGATAGAATATATTTCTTTCCAAGGAGAATGATGGAAAAGAAACCATCTCCCCAATATAATTATTTTATATAATTCTATATACCTTATCATCAAGCTATTGTTCCTAATTGATATAATAGAGAAGATTGGATTTCAAATAAACACTTGCCAATAAAACCTCATCCCTATATTCCTGGACTCTAATATGGAAATGTAAAAAAGAAAATTATATCAAGATACAATATTCTAATGATTGTCTCATGGCATGGTTACGAATTATTAATCATTGTTCATCTCCAATGATAATCCCTTTCAATAGGGCTATTGGACAAGTATATTTCATAAAAACTGTGATTATTCTACAAACCACATCTATCATAGATATAAATATTTTAAAAATAAGATATAGATCAATATATTTTTGTTAAAATAAATGGTAATCCATTATCTGAAGAGGTAGAACCACAAAATCTTATGATCATTAATCATATATATGAGTTAAATGAAATGGGGGAGATAATTTTTCACATATAAGAATAGATGAATAGATCCATAAGAATTGTCATAATCACCCTACTTTAGAAAGAAGTCCACACCTGAACGTGATGCATCATAGAAGACCACATAGCCATGCACATCCATTGGAAGAGTCAACAAAATCACATTTGAAAAATTATATTTAATATCAAAAAAATAATTATGATATTTATCATCCCCAAAAAAATTTCTCCATTCGTAGTGACAGACCCCGTCAGAGAATCTGACATTGAGAAGTCAATTACAAATAAGTGATAATATCCCACTAATCCAAATAATATATGTATCTCAAGAACATTATATTATTGTTCTCATGTCAAAATAGAATTCAACTTGTCAGGACCAATAGATATATAATGATCTGAGATATAGTTTTTGAAATGTATGGTTATTTTATTCTCATGTGATGGTATCCAGAAAAATTTCAATCTCCCAGAACCCCATAAACCCATTAAAAATTTAAAAATTATCATCTATACATGAAATTGTAAAAAAAATCCATACAATAACTATATTGAGTTTTTTAATCCACACAATGGAGAGTGACTGGTCATCATTCTTATCAAAGTGAACCGGCACCGCCCTAGGTGATAGAATTGGGAATATAAATCCTTATTCAACTGATCATCTATCTTTATCTTCATCTCCTTCATTTCATCTAGGTCGATGTTGTTAGAAGGAATATAAACAGGTTGAATACATGGAACTATATCGATAGAAAATTTTTCATTCCTTATTTGTCTTAGACTAGATATGTCAGAATGAAAAATGTTGGGGAACTCAACAAAACAGGTGGTGTTTTGTCACTAAAATATTTTCACTTGAGATTAAAAATGAACACATGAATTACATTTCCTGCTAATGGATTATATTTTATGTCTATACTCATCGTATGGTATCATTCTCCTTCAATTACATCACACACCCAATTATGTGTATGGGTGGAGTCTGGTCGAAGATAATAGTCGATATCGGATTTATTAGATGTGAACCAATCCGTGTTGAAAATTACATTAGGTTGTTTCTTTTAAAGGTCCATAAAATCCCTTGAAATAAAGATATATGATAAATATAACACACAAGAAGGAATATAAATACCCTTCCCTCCCAACGTTCCAATGGTGTTGAAATATCCATCACATAAGATGAAATATTCATAGGATGATTAAGTGGATTCACTATATATATTAATATTAATGAATGAGATGAACCAATATCAAATTGATAATTAACCAATGATAAAGATATAGTGATGGTACTTATCATGGTTTATATAAACATATATACTTCTCTCTAGAGACTATTCTACTTCAAACTTAATCTTAGTTATGGATGAATGATTTTGGAAGTCATTTTTTTAGTAATCAAATTAAACCACTTTTTATGATTGTGATGATGATATTCTGCAATAATGTATAGTATATTTGAAATGGATTATCCTTTTTGGGTGACTGTAGTGTCAGTATGGGCCATATAACATTGGATCATTAGTGAAATTCTATTTCAACTTACCAGGGTTTCCACATTGGTAACAAATCAAAGGGTCTCTCACATGGACTACATGATATACAAAAAAACACATTTGTTAACCACCCCCATGATTATTATAAAGCTTCCTCTTACTTTTATGGGAACTTATATAACATCCACTAAGAGAAAATAAAATTCCCATCAAACCTTACTTTCTATCTAGTTCTATCTCAACCATCAATACTCTATCCATCACATCAGTATAAGAAAGAGTCTTCCTTAAGTAAACCATATAAAAAATGTCAGATCGATATCCAATCTCACACCATTGAGTTTAATATTCCTATTGGATACTATATCATATAGTAACTACAAATTCCAAACAAAGTAATTTTTATATTATATCATGCTTATGTCACCCTCATCGATATTGAGGAACTCTGAATCCTTATCCAACAACATAGATTCTCGATAGAACTAGCTGCAAAAAAATATATTGAATTTTGTTCACTCTAATATCCAATATTTCTTTGTAGTCCCCATCATGTCACACTATCTCATACTATTTCTCTATAGATTTTATGTGTCACATTTCACCAAGAATTTGTAAAAAAACTCTTTGAGGTCACAAATCTAGAGCCTAAAAGGGATCATAAGAAGGTTCATGTCCCATAGTAGGGACATCATTCATGATATGCCAAACTATATTCTTGTCAATGAGAATATTTTCTCATTTAATTTTATAAAAATATATAGTGGATCTAATTTTCAAATATTATAAGATGCATGATGTTAAACAACATCATAAGACAATATTGAAGATATCATAATGGTGACATGAAACAAATATCAATCAAGATAAACTGGGAAAATTAATCCTAAAAGATAAGTCCAAATTTTTCTATTTCAATTTATCAAAAAAAATCAAGGAATGTACCTGAACTAATCGTCATGATGTTCATCCCAAACCACCCATTGAGACATAAGAAGCATTACAGTGATAGATTCTCATGAACTCAATTGTACCTACCACATATTTCATGACAAGCTTACTCAACTTCTTAATAACTTCTATGAGCTATGCATAACCAGCATCTCATATAAAACTTTATCACTGTCCATCCAGACTAAATTGGTAATCTAATTACCGAGATTATCTAGAAATTAATCGAATGGAAATTTTGATCCCCAAAATCTGGATATTATAACACGTAATCAAATAATAAGAAGGTTAGAATGAATTTGACACAACCATAACACAATCAATTGATAGAGGTCTACTTGAATAAATGAAATCCTCAACTAATTGAACAATACAAGAACTAATATATGTATAAATATATCAATTAAAGCCCCTAAAATATTGGAAAAATGATAACAAAAATAATCCCATCATACACAAAATTATAATCCTACTGATCACCAATATAAACCACATCCATGGGGAGGCATCCCTTGTTTTAACCTAACAGAAATACAATCCACAAATAGATGATGGAAGTAGATGTGTGTGAGAAAAAATATCAGTAGGTTATCAACAAGGATTTCATAAGAAGATGCCGCAATTAATTAAAAAAATAAATAATCCAATTTTAAATAAATTTACATGTAATTTCAAATTAATATTTAGAAAAAACATGATTTATATTTTATATGACGGAAATATAATAATAAAATTTTAATATGAAAAATGATATCTAAAATAACATGCAATGTTTAATTTTTTTTTTAAATAATGGAATTAATTTAAAACATAAACTAAGTTAAAATATTTGGTTCTTCCAGAGGTATGATAGTTTCATGTTATGGAATCCCCAAAAAATCGAATAAGTTTCCATGAAAATATGTGTATGAGAATCCCTATAACACATGAAAAAGAATGATCAACACAATCCCATTAGGGGCGTGACCAGCTAAATATGTTTTTTAGTTATAATGTTTCAATCAAAATTTTTCTTATAACTCCCTGACTAGATAGGCTGTCAAGATCACTAACCACAATAAATATTGAGTAATCTATTTTAAAATATCTTCAAATAAAAATAACCCATTTTTATCCATTCTATTATGAAAAAATTATTTTAGAAACAAAATTTTTTTTTAATAAAAGTATTTATTTTTACAGTATATTACCATTGTGTTTTTAAAAGTCTAATTTAAACCATTTTTAAAAAAAAATTAATAAATCAATTACAAAATTTAATTTCAAATTTTAACTACAAAAATTCAAATCCACATTTCAATTTTTCCAATATAACATAAAATTCATCAAACTCTCCAAAATTCATTGGAATTGGTGGTTCATCCCAATTTCATTCCAACTCTAATTCAAATCATCAATTCAATTAAATTGATATTTAAAAACACCAGGAGACAAAAATACATTGAAATCAAATAGTTTAATTTAAATAATGAAATTTATGCTTAATCATATTTCAAATGGTAAAATGAACAACCAACAACAATATCATTGCACCCCAAATCACCAATAAGTAATTGGAACACTATAAGAAATTTTTTTAATAATGAATAATTGAGAATAAAATATAGATTCATGAACATAAAAAGGAATATTAGACCATCAAATTATATAGATATTAAACAGATCTAAAGAAGGTGTGGTAAAGAGAGTGGGATAGAAGCAATGGTGGGAGTAAACATATCAAGAAAAGATATAATGAAGATATCAATGATTTTATCAGACATTTAATGGGTTTTATGGAGACAAAACTGGTCCTATAGAGCCATGTCATCACTCTAAATCATAATAGGTAGAGTTTGGGTCAATCATGGTTCAATATGGGTGGTATGTTAATTTTACATTAGTTTTTGGATTATATAGAAGACATGTACATGGTTTTTTATGTGGGTCACAAAATTTATCTAACCATGTACCCTTTCCATAAACACATAAAAATTGTGTTCCATTGTTTTTTTGTGGTGGATGCATGGTTTGTCAAATGATACATCAACCACACAACCTCACTTCCTTTGTTTTCACGATTTCAATACTAGGGTGCAATGTTTATGAAAATCATGCACCGAACATACACCATCCATGTGACCTTCAAAATTTTAAATATTTTATCTTATGTACCCCAAAACATTACCCAACATATTCATGATATAAATATGGTTTAAGTATTATCAGAAAATAAAAACAAGATGTTAGAGAAGTTGTAATTTTTTTGAATGACCCTTATTATAAATTTTTTTTCTGATGATTCAAAATTTAGATCCCATTAAATGGAAATAAATATTAAAGAATGATGAAATTTTATTTTTAATAATATAAATAATTTCCTTAGGAAAACATAATTTAATAAAAATATATTTTTCAAATTATTTGTCTTCTAATTATTTTTTCATATTAATCATCAATTGAGTAACATAAATTTATTTTTTATGGAATGAAAATTTATATGATAATCATCCCTAAAAAATTTGTAATTTAATTTAATATGATTGAAAATAAAACTGTTTAGAAATATCAATTAATTGAGAAACACTATTATACCATATAAATTATTATTTACTAGGGTAACAATTCTTTAATTTAATAACCATGATACATATTTTTAGTATATTTTTTAAATATTTAATTTTATTTTTACTAAAATAATTTTTTATTATGATAAATTTATTTATTTAATTAAAATATATATATATATATATCAAAATAATGAATTGGGATCCTAAAATTCAAAATCTCTTGTATCAACTTATAATTCATTCTGAGACATATATTTATAATAATATAACCACATAGTTATTACATAAACATTTCAATAACTATATTTCATTATTCATATTATTATTAAATTTTTTAACTCATATAATTGAGAACATGAATAATTAATAGTTATTTTACATTAGTTTTCTATCATGTATTATAATATATGTCATGTATTGATGATTTAGAGTTTAACTTTTCAAATTTGAAAAAAATATGTTAATAAATGTTCATTTTGTGGATAATTTAAATATATATGAGTAAAAAATGGTAAAAAATTACGAAGCATGTATTTTCATTCATATAATGAAAAAAATTGATTCTAATTAATTGAGTTAAATAAAACTCAAAGAATAAAGCTCAAATGAATATAAATATTTTCTATACGTTTCTATTTTCATTCTATAATATTTAAATGATAGTTGTCTAAAAAATATAAATTTTGATACAATTTTGTATGATGTAACTATAAAAAATAGTTACTGATTCATCAAATTATAATGAATATTTGGAAACAAGATAATGATAAAAATATTTTAACTAATAATATGATGTTAAATTAGATGTTTGTTAATATATGTGGGATGTTTTTTAATATAATTTTTTTTATTTTAATTGAAAAATAATTCATTTCATACAGATTATACAACACATAAAACACCAAATTTGATATATAAAGTGTTGTTTATATGGAAAAATATTCTGACTAATGCAAATAAGATCTATTTTATGAAAAAAAAATGTGTATTTCTTTACATGATATTCATAAGAGAATATAGTGTCTTGGAGGATATAAGGAGTATGTATATACCTTTTTATATTAAATTTTGAGAAATAATGGTTTATACTAGTTTAAATAATTGTTGGATATAAAATTATATGAATGATAATTATGATGTTTAGTTAGGTTTAATATAAATTTTATATAATATGTGTTCAGGGAAAATATTGGTGGAATAGGTTTTTAGAATTATGATTTTGTTATAATGGTAATCTTTTCTTAGTAGAAATCATAAATTATTTAAGTAATGATAATATATTTTTTTTCAATTTATGGATATTGAATATATTGTTCAATGTTTTAAACATTACTACAATGATTCCTCAATTCTCATTTTTAGTTATTCTATATTTTTTAATATATGTTAATAACTATTGATTTCATTAGGAGGTGTGTTCATATGGTAACATATACATGTATCTGGAATTATATATCAATGTTATTATTGAAATAATATTCAAATAATATAATAATCATAATATTTTTGGGGTATTCTAACACTGTAATAAAATATTGCATTACGAAAATTATTTTAATTCAGTGATAGTTACGAACATTCAATGTTACGTGGTTGCTCAAATATTATTTTGTGATGTATTTTATTTGTAATGAATAAATATTCTATTTTTATAGTTATTTTTTAGAAAGTTTTCATAAAACCACCGTTATATTTATCATGAATATATACTCTTTGGGTTTAAAAACCACTATAAAATGGACAATCCAATTACAAAACTCATTCAATGTTGATTTGAATATACATTAATTATTAGTATTTTACCTGATGACCACAAAATATTTTAAAAATGGAATCAAAATTTTGATATATTCCATTGGTTTTATCAAATATTATATCATTACTGAAAATTTAATTCCCAATATAATTGGTATATTATGAAAAAAAAATTATTAGGTTATTCATACACTCCACCCAAAAAAGAAACAAATTTAAATGAAACCATACACAAGGAATAATAATCATATAAATACAATTGTTAATTATATAATTTAAAAAAATTACAAAGCTACATAATATTATAATTAATCAAATTCGAAACATTAATCTAATCCTTAATAAAATATCTCATTAACATTCCACAAAAATCACCCACCCCTTTACCTTCGTCTATTTAGATTGATCAAGCTGCCTATAATTGTGATACCTATGTCATTATTCATTAGTATATATTTATATTTGTTAATTTCACAATATTAGTGCCCATAATAATAAAATACAACTCATAAAAAAGTCATAAAAACAAATAATGTAACATAAAATTAATTTATTATACATAAATAAATTCATTTTATGTATTCAAAATTAATATACAACTTACTATATTTCTTAAAATTAAATAATATAAAATGTATTTTTTTTATTAAAAAATAATATGATGACTATATAAAATTTTTTCAAGACATTGTCTCTACAACAATAGACATCAAAATAGGGATTATAACATTATTTTATTACTTTAGGATATCATATATATTATACTTTCATCATATTTAGATAAATCAATCATGAAAACACATAAAAAATGATACATGTAAAGTTATTCACCTCAAATCATATAATCTACATTCATGATGAAAATTTTATGTTAATATATATCATTTTTATTGTATCATTATGAATTATAAATATTATTAATAGTTAATTATATATGATAAATATTTCTTGTTAAATGATAATTAATTTATTTTATTGTCTCCTATAATCTTATGTGTAACAACCCAAATTTCTTTTAGAAATATTCTTTTTAATTTCTTTTATGTCTTGTGTTGTACTCAACACCAAGATTAGCTTGAACTATACACAACTTAGTATTATCTTGTATTATACACAAACACTATTCTTGGATTGTGTTGCACACAAGATTGACCTTCCTCAATAGCATGTGTTGTACACAATACCGAGTTTCACTAAAAATGATATATTATAATATTATTATGAACTAGAATTTATGAATATTATTAACTATACATTTAATTTTATAACATTATAATTAATCTTACACATTTTCTAGATAATGTCCTGAGATCCAAATAAATTTTTCGGATAAAAGAAGTATTTTTCAAAAAAAATGTAGTTTTGTCGCCTTTTGATAGTGAACCAATTTTAAATATAATTTTTGTCAAGTTTATAAGTTAAATATGAGGAATTATACTTCTTCTTTTCAATCATGATATAAAAATTTACGTTGGATAAACTTTTGACGTTATTCTGATAACATTCACATTTTGATGAATAGTACAAATAAGCTAAATTTTAATTTAAAAAAACATTTTTCATAATTATAATTAATATGGTTAAATTATAATATTTAGTGGATCTAATGTATAAATATAATATATTTTTACCATTTAATATATTTTATTTCATTAGACTTAATTTTACATTGAATTCATAGGTAAAAACCTTTCAATGTTTTGCAATGTTTTATCTTTTAAAACCCATTTTCTCAACAGCAAGATTAATTTTAAATTAAATACTTTATCTTTTGGGTTTTGAATTTAGAAAAATGGATTCCATATTTGGAAATAGTAGGTACAAATTATGTTAATAAGATAATTTTTTAGGCATTATGAATAGTAACTACGGTAAATTTTATTTACCATAGTAAAAGATAAATCGAGTAATTAAGAATAAATATAATATTAGAAAATTATCCTAACAATTGTCTTAATATTATTGGATGATTATATTTTTCCATAAATGATACTTCGGTCTAAATGGACTCTATTGGAACCCACATGGATGTTAATAAGATCATTAATTTATTGTATTTATTGATAGTGAAATATGTCTCACTCAAACTTTAATAATAAAAGTATTTTAAAAATATTGTTATAGAGAATATAAATTCGATTATAAATACTCATTTTAAATCTAATATTATTTCTTTGTTATGGTAATTTATTTTTAATTTTTATTAAATATTTAATTACCTTAGTAGTTTATACATTAATGATGCAAAATTTATTTATTTAGTGAAAAATAAATAATATAGTTTTTATTAAAATAATATTACCCTTTAAAAGGCCCAAACACCAGACCAAAACATATTTGTCGAGTATATATTTACCCTAAAAATCTAAGGGTCTACTTGTGGACCATTTTAATCATTATAAATCCTATTATGACATTTATAATATTTTATTTTAAATGATGTCAAAGATGTCACCTTCATAATTTAATGAATATAAAAATTAAAATGATGTTATTTTAAGATGATAAATTATAATAAAATTATTATTATTAAATATATTATATTTTTCTTCATCATATTATTTTAGTTTTATTTTTTTTTTGCAAAAAATAATAATATTAAATAATTAAAAAAAAGTTTGTAGTCATTATTTTATTAACAGAAATATTAAATAAATTGATTTATAAATATTCAAATATATATTATATGAACAAAATAATTTTCTCAATTATATTTTAGATTAATATTACATTTTTGGAATTTATTAAATATTTTGGTTCAAATATATCTTCTGTTTGGGTTTTATTTAAATTAAAATAATTGAATAATGACAAAATTGAAAGTATTGATATTTTATAATAATGATGAATTATTAAATTGTTTAAAAATCACAAAAATTTATAAAAATTACATATTTAAAATTATATATTATAAAATGTAATAATATATCTAATTATGTGAAATTCACAACACATATGTTTGTATTTATAATAATCTATAAATTAGAATATTATTACCCCTAATAAAATTAAATAGATTAAATATGGACAAATCAAAATTATAAGGTTTAAAATAATATAAAAACATGTCTAAATTTGATTGGATGATAATATTACAACCCAATAATACCTCATATCCGAATTTGAGTCACTTTGGATGTTTTTAATTGAGGTATGGGTTTATTATAAATTAATATCTTAGAGGATTCCTAAAGTGCCTCTCTCCTCTCTTATAAAAGGGATCCTCCTACCTCTCCACTTCACAACATTTTTAACCTTCATGCTCAGACAAAACCTATCTATTTTTCTCCTCTACTTCCATAGAAACATTCTAGAGGTTCCGGTATTCTTCAAAAACCATCCTTAGTGCCCTAAGAGGAGGTTTAGAAGAGGCGCGCCAATGAAGAAGTAATATCCTTTACCGATGAATTCAAATTTATTTCTTCTTATACTTCCTATTATTTATTTGTTACATTATTAAGTAATAAAATAATTATCACTCATATTATTATATGTAATTATAAATATGAAACAACCTCATTTAACATTCTATCCATCCTATGGAAAACGAAATCATCACACATACGTACGTACGGAATACCGTCTCCATGATGTGGTGTAATCTGTTTTCCACCACCACCTTACATGGATGCATATAATAGTGTGAAGAATAATTATATATGGTTATTATAACATGATGCTAATTATAAGATATTCTATCATCCACTCCAATACCATTCATTAATTATGGGAATGTTATCATCGCTCGTGCGTATGTACGGATTACCGTCTCCACGACGGGATGAGATCAATTCTTCATGTTAACCATTCCAGAATGATTATAAAGTATATATATTGAATAATAATGAAATATATGAAATAATAATTCTACTGGATTTATTTATTCATATATATATATATATATATATATTTCATGTACTTACTTCCATTCAGGTCAATAAGGAAAGGAAAACAGTGTCTATGCGTATGTACGACCTACTGTCTCCATGAATAGTGTATTTCATTTCATTTATTGATTTAGAATATATATTTATATTCTGAATATATATTATATATAAATAATTTTTTACATTCTGGAATTTTTTAATTATGATCAAATTGATCCAATGAATAATTACAAGTCAAAACACGTACGATAAATGAAACAATTTTACCGAAAACGCTGCTTTAAAATGGTATTGACAAATGAACGGGCAATATAAATTCATAAGTTAATCATATATGATATCATAAATTTTATTATGGTTATGTTACAAGTTAATAATTTGTTTAAACTCAATATACAGGAGTCTCAAACACATATAGAAGAAATTGGACATAAGTTAAAGGATTATTCTGTCTCACTTTTATTTCTCTGAGACATATGCCTAAATCCCCATCTATTTATTTTGTATGGTGTTTATTATTTCCATGAATGTTTTATTATTTTTATTAGGAAGGATATGATATTTACATATCCATGTAATTTTATTTATTTTAGGACATGTATGATTTCACCATTAATAAAAGGTAATGGATAATTTTGCAATCTCATTTTATCCGATATTGCTTATACGTAAGTATTTAATAGGGTTATATTTATCATCTTTGTCCGTGTTTTATAAAAATGGGTTCATAAAGTGTTTAATATTCTTACTCATATGTTTAAAGTCATTTTTACACTTTTTTGAATTTTTCCACATGGTATGGAAGGATTCATTATTTTATTTACCATACGAGATACCTTTTGACTTTTCCAGCAAATGTACGAGAAGAATGTTTTCATTAACATATACGGAATTAATGGATTTTTATAGTTTCATAATAACATATTTCTATGAAGCCTAGTCTACAATATTTCATTATTATTTTCAACAAAAATCCTTTCTTTTTAAATTTCAGGTCATTTTGTGAAAAGAAAATAATTTTGAAGAGGAAAGTATATTTTCCTCAGGAATTTATTTCAACTGTTTTATCAAAACTATTTTCCATCTAATATGGAATTATTTATTATGTTTATGTTTCAACTATAATTTCCATATTATTTACATGGTTTTATTTTTCTTATGATGAAATGATATCCATTTTTTTATAGTGATAATGTTTAGATGGGATGATGTTTATGAAACCCACTTTATTCTTTGGGTAATGATGAATGATTTACGTTTATTTTGTGGAACATGAAATAATGATTTCATTATGAGATGGTTGGGACCTATATCTTCCTATAATGCATTGGGTAATGATTTATATCTCATGATATTGACATGGTTGGAACGACATGTGAATTCGGTTTAGTAATAGAGGGTTGGAATGACAAGTAAACCTAGTTCAGTAATGGACATTGTCCACAATGATCGTCCTAGAAATAATTCCATCACTACTATGGAAATCATAACACGTGCCTATTGGTTACCACAATTAAATTTTTTTATTCTTATGCTATTTTATCATGATTAATAAATACTACAAATAAGGATTTTATCAGCACTAGAAATAGCCTTTAACAACTCTAGAAAAGAGGTGTTAATGCGGAAAAAGATAAAAGGGGTCCCCTTTATCAGCACTTCAAGAAGAACTGATAAAGACCTCTTTTATCACCGCTAAAAAAGGTGCTGATAAAACTAAAAAAATATACAAAATTAAAAAAAAATAATTCCAATCTCATGTGGGCTTCTTACAGTGGTTGAGACCCCCATTTATCAGTGCTTTACTGCTCCTCTAGCGCCCCACACGCACTGCCTAGACACTTTATCAGTGCAAGACCCTCTAAATAACCCTTGCGCGCACACCCATGCTTCCACCCAAATTTGATCTCAAGACCTCCACCCTGCGCACCTAAAGCCTTTTCCACTCCACTATATTGATTTGTTCTCATATTTATGATATATCAATTTATATATATATATATATATATATATATATTTTCATTTAGTAATATATATTTATATTAATATGAAATTGATATATATATATTTATATTAATATATATATTTATAGTTATATTAATATATATATATATATAGTTATATTAATTTATATATATAGTTATATTAAAATATATATAGCTATATTCATATATATATATATTATATTAAAATATAGTTATATAAATATTCATATATTGGTATTTTAAATAAAATGGATTTTAGTTATTATTTAGAAAAAGCTAAATTTTTTATATGTAAATATGTTTAATTATTTATTTAAAATATTAAAATTTTAGGTGTGAATGTATAAAAAATATGTACATGTAGTTATATATTTTATTATAAATAGAAGTGCATTATAAAAAGCGATAAAATTTCAAATACATAATATCAATATAAATGTAATACCTTGGAAAAAATTCAGTCCCCACCCAAAAAAGCCAGTAATACCCCCTTAAATGATGCTGAAAATCCACAAAATGTTAAAAAATCGGGGTACCCCGACTAAAAAACTCAGCTTTGGAGGCCTTCTATGCCTCTTTTGGGCTCAAAAAAACCCTGATCGTGGTCCCCCATGCCAACCAACGTAGATCTCGTCGCATGCTTCTATTTGATATGTGGTAGAGCTCAAACAGACACCCGGATCAAAAGTTATGGCCGTTTGATGTTCGAGTTGCGTTTTCAACATATTTTGGAAACTTTTTTAATTGTTTTTATTTTTTTAGTCTTCAATTTTTTATTAAATGACTATTACTCCTTAATAATTAAAAAATTATTTATTAAAAATATTTTTTAAATTTTTTTATAAGCCATTTTAACTAAATATCTTTTATATTATGTATATTTAGTGTAAATGTATATTTATACTTATCTAAAATATATTTAAAAATTATATATTATATTTATATAAAATAACCATATTGATATATTGATATATTAATATATTATTTTTAATTTATTATTGAATTCGTACACTTCATCAGCGCTTTTACAAAAAGCGGTGATATAGCCCCCCCCCCCCCCCCTTATCAGTGCTAATAAAAAAGCGCTCATAATGGGGGGTCCCATTATCAGTGCTAAAAAAGCATTGACAAGGGGGTACATTTATCAGTGCTAAAAACTCGCTGATAAAGGGGTTCCTTTATCAGCACATTTTTTAGAACTAATGTAGGGACCCCCATTCTCAGCGCTTTTTCGTTAGCACTGATAAAGGGGCGGCCCTGGCCTGGCCCATTTTTTTAGTAGTGAATGTTCTTTTTTGGTCTATGGATAACATACTGTAAAGATTTATTTCACAACTCATGATTACGATGTTTGAACATTATCTTCATCTTTGTTAAGTTCAAATGTATAAGGTTTTTTTATTTTCTCCATGCTTACCCTTACTGAGCATTTGAGCTCCCCCTTTTTATGTTTACTTTTCCCCATGTTATAAAGAAAGGTTTTAGGGAATAAAAAAAATAAGGGAATATCTTTATGGGATATGTTGAAGTTCTTTCACAATTATTAGAAAAAAAAATTCCATGTTTCTAAATACACTTAACTATTAAATTCCTTGGGTGTATGTTTTTGTTATTTATTAAGTATTCTACAAAAGTAATGTAATGTCCATTTACGTCAAGCCTGGGTGTCTACACTTTGAATTAGATGAAAGTTTTACTTTTCCTTTGGAAACTATGATGCGAAAACTTTAGAGAGATCCCTAGAGAAATTTCTAATGTATGTCTAGGGATGTACATAATGTTAAGTATATTTATAGGTTATAGTCCTATAATTATGGTAATGAACTTAAGAAGTAAACATAAGATGTTAGATATTGAAGGTAATCCCCAATTTTTATGTTGTTTTCCTAGTATGATTTTTGCCTCTCACACTATTCTTTTTTGGGTTTTCGATGATGGATGGAACCCAAAGGAACCCTGTTGATCAATGTAATGGACAATGCAATGATAGTACTCCTGAACAGACCAATGTTTGTGAGATGGAGTGCAAAATCGTATTACTATACTTACACAAGCTATGAATCATTCAGGGCTTCCAAATGAGTAGATAATGGATCAATATTATATTGATTCCTTGACGAGGAAACGTCCCCCTTAATTCAATGCGACTTCTGATACACCTATTGTTGAACAATTGATCAGTACCATTGAAACGATATTTTCTATACTTCACTTTTTGTAACATGAAAAGTCATTTTGGATGTTTACTGTTTAGAAGGAGAAGCAGATTAGTGGTGGACTCTAATTAAGAATACAAGGCCCCAAGATGAAATTGAATCCATGGACTGGGATGAGTTCAAGAACTTGTTTTTCAATAAGTATCGCCCTCGTATTCTCCAAAAAAAGATGGAAAAGTAGTTCCTTGAGCTTATGAAAAAGGATGATGAATCTGTTATTATATATGAAGTGGATTTTACAAGGATTTAAAGGTATGAATATGTATTTATCATCCAACCTAAAAGCAATGTTGATTGATTCATCAGTGGTTTAAAACCATGTCTTAGAAAGGAATTAGCTATAAGTGACTTTAGTTGGTATTAATATATTGTGTGTTGTGCTATCAAGGTAGAACTAGAAGTTTGTGTTACATAACCATCTCATGGTTTTGATAAGAAATGAAAGCTGGAGTTTAAGGAAAAATCTCCAAACTATGGTGAAAAGAATATGACTGTTTTGTTATTCTCAAAGTATGGAATGAGGCATGGTGGATATTGACTTAAATGGAAATGAAAATGTTTTATGTTTGGAAAAGATGGTCATCTAGCATCTAAGTGCCTAAGTAATGGGAAAAAGGTAGATAATGATGTGAATAGTTAAAAAAATACGGAGAACGTACCACCAACACTTCAATGATACAAGTGCAGGGAAACATGGGCATTATGATAACCAATTCCCTAATCCAACGGTTAATGATGATCGACATCAAAAACCACTTAAGGAAAAGGACAAAATGAAGTCACATGCGGTCACCATTGGAGATGTTGAATATGAAAATGAAGTGGTAGAATGATTAAGTGTTTATGTAACGAGATTCCAAAATAGTGTTGTGGAATCTCAATTATAGTATCTTGGAAAATTGAAATATCTATATATTGGTTTGTTGTGATTTTCAATAATTATATGGTACTGGTAACCAAAAACGTGATTGAAATATTTTTGGAAAGAAGATGATATGTGCATAATGAAGGGATCAGGAGAAAATAATATGTTTGATAGTATTAATGAGCTCATGACTAATATAAGGAAAAAGTGAAATCATGGTTTTAGTATATAGAAATTATGGGATTTTGGTATGTGGAAAGAGTTAATTTTTGATAGAATTCATGTTTTCACAAATATTGTATGGAAATTCATGTTTCAAGATAATACATGATTAACGAATTCCCATGCTTGGAATGAAACCAACAAGATATATAATATGATATATGGGGGATAAATGATGGTATTCACCTTCTTCGTAGATGACATTTCTAGTTGTCATTTTCATTATACTATGAGATCGGACATAAGTATTTTTGATAAGACTAAAGGTTGGAATGGATTAAGTTGGACATCAGATTGGATTTTTTAAGGATAAAACTTTTTTCTAGAATGTTACAATAGTATAGTATTAGAAAAAGGACAACCCATAGGATTGGTGACAACTCATCACGTCGGGCAAGGATACGTGAATTGAACCCACAACCGATGTATGACATGCCTTAATCACCTACCACTGGCCTACAAGAAGTCCTTGGTTATGAGATTTTTTTTCATTTTTTCAATTGGTATGATAGATGAAGTATAAGTCCATTTGGGAATCATATATGGTTAATATAAACATATATGGACATATTTATATTTAATATCTTGTTCTAGCCTTTTTCTGAAATAGACAGATAGAATGACCGATCATTATATCACATGATCTGCTAATACTTCAAGAATGACAAATTCAACTTCATTTCTTTAAATAAGAGATAAAGTGTAAATTGTTCATGGAATGACCAATGATGATATTACAATAAAATCAAGTGAGTATTTATCCTTATGAAAAAATTCAACAAATTTATGGAAAAGATTTTAAAAACCAAAAATGTTGTCCTATTACCCTCATATCTGATGAATCAGATGGTACCTTAGATAATCACAAATGTTCAGATTTGTGATTGATGGATCTTTTATAGCCATGTTCTCTACCACTCTTCATCAGATCATGATGATTATATTTATCTTCCATATCCATATTTTCACATATATTCTCTTGTGGGGTAACCCAGTGTTGAGTTACATTGGGTGACCGTAATGTTTTTAACATTCATTTTTAAAATTATGCTTTAGTATTCCCTTTGACGATGTGGGTTTCTATGAAATAATCATTGAAGTAGTAATCCATTTATAACCTCGATGAATTTCGAGGGAGAAATTCATTTTAAGGGGGGTAGAGTGTATAATGCCGAGATTTTATGAGAAATATTCTTTTTAATTTATTTGAAGACTTGTGTTGTACGCTACACCATGATTATCTTGCACTATACACAACTTCGTATTAGCTTGTATTATACACAAACACTATACTTGGCTTGTGTTGCACACAAGAGCGACCTTTTTAGTAACGTGTGTTGTACACAATACCGAGTTTCCCTAAAAAAGGATATATTATAATATTATTATGAACAATCCATTATGAATAGTATTAAACGCATTTTAAATTTTTTAATATTATAATTCATCTAAATAATTTTCTAGATCATGGTATGAGAACAAAATTAATATTTCAGATAAAAGAAGTATTTTTCAAAAAATGCAGTTTCATCGCCATTTGATGGCACACCCATTTTAAATAGATTTTTTGATAAGATTATAAGTTCAATTTGAAGAATTAAACTTCGTATTTTGAATCAGGATTTAAAAATTTATGTTGGATAAATTTGTGACATTATTCTAATAACCTTTACATTATTATAAATATTAAAAATTTGAAAAAGAATAATTGAAAATGTCTTTTTTCATAAAAATAATATATATGGTTAAATTATAATATTGAATGGTTTTAAAGTATAAATATAATATATTTTTACCATTTAATATAATTAATTTCATTAGAATTAATTTTACATTGAATTCATAGGTAAAAACAATTCAATCTGTTGCAATGTTTTAACATTTAAAACCTATTTTCTCAACAACGGGAATAATTTTAAATTAAATACTAAAACTTATGTGTTTTGAATTTGGAAAAATGGATTCCCTATTTGGAATAAATTGGTCAAAATTATGTTAATAATCCACTTTTTATTTTTAGGCATTAAGAATAGTAACTATGGTAAATTTTATTTATCATAGTTAATGGTAAATCAGGTAATTAAGGGTAAATATAATATTATAAAATTACTCTAACACTTGTCATAATATAATTGGATGATTATATTTTCCCTAAATTATAGTTGGGTTGAAATGGAATATATTGAAACCCACTTGGAAGTGATTAAGACCCTTAATTTATTTTATTTAATAATAGAGAAATATGTCTCATTGAACCTTTAATAATTAATGTATTTGTAAAATAAGGTTATACAGAATAAAAACTCAATTATAAATACTCATTTCAAAGCTATATAGTTTTAATTTTTATTTTAATTTATTTTTAATTTTTATGTAAAAATTAATTACCTTAATATCTTATACATTAACAATATATAAATTATTTATTTACTAAAAAATCAATAATATTGTTTTTATTAAAATAATATTACCCAAGAAAAGTCCCAAACACTTGAGAAAAACATATTGGTCGAGTATATATATACTCATATAATCTATGGGTCGATGTGTTGACCATTTGGAGCTTTATGAAACAGATTATGACATTTATAATTTTTTTTAAATGATGTCAATGATGCTACCTTTATAATTTAATGAATATAATAGTTGAAATGTAGTTATTTTAACATGATAAATTCAACTACAAGTATTCTTATGAAATATAATATATTTAACTTCATCATATTATTATCATTGTAATTTTTATTGAAGAAATAAGTATATTATAAAAATTTACAAAATTGATTTAGTAATTATTTTATTAAAATAAATATGAAATAAATGGATGTAAAATTTTAAAATAAATATTTTAGGAAAAAATTATTATTATCCATAAATTTTTTAGAAGAATATGAAATGTTAGGAATCTATTAAAAATTTTGTATAGAATATATCTTTTTTGTGGATTTTATTTAAATTCAAATAATTGAATTGTGTCAAAATTGACGCTATTGATATTTTATAAAATAACATATTATTAAATTGTCAAAAAATCACAAAATTATTTTAAAAATACAAATTTAAAATTTTATTGTCGAAAATGATTTAATGTATCTAATTGAGGAAAATTCACAACACATAAGTAAGTATTTAAAACTATTTAAAAAATACAATATTATTACTCCAAATAAAATTAAATAGATTAAATAAAGATAAATCAAAATGATATGGTTTAAAATAAAATCATAACATGTCTAAATTTGATTGTATGATGAGACTAAAACACTATATTATCTTATATCCAAATTTGAGTGAATTTTGATATTTTTTAGTGGGTTTTGGGTTTATTATAAATTAACATTTTAGAGGATTCCGAAAGTGCCCATATCCTCTCTTATAAAAGGGACCCTCCTCCATTTCCTATCCATAGCATTTTGAGCTTTCATGCTCGGCAAAACCCTATCCATTTCTCTTCTCCACTTCCCTAGAAACATTCAAGTGTTCCTTTTCTTCTTCAAAGATCATTTTTAGTGCCCTAAGAGAGGGTTTAGAAGAGGCGCGTCAAAGAAGAGGTAATATCCTTTACTGATTCTTTCAAATCTATTTCTTCTTCTACATACTATTAATAATTAATTTTATTATAATGTAATAATATAAGTGTCCATCATATAATTATATGTTATTATCAATATGTAACTACCTTATTTCACCTTCTATCCATCCTACGGAAAACAAAATCACCACGGGTGTGTACACACAAAATAATGACTCCACGTTGTGTTGTAATCTATTTTCCACCACCACCATACTTAGATGGGTATAATGGTGTAAATAATAACTATATATTATCATTATAACGTGATACTTATTCTGATATATTCTATAGTCCACTCCAATACCATTCAAATATTATCAGAATGATATCATCGCTCGTGCATACGTACGGATTACTGTCTCCACGATGCGATGAGATTAATTCTTCATGTTAACCATTCGAGAATGATTATAAATTATATATAATCAATAATAATGAAATATAATAAATAATACTGCTATAGGATTTATTTATACATATATATATAAATATATATTTATGTCATCTATTTACTTCCATTCAATTCAATAAGGATAGGAAATCAACGTTCATGTGTATCTACGACCTATTGTCTCCATGAACAGTGTATTTCATATCAATTATTGATATACTATATATATTTATATACTAAATATATATTATATATTACTCAGGCTTTACATTCTATAATTATGCAATCATGATCTAAGTAATCATGAGAATAATTTCATGTCAAAACACATACAAAAAATGAAACTATTTTACCCAAAACGCTGCTTTAACATGGGATTGAAAAATGAAAGGGTAATATAAAGTTGTAAGGGAATATTATATGATATAGTAAATATTATTATGGATCTTTTTTCATGTTAATAATATGTTTAATCCCACTATACATGAGTCTTATACACATACGTATGAAATTGGACATAAGGTAAGAGATTATTTCATCTCACTTTTATTTCTGTGAGACAAATGACTTAATCACAATCTATTTATTATGAATGGTGTTTATGCTTACAATGAATGTTTTATGATATTTATTATGACGGATATGATATTTACATATTCATGTAATTATATTTATTTTATGACACATATTATTTCACGGATCCTAAAAGGTAAGGGATAATTTTGCAATCTCATTTTTATCTGAGATTGCTTATACATTTTTATTTACTAGGGTTATATTTATCATCCATGTCCATTTTTTATAAATTTATTTTCCTAAAGTGTTTATAATTATTCCATGTATGTTTAAAGTCATTTTTAGCCTTTGTTATCTTTTCCCACATATTATGGAAGGACTCTTTTGTTTATTAACCATACGAGTTACTTTTTGATTTTTTCGGCAAAATTACGAGATTAATGTTTTTTAACTTGTACGAAATGAACATATTTTTACAGTTTGATAACAATTTATTAAGATGAATCTTACTCTACAATATTTCATGATTATTTTCAAAAAAATAATTTTCTTATAAAATTGTCGGGAATTTTGTGAAATGAAAATTATTTTGGAGAAGAAATGATATATTTCCTCAATAATTCATTTCAAGTGTTTTATCCAAACTCTTTTACATCTATGATTCCATTATTTAGTATGTTTATGTTTCAATTATAATGGCTATATTATTTACCGGGTTTTATTTTTCCTATTATGAAATGATATCCATTTGATTAATATAGGTTATTTTAGGATGGGATGATATTTATGAAACCCATTTTATTTTTTTGGTTATGATGAATGATTTATATTTATATTGTGGCACACAAAATAATGATTTCATTATGATATGGGTCGGACCTATATCTCCCTCAAATGCATTAGGTAATGATTTATATCTCATGAGATATTCATGGATGGAAAGGCAAGTGAATCTGGTTCAGTAATACGGGTCTGGAATGACATGTAAACACATTTCAGTAATGGATTTTTTCCACGATGATAGTCCTAGAAACAAATCATTGGCTACTATTGAAATCATTACATGTGCTTAATGGTTTCCAAAATTTCATGTTTTATTTCCATGCTATTTTATAATGAGTAGTGTTCCATTATGTTCTGTGGCTAACGTACTGCCAAGATTTATTTCACTACTCGTGATTTGGATGTTTAAACATTATGTTCTTGTTTTAAAGTTCAAATGTATATGGTTTATTTTATTTCCTCCAGGCATACGCTTACTAAGAATTGGAGCTCACCCTTTTTATGTTTAATTTTTTCTAGGATATAAAGTAGGCAGGGAAAAAAATAATGGAAGCTCTTTATGGGAGATGTTGAAGATCATTCAACGTGATTAGAATATTTTGTTCTTAGTTTCCAAAGACGCTGAACTATTACGATCCTTGGGTGTCTGTTTTTTTAATGTATTAAGCATTCCACAAATGTAATGTAATGTCCATGTACATCAAACTTGGTTCTCAACATTATTATTTTTAGGATTTGGTTCTTGTTTATCTTTATATAATATTGCTTCAAATCATTCTAATATTTTACAATAATGGGACTAAAGTAATAAGGGATGTTATATAATAAATATGTTTTTTAATCAAGGAAAAATTTAGTTTACATTGATATATAATTTTTTAATAAATATAAGGTTGGATTTATTTCAATATATATATATATAATTCAAATTTTTATTATAATAATTTGAATACTCACATAAATTTTTAAACTAACAAATATTTCATATTATATTAGATTAAATGAATTATCAATGAGAACATTGTATTAAAATCCCATGTTATTGAGAAATATTAGAAATTGGTTATGATTATATTTATTTTTATCACATTCTAGTTTTATTTTAATCATTATAATCAATTTAAGGAATATTTAGAAATATGGAACACGTTTTGGGGTAACGTGATTCTTAACTAGATCCAATTTTCTATTATTTATAGTGAAATATTCATTTTATTTTTATATAATTAATGAAATATTAAAAATTGATTCAATATCTATGTATTAATATGTAGTTATAATTTAATTATATGCTTTATAGATAGGATAAAATTGATACTATGAAAATTGTTCCTTGTGACTATGAAAAGTTTTTTGATTGAGGAAATGATTATTGATTATTAGGTAATTTTGAAAAAATTAGAGTTGGTTAAATATTTTTATGTGTTATATTGACGACACAAAAAGTTAATATTTAAGCCACATATATTTTCTACTTTTTCTTCTATTCTATTAATAGATGGAAAGAAAGAAGAATTCATCTGAATGACCTCTATTTACTTGGAACTAATATTTCTGCACCCTGTCTTACTATGGGTGATTTTAATGCCATTCTCAACCCATGAATGAAAATTTGGCCCTATCATGCTTCTATTTCCACAAGAGAATTTAATGCCTCAATATATGATAATAATCTCATAGAAATCAATCTCGCTGGTGTTAAATACACCTTGTATAGAAGAAATCACAACAAAGTTGTTGCCCCTAAGCTGGATAGAGCCTTCACAAACCACCCTGCCTTAGATAAATGGGACACTATCTCTAGAATTACACTTCATAGGATGAACTCTCATCATCACCCCATCATGGTTAAGGTCTCCCCCAAAGACATGAAATCCCATATGCCCTTTAGATTTTTCAATTCTTGGTTCTATAATGATGAGTGCTCTCATTTTATCCAAAAGATTTGGTCTTCAATGTCTCGTAACGATGATTAACATGACTGCAGTCTCAAATTAAAACATCTAAAACAGAATCTAAAAATATAGTGCACCTCTTAATCCAAACATATTAATAATGACTTCATGACTCTTGATTAGGATTTCAATAAACTTCAAAACACGAACACCCATTATGACCTCAACACTGATGATACTCATGAACATAACATTATGATCAAACATAAATCTCTGCTCACATTAAAAGAAACTATGATAAAACAAATGTTTAAGGATAAATGGTTAACCGACGGTGATAGAAACCCTAAATTATTCAACCCTCTACAAAAAAATAGGAAGGCCTACTGGCCGTTAACCCTTTTAATGGATGGGTATAGGCTCCTGGATGATGAGGAGGACACCTCTCATCATATCATATCCTTCATCGAATCCATTTTCAATGATACTGATATAAACAATGACCTCCAGCCTGAGGTCATTTTGACAGTGATCAATGATGAGGACAGTTACTTCCTACTCAGCATCCTGATGGATCATGAAATCAAATATAAATTCTTTAGTATGAAACATGACTGTGCTCTGGGTCCTGATGGTTTCAACAATGGTTTTTTTAGCATTATTGGGATGTAATTCAGATTGATTTTTGGAAAATCGTAAAATCCTTCTTCATCAACGGGGCTCTCCCTCATTCCCTAAATGCCTAGTTTCTCACCTTGATATTGAAAGTGGATAATTCTTCTGAGATCCACCGATTTCGACCAATTTCTCTTATCAACAACCTTTTTAGAATCATCATAACAATCATTTCCAACAAACTCTCCACTCTCACAATTAATATTGTCTCGTGAAATCAATTTGGTTTTATAAAGGGAAGATCCATACAAGACTGTATTTTCCTCACCAATGAGTGTGTCAATAATTTAAATAAATCTAATAGAGGAAGAAATGTAGTGATTAAACATTAAATAGTGAAATATTTTGACACCATGGACTGGAGCATTATCTTAAATGTCCTACAAGGTTATGGTTTTAACACTTATTTCATCACTATAATTAGAACCCTCTTCAACTGTGCATCTATCTCTATCCTGGTCAATGGTTCACCTAAAGGATAATTTAAATGCACAAAAGGTGTTAGGAAAGGTGATCCACTACTTGACATTCTCTTTTCGATCGTAGAAGACTATCTCAGTCGTCTGATCTACCTGCTGGTGTAATAGAACAAACTAAAGCCCATTCTTGTCTCTTGAAAGGTAAATTCTCCTAGTAATATTTTCTTTGCCGATGACATCATTCTTTTCCTACAGGGGGATAAAAAAATATTCTAAATCTCAAAAATATGCTCTCAAACTATGAAGAGGTTTTCGGTCAAACCATTAGCTGGATCAAATATTTCATCTTCTTTGGAAAGAATTTCCATCCTCATTGAAAATGTAACAATATCAGGGATCTGGGTCAGAAAGAAGTTACTCTCCCTTTCACAAATCTTGGTGCTCCCATTTGCTAGGGTAGACCCAAATCTTTTCACATTGTGACGATCGTTGTCCATGTTCTAAATCATCCATCCTCTTGGAAGGGTAAATCCCTCTCTATGGCATGCAGGACATGCCTTATTTAATACACTATCATCTCTAGGGTGGTTTATTCCATATTGGTCTATAAGTGGCTAGCTAGCATCATTAAAAAATTGAACACAATCATCAATAATTGTATCTGTTCTGGTATCATTATAGAAAGAAAACTTTTGATTGATCCTTTGTCAACTTGCTGCAAACCCATAGAAAATGGTGGTGGTGGTGTCAGTGTTAAAAATATAAAATAAATTAGTGACTCCCTCCAAGAAAGGCTCACTTGGAACTTTTTTTACAATTCCTATGAAGCACATTCCATCCTAAAAAATAAGATTCTTTATAAACTTAAAATGGGAAACTCGAACATCATTAGCTCTTCAATCTAGACCTCCATAAAAAACTCCTTCACCAAAATTATGTATATCTCCAGGTGGATGGTCTCCAAAGATTCCTCCATGAAATTTTGGATGGATAACTGGCCCGGTACACCTTTAATATATAATATTACTCCATCTCAAACCCCTGATAATACCAACAGCTCTATTAGAGACATCATAAACTCATAACATGATCACCTTCCTGACAGTATTCTGAACCACATTGAAAATTACCCTTTCTCTCACACCAATGATTTCTTAACATGGTAACATACTCACAATTGTATGATCAACTCAAAATAGTTTTACAATCATTATTTCTGTAACTCATAAAAAGACTACAGTTTGTTAAATCATTTTAACAAACCTTGGAAAAAACCATCGAGATTCCACCACATATGGTTTCTTGCTCACACCAGAGTGCCCACTGATCATTTCCTCTAATTTTTTGGCATTCAGCTCTGATCCAAATGCAAAATATTTAATCAACACAAGGAAGATTCTAACCACCTCTTTCTTTCTTGCGCTAATGCTTCTGCTATCTGGAACTATATAATTGAACATTTTGCTGCAGATGGTTGAATCTTAATTCTATCAAATATCAACTTTAAAAATGTGTAGAAACATATGGCTCTCATCAAATTCAGAACCTCTTTCATGCTGTGGTTTCTGAGCTACACCGTGTAATCTGGTATGATATAAATGCTATTATTTATGATAATTACTCATTTAATCATAATGCAGGTCAGATGAGGATCCTCATTTCCATATAAGAAACTGCCTTGATTCAAAAGGTTCACTTCCATAATACCGTACATGACTTTGTGATCCTTTTGTGTCTAAGGATTAAAGGTAACTTCTGTCAGCCCCATCGCACTTTAGATGTGTTCTCGAGACCCCCCTTCCTGGATGGATCTATATCAATATTGATTGTGCCTCCAAAAGAAATCAGAGAACTGAAGGGTGTGGTGCCATTTTCCGGAATCACCATGGTCAGATCATTGGATGTATCATTGGAAAATGTGGCAATTCCACCTCACTTGAAGCTGAGATGCTGGGCTTGATACATGACATTTCTTTTTCCAAACACTTTTGTTGGAATGACCTCTGGATCAAAAGTGACTCTATGACTATAGTCTAAGCTATTTGAAATGAAATAATTTACCTTGGGTGGGAAATTACTACCCACTGGATAGAATGATTCTTCTCACTTAAAGATCATAACTATATCATCACCCATGTGTATCGAGAAGTAAACACGATTTCAAAAGGCCTGAACAATATGGGATTCAATCAGAACATTACTTGGTTTGAAGACATTCCCACTGCTCTTCTTTCCTTGCATGAAAAATATTGTAATATGATACCATTTTTTACAATCTTGTAATCATTCTCTTTTATAATAATATTTGTGGTTTGGTCATCTTTGAACAAGGCATGTCCTTTAAAAAAGGTAGATATGGTGGAAGAGGGTGATCTAAATGGTAATAAATATTATCTTTCAATGATTAATTAATTAATTTTTTTTAAATATTATGGATTGTGTGACTCATCATTAAATTATAAATAATTAAATACAAATGAATATTGAGTTTGGATTATTGATTTGAATGTTTCCTTAATGTGTTCTTGGTATTTTATTAATGAAAATGAGAAATTTAATTTGGAATTTATTTAATGTTGATGAAAAATATATTTAAATTATATAATACATAAAATATGTATTTTCTTGTGCTTATAGAATATGGGGATTTCAGATATAAATATAATGAACATTACTAAAAAATAATGTTTTACTATGATTCATTATTTTTAGAAAGAATATATTTTTTTTAATGGTTTTATTAAACAATACATCTTTAAAAACTAAATAATTGATATCTATTTTGTCGGATTTAAAATATTAAATCTATGTAAGATGATTTTTTTATTGAATAAAGGACTATTGTTTTTTGTGTAGTTTAGAGAATGGTTTGCGAAATATGTTTCAGAAATACTAAAGTAAAAAATTCGAAAACCCATTACTATAAATCTATAAGTATGACTATATCGTATCATAATATAGTGAGGAGAAAAAAATATATTAACAATCTAAATTAAGCATCACACAAAAATATATATTATATTTTGTTTCCATTTATAATCTACTAGTAATCAAATCAATGATATCGAATGGTTTATACCTCAATTTATGGAATAAATACCAACTAGTTATTATTAAATGTCATAATAAATCAAAAATATATTATATTAATTAATATATTGGTTTTTAAATTTAATACCACACTTAAAATTTTCTTATATTATATATATTTTTCTAGAATAGTTAATTTGTTATCCATGATTTCGATTTTTATGTGACTACCTAAACATCAAAATAACGTAATATATTTAGTTGTCTTATATAATAATATAATATGGAATATTTTGATGAATTGTTTTTCATTTTATATTGAATGGAATCGATTTAAAATTGATTTAATTCCAATAAAATCAATATATTACTAAATATATTTTAAATAAGTTCATGGTGTATGTGGTGTTTTTGGAATTTAGTTGTGTTTTCCCTTTGGATGAAATGAATTAAACAACATGGGAGGATAATGATTTCAATTTATTAAGATAAATTTTATTTCTAAAATTTAATTTTTAATTATTAATTAGTTTTTAACATTAATGTAGAGTCACCAAAATTGATAATTAATTTTTAAAAATAATGACATAGAAAAAAGTTCTTACATCATATAATATTTATTATGTTGTGAGTTGTTGTTATTTTATCATATTTTTATAGATTTTACATTAATTATAATAACATAAAATAAATACCATGATTCAAAAATGGAATTGATATAAGTAAAATCCATATATTGATGAGATCTATTTTAATGTATTATTATCATGTAAAAATTACATCATCTGTAATGATTGAACATTCATGAATGATGTTTTGAGGTGAAGTTATATTCCGATCTAAATTTAATAATTATAAATTATGAACATAAAAGGAAAACCAATGTGAGTTAATAGGTAAAATATTTTTCTGTTTGAATATATTCTTATGAAAAATGATTACAATCCAAACTAATGTAATACAAATTATATGATGTCATTATTTCATTATGAGTATATGTGCTTTTTTGCTGATAATTATAATAATCTATATGAAAATGATATTATAAAAATTAATAACATGACTATGAATACATGAAATATATAATTCTTATATAACCACTATATATGTATATTAATTTTAGAATACTTTTTCCATCCCCTAATGAAACATAGATATTTAATCATCAAAATTATAAAATATATCAAAATATGTTTTGATAAGTGACACATAATCATTTCTAAATAAGTTTTCATTTATTATTTCCCATAAATTCTTCTAGATCACAAATATATATAACCCCGACCTTTGGATGTCAATAATAATGATTTCTTTTACTAGATAATTACCATTAATATTGGTCTTCCAAAAAAAACACCCCTCTCAAGAATGTAATTCCCTTTTCCAAAAACGTGAGGCTTATCATCCCAAGGGTATACTAATGATGAGAGAGAAGAATTGGCATCAAATAATTTTATTAACATCAATACTCCAACATGTGAAAATTATTAAATGTTAAATACATTTATTAATAAAAAAATTTAATTAAAATTAATTTCCCAGAATGTTTTCTATAGTGTTTATCACAGTACATTCAATATTTATTTGTGGACATAATATGACATCATCATCCATCCAACAAGAAACCCAACCTCATACTCATATATCATATAACAAATATATAAAAATTACATATTATAGTTTATAAGAGGTATTATTTATTTATTATTAAATTTAATTTTCACATTCCATCTCATTTCATAGAGAATTTCTTTGACATAGTTTTGTGTGTAATTACATTCATCTAAAAACTTGAACCATTTATCATTAAACGCAAAAAATATAGTTATATGTAAAAATAGAAAAATAATATTATTAGTAAATACATATTAATTTATAAATAAATAATTATATAACATTTGGGATGTGGATGAGTGGTAATCAAATGAAAACTTCCATTGTTTTTTCGGAATCCACGTAATGAACATCACATAAATATGCGGCACTAATATACATGTTTCATTTAATTAATTCTATAATATCATTATAAAATATTATAATTAGTCTGAAATAAAATAAATCACATTATATTATAACGAAATATATAAATAATGTATATTTAATTCATTAGGAAATTAATATATTATTATATGATGTTCCATTTAATCATTTATAGATACATAATTGTACCTTTATTTGATAATAATAAAATTAGTCCTTAAAAAATTAATGTGAATCTGATATAAATAATTAGTGTGGAGGCATTCCAAAAAACATGAAAATTCTCATATATAGATGTTATATCTCAATGGTACGCCTTATATACATAAAATTGGATGCCTGCCATTTTGTCTATTAAAATAAAAAATTTATTTTTAATTTAGTCCATCTTCAAATTATTGTAATTTTTAAAATGTTAACATATAAATTAACTAACCATAATAAATATTTTTGAAAATAATGTAATCATGTAGGAATACATACCAATAACAATGAAAGTCCAATAACCACTTAATGTATTCCCAATAAAGTTTTGAAATCCCGATTACCCAAAATCATCAATAGTTTGTAAAAAATATGAATTAAAGTGTAGTGGGATAAGGTAATTCATATAGAAAATGTAATGATGGTATATAACAATATGTACACTTATAGAATAAGTTGTAAAGACCTGTAAAATTCAAGGGAAATTTTTTCTTAATTTTCTTTAGAATTTTACAAGAGCGCGGTTTCAGACAGCACCTGATTCCGAGGTCCGGAGTGCCCAGAATTAATTTCCGAAGTTTGGCTCGGGTACGTTCAGTGAACGAACGAGCGGGAATTTCTAACTTTTGATACGGTGCTCGGAATTGAAATCTGAGGACACCGATGAACTCGCAGCGCCGATATTCGCTTAATGAGACCTTTTCGGAAGTTGCGTTTGTTGCGGGTTGAAAGTTAGTTTTTGGGTTTTTAGTTTAAGTTAAATAAAATTTGTGAGGAACAAATTTTATTTCTTTTTATCTAGTTAAGTCCTACCAAAGGGAGTTGGGAGTGGGACCCACATCCACTTAACCTCCCTTGGGAGGATTAAGTGAGGTGGGGCCCACACGAACCCCAACTCCTCAAATTCTCTCAAAACCTCCCCTTTAACTCTTTTCTTTTAATGTTGTCAACTTGGCTTAAGTTACTCTTAATTAATTAAGGGAGTTTAACCCTTTTTGAATTTCAAACCTTTGAAATTCTTGTGGTTAAGTTATGTATTAATATAAGTTAAAGCTTATATTATTCTAGGGGATTCTTTTAACACCTTGGGAGGATTTCTTGAGAGCTTTGGAAGCTTTTCTTCTTCTTCTTCAAGCTCTGACGAAGAACGAAGAACGCTCAAACTCCGACGAAGAACGACGCCTCTCTTCTTCGTCCTCGGTGTCAACAAGAGAGAACACCGCACCTTCCTCGGACAACCTTCGTCGGCGTACAAGGATTCGCCAACGACGTGCCTCTTCGGACGCGCCTCTTCGTCGTTGAATTTGACGAACGACGACCGCGTCGCCCGACCTCCGCGACGTCGTCTTCCGCGGACATAGTCAAATCCTCGAACTTATACCCGAGGTAGGGGATGTTGTTTAATATTTAATTATCTCATTCTTGCTCGTGGTTCGTATGACTAACGTGAGGATGTTGATTATTTAAAGTTGCGTTATTATTTTAACGTGAGGGGGCCGGACCACACGAACACGGCCGAACCCCCCTCCAACGATCTTGTTTGTTCTTGCGGGTGGAAGCAAGTGGCGTGGTGCCGTCGCACCACGCGGTTGATCGTGCGTTTATTTTACGCAATGCCGTCGCGCGCACACCATGGAAGAAACATCAAGAACGCGACGCCGTCGCGCCGCGTTGAAAGAACTTAAAGTGCGGCGGAGGGGCACGGTGTCGTCGCACCGCGCCGGACGACGAACGCCGCGGCCGGTTCCGGGCCGCGGCGGGACGAAGAGACCGTGGCCGGTTCCGGGCCGCGGCGGAAGAGAAGGCCGGCGGCCAGGCCGCCGGCGTCGGTAGTCGAAGGCGGGACCGGAATTTCCGGTCCCTTTGGTAAAAACCGGCCGGCCGGCTGGCCGGCCGGATGACTGAAAACCGGGGGAATAAATCCCCCGGACCGTTCAGCAAAACCCCCCTCTTAATGAGGGGGGCGGTTCCATGAAAGGGGGGCAGCAGCCCCCCGGTTCCCTTGAATCAAACTGGCCCCCACGTGGGGGCCGATTGTTGAAAAAGGCGAGGCACAAGGCCGCGCCGCTCCAAAGAAGCGGGGGCTGAGCCCCCCGCGTGCGGCTCCTCATGCGGCGCCAGCGCCAGCCGCCGCGGCCCGCCGCCCCGCCGCCGCCGCCGCCGCGCCGCCCGCCGCCGCCGCCGCCGCCCGCCCCAGGGGGGGGTCGGGCCGGGTCGGCCCGGACCCGGACCCCCCCGTTTCGAACCAGTTTTGGTTTTTCGCTCATAACTTGAGCCTCGGACCTCCGAATGACGAACCGTCTGCGGAAACGCGATCCTTGGATCGAGACAGTCGTTTCGGTATATCGCACTCAAGGTTTCGGTTTACTTTGAGTTTAGCCGGGTTGGTTCGTTCACGAAACCAACCGGGCCTTCGGAGCGGAAACGCTCATATCTTAAGCTACGGACGTCCGATTGACGTGCCGTCAGTCGCGTTGTGTTCCTTTTAGTGAGACGGATCTTTTGGCATACTCCGCCCGAGGTTTGGACGCAGGTGGAGTACGGTCGGGATGGTTTTGCCATAAAAACCAACCGGGCCCCGGAGACGAAAATTCCAATAACTCACAGACCGGGCGTCCGATTGACGCGCCGTCTGTTTCGTTGACTTCCTCTTGATGAGACGGAACTTTTGACATACTCCGCCCGAGTTTTGGATACAGTCGGAGTATGTCCGGGTTGGATTGTACCCGAAATCCAACCGGGCCCCTGGAACGGGAAAGCTGATATCTTTCAAGACTGGACGTCCGTTTGACGAACCGTCAGCGGCGTTGGTGGTTACGTTGAGTAACGGTCCCTTTGAGTATACCCTATGGGAGTTCGGGGTACAGTTGAGATACGGTCGGGATTGGTTTCGCTCACGAAACCAACCGGGCCCCTGGGACGAATAGGCTAATAACTCACAGACCGGGCGTCCGATCGACGCGCCGTCTGTTGCGTTGAGACCCCTGTGACGAGACGGACCTTTGAGACACTTCTTCGTGGGACTTTGAGATACTTGGAGTATCAACCTGTAGCTCGTGGAGCGGACCCTCCCAGTGACGAGCGTGCGATGTACGGAGACCATGTAGCTGGCTGAGACCTGACGACTGCTTGACCGACTCGACTTGGAGTGAGTCGACTAGCCCAGTGGACGGAGCACTACTTTCTGAGGTGCAGACCTATGGCGGACGGAGCACTACCTGTGTGACAGTGCAGACCCGCGGTGCTCGTCCGGAGAGTACCTCAGCAGGCTACTAGGGGGTGTGCACTACTGAGTTTGGGTGACATACCTCGGCGGGAAGCACTACTGTGTCTGGGTGGCTGACCCGCGGTACTCGACAGGAGGAGTACTTCAGCAGTCTTAGGTTAGTGAGAAGTACCTCGGAGTCGTGACAGGACCACTGCACACTCCAGAGACAGAGCTCTTCAGCAGTTACGGTTTCGATAATGAAAATCCTGGTTTGAGCTGAGACTTATGACCTTGTGTTTACTTCATGATTGAGATGGGTCACTTGCTAACTTTGGTATATGTATGGGCATATACCCGGGTAGTGGTTATCCGTCGTTTTCACAATCCTTGTGTTTCCTCATGATTGAGTTGGGTTACTTGATAACTTTGGTATATGTATGGGCATATACCTAAGTAGGGTTTATCTGTTGAGATCTTCTTGTGTTTATCCTTGTTGGTTTTAGTGAGACCTTGAGGGTCTCGGGGTCCCTACTGAGTATCGTTATACTCACCCCTGCACGGGCTATGCCCGCACCTCGTTGTGTTGGTTGCAGACGACGGACAGAGCTGACAGAAGCCGAAGGTTCGAGGACTTGACGGTACCTGGAGGTGGACTATACGACGAGGCGGTACCCGGAGGTGGACCACTGGGCGGGATATACTCGGAGCGGATGGCGGGACCCGGAGAGCAGAGGAGCTATCTATACCCACCCTTCAGGTGGGATTTCCAGTGGACATCTCAGCATAGCAGCTTTACTTTTCAGTCACTGTTTTCCCTTTCGAGTTGTACTTTACAGTTGGGCTTGTATTTCCGTCCCCTTTTTACTTTTCAGCTCTTCTTTTGTACTTAGTGTTTTACTTCCACTTGCTTACTCTGTGGTGTTTGTTTACTTTACAAAGGCAATGCCTTCCCTTTTTCTGGGATTTACGCCTTGGTGCTAGTCGCCAGCCCCTGGCCTATGGAAGGCGGGCTTGGGGTAGTCACGGCACGGACCCCGAGGGCGGGTCGTGACATAAGTAATCAACAATAATGTACTTTTACAGTTCTATATGCAGTATATTTTTAATTGATGTGCTATGAAAATAGTTGACCCTTTGATGAGTTATTAGATTGATGGTCATGTGGTCATATTATTAAATATGTTGATTAAGTGAGATAATGGTCTTATGAAACTAGTTGATTGTCGGAATCACTAGTAGATCTACAATGTTCTACTCCTAAAATACATTATGATACAGGAGTACACATATAAAAATATTCCATGAAGTCGTTGTTATTTTAAATCCTATTTGCTTTGGAATTTTGGTAAACAATGTCAATAGATCAACTAAATAAAAAATAGATTTACAATTTAAATTGATTACATTGATTCTTTTAAAATTTAATAATCAAAATAAAATTCTTATTCCATCATATAAGAGGGTTCTTCATATATTTTAAATCTATTAACAACATTCATTGTGAATATTTGATATTTTTTCATTATCTTAATTTTCCCTAGAAAAAATGAGGTTTTCAATATCATAAGGGGTAAATAATTAATCGTGATTGTATTCATTTGGTTCACAATCACAAATGATTTCACAATTATCTCCTATACAAATAATGTCAAATGGTTTCATTTGGAAAACCAAACTCCAAACATTATATACATTATAATTATCATAATATAACATTCTTAATTGAAGGAAAATATATAGATATTGTGTTCTCCATGTTAATAAATATCAATAAATTGATAGATGTTGACATATATAAATTGATATGAATCATTCTTTATTTTCCTCTTTATATTAACCAACATATATCTTTTTATCAAAATTGGAAAACTACCATGATAAGAGAAATTGATAATATCAACAAATACACCATAATTAATCTAATATGATGTTATATATATATATATATCATATTTTTTTGTTTTAAACCACCGTCATTATCTATAGTGTGAAACATGAAACCACCAATATTGTAAGAATTAAAATTTATAAAATATTTTAAATGTCCTTTAGATAAATATGTAAAATATTATAGTCAATCAACATGATTATCATAATTTTATAAGTATAAATAAAATAAAATATTCTCACAAACATTATGTAAGGAATAAAAAAATTATATTTAGAATGTGGTATAAATTTTGGACATACAAGTTGAAAAAAAATTATTAATATCATAATAAACCATAATATTTTATATCTACCTCATTTACTGTTCAACTCCAATGAAATATTTTCATTTATAATTTAAATTATTCAATATACATATCTATAATATATTTTTTTAGTATAAAATATATGTTTAATTGTCTTAAATAAAACTATATAAATAAAAATACAATATTCTTCCAGCTTGTTCACAATGTTTTGGATAAGTTGTTGATTTATTATCATTTTATGAATTACATGCATTTTCATAGACACATGTTATTTTATTTTATCCAAATACCTCAATAATAATTTTAATCACTCATTAAAATGGTACTAATTACCAATGGAAACATCTAGTTTAGATTTATTGATCACATAAGAATTAAAATAACCAATATACCTATGTATGAAAATATAAATCTTATAATTACAGTAATAATTATTAACATAATAAATCAAATTTCATTAGAAAATATTTTTTATTATACTTCCTCTATATTACATAAATAATGAATAAATTATTGTACATGTGGATTGGTTTATGATGTTTTGAATATAAAATGGTTCATGGTGAGTTTTGGTTGTGGTAGTTGTTGAAAACCACTCTATAGTTTAAAATAAGTTCAGATAGTGAATTAATGGTTTTTATTAATTTATGTATCACATAAAATCTATTAATATTGATTTTATGTATTTCTCTGAGTTTCTTGTGTTCAAATAACATTGTTATGTTAGTGTTTGAGTGAATATTTGATTAATATACCCAAATCAGGGGTGTGAAAAGTTATGAAGCTAATTTTTACTATGTAGGAAAATGATTAATCTAATTTCTTTAGGTATCCATTTGATCCTTGTATCTCATTGATCTATTTAATTGAATGTAACATTTACTTCAATTGATTATGTAATAGAATTATATACCCATTTTAATTATCCAAGATCCATATTATGATGAATATAAAAAAACTGATTGGTGATGTACATAAATGGACATTAATATAGTTTAAAAATATTGAAAAATATTGTATTAGACCACTGAAAACAATATAGCTAATATCTATGAATCTAATCATTCTCCACGAAGCATAATATAAATTTTAAGATATATTTGGAATAAATTACCACATATTTCAATAATAAGTATATTTTAGGGGAAATTATTATTTCAATCCTTGACAGGTTCTAAAATCTTCCATAATCATGGTATTCCATTACTATTTCGTAGATTTATTTGTTATCCATGTTACATACATTATTTTTTATTGTAGTTATCTAAATAATATGTTCATTGTTAATATTTATATTCATAAATTCATTATAAGTTATGTGAGATAAGAGTATGTTGTAGTTGTGTATTATTGAATCATGAATTATTCTAGTATTTGAGAATTTGGTAGAAGATGCAGATTCATATTTAGGATGACTATTCAAGGACGAACATATGTTGAATCTTGTGACATCAAAAGATTCTATTTTATTCAATCAATATGTGTTCAAATTAATTCATTTATACACCAATGGAACTTGTTTCATGCATATTCTAGGGGATTTTTTATGCGGATATTATTTTTATTGATTTGGAGGAAACCTGTTTAGTCGTTGATATTCATCATCTATAATTAACTTTTATATGCCATCATGAGTTTTTAATGTTGGGTGTGACTCATGACATGTGTGATGGGATGCCACATGGATCCTTACGAAATAAATCCTATTTGGATAAATTGTGAAATGTATATGTGGTTACTAGGGGTGATAACTAATAATGAAAAATTGAATAAATACACCATGTATCTAAAAGTTTTAATATTTTTGACTTCTATTCTCTTTCATTTTTCTATTTTTTGAGTGATAATTAGTTATTCATTCATTTACTTTATCTTTATCTAACATGTCTAACTGGTTTATTTCTATTAATTACAAATTATAAAAATATAAATCCACTAATTTAACACAACATTATTTGTTGAGAAAACATATCATTAAAGGAATATAAATCATATTTAAATCATATGTTCCCTTATAGGGTCTAGAAATTAACTTTCTGGGAATGGATAATACTATCTCAGTAAAAAGTATGTTTGTTAAAAAATTCTATGGAAAAAATGGCATAGCGGTATCAATTGAATTTGTGATTATCAATTACCTTATAGATGATAAGATCTTAATATATCCACAATAGGATATATAACCTCTATTAGTAATGGTCAAATGATGATTAAGTCAGAAGGTAATATTTATGTTGATGGAATAAACCAAAACACTATTCTCATGTCATTATGAGAAAAATTAGAATCTATTGTTTGGGGATTTGAATCAACAAAATAAATATAGGATAAGTTGGAAAGTACATTTGAACGAAATGAGAAAGTCATTATGATAATGATATAGACTAGGATAATAAAATTTATAGACATAAAAATTTAATAGAATTAATGAATTGATAATTCATTTACATGACTAAATGAAATAGAATTTGACACTATTGTATACTGGGAGAAAATGATGAATTCACTATTATGAGGATGTTAATTCGATTTTTTTTGGATTTATTTGATCCCAAAATTACATCATCTGATGATAGGGAAATTTTTCACCTAATTTTTTACATAACATTATCATTTCATATAAAATTGAAAATCTTATAACATTGAAAAATAATGTAAGTTATGATATGGATTTTAAATCTACAATGAGTAGAAGACATTATAATGATGAAGATGTTGTTTAGTCATGTTATTTTGATATTGAAGAACAATATCAAGGTGTTATTGAATTCACTTCAGTAATTTTGTTTCATGCTAAAAGTATGATCAATCATAAAATATATGAATGCTTTTTTAATTGTAATTATCTTACACATTAAGTGATTAATTTTCTAATTGTGAATTGAAAATATTAAAAATATTAAAATGTTGAATGTAATAAGTGAATGATATTGGAAAATTAATGATTACTGATCAATGTAATGTATAATAGTGATGATTTATCAATGAATAATAAGATGAAATAATATAATAGATGAATAAGATACTTATTATTTATTCTGATTAAAAAATGATAAAATTCTAAAATTACACTACTCATCATCATTATATGAATGATTACTATAGAGGTATTGAAGATGATTCAGACCCAATATATTAGGAATTAATGGTCAGTGAATATAAAGTTGTAGGTATTGATAAAAACCCATTATCAATAATGTTAATAATTTTTTAGTAAATTATATCATGAAACTAGTTATTGAAAATAAGCTCAAAGGGAGAGAAATGTCATAGAAGACAAATTGATCTTGTAGAATGATGAAAAATTTTAGAATATGACTGATGATATTGGAAAAAATGCATTGAATGATTGATAATTATCAACTAAATAATAAAAATGTGTTTAATCTATTAATGTCTTGAGATTGATTGATATGGTCATCAGAATATTTTTTGCAGATAAGCAATATTCCGATGGAGATATTATATAGATTCTAGTAAATTATACATCTAAGAAATCAGTATCCAATTAATACACCCTAACATTTTAAAACATTAATATCATATAATTAAAATTAATATCTAACCATGTATCTTTATTTAATCCCTGAATAAATTATGAAATGTTACTTTTTAAATAAATTCAACCTTTTTAACGAATTAGAATGCACAAAATATAAGGTTTGAATGAAACTTTATACTCTATTAAAATATTATAATTTAGACATTTATATTATAACATAAGCATTATGTTATTGGGAATTAATATTAATACATGAATTATTAAAATGTTACATTTTATGCATATATAAATTGAAATAAATTTATTTCGTTACATTAGTTAAAAAATAAGATTCATTTGAAGGAAAAAAGAAATATCTTCAATAAAATATTATTTTTCAAAAAGAATATTTAGTCATTCCATGTGTGTATAATTGAAAAATAAATCTTACCACTTTTATTAAATTTATTTAAAACATGTATTTTATAAACATATATATATGAAATATTTTTATTTCGGGAATTTTTCATAGCATTCAAAAAAATTATTTTATTATGACTAATAATTAAAAGTTTTGATATCAAAACTACATTTTCATATAATTTTTTACAAGGTTAAGTTATATTTTAATTTTTTAAATGTGAAATTATGAAATTTATAAATAAAATAACTAATTTATGTTATTAGAATCAATTTAATATTTAATTATGATATTTTAATATTATAAATTTATTTATGTGTATGTTTGGAAAAAAATTTTTTACACACTTATTGGATAAATTTCAAATTTAATTCTTCTAAAAAGTTTAATTGAATTATGAAAACAAAATTCAATGATTTATTTTATATTAATTTATATTATGTAATATGTTGATGTTAATTATTCACCATAAATAATTTTGAAAATAGTGAAATATAATTACTAGGTTTAACAATATAATTGGTTCAAAAGAGGTTAAAGTAATAAGACAAGGTATAATAATGAACCAAAACATTTCCAAAACACATTTAATAGAAATATTTAGACCTTATACCCAATATTTTGTTATTATATCCCTACTAATAGGGATTTTATATTTATTAAAACATCGATATCACTTGTTACTTAAAAAAATCATGTGTTTATTCTCTACAACTAATAAAAGTCCACCATATATAATCTCTTATTATCATATAAAAACCAGAAAATTATAAAAATAAAAACTAAAATACCATCTTTAATCCTATATAAATATCATATTGTCCATGGCATTTTTATAAATAAAATATAGGAAGGCTTTAGGTATAGTCCTAAAATAGTTCATCAAAGAAGACATAAAATTCTTATAGTGCATTTTTAAATTTGTTGTTAATCCTCCGCAAAAATAATATTCTAAAATGATGATATTAAAAGTATCTACCCATATTTAGTTGTTATTTATTTAATGAGAAAACCATTAACCATTTATACTACCATAAAATGGAAAATAAAACATTTAATTGTGTGTATATCGAAATACCAGCTTACGAACCGATGTATTTTATTTTCCATCACGAATATTCAAGAATATAAATGTTGAAATATTTAAAATTTTTATATTATACTTATGAAATTATTATACTCTTTTACTTATGATAACAGATATTCTTTCTTAATTCCAATTATATTGTGGAATATGACAACCTCTCTCGTGTGTACGTTGTGTTACTGCCTCTCAGAGCGATGCCATTTATTTATCCATTATTCAATACATTGATGTTATTAAGGATTAAATTAATGAAATATATGTTATATTAATGATATATAAATTATTATATAAATATAATATCACATCTTTCTTCTTATCATCCTAACCATTGGAAAAAATAACATCACTTGTGTGTATGTGTAGACTACCTCATCAAAGTAGTGTTGTAAAAGGGAATTTCATTTTACTTTCACATGGATAGTAATAAAGATGGTATTGATATAAATAAATTATATATATATAATAATAATAATTCTTTTATTATGATTTAATATTAATTTCCATTTTCAAAATTTTCCTGGACAATTGAAATAGTACTCATTTGTACATATGATATATCGTCTCTATGAATGTTGTAATCAATTTTTTATCATTAAATTTTATATATTACTAGAAATTAATATTTAATGAATATATTTGATATTTATATAATATTTATAATTAAATAGATGAATTTAAAATGAACAATATGAAGGGATTGTTTTTACCGAACAAAAATATTAATGAAGAAGAGAGAAATTATCACAAAAATTGTCATTTTAATAAATAATTTTTATTAAATATGTTATTATATAATATATGTAAATAATAGTTTTTTGAGTTAAATTATTTATTTTTATGTATTTTTTTATTATATACCTAAATTTATTATTCATATGTTTTGGAAATATATGAATTTATTCTAATCGATGGTACGCATTTTGTGTCTCACTTTTACTGACACGAACTATATCTCATATTCCCCACTAATTTAATTTTTTCATTTATATACAACACCTTTTTACATACTTACCATTAATATATTTATTTTCTACATATTGAATGTTGCATTTGATATTATTCTTTTGATGGGTCTTATGAATAAAATGTTACTAATGTGGTAATTGTACATTTGAAAATCTTGTCATTATAATTTATTATTTCTGATTAATATAACATAAATAGATTTATTTGATACTTATTTCATAAACCTAATATATATTTTCTATATTTATCGATATTAATTACCATTTTTATTAATTATAAAATTTTCCAACTCTTTGTTATTTACAATCGTTTCAATAATTTTTTAATTATATTATACATCATTTCTTTCTTCAATCAAACAAAATTTTTCTTCTAGAACAATATTTTTTAAAAGATATAAGAATTTAAATTATCATTTTCTAAATAATTTACTAACAATATTTTTACCCAAGGTTATCTATTTTAAATATTCATTTTAACAGAATATTAATTTCATTTTCATTTCAATACACTTATGTATTTAACTGAAAATTTCAAAAGATTATCATTTTAGTGTGTATGGATAAAATGATATTTTACACCATAAAGATGAATAATTGTATTGAATCTTTTTTTATAAGTTTTAAAATATTATTTTCATGGAAATTTATATTCAAAATAATTTCTGAATGTTTTTAATACTATTTTCAAATTTAAACAATTATTTTACTCAAAAATGTTATTAATGACATTTTTTAGTCATTAATTTCATTAATGGAAACTACACCATATTTTATATATATCATTTTGGATATGATTTATTTATAAAATCATCATTATTTTTTTGGATGTCTAATGTTCAGTTTTATTAAATATATACAATTTTATTACCATTAATTATATTACTAATGGTGATTTATGATTAGGATTATTTTATTAGGGAATGTATTCACATTTATTACGATAGTTTTATAATAATAATGGTAATGTTGATTATTAATCTCACATATTTTATAATTATTGTATTATTCATAGAATCTAATTTTTGGGGAAATGATATAGATTTTCCCTTAATTTAATAGTGAGTCTCTCGAATGAAAATAGTTGGCTAATATATATGTGTTTTTAACCACAAATTTATAATGTACATTCAATGGTCTTCAAATAATATTTCAGATGTCCCAAACAATTAATTCCATTAGTAATGTATTATTTTATGATTTACATTTTCCAATTTATTTTTTATAATATCAATGGATACATTTTGGGTTCATTATATTATTGTTATAAATTTATTTAATATCCATTTGTTCTATCCATATTATGTTATTTTGTTTTTCAATATGATGTGTCCTATTTCATAACCCTTCCATATTTATTATTATTTTTTATTCACTATATAATCTTTTATATTATTAATATTAATGAGAATTTGTACTCACCCAATTACTATGTTTTATTATCCCAATGATACCACGATGTGATTTGTGAAAAATCTATCAATATATGATTTTTTAAATAAGGGTGTTTTCCTGAAATTTTATTTTTGTGTAATAAGTTTTAAAATGAATGCGATATTCGAAAATATTTATATATTATGAATATTATTAATCCATTCAGTCCATCCAGATGTAGTTCCCCAAATATAGTATAAATTTAGAAAAAGTAACCACTGGATCTCGGCTATTGGGGTTTGACTCTTTATAGTTGTTATCAAATGAATTTTAATATTATCTAATATTACATGAATTTTGAAAAAATATATTTGGGAATACTACCCAATGTCATACATTAATGTTTTGTCTAATTAACAGATAACAAACTAATGTTTTTGTAAAATAGTTAGTATGTTGCGTTTATATAAATATAACCATCTATGGATACCAAATGTGCACGTGGTTTTGGAATATATGTACCAAAGGGGACATAATCCGAAAGAAAATATCTTCTTTCATCACTCAATAGATCATTAATACACACAATCAGTCCTTACTATGGACCATATTTTATATTCATGGGTGATATTAATTGGTTAATTAATATTTTTTAACAAAACATTATGAATGATTTTAAATTATATTTATTAATTGGAATCCATTTGATATAATTAATATTTTTGTATTTGATATTATTCATGCATAAAAATATAATTAATGTTAACTGTTTCACTAAATTTTTGATTTTACATTAGCATAAAAATACCATGATCAAACCTATTTTTCCTTAATTTCTATAAATAGAAATATGAACATTAAAAAAGAATCATATAAATGTGTTTATTACAATGTGTATTAAATATCATTTCTATTATTAACATGAGTACATATTTCAAATAGAAATTTCACCAAAATATTAAAATTATATGATCTATATTATAATTTTGTATAAAGGTAAAGGAAAAATCCATTATATTTTATATCTTTAATGGGAAACATGTTATTAATGGGATTGATGATTAATAAAAATATTAGTAGAATATGGATTATCCCACAAGTTAAAAACAGGTAATGAAACACCGTTGTATTTTATGATGGGGGATGAGAGTTTACATTAGGTGCTGAGAGAATGAAAATTTTGTTTACTAATTTAGGTATATGAAATATTCATTTTTTCTCTTTGTTTAATCTATATTTTGTTGGGACACTATAAAATTGAATTCCCATTGTTTCTAGGGCATATACATTAGAAGAATCTCATAGAACAAGGCCAATATTATGATATAACTCATCATGAAGTGTAATGAGTAATTTGTATGTGTTTGGATTCAAGAATTATGTTATAGGTGTATTTTATCAATGATATTAATGGTATAACAGTATTGAAGTGTTTAAATATTTTATAATAGTTTTTTAAGGATTCAATAACATATAATGAATGTCACCAATAACTATGAAACGTTATTTGTTTCATTTTGTTCTTTTAGGAAAGTGGTGATTAAGGGATGGTAATCCTTTATAACTTTAGATATTAATATAATAATGATAATGATAGTTTTTGGGCTTTTACTGTTTACCTTAATATTAATTATTGATTTATATTAGTGTTGCAATTATTTATAGTATTTTTGATTTTTGGAATATATTCTTGATGTTATGATTTTATATTTTGAATTAGGAATGGTTTTAAAATGGTTTTATGGTGATCATGGTATTTACATGTTTGAAATGTGACATTAAGAGTCACATTTGATTATTTTTGGAATATAATGTTTATTTAGTGATATTGCTTATAAATAATTGAAATTTAATTTGGTTAGACATATTTTCACAAGGCATAAGGTAATCAATTTATAAAATATAAAAAGATGAATATCAATTGTTACTGGATTTATTCTGATAACTATTTTGGTATTGGAATAAATCTACATATATGAGGAGTGATTATTAATTCATTGTCTCTACTATGGAACCAAAACAAATTGGTTTAGACAATACCATCCAGAATACCATCCTAAATCCTTATATAAATTTGTAGAGTCCTTTTATTGATCATAGATAAAATCTTGTATGGATTTTCGTATAATCCTAAAATATTTCTCCAAATAAGAGGTAAACTTTTTAAGATAGATATTTGATATATATATATATATATATTTAAATCACATTAAAATTTATAAAATCATTCTAATATAAAATATATATATATATATATATTATGTCATATAATTTTATATTTTAGTGGAATAATCTATATCCATGTCAACATTCAATAAATGTAAAAAACATTCACTTGTGTGTATGGTGGACTACCGCCTCATGAACTAGTGTAATATGTTTTTAATAAACCACATTCAATGATGGATATAATAATGTAGATTAAATTTTTTTTATAATTAATATGACATTATTATACTTTTATAGTAATGAGATAATATATACCTTATTACCTTTTATTCGTCAGGGATACAATAACATTACTCATGTGTTTGGAGCTCTAATGAATCATTATTCAAGATTATTCATTTAAATCTTATTATTTACCTATAAGTTAACCATTAAAATGTTAATGAAATATATGAAAAATTTATAACATAATAATTCATTAAAAATAATATCAAATCTATCTTCACACATTTAAATCCATTGGAAATACTTTTCCGTGCTCATGTGTACATGTGGATGTCCACCTCCATGTAGTGGTATAAAAAATAATATTATTTTTACATGTATGGTAATATAGATGGATTTTATTATTATAATTTTATATCATAATAATTAATTTTTAATGATGAAATAATATTCATTCTCCATTTATTCTGTCAATGAATAAAATGGAATTACATTTTTACGTAGGTATGACCAAATGTATACATGAGATGTGTAATCAATTTTCTATATCTCAATTTTATATATTACTCTAAATACATATATAATAAATATGTACGATATATACTTATATATAAATATCGTGGTCAATATTTTGGATATAATATATCCATGATTAATATAAAAGTAACAAAAATATATAATCTAAAATATAATTCCCTGATGAATAATGTATCACCTATAAAGTTATTTCAAAAATGAATTGTTGTTAAATGCGGATAAAATACTAAAAATTAATCGTATATGTTATTAGATATATGGTTATGGTTATTTAATATATCTAAAATAATCCTATTTTAATTAGTCAATTTTTAAAACAATATATGAAGGATTTAAAACATGAGGTATGGGTTATTCACCTCACATTTAATTCAACGATAAATATTTACAATTCTAAACTTTTTCATTTTGTGGATTATAAAAAAATACTATTTAGGTGTTTAATATCTTTATATTTAGTAGAAAATAATTTTTATTCCAAAAATATTATTACTAAACAAGTATTCAATTTATCAAAAAAGTATCCTTATAATTTAATAATGTAATTTTTTATGATATTTAGGAAATTAAAAATTTGTTAAATGGAATCTGGATTTAATTTTCATAAAACATCAATTTTTTGTTATTCTAGAAATATTGAAGGAATATTTCTTTAATGGGGATTACATGAACATGATAATAATTTTTTCATGTCAAATAAATGTATTAAGGAATCTTTCACATGTTAACCATAGTTATTTTAAGTGAAATTGATTTACACAATATTTTTTGAACATTTGGATTTAAGAAATATTTCAATTGTGAGTTGTTTATTATTATGAATACTTTAGATATAATATTTATATTATTTCATTTCAATAATAAATAAATACATAATTTTAAAAATCATCCACTAAAGAAATGTTGTATTAATATCATCATTATTCTTTATTTTGGGTGGATTATAATCAGTTCGATTAAATATGTAAAATTTTATTACAAATAACCTTATTCTTATGTTGATTTATTGTCATTTTGATTACATTTTGTAATTTATTAATATTTAATAAGTTAGATTTTTAATATTAATTTTTATTTTCATTATGTTTCATCATTATCAATTGATAAATGTGTTATAAATAGTATAAAAGCGGTTGATTGATGTTATCGATCATCCCTTGATAAATCGAAGGGAATCGGGAAAAAACCTAGTTGGCCATATTAGATTGGGTTGCACACATAAATTTAAAATTTGATTTGTGTGATCATGAAAGTGTTTTTAAAATATATTTCATTGTGGATTAATTTTTTCTTGTATTGATTTTTTATGTCCATGTGATTATTTTACTAGCTAGAATATCCATGTATAAGTTTCATTCTCATGACATTATTATTATGGATTTATTTTATCATCATTTATTCCTTCAATATTAGTTTAAAATTATTGTTTAAATGCAATTTAATTCAGCTATTTACCTATAAATATTTATTATTAATATTTATTCATGATTTATTTAGTTGTATTCGTAACCATACTATGCATTTAATATAAACAAATTCTTATGTTTTATTTTCTATAAAATACATCATGTGTTTTGTAAATGATAAGTAGTCATATGCTCATGGTAATAATATATTTATCCATTAATACACATTGTGTATTTATTATTTTTAAATTTATGTTAATTTCATATACTTATATAGTTTCTAAAGAACACTGAACTATTATTCACTATGGTATGCAATTCACTGTATCTAGTTCCATGGAGAAAAATAACCACTAGATAAATGATATTGTCCTCTGGGTCATTATACCAGACTTTATGACACTAAAATTATTGTTTAAAGTTATATGCATGTAAAAATGGACAATGGAAAATAGAGATCAATTTCATAAAAAACTACCCAATTATAGAAGAATATTTAATAAATTTTTTTCTTATTTATGGAAAAAATTATGTAAGGACAATTATTTATTTTTCAAATTCAATGAAAAAATAATCTAGACACAACTCTTATTGGACATGAATATATAAACTTTTGGGATATAATTCTTGTTTTAAACTATTCATATGTAATTTAAATAAAATTTTTAATAAAATTTATTTTTATATAAGAACGAACGATGTTAGGGAGAAAATTTTGTTGATAATAAAAAAGATTTGTGAACAAGGCATAAAGAGATGGAAACTAGATACAAGTTGAAATAAATATGATAGATTTTATTGAATATATATATTAATGGTTTAATAAAAATTAATATATATATACATATCTCGTGTTGCGAATATTTACCTAGTTAGTACATTATGAATTATAAAGGAAATGTATTTCAAGTCAAAATTATGATGATTCATTCTTGGATGATGTTTCATTTGATTAAATAAAGTAGAAAATGGCATGGGTACAAGATAGTGGTTATTCATCCTACATTATAAGTAATTTTAGTGTTAATATACAAAAATAGACATCATTAATGAGGTGTAGTAACATATTAAAGCTATTATTCTTTGAATATTATCAATATAGGCCCAAAATAAATTTAGAATGATAATATGAAATCAAAACTTGTTTTATATGTTGAATCATGAAAACACTAGAATTATAGTGTTAACTAACATTGTGATGTTGGAAATTGGGTATTATTAAATGAAAACACGTGTATCTTTAAATTGACATTGAATGAAAAAAATCACTTTCATAGATGTAGATAGAATATCAATTAATTATTTACTAATAACCATTCATAAATATAATATATATGAATGAAATTTTGATATTTTGATTAATATAAGACTTATATATCATATAAAAAGACTAAAATTATTTTAAAACATGAAGTGACAATAGATTTACCCATGCTGAAAATAGATATAATAAAGATATATGTTAATGGTTTGAAGGGAATAATAACATATAATACTCACAAGAAACAAGATATTACTTCAAAAAGATAGTTAAATTTTGTCTACATATATATTTGGGGTCTCATGAGGATGATATCTAGATGGGTTGATCATTATTTAATAACATTCATGAATGAAATCACATATATGACAAATGATATATTAATTAAAGTATTATCCAATGTTATCCTAATGTTTTAAATTTATAAAGGTAGGTTGAAATGGTGATCATTGTGTTAATAAAAAATACATGATCTGATAATAAGAATTATTGTATTATTGATGAATTTGAATGTTATCTAACCAAAAATGGAATGAGAAATAAAAATACATAACAATATATAAAATTATAGATCAATTTTATAGATATTAATAATATGGGAATTAAATAAAGGGTAATAACAATGATGGCTAAGATAAATGTTTCCAAATACATTTGGGTATATTTAGTATTTTTTTCCATGAATACATAATTTCAATTGATATCGGAGGGTGATATACAAATTATGAGATTATGTACTAAAATAAGTATGATGTTTAATAGTTGATGGTATTTAGATATCCATGTTATCTAAAAATGAATTTAACCTTATTTTTAAAGTTTGAAAAAGAGGATGATCATAGAGTACATACAGGTTTCATTTGTAAATTTAATAGTTTCAGATTTTGGAATAAATTATTACATAATTTTTTTCTTATGTTATGTATATTGAATTAAATAAGTGAAAAATCATTCAAAAAATCGATGATGTGTTTGAGTATCCTCTATAAAACATAGATTATATTTATGATAAAAAGTTTGATGAAGTTACTCAAATTAGGAAGGAAATTGTTTTTGAAAACTAATATTATAAAAATGATGTGGGAAGCGATACTACCAATGATATTAGTAACTATAAAATTATTATGAAACATGATGAAATAGTAAATATCATTGGGATTCAAAGCGCAGAAATTGAAACCATAAGTATTCTATGGGGGAATAATCCAAATAACTTATTTCACATGTGTAGACTAAAATTTCGCATTAGGATATTAGAGATGATTTATATTGATAATGTACATATATAATGAACTAAATAAAATTGAAAATAAATCTAAATGGCTACTTGTTCATAGAATGAAAACTAAGAAAAGTTATTGTAACAATATGGGTTTCCATAAAAATGAAATAAAATGTAGAAGTGGAAAATATCATGGTCATATTTTATTGAAATGGATAATCTAAAATAGAGGTTATATATATTGAAGATAAATTCTTCCATAGCTATAATACTAGTGACAACATGATTTTTTCACTATTGGAAGAATATATTCACTCTAATGAATATAAAATGGATATAAGTTATACTATTGGGAATGGTTACATTGAAAAACAAATTTTTATTGAAAACCTATAATGATTCATTCTAGAAAATCAATGACATATTGTTTCTCCATTTTTGAAAAATTATATGGATTTATATAGGCTCCAAGGGTTTAATATTATAATATTGATTATTGGATCTAAAAAATCTGTTTTAAAATGGAATGTTGAGAGAATATTATATGTGATGAAGGATTAATCTTTCACACTTATGGTAATTTAAAATCCATAAGATGTTATTTTTTCAAGTAGTAGCATTTTATATTTTTTGTGATATAAAAAATGATGTAGATGTAATATGATATGTCTATAATGTGATAACTAAAATAAATTATTTTTTATATAACTAAGAAGAACTTATATTTTATCTTTACATCACATGAAAATTATTCCAAAATATTATTGATAATTTTTTGAATAGGGAATTCCAAAGTAGATTATAATTATAGTGGGAATACTTCTGTGTCACATAATATCAAGAATTGGCCATTCCTATATAGTGAGTTTTTTTGAAATGTATAAAAGTGATCAAATGGTGTAACACATTATTTTAATAAAATTATTTTTTTGGGAAATTAAATTCATTTTGTGTTATAGATTAATTAAAAATTGTAGTGAATATTTAGAATTTATTTGTTACATTGAAGTAGATTGAGGAGGTTACTAAATAAATCAGTGGGGTAAATGATATGTTGTGTTCATTTTTGAGAATAATTTGTTAATATTTTTCAATGAGAGTAAGAGTTCGTGTTTACATAGTACAACTAAATATTAATATGGTGTATCTACTTATTCAATTACAAAGGCATTATAGATGATAATATTGATCGTATATTTATGGGCTGATATTCAGAGTATGTCAAATATTATATGTGCTATTTAGAGTTTTATATATCTTTAAAAAGTTACCATCATAAATCCCAATATATAAATATTCACATTGGATATAAATTTATATATCTGAAGGAGGAATATGTCCAAATAATACAATAATATATTGTAAAAATAGCCACTTGATTTTATATTTACAATATTTATTCCCCAAGAGTGATTATTTGAGTAATAGAGGAAATTTAATATTCCACATTCTCCCATAAACTTTTGAAAAAGTTTTTTATGACCACATATTCAATTTTTATTGTGTTTCTATGTGTGGGAAAATTTATTTAATTATGTTTCTATATGAATTTAAAACATAGATAAATTTAGATTACTTAGTATACACTTTGTTTTAACCAAGAGATGGAAACCCAAAAAGAATACTAGATTATCTGTAGTGGGTTTGTTATGATACATCCATTTTAATTTATTAATGAATTTATGATCAGGGTGTTTAGGAATGTTAATTCTAGGATTTTAGAATATTTTCGACAAATAAATTGTGGTATATTGATGAACCCCATGTAATTGAGGCTTGGTATGAAAAATATTTATAATCCCATTTTCATTTTTGAGTTTGTACTGTGGCATTTTATTCAAAAAAATGAGTTTAGAAATAGTTATAAAAATTATTGATAAGGTTCATATGAATTTATAATTCATGAGAAAACCATTCATAATGCAAGCATGATTTTTTTTGTAAGGAGGAATGCATAATGGAGTGTTTTTAAGAGTTTTACTGAAAAATAGATTCATTGACACTAATTAGGGATGTTCAAAAGAATATTGCTAATTCTTTTATCACTAACTATATAATGGACAGTCAATTAGTTCATACCATAACATAGCCAAATTCCCCACATTTGCAACTGATTGATTCAGCCGAATGAGTAACATAACCAATTTATATATGGATACAAATGAGTCATATAACCAGTTTCTAATAAGAATAATGTATCTGAATAGAAATAAACTCACATAAATATTCACATATCCATCCCATGTAGACAAATATACTACCTTACAAATTGGGAAACATGTAGTCAATTTCTAAATAGCTGGCCATTCAACTCGAAAAGGATTATGTATTTTTAGAAATATATGGATTGAATTAAGGTCATAGAGAATAATATAAATATTATCAATAGAATTATTTGTGTAATGTCCATAATGGTTTTGAATTATTATATAATCAGTGGTTTTAGTTTATTTGAAATGATTATAAAATGTTTTATCATAATGTAGTAACAGATATTTAATGTATTTATTAATATTATGGTGTAATAAAAAATTCATATGAACAATATTTCAGTTCATTTGATGTGAGAGAGGATTTTGGTTTAGTAATTTAAAAACAATTCATGAATTACTCTACAATTGGAGAAATAGTAAAAACAATAGTTGTAATAAACTAAATATTAATATATAGTGTTCATATTATAATGAATCAAATGACATCTTGATATCCTATTTTAGTTTGAGAATTTTTCTACATCTTAATTTATGTATATGAAATATGAAATTATTTTATAAATATTCTAGATGATCTAGGAAATATATCATAATATATTGTTTTGAAATAAACATTAGTTACATTTATATCTAATTAATTTTGTAATCATCCATTGTTTTATAGCATTATTTAATGATTTTCGTTGTGATTCTTGAATTTTATATGGGATTGTAAAAATACATTATAAATTTAATTGTATTACAGATAAAGTGACTGAAATGTTTGGGGTTGTTTGAGGGGGGTACTATACAAAAATAGGAGTGGGATTCTATAATGGTTATGATCCATGTAAAATTTTCTTCCCCCTTCCATTTTTTTCAAAATCATGTGAGGTTGAGTTATATAAATATTTTTGGATTGTACTCTATCAGTTCATAGAATATTATTTAAATTGAAAATGAACTGAAAAAACTAAACTTATTTGGCCCCCATCATAGTGGACTAATCATCTACATAGATTCACTTCACAACTATATAAACACATTGGTTCTCCAAACATTAACTTCCTTGACAGAAAAAATTCTCAAATTAAATGTCATAGTGAAAATTGTCATGTTAAAATTTCTTTATAAATGTCATATTTTTAATACAGTTCCTTATAAATATTTATCTTTCTCAATTGGGAATATGGTTTTCTCAAAAGTTATCTCAATAATATAAAAATGTAAATTATAAATTTAGTATTTTATTTATGAAAAAACAATAAATTTTAAAAAACATATAATTTAAATTATCCAAATAAGTGTGTCATTAATAATAAGTCCATTTAATTCTTCTGACTCATATAAACATTTTATGAAATATCACTCAAAAATCAAATAAGTACATCCAAATTTTAATAATCCTCAACAGAAATAAATTTTCAATACTTATTCATTTATGAAAACTTTAATCAAAATCTTCCATTATCATTTTCCCATAGATATCACATGATATATATTGCATCAATGTAGTTATATTAATTTCAATTACCCTTATATTTCTCATTTTTATCTTGAATTTCACAATGAATGAACACACACACACACATTCTTCTTAATGTGAATAATACCAATATTGTTTATGTAAAATTTTTAATTCCCAATAATATTCATTTACAAATGTTCAGAATTTTCCATTTATTGTTACAATTGATCTGAAATAGTGCATAAAATTTACCGTCATCCATTTAAATGAATGACATTGAAAAAATATAAATTGAAATATGATAATTGTTCAATGATCGTGATGAAAAAATGTATATTTAGTAAAATCCTCTATACTATTTTAACATTCATATATTAATATCGTATTTAAATTTATTATATATATCAATGAATTATTAATTAAAAATAGAACACCAATTTCAATAATAAGTCATTCATTGATTCTCAAAAACAATATTTCAAACTAATTAATCCATGTAGTTTTTTCTTCAATCAATGTCAATTTCATAGTCTAGGGAAATAATATATACACCATACTATGGTAGTAGGTAATTTAAATATTTTCAGATTGATGAATCATATGTTTATACAAATTTATTCCATATATCATATAATTAATATATATGATGATATGGATACAAATAATAATAAATAATTAGTTTTCATTATATAAAAATAATTTTTGATACGATGAATAAATTTTATTTCATAACCTTTTAGGCTTGTAAATTAAAATATTCCTAAAAACCAATGGATATAAAATATATTCTATTTAATGTGTGGAAAACCATATTTTTCCACTGGATGGAATTTCAAAACGAATTTAAAATTTAAATGTTGGTGATTTGTTATTTTAAATTTTTAGAATCAAATAATATTAATGAGAGATCAGATAGCCAAACATGATGTTTTTCGTTGTGTTTAATATTTTGGTGGGAGACTTAGTATCATGGGAAAACACCATAGAATGTTTGGATGACAATGATGTAGGAAAAAACTACTGATATTTTGAAACATTGTATAAATAATTAACACTAAATGTGATGGTTACATGGGGGTAAATCCTGATACTTTCATAGCATGAATTCTCGGTGGGTGGACCAAAGAAATACAACATGTCTATATGTTACACATCATGAAAATGGTAAATTACACGTAAATAGTTACATTCCATGTAATATGTAGATAGAAATATTAAAAAATTGATAATAGGGGCTCTACCCTTCATTTAACATCACATTAAGAGGGTCTCACACAACTCCTCCACCTATCCAGGGGTTTTGTATATCATACCCTTCTGATGTACATATTTCTCACCATATGTCTCATTGGTGGAGTGGGAGTAACTTGTAAACTCCTCCTTGTAATTCCATAGTTAGTCCTGCTTCTCCATCATTATTTTCATGAGATCTAATCCCCCAAATTTCATTTATGTTTTCAAATATTCTATTTTCACTCATACCAAATCGATTAATTAATCAATATTTCTTCTACGGAGTAAAATCAGTATGATATATGGGGATTGTATTTTTTAACATAGTGTATATCTCCTAGATAAATTATCCCAAAGTTTCAGACATTAATATTTCTATATGTGACTTTATAAGTATGAATTCATGTATTTTGACACAAATTCTTGAATCAAAATAAATAACTCCTTTAAATTACATTTTAGGAGGTTGATTAGATGAACATGGATAAACCTCATTGGGTTTTTTCGTTAAATTCATTTTTTTATTTCAAAAACTACTTTCAACTAAAACATCATATAGAGTATCACTATTTATCAGTATGAAAATATTGACATTCCATTACTGTCTTGAGATATGGAAGAAATATAATTCTCTACCCTATTACCCCCATGATTCCCAGCCACATCCTATGGGTTTTTGGTTTGGTTTATATTTATATTGTGATATTTGTATTATATAGAATTTTAATGGTAAGAAATTGATTTGTGATATTTTTCTAATTTTTAATTAATCCCCTGGATAGTAAGTCAATTTCAAAAATATTACATGGAATGATCTATTACATTTCCATTATTTTCATTTAATTAAAATGGTATATGAGCATGACCCACAAAAAGTACACATAGCTACTGTTGTGGAATGTTAATAAACATGGGCTTCTTCATTTTTTAAATTTAAATAAATTAATTCTCTATAAATGCTATGACAAAAACTCAGTTTCTTTTTTTCCATCTTCCTTCAATGGCCACATTTTTTTGAGATTACACCATTCCTTGAGAGTGATACATAGGATTAATTTTAATTATTTCAAAGGATGGCCTCATGGGTTACTTGATATATATTACCCATTGATTAAAATTTGGATTCACTTTGTAGAATTCATTGGATGGCCTCTTTGGGTTAGTTTTTTCTTTCATCCTGTGATACCAAGATTCACAACTCTAAATTTCATCGCTGGGATCGTAGAATATATGATAGTAGTATCCTTTTGAGTGATATAAGTACCCAAAAAAGTTATCATTTGATGAGATCAGAGGAAATATGGTATTACCATGTTAAAAGTGTTACTCTATTCTTATCATGAGACACTAGAAATAACCATAGTGGGTTATGAAATTATACCATGATGATACTGATACATTGGATTCCTCTTTATGGATTGCATTGCTTGAATTATTTGGTGATATTATATTATAGTTCACTTTGTGATATTCAGGGGATTTATATATTTCAATCACCTTGTAGATTTTAAATATTCTATTTCACTATGTACATATGTTCCACATTGTTATGATTTACAAAATATAACATTCTCAAAATAAATAACTCAATATTCAAGACATATAACATTCTTGGGGTTGGTCATTGTAGTATTGATCCCCTAGGATATGTTAATTATTTTACTATGTGGAAACATTAAATTATCATATATAAAAATTTTATCTATAGATGTTGACCATGGTTCTGATATGTTATAGCTATGGTTGAAGCATCTAGGGTTAGGTAGGTGTTGATAAGGAACATGAGCCGAATCATTTACATTTATTTATATTAATCATCCACAACAAACAACCTCAATGATATATTTTATATTCATGGACTTTATAATGTTAGAAAACATTGATGGTGGCCTACTATGTATATCACAATCCATGTTTGAGAAAACATTTTACAGGAGTACATGAAGAGACCACATTCTTCTTGGTCATATATATCTATTATTATTGATGTATCAAATTGTATATCAGAGGTTAGGGAATTAGTACTGTGTTATAGATCAGTATTCTCAAGAATTTATCACATATGGATCATGTTAATTGGTTATACTTATAAATTTCTACATTGTCTCAGTTTCTATATGTTTTTTCATAGACATATCTGCTATATTCTGAAATTCATGCATGATTTTATAATTTAATTGTCTATTTATATACAGTTATATCATAACCATCCATCTTCAAGATGAGGGATGGGATAAAAAGATGATGATATCTTCCTTCCTCATGATTAATGAGAGATAACGACCCCCACCTTGACTCCTGCCTCCAATAGGCCTCAGTGTGGAGACCAACACCAAGGATATTGAAATATCACAAAAAAGGAGGAATTACAATTTATATAGTAATCATGATCGGGATATATGATGTAATGACCTCAAAAAACACAATAAAAAATATATAAATATATATATTTATATAAAGAATTAAAAATCAACCACTTATGCATGTTTAAGGTAAAAACAACCAGAAAATAGTAACGTATATGTTCGGTAAGAAAACAATTATAGTAAGTAGAGAAAAACAAAAGACAATGGTGAACATGTGGGAGAAGAATACTAATGCCCCTAAGAGAAACAATATAAACTCAAACGATCCTAAAAATGTATATTATCCACCGCAACCTCAACAAGTCATAAAAAAAATACTTCATGTAATATTGTATGCACACTGATATATTGTTACCACACACCACATCCCACTAGTTAACTAATATTCCCTAACGGTGAACACCAGGATTCTACCATGATCTTCCACAATCCCATTATCATAAAATTCTTACATACACCTATGTCATATACCACAACACATCCTTCCCATAGGCACCATGGCCACAACCACCACATGTCTCTACAAAATACACATGGCCATAATCCCGAAGACACCTGGGAAAAAAACCACATATCAAAAGGCCAATATCATAAATTATGTATTAAACCTAGATCAATTATATCTTGGCCAATGAGTTTTGGGAAATCATTGGTTAGATGTTAGAGCAGGGTCATGTCAGTAACCAATCATCCCTCCTCCAACCGAGATGTTGGAAAAAACACCCTCCCCCTTAATAATAGGATGTTCTGCATATAGTTCTCAACATGGGTGGGTTTATTATAGAAAAATAAGTAACTAAAAGTATATATATTTACAAATAACTAACACTAATCTCATAATATGTGATTCCAAACATTCAACCATTCCACTGAAAACCACATTTTCTGCTAACCCTACATGAAAACACCAAAACAAACCACAGTCACATGAAATCCCCTTAACTAAAATCCCCAACTCACTATACGCCCCCATAAAATTCATTAAACCTATTATCATTTTGATTTATCATATCATTAACTTATTTTTTTTACCCCTACTAAATAAAGTACAAAACATTATAACCATTATAATGTAAAGCAACCATAACAACCACTGCCTACTCAAACTAAGAGTAAAACTTCCAAAACCTTCTTCAAAGTTATCCTGCCCAATTTATCCTTTCAATACCAACCATTGAAGCCCCACGACACAACCAAACAAATATAAGCCGAACCGTAACCAAGAAATAATGACACAAGAATGTAATGAAACCCTGCTTCCCAATCACTACCCAGATGAAATCCCACTATATAAAAAGTTCATCCATCTCCCAATCAATCAAACTCTCTGGATGTGATATCATAACACAACATGTACCACCCCAAACATTAAAACACACCACCATCTACAGCACCCCACTACCAACATAGATTCAAAGACAAACATAACCACACACATCCAATATCAACCCAAACAATGAAATGTGTATTTATATTTAGCATCACTCATTCATTAATTCCACCCGATTAAACATGGGTGATCATAAAACAGATTCATTCATGGGAAGTCCATTTATTTAACCTAATATACATGATTAAACTGATTCATATTTTTAATGTAGTAACACCCAAATATAATTGGTATGGAAATAGAGACCACTAACGATCGAGATTTTCAGATAAACACAACGCATATGATTCATGACATTGATCAAGGATAACATTTAAAAAAGTGATCATAATCAACTTCCCAATAACTCATTAATTACTGATTAATAATTTTTTTAAATTTTGATTTATTTTATCTCACATGGATATGTAATAATACCCACGAATCATGATAAAAAATTAAAAGATACAGGAAGGAAATAAATATTTGGAATAATAGGCGACCAAATATTCTTTCTTCCACTAAAACAAGGGGTGAAATAGTAATAGGAATACTCCATGAATGTTAAACTGATGGATACGACACAACCCATGACTCCACATGAAGGGAAGGGTCTTGGACCCCAATGAGAAAATGGAAAAATAATTTGAAGATAAGGTCTTGTCTTATGGAAGTCAGATCCAATATCAACAGAAGAGGAATCGGTTCTAAGGACCATTAATATCGGATCCTGGCCAATACAACGCGGTTAAACTATTTCAATGACCCCACAATATGAGATATTAAAGATATAATTAACTTCTTTTGAAATGTATTTATAAATTTCCAAACAAATCATGAAACATTATTTATGTTCAATTAAATGTATGTGGGGAGAACTTAGAAAAACATGAAATTAGTTACTTAGTCACTAATAGAAAGCCACGAACAGCGAGACACCCACAATGAGTCACCAACACTGGGCTACCGATGCATAACTATAGACACTGAGCCACTAATGTGACCAGCCAATTTTGTACTCACCGACGCCCCAACTCACCGACACTCTGACTCACTGACGCCTTGACTCACAATTTCCTCGACCAACCGACACCCTCGAACTACCGACACCCTAAGATACTAATTCCCTCGACCTAACAATTCCATCTACATACATAAACGTCAACCTACAGACACCCTACCATACCGATGACAGTAACAAACCTATGCCCTAAACCTACCAATTTTGTGACCTACCAACACATCGACTTTCTAAAACCTTGACTTACCAACGCCCTCGACCTAACAATGCCATTGACCTACCGACACCCTGACTGACCAACACCTCAACCTATAGATTCCTCATCTGACTGAAACCTTGATGTACTAATTCCATGACCTACTGCTGCCTCAACCTACAAACATCGTCGATATACTGACACCTTCACCAACAAATGCCTCTTCTACCTGACACAATGGCCTAATGATTCCATGGTTTACTGATGCCCTAACCTACGAACATGTAAACATAGAAATTCCCTGTAACTATTGAATACCTCAAATAATAACGACCTTGACCTACAGATGCCTCAACCAACCAATTCTCTTCAATATTATTGCCTCAACCAACCGATGAATGGAATGTAAATTTAGAAAACTCTTGAAATAACCTACTGTTGACTCCCCAAAAACCACAAATAATAGATTTTGATAATGTTAGGGACCACATAGGGTAGGTAAATTATATCAGATACCTCTCAAACTATTCTCAACATAGATATTTCAAAACCATACCAAGAAAAAATTGTTTGAAAAAACACCACGTATGATACATCTAAATTTTAAACCAACTTATTGGAGGGAAACCTCAACATACAAGAAAACCTCATCCAATATATTCCAACACAAAATATAAAAAAACTAATACAGAAGCACCAATGGTCAAACTGAAAAAAAAAATTGAATAATGAACTTCCTACCCCCATGTCAAGGTATGATCCTCTTTCGGCAGCACTGTGTCGCTCGAATTGGTTTAATCGCTTATGAATTAATGAGTCTTGATTTTAGATTAGGTCCCCCCTCCTCATATGTCATATTATTATTTTATGTCATGTAATAAGGTAAAAACTCATCTATTAATAAACAGGTTTCATGAATTAAATGAATTTTTTTTAGTAAAACTAAAATCAACTCTACGTATTGGGAACACATCTGTGTATCGTTCTCCCATGTACTCTCCTCCGGGACATAATGACTCATAAAATGGTGAAACAATAGAATGGAACTTCCATAGAACTCCATTTCATGATGATCTTGTATCTCCACTAGTCGGTCCACGAATGTTTTGTAGTCCTCAATATCTAACTCTCCTCAATCAATGACAAGAGATAAATTGTTAGGATACCGATGAAATTGGGAGACATGAAATACGTCATGGACCCTCACAAACTGTGGTGGAAATACAAGATGATATTCTACCTCACCAACTCATACCCTCATATTAAATGATGAAAAGAACATGTGATAATTCTTAAAAAAAATTCTAAAACCTTGAGGCCTACATCGATTTGAAACCATCTAGATTACCTCTTCTACAACCATGAACTCCAATGGCCTTCCCTTATGATAAGAGTACAAGTTTTTTCGGCCCTATGCTACCCTTATCCTATAAAACCCCAACGCTAGTTAATCAAAGATAGTGCAATATTTTAATACATTGACAAGATTACAAGGAATCATGTCCAAAATGATAGATCAATTTAGAAATCTTCCAAAATAGATTTCATATATGAATGGTACATTAGAATTTTTGAAATAAAACACAACATAATTTATCTATTGAGAACTCTATTATTCCCCTAGCTTAACCATGCATGTCTATCATAATAATCTTTTTCGCATCCTGGGAAAATTAACCCATAATAAATGGGTGATCTCAGATGCTCAATATGGATAGCAATATAGAGGAAGGTATCATAAATAAGAAAAAACATTTAAGGAAATGAATTAGACTAAAACAGAAGCATTTAATCATAAAAATCATCATAATATGGAAAAGATAAATTAAATATTTCAATTTAATTATTTACATGGATATTATACTAGTAGAATAATCACACGTAATATCAATAGATAATTTCATAATAATGGAATGCATATTTCCAGAAAACATACCCACATAGTCAAGGCATTGTTCTAAGATTACAAATAAATTTTTTTTCAAGGCCTTGTTCCAATAAAATAATTTTCTTTTTGAGACCTGTCGATGAATTGGGGAGCTATAGCGGGCTCCACCCATCACTTACTATATCCAATGAAATCCTCATATGAAAATTTTGAAACATAACATAAACATTCATATTAAAACAAGCCTTTTAAATTTCAATACTTTAACCATAAAACACGAATGGTATAAAAATTGCACAACCACTGTCAAACATTTCATAAGTCATTCAATACAATATGGATGATTTTATTATAATAACTCAAACTCAATAAAAATTAATATCCAGTAAATGATATTGACATAGTTGAAAATGATTAGTAAAACTCATTGAGATAAATATCCCTCTTTGTGAAATCATTTAAAAATAACACATTTATAAAGGAAGTCATTTAAAAGAGCGTTTTGAGACATAATTTTCCATACCACATTGAAACATTTGAATTTAATTACCATTTTAAAAAAATTACCATGAAAATAATTCCTTAAAATCATTTTTAAAACAAGAAAATTAATTAAAACTATTCCGAAAAATAATTCATTAAAAGATTTAAAATGATGATCAAGATAAAGATTCCCTTCCAAAAAATGTTTAGAATATTCACTTTGATAACATTTTTATGAAAAATTGATATGGATGATAAAAACCTCCCAGTAAATACATACATAAAAACAATCTCATATAATAATGAGATTGAGGAATTAACCCTTACCTTGGACATTATTTTTGTCGAGGGTACATTTAACATCCTGTATAATGACCATAGAATGTTATTAAATTATAAAAGAACCATATTAATATTTAATATATCATTCATGATTCCTTTTTGGATTTATACTACCCATTAAATAATAGTTTTGATGTCAAAATAACATTTCGGGTAATAAATGATTTCATTATCATACGTGTTTTAAATTTTTATTCTTGATGGTATAACTTATATAAGGATTAAATAGATTTCAGAATATAAAACATTATTTATTTAACATATATATTCAGAATATATGTATGTATAATAGATAGATATATAGAATGGAAAACACCATTCATGGAGACAGTAGGTCATACATACGAATATACACTGTATCTGTTTTCATATCATATTCCTCGAAAGTTAGTGAATGAGATATATGTAAATACACACAAATATATATCTATATATTTCAATAAGAATTATTATGTAATATATTTCATAATTATTAATAATATAAATTTATAATCAATGCTGAATGTTGAACATGGAAATGAATATTATCGCATCATGGAGATGGTAATCGGTATATAGGAATGAGAAATGATATTATTCTATAGGTTGTAAAATCATACAAAATTGTATAGGATATTCTATATAATTAATCATTAAAGTATTATATTTATTATTTAAATCGATAATACTCATTATTATACCCATCCAAATAATGAAGTGTTGAATAAAAACTAAACCACGATGTGGAGACGGTAAACTGTACGTACACACGTATCGAGACTTTTTCCTTCATAGGATAGATAGAATAATGAATATGGTTCTACCATATTTATAATAACATCAGAATATGTATAAATTACTATAGAAATTATTTTTTTATATAAACAATAATTAATGAATATGTTGAAGAATAAAAGTACTTTGAAAGAGGTGATTAAATAATGACCTCTTCTTCAGGTGATTCCTTTTGATTTTATCCAAAGGGATACTTATGTTGTATTTCTAAACAAATTAAGGCCTCTAAGTTGATTTTATTGTAGTTGGGAGGATATATAATCATGGGTTGGCCGAGATAAAAGACATTGGAGGTGTGATTATGAGAAAAGGGGAAGTACACGTTTATAAGATAGGTGATGGTAATTTAAGAAAATCTTTAAATATTGTTTTATTATAAAATAATTTTCTATTTCTAATGGATAAAAATGGATCTATTTAGCGTCCAAGCTAGGGATGGGACGAATCCTCTCAACCAATAAGTTTTAGAAATAATTAGGTATCCATATTAACCTTACCTTTTAGATTTAATCTTAGGTAAATAGTTTAATGTTTACCATGTTTTCTTGTATTTTTATATTACATTGTTAATAAACATACTATAAAATCCCAAGATAACCTCAAGTGGCTAATTAATGATATACATATAATTATATATGTCATTTGGAAGAGCCATATATTTTTTGGATTATTATATTATTTAACAATATATTATTTGTTTTAAAAATTCATTAATGTTAATTCTGACACTATTTAGTATTCTGTTTTTTGAAAGACATTAAATGTTGATTACTTAGAAATAAATACATTATATCAACCCTAAACTAGAAATATTCACCTATAAAATTCATTTTGGAAATAAAAGTCTCAATTTTCAGTTATATCGATATATATAATATCAATTATTTCAATATTTAATTAATAAGATAATTAATACTTTATTAGTGTGTCACACATAACCATAATTATTTAATGTATAAAAATTATAAATAAAATACAATGATGCAGGAATTATTTTTATATTTCAAATGAATAATTATTGTCCAATTTGTCGTATGTGTAACAATATATTAAAAATGGTTATGTATTTAAACAATGAATTTATCATTTTTAACCCTTCTTTAAATAAAATATAATAAATGATAAAATCTAACCCAAATAGATAAAAATGAACTTAGTTTTGTTCTAAGGTTTATCGTGGTAGAAATAAATGTATCCAATAGAATTAGGACATGTGATGGCATAATTGAAATATTATTTTTTCCTTTAATATCCTTATATACTTATAACTGTGGTTAATAAAATTCAAAAGATAAAATTCAACAATAATTAATATAAACATGTTGGGCAACATTTTACATACTAATTTATACCATGTATCTCAATTTTTTGAAATATAATTCAAAGAAGCCGTGAAATAATTTTTTAGGAATATTTTCAAATGTACCTAAAAGGTAGGTAATTGTGCCTAGAAGGTGGTTAAAAAGACGTTAAAATAGTTCAATAAAAATTTATATATCATATCATATTATAAATTGACTCCAATGAATTAAATTTTACTAATATATATATATTTTCAATTTTAAGATAAAATTATGATTAGAATTATTATTTAAAGGAAAGAGTCGGTTTTTATATATTATTCTATATGTTCACTATTCATAAAAATTTCAATGTTTTTAGAAAAATAAAAAAAATTCACCCTAAGAAAATTTTGGTACTTCAAATAAAAATTTATTAATAATTTTGAAAATACAAAACAAAAAATTGGCATTGATTTATTTAAAATTAATTCTCATTGTCAAAATAAGAATGCCAGTTTTTGAAAAGTAAAAACTATCAAAAGATTGATATGTGTTTTTGTCTTATTTAAATGAAAATTAATTACAATGACCAAAATTGGATTAGATAACAAAAAATGTAATCTAATTATACATAAAAACCATTCAAATATATAATTTACCAATATAAATTATTTTGATTAAAAAAGTTGTATTAAATTAAAATTTACTATTTTTCACTATATATCAAAATATGAAGGTTTTCAGAAAAACTCGAAAAATATATCCATAATAGATTTTCCAATCCCACTTATAAAGAAGATGATTAGTTTTTCAAATTTAATATATAAAAGTGTCAAATATAGGTTTTAAAAAGGTTCATCATTAAAAAGAGGTAAAAATGAATTTTTTTGGAAAAACATTTATTTTATCTAAAAAACTAAATTTTCTCTTATATTATGTCTAAAAACACAAAATATGTATTGTAAAATTATATGGAGTATATAAAAATCCAAATGCAGGTAATAGTATTCATAAACACTTTGAAAATTTGATGTTTTGTAAGTCATGGTGGGATAAAACATGTTATTGCATGTGGCACAAGCTATTGAATTACATTAAAGAGATAATGAATAATGAAATCTTAGGGTTTTACATTATACCCACCTTTAATAAATTTCACCCTCACAATTTGAACCATTTCATCGAATAAAGTGGTTTAAAATATAAAATACCTTTGGGGAAAACCCCAATCAGAAATATGGTTAATAAAATTTAGTCTTAATAAGAGGGAATGGAAATGAAAAATTCACCACCAAGTTAGGATTTCGAATAGGTGAAAATTAATGGAAATTTGGGAGACATAATTGGATTGAAGACGTAAATATTTATAGGGGTGATTAAGGTCATCAATTAAAAACATGTGAACAGTAAATGTAAATTTGTGGGCCTCAAAGCCGTCAATATTTGATGATTTCAAGTATCATCGGTTAAACAAAACCTAAGATATTAGGATAAAACCTTTTCTATAATACTCATTTTTTGAAGAGGATAAATTATATTACTACCTAGATAAGGAATCATGGAAACAAACATGATTTCATTACCTATAATAATCATATTCTAAAATTTTTATAGTGCTTCAATCCATATTCAATTCATCACTTACACTCGGAAATGAATGTTAAAATATGATTTTTATGACTGAATCACATTTTATAAATCATATTGTAGAAAAGTAAACGCTTAATAATCTAATAGTTTACTGAAACACAAATTTTTAGGTTAAAGTATTCAATAAATCAATCTTTAACCTCAATAAAATATCATGTTTTTCACATACTCAATTCTGAACATTAAACTTATCAAAAATACTTGTTTCCAAACTCATAGTCCAAAAATATATAAGGACGTTATACATAACATAATGAATATCTATTTTATCACATAAAAACATGTCAATAACATCATCATGTATTCTATTAAAACCTGGTTACAACTTAAATTTCCATAAAACATTAATTGAATAGGTACCTACTTCCTTACTCTATAATAAAACATAGAATATTGGATATACTCCTTAAATACAAAATGTTGTAACATAAAATAATTATTGAATAAAAAACCATTAATTAGTGTCATGTTAGTCAAGACTATCCAATACAATTTATCCAAATCAATCATTCCTTATTCCAAAATCACTACCTCAGAATCAGGACCATCTTATGGATTAGCTTTTCTTCAACCATGTATTTTACAAATAGTTTGACATGTTGTTTAGTAGCATTTATTAATACCATATAATCTCAATTCCATAATAAAATAGTACTGCAATACAATCCTTATATATTTTTTAAATTAATATAACTAGTACATTGTTGATATAGCACCCAAATGACAGAATTCATTAATTAAAATATAAGAATAATAATTATTCCTCTTCATCTGTGGTAGTATCATAACATGAATATTATTCCAATACAATCATTTGTGGTATACACTGATGATTGAAAAAATGATTCATGGAGTATCCCAAATCCTTGGAGATGAATCATTGTTCATTAGAAATGTTTTTCTTACCCTTGTAATAACATACTGGGTGTCCTTTTTCTCTACACAAATAATAGACTCTCATTCCCTTACAACATTTACCAAGTTGATTATTTCAATGTTATCACATATGGAAAAATCTTTCATTCACTTCTTCACATTATGCAACATTCTTATCTATCATCCTTTTCATGTTTGGCTTCCCTTTAAAGTTGTATGACTCAGAAAATTATTTACTTATCTAATTAACACATGATACTATTTCTTCATATAATGAGAATATGTGGGAGTCTATTTACATTCTAAATGATGGCTTAACCCCATGAATTATATAATACTTCTTACTATTTTTATCATACGTATTAATGTAGTTATCATTCCTTCTAATGGGCACCATTTCAATATAATGGAAAACACTAGGTTAGTTTATGAATTGCAATGAATAATTCCAAAAATGTAAAATAGCTAGAATAAATTTAAAAGTTTATGTATATAATCCATAATCAAAAAAATGTTTCTTAGAAAGTTTTTACTCATAATTACATCATTATGGATTGTAATAAAATGTGAATTATCCAATGAATATCCCCCGAGAGTGTCAAAACCAAGAGTGTAGCAAGGCACGTTGTCATGTACCAGTATACTCTAGTTCAATCTCGAAACTCCTTGTCGGAGTTTTCACTGATAGCATCCTTTGATCCAGAGCCACATCTACCTGTTTCTATGAAGATATGGTTGTATTTTTATAGAAAACCCACATAATAATTCCATGGCCAAAATTTTTTTATGTTCTTCTATACTAACCCTAAAATTATATCGTAGGATAATGTTATCCATTTAGAGTTTATATAAATCTAGTGTTGAAGGGTTTTAATAAACATTCTCGGATACCAACTGTAATGCCCCTACCCAAGTTACCCAGATTCAGTGCATTATTTTAATACATTGGCATGATTACATGGAATCAATTATTGAAATACAGAACAATTTAGCTGTCTTGGAAAATAGATTACAAATATGAACGTTAAATTAAAAATTAAAAAAATAAAACAAAACATAATTAATGCTTTTATAAAACCATTATTCCCCTAGATTAACCTTTCATATCAATCATAATAAACTTATTTGCATTATGGAAAAAATAAAACATAAGAAATTGGTGAGCTCAGATGCTTAGTAAGGTTAACAATATAGAAGAATCCATCATAAATTAGAATAAACATTTAATGAAATGAGTAATACTATAACACAATTCTTTTTAACCTAAACATCAACATAACATGGAAAAGTTGAATCAAATAATTTCATTTACATAATCATCTGGGTATTGTACTTGTTGAAAAATCACATGTAATATTAAAATCTAATTTCATAATGATGGAATTCATAATGCCAGACATCATATCCAGATAGTCATGGCCTCGTGCAAAGACTACAAATAATATTTTTGTATGGCCTTTTTCCAGGAAACTAATATGACTAATGAGACCCACCGATGCATCTAGGAGATATAGAGGGCTCGAACCATCACTGAATACATCCAATGCATTCCTCATATGAAAATTTTGAAACATAACATAAACATTCGTATTAAAACTAGAATATGAAATTTCAATACTTAAACAAAAAAAATGAATGGAATAAAAATTGCACATTCACAGTTAAACATATCATAACACATTCAATACATTATGGATGATTTTATTATAATAACTCATACTCATTCATGAATAATATTCAATAAAGAATGTTGAAATAGTTAAAAATGATCGGTAAAACTAATTGAGAGAAATGTCCCATTTATTGTTAAATCATTTAAAAGTTCTCATTTATAAAAGAATTAATATAAAATATATTTTTGAGTCACTATGTCCCATAATAAATTGAAAATTTTGAATGGAATTATCAGTTTAAAACAATAATCTCTATATAAATAAATGCATATATCATTTTTAAAACATGTACATTAATTAAAAATATTTAGAAAAATAAATCAATAAAACATATAAAAGGATGATCCAGATAGTGTCCCTTCCATAAAACCATAATATATTCACTTTGAAATTTCTTTTATGAAACATGGAAATCCTTGATAAAAATGTCCCAGTAAATACTTACACATAAAAAATCTCAGATACTAATGAGATTTATAAATTATCCATTACCTTGTATTTTTCATTGGTTAAGGGTACATTTATTTTCATGTATAATTAACATAGCATGTTATTAAATTATAAATTATCTATATTCATATTTATGATATCATTCATGATTTATTTATGTCTTTATACTAAAAATTTATTAATATTTTCTATGATAATGTGAAATTTAATGTAATAATTGCTTTCTTTATCATATGTGTTTAATCTTTTTTTCATGATCATATAAATTATATCATCATTTAATTAATTAATGTATATAAAACATTATTTAGGTATCATTTATATTCCGAATATAAATAATTATAATATATAGTTATATGAAATGGAAATCACCATAAAGCAGACAGTAGGTTGTACGTACACATAAATGGTGTTTCTGTTTTCATATAGTATTAAATGGAATTAAGGGAATGAGATATTTGTAAATGAAAACATATATATTTATATATATTTCTATTAGAATTAAAATATAATATATTTCATTCTTATTACAAATATATATAATTATAATCATTGTTTAATGGTAAAAGTTGAAATAAATCTTATCGCGTCTTGGAGACTGTAAGTCGTATGTACGAAAGAATGATTATATCATTCTATTGATAGTGAAATAGTATATTATTGGATGTTATATTAATTATTTACATCAATTATAATCATTATTATACCCATTTAACTAATGAAGTGTTGAATATCACACTACATGACGACGCGTAGACGGTAAGAAGTGTGTACGCACGTATGGTGACATGCTCATTCATATGATCGATATGATATTAATATAGTCGTTCAATATTTATAATAATATAAAATTATTTAAATATTACTAGATTTATTAATTCGGTATGGAAACAACAATGAAAGTGGGAGTGGTAGATGAAAATAACATTGAAAGAGGTGATAAAATAATTACCTCTTATTCAGGTTCTTCCTTTTGATATGATCAAAAGGTATCAATAGGTAGGCTTTATGATCAATGTAATTCCACTATGACGAATTTATGGTAGTTGGGAGGATATTTTAGTAGGTTTTTGACGAGAAAAAAGGATTTGGACGAGCGATTTTGATAGAAGGAATGTACCATTTTATAAGAGAGGTGAGGTCACATAAGGAAAATCATTAAATATTATTTCATTATAAAAACATTTTCAATTTCAAATGGATCAAAATGGATTTATAAAGAGTATATTCTTGGTATGTGTAAAATACACTCATCCAATATGTTTTAGAAAAGATAAGGTCACCATATTAACTATTTCTTTTAAATTTAACTCTTAGTTAAATAGTTTAACTTTTACCAAGCCTTCTTGTTTTTTATATTACATGGTTAATGAAAACACTCCAAAAAACCAATAGAACCTCAGGTAGTAAATTAATGACATATATATCATTATATAGGTTCATTGGCCAAACCTTATAATTTTAGGATTATTATATCAGTTAATAATATATTATTTGTTTTAAAATCTCATTTAGGTCAATTTGGAAACTATTTAGTATTTGGGGCATTTTGAATGTCCTACCAAGTTGATTACTTCGAAAAAATACATTAAATAATCCCAAAAATGTCATATTCATCTATAAATTTCGTTTAATTCATCAAAACTCTCAATTTACTATTATTTTTATATTTATGATATCAATTATTTTAATCATTTATTAATAAGGTAATTACTACATTATCATTATGTCATATATAACATTAAATATTTAATGGATAAAAATTATAAATAAAACTATATGATGTACTAAATCTTCTAAGCTTTAAAATTAATATTTATAGTAAAATTTATCTTAGGTTTAACACTATATTGATAATGGTTTAGATTTTAAACATTGGATTTAAAATTTTAACACTTCATTAAATAAAATATAATTGATGTAATAATCTATCATAAAGGGATCAAAATGATCATATTTTTTTCAAAGGATTATTTGGGTTGAAATAAACTTATCCAATAGAATTAGGAAATGTTTTGGGGTAATTTTAATAATATTTTAACCCAAAATTTCCCTAAATACATTTAACCGTGGTAAAAATAAAATTCCAAAGTCACTATTCACTAATATTTATTTTCATCCTATTGATACAAATTTTAATTACTTATGTCATCAATGTCTCTCAAATATTATAAATCCAATTCACATATATGGTAAAATTACATTTTAGGAAAATTTTCATATGTGCAAAGAAAGTGGGTAAATGTGCCTAGAAGGTGGATTAAAAGACGTTCAAATGGTACAATAAAATTATATATATCTAATATTAATATAAAATGACTCAAATTAATTACTTTATAATAATATATATTATTTATGTATTTTAAGGTACATTTTTAATTAAAAATAATTATTTAAATGAAAAATTTGGGTTTTCTGTACTATGTAGTATTTTTCATTATTCATCAAAAAATGAATGTTTTTAGAAAAATAAAAAAATTCAATCTAAGATAATTTTAATATTCTGAATACAAAAAATATGTCCATTTTACAAAATTTAAAACATATAATTTTCATTAATTAATTTAAATTTATTTCTCATGGTCCAAAACCGAAAGTCGGTTTTTGAGAAGTAAAAACTCTCAAAAGATTGATATGTTCTGATGTCTAATTTGAAAGTAAAATTAATTCCAATGACAAAAAATTGGATTAAATGATAAAAATATAATCTAATAATAATTAAAAACCATTCAAATTTATAATTTCACAATATAAATTATTTTGATTAAAAAAGTTGTTTTCAATTACAATTTAGTATTTTTCACTATTTATAAAAACAATAGTGTTATATGATAAAAAAACCCAAAAAAATATCCAAACTAAATTTTTATGTACTATATCTAAATTATAAGTTTATATTGTCATATTTAATATAAAAAGGTATCAAATATTGGATTTAATAATTGTTCTCCATTAAAAGGCGGTAAAATTTCATTTTTCTTGAAAAACAAATCGTTTATTTTAATTGTTTTTTCTTATATTATTTAAAAAAACATAATAATGATCTTAAAATTATATAGAGTATATAAAATTCAAATTTTTTTAATAATACTCATAAACACTTTTTAAATGGATAGTTATGTAATTTGTGGTGCACTCAAACTCATTATTTCTTGTTGCGCAACCTATTAAATTACATTAAAGAGATAATGTATTATGAAATATTAGTGTGCTACACATTCTCTCATGGACTAGATACACCTTCTCTATCATACTCTTCACCACAACTAGACCAAGAACACATGCCTCCCTTTCATAAGTCTAGTACATGGTTGAATGAAACAAACGCCCTTATATATCTTTGAACTGAGCCATACTAATGAAAGAGTGATAGCTATTATCGTAGAGAACTATAACAAGTGAAAATGTCACACCCAAAACCCACTAGTGACTAGAACACTTTCCAATAGCATGTCCTACTTTGTCAGGATTGTCTTCTCTGTTTGTTCATTTTTCTAAGGGTGGAATGTAGTGTTGAGGCGTGACTAGGTTCCAAAGGCTTGCTATAATCCCCTTCAGACTCACATCATAAAATTTGTATCATGATCTAAGACGATGGATCATGGAACCCTATGCAAATAAACCACCTCATATACATTCCTTTATGTTATGGAAACAACTCTGTATGAATCATTTATCAAAAGAAGTGATTTGATTTCATCAACCAATCCACTACTACCCAAATAGAATCACACCACCCTGTGCCACAGGTAATACTGTTAAACAAAATTGAGATGTCATCCCACTTAAACTCATGGACTTCTACAGGATGAAACAATCCACAGAAAAAATGGAGTTCAACCTTCACTTAGTGGCACACAATGCACATTTTTTCAAACACCACAGTTTCCCACTTAATCCTGATCCACCATACTTATGCCTTGGTACATATGGAAAACTCATAGTGGTACATCTAGGTGTGTGTGGGGAAACCCAATGAGAACATTCTTGTGCATTTCCACAAGAAAATATATCTTCCCATAAAAGAAAATCTGATTCTAACCATCATATGAAGAACCCTCTAGTGTATCACCCAGGTCAAAGCGATCACAAATCACCTTTTCCTTTGAGTCTCCCTAATGAGACTCCCCATCCTTCTATTTTAGAGTTGACTGCATGATCATCAGAAACAGGTGGCCTCAACCGGTATCCATTCATACCACTATGTGCAAGGTAGAAAACTCCTCCATAACCCTCCATGCATCTATAGATTCAAGAAACACTTCCTTCCATGACATACTTCTCAATACATCAACAATGACATTCCCCTTTACATAGTTGTAGGATATCTCAAACATGTAATATTTGTGAAACTACATCCACCTTCCTTGTTGTAACTTCCTGTCATTCTGGGAAATGATTTAACATAAGCACTTTTGATCCAAGACGAACGCCATGTGCTCCCCAATAAGGTAATATTTCCACCGATTTAGTGAAAGCATGACCACTGCTTGTTCCATATCATAGGGGTAATAGTTATGTTCATGGGGATGTAACTTCATATACCCATAGGAGACCACTCACTTTTCTACATCATCACATTCCCCAAGAATAGATGGGAAGCATTAAAAAACACCTCCAACATCACACATTACTCTAGATGACCGAGAACTGGATAACTAAACAACAACCTATTCAAATAGAAAAAATCTTTAATGTATTGATTGAACCACCAGAAATCATGGACTATTTTTTATAGCTATCAATGAAGATTATACCTGAGAAAAATATGGTATGAATCACCAATGGTTTTCTATTAGACCGAAAAAACATCAAAACACTTCTCAATTCTATTGATATTATCATAAAATGTGTACCTCGATCATTTACGAGTCTACTCATACACACAGCTAGGACATCGCATGTCCATGTATGTGGAACTCCCATGTAAAAAACCATAACATGCATATCATCCCATAGATTTGGTGGTGTCGAATGAACTCTAGGAATGTATTGAGATGCTCAATAGGATCATCCACATATTTATCATTGATTAGGTTTTAATCAATGAATTCTATGACAAACTGGGCAATGAACTCACAAATGATAGAGTTCATAAGTTCCATGAAAATGGACGGTGCATTCATAACACCAAATGACATAACCAAAAACGTGAAGTTCCCATACCAACAATTGACATAAGTATTCGAGATTTCACACTCTTTCACCCTTATCTACTAATAATTAAAACATATATTGATCTTATAGAACCAACCTACTTTCCTCATATAGTAAAATACATAATATATTCTTTGGAGTAGGTAATTGTTCACTAATATTACCTAATTTAGTCTCCAATAGTCTATGTAGAGCATCACACCATTGTCTGCCTCCATTGAAAACATGATCAGAGCACCCCACAATGACACATTGGATCAAATTAAAGCCTTATTCAAAGGATCTTCAATCTAAATCTACAACTACCGTTCCTCATAATGATCCAACCAATAAGGATCCTTGAGATAAAAAGAGCACCAAGTTGTAAGTCTATCCAAAACTCAACATCACGTAGAGGGTCTAGAGTCACAACCTTCTTTTGGGAAAACATCCAAAAACTCTCTGAAAACTCCCAGAATGTCCACCATCATATCATCCATCAATTCCATTGATATCTAGGATAATTAAGAAAAATGAGGATCCACACCTCGACTGCCCATCTGATAGATCCACTCACAAAAAGAAGATACATTTTGTCTATTAACGTATGAAGACATGAATGTACATTAAGAGTAGTAAATAATAGAACACATGGAGTGAAACCAGTCAATTCCAATAATAGGAATGTGTTTCTTCATTTTTAGGAGATAGGGATAAACTCTAGACTTATGTGGTCCCATCATCATTCTACTTCCATGACAATCATCAAGCAAGCTAGTCTGACCTCCGACTAGTGTACTCAACATCATGGGCCTGAAATGTCTCTCTATATACAAAAACAATGAATGGTATATACAAGGTTCAACAATGAATTATGAATCTTCTAAATCAAACAATGTGAATGGAAGAAAAAAAACAAACTGACCATACATCAAACAACCTCAAGACCTACTAGAACTATTACATTTGTGCCATACAGTTTTCCATCACCCAGCTCATCTACCATTCAAATGTCGGCCACCTACCTGAACAGACCATTGTCATGGTTCATGAGGAGCACCCTGATGAAGGCCTCCTCCTACACCATCCTCCCTTGGTGGAGTAGGGCCATGTTGTCCCTGCTGCTAGAAAGGCTTGGCTCGAAAATGCTACTAAGGTGAGTTATGAACATGACCACCTACATCGTATTGAGCTCGAGTCCGGAACATTGTTTTTTGTTTCCCGTGTCCTTAAAAATAAATAAACCCTCATACCTAGGACCATGGGAAATGGTCGAGGATCATAGGATCGAAACTGAAACTAGTGGGATTGGATACACAGTGGTCGAATCCTGGAAGGCCCTAACTTCAGAGACCTACTGCTGACAACCTTACCCTTTGAATTGATTAGGTTAATTCTCTCATGCAGTAGGTCACATCGTGAGTTCCTCCATTCCACTACATCACCCTTCTTCAAAAACAATATGTTTGTCATTATGGTGAAATAAGTAACTACATTCCAAAGATAAAGATGGTGTTCCTCCTCTATGTGCATCACCTGAGACTTAGCATCTTAAAAAATATCTGGTGAAATACTTAGTAGAACCATGAACATGATCCCCAATTACCTCAACAAAAGATACCTTGTTGGAGGGATATTGTCCCGTTCCTCCTTTTGACATTCATCTTGGAAGAATTAAATTCCTCCAATAACATTATCTCAAAGTCATCCCTAGAAACAATAGTATCCTTCCTCTTCCAAGGGTATGGAATCCACCCCTAACATGATTCCATACACATATATATCACCACAAGTGGAACCCAATAATCTTTTTCATCCATGATCTAGTTGATAGTGATCACCAGCTACTTGAGCATAATATCAATCTCTAGTTCTGAGACACTTCAATCATACATCCCTGGTGTCTACCACTAGAAATCATGAATCGTCTTTTACCACCGATCATCATCCCCCACAGGTTTGACCCTACAAAAGACAACTAGGTCTACCCACTGACTCTCTAGTACTTGTATCACACTCATGAGATGTCTAGGAACTATAGCTGAAAAGAAAATAAGTAAATCCATAGCCCTTATAGTATGTAATTTCCCTTAAGATTAATTTGAATACGTAATTTAATTTAGTTTCCTTTAAAAAACCAATAAAAAACCACAAAAGTCATCAAGATGCATATTCAATTTCTATGGTCTCTACCCTGAAAACTATGTATCATGGTTCAGTTATTTTTTACGATCATATTTCTTATATTGGATCATGGGGTGCGTTAAAATACCATATCCTATCTAGTCTTCCATGGCCTATGTCATGCACCAAGATCACCTGACTCTATTTCCATATCATCCCATTAAATCCTCATGGTGCCTACCTCCATACTCCATCCTACCGTTAAACCATCACCTCTAATACATTTGGTCACAACCCTCCTTCTTTAATATGAGGGATGTGGTAACAATATTCCTAGAGCATCCTTCCTCGAGATGAAGGATAGATAATGACACCCGAGTCCCACATCGAATTGTCCCCATGGTGGTGACCAGTCCCAAGGGTATATAAATATCATTAAAAGGGTAGGAATTACGCTATTAATAGTTACCAAGATCAAGAGATAAAACTTAATAACCTCAAAAAACTCCAAGAAAGATATATATAATGGAACTAAAATCCATCCCAAATGAATTTATAATGCAAAACTACAAGAAATAAAATGAAGAATCTAATATAAGTACCAAAATAAAACTAATCAGTGACATAGAAACCATCCTCAACATCCATGATAGTAAGGTACATTACGATCTATGTAATCTCATTTGAATCCTAAAAATGATTTTATATACCTAGGCTGAGAAAACAAGTATAATCTATAGGGAAAAACCAAAGTCACATGTGCACAAATGAGATATATATAATAATACCCCTATGAGAAAACAACAGAAATTAAAAAGCACCATACAAGGTATACTATCTACCCAACATCACCCAGGAATGTTCACCATATAATGAAATTCATGTAGTATAAAGTAGTTAGAACATCGATATTTTTGTACCTCGCACCACTTCCTACTGGTTAACATCTCAACCCCAATGGTGAACATCCTGATGCGACAACACAATTCAAAAATACCCACTCTCAATACTATACCACTTAAACCTAATTATGACACCAAAAAACATCCTTGTGTTAGACACCTAGGCCAAAACCACCACACGTTTCACCTGAAAACACCTAGGCCTCATCCCGAAGACACATGGGAATCAAAAGGCCTTTCACACAACTAATTCCATAAGTCTGGTATTAAAAATCACACCATTGCAACCTTCCCAATGAGTCAATGGAGATCTATTCCTATAAGAGGTAGAAGGGTAAAGTCAATATCCATCAATCCATCCCCCCACCAGGATGATGGGAAAGGCACCCCCCACATGATAATGGGGTTTTTCAGCACATTGTTCCAAACATGGGTGGGGTGCGTATAGAAAACATAAGGATCTAAAAGTTTATATATATAGGTAACAAACACTTAGCCAATCATATAGGATTCCAGACATACAACCATAACACTAAAAACTACCATTGTAGTTACCCCTACATTCACGTACCTCCACGAATAATGACAACATGAACAATGCTTCACTATAAGCCCCAACTCGAAACATACCCCCATACAATTCATTTAACCAATTATCATTATGCATTATAAAATAATTTATTTATTTATTTCCATTAGTACATGGGAAACTACAAAACACTATAAAAATTATATGATGATGCAAAAATACCAACCATAACCTAGTAAAACAATGAAAGAAACTACCAACAACCTTCTTTTTCATTATCCAACCCAATTAATCATACCAAAACAAAAATCGACAACCCCTCTTCACAAAAAAACTACACCCAACAAACCAATAAACAAGAAATCATGAAATAGCCCATTCCTGAATCCCTACTTTCAAACCACTAACCAGATGTAATCCCAGTAAAAAAAGACAATATATTCCATAATCTATCAAACTCTCAACATGATATACTATCAAACCACCCATACCACCCCATACACACAATCACACCCCCATCCACAACACCACACTACCAACATAGACACTAGTAAAAACAAAACCACATAAATCACTTAGCCACACCAACATGGAAATGTTTATTTTGATTTAAAATAACTTGTTCTCTAATTCCACTTCATAAATCATTGATGATCGTAGAAAATATAAAATCCTTGGTAATCCATTTATTTAACCAAATATACGTGATTATGAAAATTTCTAATCTTATAGCAGTGATTCAAAAATCACATAGGTACGCAAACAAGGACCACTAACAACCATGATTTTTATAAGAACACAACCCACATGATTGGATACATGGATCAAAAATAACATATTAAAAAAGTGATCATAATCTCCTTGAAAAACCCTCATTTATATCATCTTATTATTTTCATTAAATTATTATTCATCCATTATCATAAAGAGGCATGATTATACCCTCTAATAATTGTACATAATTAAAATATAGTAAAAGGAAATCCCTTCTTGGAACAACAGGAAACCAATGATTATATCATAAACCAAATTAGGGGGTGTCTGAGTATCATGAAAACTCTATGAAAACTATATCAATGAATATCAAACAACACACCACTAAATGGTATGGGATGTCTTTAGGCACCCCTAGGTAAACCAAAAATACACCGGGAAGATAGGGACTCATCATAGAAAATTAAAATCTTCAATCAACAGATGTTGAAATGGTTTCAAGGTCCATTAATGTTAGATCATGTCCAAGACCATGTTGTTTGACTATTTCAAAGTCCTCTAGGGTTAGGATTTTAATGATATAATTAATATCCATTGAAGCGCCTTTAGAAACACCCAATCATGGAATTAAACATTATTTATTTAAAAAAATGTAATAGGGGTGAAACTGAAATACATGTAAAAAATAGAATTGATTAATCGATGGGTGAGTCACCGGCCGCAAGACACTAATAGAGACTCACTGCTAGTGAGTAACTGACATTGAACTACTGATACCAATATTGAGCCATCGACATGACCTGCTGATTCTTGACTCTCTGATGCTCAAAATCACCTATGGCATGACTCACTAATTCCAAGATTCACTGATTCCATAACACACCAACACCATGACTCACCAATGCCTCATGCTACCGAGGCCCTCAACCAACTGACATCATGACCTACCGACGCCTTCAAATTACCAATGCCCCTAATGTATCGAATCCTCCTCATACCGACTCCTTGACGAATAAAAACATCTACTTACCATCAACATCAACCTCCTGACACCCTTGACCAGTCGGTACCCCCGCCTATCAATGCCTCGACCTACTAATGCTTTATCATACTGATGCTTCGACCTACTATGGCCTCGACCTACTGATTCCCTGAACTAGTGACCCCTCAACCAAAATAAACCCTTGACCTACTGATACCCACACCTATTGACACCTCACCCTAAAGACAAATCATCCTATTGATGCCTCGAATAACTGATTCCCACAACTAATGAGGCCTCGACCTAATGAAGACCAAGACCTATTGAACCCCGAACATATTAATTCCCTCGACCTACTAATGTCATGACCTACCAACTCCTGGAATTACGGACACCTAAACATATTGATGAAAAAACATGTAAATTATAAAACTCTATAAAAATGCTATCGTTGCCTCCCATAACACAAAAATCATAGGATTCTTCCAATGTAATAAACCATAGAGGTCTGAGACAATACATGATATTATATTTGTCATTTATTTAATTTTATATTTTTAAAACATTCCTTATATATGCTTACATATTTAATATTATACTGATATTATACTCTGATCATGAGGGAATAATATACCCACCATATCGTATTCATACCCTCACTACCAGTTGGCAACCTATGGTGTATATAGATCTTTACTTGAGGATATGTGACTGATCCTTTTAAGAAATCATTTCATCTTATTTTGTGTTGAGGTGTTATAATGTGGTATAATATGGTTTCTTTTCCTTATATTAATTTTTTGAACAATTTGATCAGAGAATATGAATTTGATAGTTATCAATAAATAGTTTCTTTTTATGAGTGAGTAACCAACAGATGAGGGATTCCAATGTTGTATTTTTGAATTTCCCCAGTAAGGTACAAAACCAATAATGAATTATTCCTATTTGTTGATTTTAATTAAATCATATCCTTGTAATATTTAAAGATATAATTTTATGATAAGTTAATGTATACATTGATCCCCTATGTGTTTTTCTTAGTTTAACCCTCTAGTAATTTGAGTTTATTTGTTTCTCTATGAATTACATAGAATTAGATTGTTAAAATTTTACATATTCTTTTATAAACTATTTAATATGTTTTATAGTATATTTAAATTTTCAGTGTTTCTTATAAATAGGGTTGCTGCTTATTTTTGAGTATTGGGATTCCTAGAAGTATATATTTCCCTTTGAACATTTAATCTTGTATAATTACATTGATATACATTCTGACATGTGGTTCCATTATGGTTACATTTTTACATAGTATGACTAATTTATTATAACATAAAACATGAAATTTGATGGATTTTCATGCGGTATTATGACCCTTAATAAGATCGTGAGCATCATTTAATGCTCTATTTTAGTTGTTTTGACATATAGTGAATTGAAATCTATATTTTGGTACATGTCAACCGTCTTCTTCACCCTCTTCAGGGTTGTGTGACTTGGGTTGTTATGATCTAATCGTACATAAATATAGGATTGTATGATTATGTACAGGATATTTTTGTGGTACAATAGAAATTGGGATGGATACGGTAGATAATTTTATAGATAATATCAAGGATGTTTTATTTCTCTCATTAAAATTATAGGATATATTATTTGATTCATTAAGTACCCATCATGTTGTTAAATGGTACAATTTACTATATGATTTTATTTGTAATAATTATTGTGTTGAGATATTATTATTTATTCACGTGTGATATCTAGATTTTATTGACCATTATATTAGAGGAAATACGAATTTTCCCAATTATCGAGATCATTTTGTAAAAGGAAGATGTGTTTTTACATGTTTTTTGGTTTGGTTTTTATTTTATAGATGATGATATGGTTTGTGTGGATGTTAATATAAAGGGAATTTAGACATACTTCTAGTATAAATTTTACATAGTGATCTTTTATGTGGAAAATCTATCTCTGTATTTATTTGACACATTCTATATCATGTAGGGAAAATATCGGAAAAACTATTAGTAGAAAATAGAGCGCATATAGTGGGATTATTTCCATTTATTAGTAAATCTAATTATAAGAAAACCTTATGGTGGGGGAGTGTCACCTCGATCACACAAAAAGTGTATCCTTCCATGTAGAAGGAATTCAACTGAGGGGGACAATCTAAGAATGGTTTGTGCTTCTTTTCAATTCCCACGAGGATTTTAATAATTAAAATGTTTCACTGATTTTGATGGATCATGATGATGTTAAAGTTCATTGAGAATGATTAATTTAATAACATTATTATTTAGTGAATGACATTAGCGGTTTTGCATCAGTAGTAATATAATTCCTTAGTAATGTGAAAATTATCAAGTGTTAATTATTAAATATCAATATCATTTTCAAACATCTATTAATGAAAAATTATATATGTGGTCCAAAATTCTATTACAAGTATAGTTGGTGAAATTTGGTTCAAAACCATAACAAACACTTTCACATTGATGCAATGGGATTATCTTAGATTCCATTATCAAAATAATTATTATTCACATAGTGTACATGGGGATCTAGAATAATCATTGAATTTATCATAGTATTTTTTGGGTGCACTTAATGAGAATCAGTTATAGATTATGACAAAAAATGAACATAAATTCTGTTGGGATTGTTAATGAAACTACAAGGGAGATTATATTTAAAGGAATTGTTTATTATGAAGTAATTGTTTATATTGAATGATATATGGATTGAAATATGGGAATTATATGGATGGACTAAAATAACATGGTTCATTCATCTATTAATTAAGCACCAAGCATATGCTTCTTTTGGGAATGTTAGTATTCATTAGATATTGATGTTTTGGATTTATACTGACATTTTACATGAACAAATTGAGTATGGACTATATAGGATGATATCATTAGTCTACAATTGAATATATCAAGGGTTTTTATTATATTATTTAGGAAAAATGATATTCTTTGATATTGAAGATAAATGTATGATAGAATTTTAATTCACCACGTTTGTGTTGATCCATGATAACCAAAATTAATTGGAAATGTTTTGGCTAGGAGATATCATTTAAATTCTGTTACGGGATTCATTGAACATTATTGAAGTAAATGTGAGGTGACATATGAAATAGAATCAGGTATTGGGGTTTGATAAAACATTCGTATGTGATGTGATTTTTTATGAATAGTATGAAATATGTTTTTTGACATGTTTCCTCTTGTTTGAAGAATGTGGTCGGTCGTGAATGGAATCTATAGCATCAGAAAAGTTACATGAAGGGGGTAAAAAATTTTTTAGGGGTAATTGGAATACCTATAATGTCTATGTTAATTTTCAGTTAATTGGGAATTGACTCATCGCCCTGTTGAATCATCCATAGAACATCATTCGAATGAAATGTTCAAGATTACAATGGAAATTCCTATGTGGTGGCACTACTGTTTTGAATTAGTCATTCAGGATTGAACCAATGATGAGTTAATCCATGGGTATCTGGATTAAACTAAAAAAATCAAGATTTTTCCTCTATTTATAGAGTCGTATGTAGGCACCATATTGGTTTTTCACCTTTAAATGCGATCATATGATTTTTGTTTGAAAGGAATATGCATCGTATATTTAATGGGATTAATTGTGTAATATCTGTAATTAGAAAGTATATGTGGCTGTTTAAAAAAGAATCACATCATGATTAGTTAATTTTTATTTTACATCTTCCCAAAGGTTTCTCATGGATGATAAGTATTATGTTGGGGAAATTATATTGTCCCATACTTCTAACCAGATAGAAATTCTAATAGAATAAATATTTTATATTTTTTTAATTATTCAGAACATATTTTTTTATTTTTAGAGATTTTATGGGGTATTAAATATCCAAAAAAGATGTTTTTAGATATGGGTTATGTTTTGGAAGAATTATTTGGCGTTTGGTTGAAATATATATGTAGAAACAATGTTCATCCATTAATAAATAGTTTCTTCATGTCTTACATGTCATGTAAATCATTTACAAAGCCAATGATGGTTTCATGGGGTCCATAATGGTAGTTTCATAACATTTAATCCTAGGGTATGTCCTCAATGAATACATGATGTGTATCTATTACATGTTTTGAGACAACTTCATGATGTTTAAATGGTTACACTCAGTATAATTTAACAGTAATATGTTTTAAAAAAAGTTATTATAGGGGCTTGACCCCTCATTTCACATTACGTATTAGTGGTCACACATGGCTCTTCCCCCTTATAACGATTTTCATGAATGTATCCATTAATTTTTACTTATTTTTTTGATTTTCGGTATCATTGGTTTCTTATAATGAATCTCCTCATCACCCATTAAAACATTCTCGATTTCTCCCTCCATTTTCTTTGGTATTCTTGTGTAAGGCTATTTTCAATATTTTCAATGATTTTTTTGAAGCATTCATTGACTAAAAAACCATACCTATTCAAACCTCTACATTGGAAAATAGATGAAAATTTTCAATGAGTCAGTTGGTCTATACCTCTTTTGTCAAAGTCTATGTCTATTATAAATTACTCCATTATCTTTTGGGATACTATTTCTTTGTTACACCATGTAAATTATTAATTATGTATAATGACCCAAATTACATGAGATAAACAATGGTTTTCTTTACCTGTGATAATTGTATTCTTATCACCCAAATGTGGACAACCCCATATATTGTATTTATAAAATTCATCATTAAATTATGTTGTTGTTTTCTATTAAAACCTCTTTTTGAGGTATGTTTTTTCATTAAAATATTAGTTTAGTAGTTAGATGGTTGTATTGAGATATTTGATGGATACTGTTATCCACCTTGTTACATTGTTGTACCAGACCACCTCTTATAGGTTATTGGTATTCGTTATTTTTAAAAGGTGAAATTAGAAATAAATTTACATTTAATTGAAATTCCATGTTATGTTTACTTTTTCAAATGGTGAAATAACCCCTATGATGGTAATTTAATTTGATAAATTTTATATGGATTTCATTGGTACATGTCCTAAATTATTAATTAATTGAAATGGAGAATGTGAACTACCTCTTAATGTATTAATGACCGATAACATATCATTGATATAAATATGTCCTTCCTCCTTTTTTAATTATAAATGAGTAAATAAATTATAAAATACTTGATAAACAATTTTGTTCCTTCTCATATAATTCCATAGATGTGATCCTAGGCTATTGATATTACACTATCCCATGAGTGACACATGAGATTCGTTTTTATGGATTGATGAACATAGGAAGATTGGATTCTTGGTATAAATTTCTCCAAAAGTGATACATAGATTCTGTAGTAGTAATTACATGGATTGAATCCTAGGGTGTTTTATTTGTTTCATTCCTTGAGAGATCATCAGTATAACTTATTGCAATTCCTTAGATTCGATCATAGGGTAATTGTGATCCAAATACAAGTGAGTAATAACAGATCTCTAGGGGATTCACCTCTTAAGGGTTTGGTGGATATATGGTTATACAATTCCATGAGTAATGCTCAGTCCCATGAAAGAGTTATATATGACATTATCAGTGTTTTATTCATTTATATCATACCAAGGGTGATTCATTATAATCCTATTTAAAAATATCAAGGGACATAATTATAAATAGTTGGGTGAATATAATGATTCTATTTTTATAATTTGGATTCCAATTTATGGGTATCGTTTGATAGTACCTTCATGTATTTATATTTATAACCAAAATGAGTATTTTTAATGATATATGAAATAATAATTTATCAGATTAATGGACGAGTTCTCCATTGAAAATAATAGGATTTGGTTAACCCATGTTTGTATTCATCTCATATGATAGGATAAGATATGTTACCCTATTGAAAACCAAATTATTTATTTATACATTTAATATCATTACAATTCGCCCATATATCAGAGGTATTATTAAATTATGTAATTAATTTATTTCATTATTGGTTCCACTATGAATTCATTATGGTATTTTTTATTTTAATTTATTTAATGCATTACCTGACATACATGAACACTTCTATATTGCATATTGAAATAATAGATAGATTCAGAATCCATTTTTTGTGTCCAAATATTTATATATCATATCATGTTTGGGCCTACATAACACTGGGGTGTGTGAACATACATCATTATTTTAGGATATTTTTCTATATTTCTCTTTTGATATTGATTTTGACATGGGATCCTAGGAGAATATGAATTAGTCATTGGTCTAGATTTTTTTGGATGTAGCCCTTTGGGATTTAGTTCATTTTTAATATATATAATGTTCTAGTACATGATTCATGTTATTTTTCTCATTGAAAATGTATTTGTATCTTGAATTGCATACAATATAGTATATGATTCATAGGAATTTTTATTAAATTATTATAAATATATTCAACTTCTCTAAATTTTACATATAATGTTTCTTATATAAATTAAATTATTAATATAATACCACTTTTCAACTCTAATCTAATTGTATTTTCTCCTATCATAATATCATTAGACACTAATTGTTAGTATGAAGTTTATGATGTATGAGGATACATGTTTGAAGCAATTTAACTAACAGTCAATGGGAACCATTTTAATAGAATAAGGGTTAAAATGTTTCAAAATGTCACTAGATAGTATGAAAGATAATATTTCAATGATAAAATAACATTTAGATGATCTAAATTGATATGGGGATATAATGAATTGAAGTTTATACATGATTTGGAATATATTTGATGTCAAATAATGTCAATGTTTTTATTATCCAATGTATTCCACATCATATGTTCAGAGGTTTTTGATTTGATAAATAATCATCATAATCCTAGATTTTAGGGAATTTAATGTAAATCATATGTTCTAGTTTTCTATGCATATTTTAATGGTAGTATGTTTTTTTATAATAAACATTTTTTATTGACTAGTATCTAGTTATACAATATATTTTTCACTATCCATTATTAAAATATTATTATTTATAACATATTATCAATTGATATTTAATGTATCTTTATATAATTGATTACATGATTGATAATAACTGTATTAATAATATATAATGATCTATGGTTTTTATCATTATTAATGTCCTCTTTAAAATGAGAATATCAGGTATATATAATATTTTTCATTCAACATAATCACTATATATTGGATAATAGTAATAGTAAAGATATTGTGGACTAATTATGATATCCTTCATACAAATATCTATTTCCACCTTCTATTAATTCATAGATGGACATTGATTTATTTTTAATTTTTTCTATTTTATTATTCAAGCTAACAAAATCCATTAATTTTTTGTCATATTGATCATGTTTTCATATTGTATTGAAAAATACATAAATTTCAATAGAAAAATTATGTATCAATCTATGTTATAAAATCATTGCTGTGATTCCCAACTGCGAAAAATGTTATATTTATTATTTCCGAAATTTCATTGCCCACCACAGGATAATTTACCTATTCATCTGATATTGGGCAGTGCAGAAAAAACATTATATAATGTTTGATTCTACCTTCCATGTCCAATGAACATATTAGTAATGGATGTTTTATAATCACATGTTATTAAATAATTATTTTCTCCACAAACTACATTTGAATTTACATTTTTTGAATGAATATGTTATTCTTTAATAATGGGATTCATTTCAAAATGGAAAATCTAAAAACTATTTGACACATAATAGTCTATGATATATTGTAAGGCAATGGAATCTAATTTTTACACATATGTAATGTATTTCACTTATATTTCATTAAAAAATTATTTAAATATGATGGGATAAATGAATAAAATTTATGTTAAAAGATAATACAATTTATATATATATATTTTAAAAAAATGATATATTTATTTTAAATTGAAACTGAATTTTAAATTCATATTTTTTCTTGTAATTTTAACCAAAAATGTTAAAAAAAATGGTATATCAGAAACATTATGACTTTAAAATGTGAATTCAACTTCATTCATATGTTTCTTAAATATTAATGTTAAAAAATATCACATCCATTACTATAAATCTTTAATTATGACTATATAGAATCATAATAGAGTGTGGAGACAAAAATAATTTAACAATCTAATTTAACCATCACACAAAAATATATATTATTTTCTATTTCCATTTATACTCTTCAGGTTATCAAATAAAATATATCAAATTGTTTACACCTCTATATATTGGATAAATACATACTAGTTGTTATTAAAAGTCATAATCGATCAATAAAATTATATAAATTCCTCTATTGGTTTTTAATTTTTAATATCATACTTTAAAATTTACTTATATTATTGATATTATCAGAGCATAATTATTTTGTTAACAGTGCTTCCAATTTTTATTGGACTCCCTTAACAACAAGATAAGGTAAGATATTTAGTGAATTATATAATAATATAATATGGAATATTTTAATGAATGTCTTATCATTTCAATTTAAATGAAATCAATATAAAGTAGATTGAATTACAAAATTAATATATTTGTAAATATATTATAAATAATGACATGGTGTACATGGTTTTTTTGGATTTTATTCATGTTTTCCTTTTTTTGAAATGAATTCAAACACATGGGAGGACAATGATTTCAATTTGTTAAGATGAATTTAATTTATAAAAAATATTTTTTAAATTATTCATTAGTTTTTTAAATGTATATAAAGTTCCCAAAAATGATATTTAATTTTTAAAAATATTGACATAGAAATAGTGCAGATATCATATTAGATTTATTAGGTTTTGAGTTGTTGTTAGTTTGTCAGATTTTTATATAGTGTTAATTAATTATAATAACATTAATTTAATATAATGATTCAAAAATGGAAATGATATATGTAAAATCCATATATTGATGAGACATTTTTTAATGACTTATTATCATCTAAAAAATATTTCATCTGTTTTGATTGAACATTCATTAATGATGTTTTGAGGTGATGTTATTTTCTAGTCCAAATTTAATAATAATATATTTTTAATTTCAAATGAAAACCTATGTGAGTTAATAGGTAGAAGAATTTTTTGTTTGAATATTTTATTAAGAAGAATGATTACAATCCCAAATGAAGTAACATAAATAATATGAGTTCATTACGTCCTTATGAGTATATGTGTTTTTATTTTTGATGATAATTATAATAGTAAATATGAAAATGAAATTATGAAAATTTAAAAATAGTCTATGAATTTATGAAATATATAATTCTTAAATAACCTACATATAGGTATATTACTTTTGGAATACTTATTTTCATCCCTCAAAACAGCAGAGATATTTCATCATCAAAAGGATACTACATGTGAAAAAATGTTTAAATAAGTGATATATTATAATTAATAAAGATGTTTTCATTTATTATTTCCCATAAATTCATCAAAATCACAAATATATATAACTACTATCTATGTATGTTTAAAAAAATGTGTTCTATGACCAAATAAATAAGTTTTATTGTGTCCTTCCACAAGACACACCCCTCTCATGATTATAATTCCATTTTCCAAAAACATGAGCCTTATCTTCATGAGAGGATAATAAATATGATAGAGAACAGTTATCATCACATAATTTTAATAATGATAAAAATACAATGGTTGAAATTTAGATAATGTTAAATACATTTATTAATACAAAACATTAATTAAAATTCATTACCCAGAATGTTTTCTATAGTGTTTATCACAATATATTCAACATTTATTTTTCCACATCATATGACATCATCATCCATCCAATTATAAACCTAACCTATTACTCATATATCATAAAAGATATAAATAAAAATTACATAAACTATATTAGACGAGGTATAATATATTAATTAATATATTTAATTTTCTCATTCCATCTCATTTCATAAAGAATCTCTTTGACCTAGTTTTGTGTGTCATTAAATTCCATTAACAATTATAACCATTTCTCATTAAACACAAAAAAAAATATTTATATATAAAAAGAGAATAAAATAATATTTGTAAATACATATTAATAGATATATTAATAATTATATTACATTTGGGATGTGGATGAGTGGTAATCAAATGAAAAATTCCATTATTTTGTAGCAAATACCTTAGTTAACATCACATATATATGTGACACTAGTATAGGTGTTTCATTAAATTATTCCCATAATATATTTATAAAATATTTTAATTGCTGTGAAATAAAATAAATCAAATTAAATTATAATTAAATATATAAATAGAGTATATTTAATTAATTACATTATTAATATAATATAATATGATGTTCCACTTAATCATATATAGATACATAATTATACCATTATTTTACAATAATAAAATAATTCCTAAAAAATTAATGTGAATCTAATATAAAAAATTATTGTAGAGTCATTCCAAAATACATGAAAATTGTGATAGAAACATTCTATATCTCCAATGTACAACTCATATACAAAAAATTGGATTCCTAATAATTGGTATATTAATATAAAAAATACTTTTTCTTTATGTCTATATTCATATTATTGTAATTTCTAAATTGTTAACATATTAATTAACGACCCTTAATTAATATTTTTGAAAATATTGTTATCATGTAAGAATACATACCAATAAAAATAAAAGGCCAATAACCAATTAATGTATTCTGAATACAGGTTTGAAATCCTGATTATACAAAATCATTAACAGTAGTAATAACTATGAATTATAGTGTAGTAGGATAATGTAATTCAAATGGAAAACGTATTGACAGTATATAACGATATATAAACTTATAGAATAATTAATCAACCATCATGTACATTTACTTTCTACATGTAATAAGTTTATAATTAATGTTCTAGGAAAATAGCTGACCCTTTGATGAGTATTTAGATTGATGGTCATGTGGTCTTATTTTTAAATATATTGTTTAAGTGTGATGATTGTCTTTTGAAACAAGTTGATTTTGGGAATCACTAGTTGATCTACAATCTTCTACTCTCAATATACATCATGATATAGAATAACACTTAAAAAAGCATTCCATATAGCCGTTGTTATTTCAAATCTTATTTGGGTATGAATGTTTTGTACAAAAATACCAATAGATTAACTAAAAAACAATATTTACAATTTCAATTGATTACATTGATATTTTTAAAATGTAATATTCAACATAAAATTCGCATTCAATCATGTAAAAGGGATATTATTATATTTTAAATCTATTATAACATTTATTGGGAATCATTGGTATTATTTATTTATCTCCTTTTTTACTCAAAAAAATGAGTTTTTCAACATCAAAAGGGGTGAATAATTAATTGTGATTTTATTCATGTGGTTTACTATCACAAATTATTTCACCATTATCTCTTATATGATAATTGTCACATGGTTTCATTTGAAAAAAAAAACTCCACACATTATATACATTATAATAATCATAATATATAAATTTTAATTGATGTTAAATATATATAGATCGTGTTTTATATGTCCACAAATAAAAATAAATTAATATATCTTGACATATCTAAATTGTTATGATACATTCTTTTTAGACCTATTTATATTAACCAACATATCTTATTATATGAAAATTGAAAAACCAGCATGATAAGAGAAATTGATAATATCATCCAATACTCCATAATTAACCTATTAATATTTTCTTAATGTACCCATATTTTTTGTTTTTAAACCACCCTCATTATCTATAGTGTGAAACAAGATACCACCAATACTGTTAGAAATAAATCATATAAAATGTTTTATTTGTCCTTTAGAAAAATATATTAAATTTTATAGTTGATAAACATGATTATCAATATATTATATGTATAAATAAAATAATATCTTCTTACAAATATTAGATAATGAATATAAAATTGATATTCCGAATATGTATTAAATTTTGGACATACAAGATGAAAAAAAATACTGATTTAATTATAAACCATAATATTTTATATTGACCTCATTTAAAGATCAACTCCAATGATATATATTCATTTCTACCATATATTATTTAATATATTGTTCAATAATATCCATATTTAGTATTAAATATATTTTTACATGTCTTAAATAAAACTACAAAAATAATAATTACATGATTTTCCACATTGTTCGAAGTGTTTTTGAGAAGTTTTTGATTTATTATCATTTTATTATTAACATACATTGTCATGGACACACACTATTTTATTTAATACAAATACCTCATTAATAATGGTAATAACTTTTTAAAAATATACTAATCACCAATAGAAACATATTGTTTAGATTTATTGATCACATATGAATTCAAATAAATAATATACATATGGACAAACATATGAATATTATAATTTCCATAATAATTATTATCATGAAAAATTAAATTTTATTACTAAATAATGTTGAATATACTTCATCAATATGTAATACATCAGGAATAATTCCTTGTATTTGGGGATTGGTTTAATAAATTTTGAATATACAATGGATCAAGGTGAGTTCGGGTCATGTTATTATTTGAAAACCATTCTCAATATTGAAATTAGGTAAGATAGTGATTGAATGGTTTTTATGTATTTATATATCACATATGATCTATTAATAGTGATTGTATGATTTTTGTGAGTGTCTTGTGTTTAACTAAGGTGGATATGTTTGATTTTGAGTGAATATTGGATTAATAAAGCCTAATATTGGATGTGGAAAGTAATTAAGCTAATTTTTAACATATGGGAAAACAATGAAACTAATTTAGTTAGGTATCCAATTTATACTTGTATCTCAATGATATATTTGGTTTAATGTAACATTTTCCTAAATGGGTTATGAAACTGAATGATCTACCCATTTGAATTATACATGAGCCAAATTACGATGAAAATAAAATAACTAATTGTGGATTTATATAAATGCACATTCCTATAGTGTAAAAATATAGAAAATTTTTTATTAGCCTACTGAAAATAATATAGTTGATTTCCATTTATCAAATAATTCACCAAAAATCATATTCTAAATTTTTAGATATATTTTGAATAAAATTACATATAGTTCAATAATATGTATATTTTATGGGAAAATTTTATTTCAATCATTTAATGGTTATTAATTCTTCAATAATCATGTCATTCTATTACAATTTCATTCCTTTATATTTTTTATCCACATTACAGATATGATTTCTTTTGTATAATTATAGATAATTGGTTAATTATTAATATTTTTGTTCTTCAATGCAGAATATTTCATGTGGGAGAGGAATATGTTGTAGTTGTGTATAATTATTGAATAATTATAGTATTTTAGAATGTGTTAGACGATTAGTATTCATATTAAGGATGAATATTGAGGGACAAACTTATGTTGAATCTTGTGACATCAAAAGATTCGATTTGATTCAATGAATATGTGTTCATATTAATTCATGTATTCTCCATTTGAAATAGTTTTGTGCATATTCTGTGGGGATTTAATGTGTGTATAATATTTTTTTTATTTTTAAGTAACCATGTTTCTTCGTTGATATTCATCATTTATAATCAACTTTTATACTACAATGTGATTTTTTAATGTTGGGTGTAACTCATGACATGTGTGATGGGATGCCACATGAATCCCTGCAAAATGAATTCATTTGGATATATTTTGAAATGTATAATTGGTTATGGGGGTGATAATTAAGCATGAAAAATAGAACAAATACACCATGTATCTAAAATGTGTAAAAAAATGATTACCTTTATATTTAATTCTTATTTTGGTTGGGTGAAGATTAGTTATTTATTCATTTATTGCATCTTTATCTAACATTTGGAAATGGTTTATTTCTATTGGTTTGAAATTATAAAAATATACAGCCACTGATTTAACACTAGATTCTTAGTTGGGGAAACATATCATTAAAGGAATATAAATTATATTTAGAGCATATGTTCCCTCTATAGGGTCCATGAAATTATCTTTTGGGAAGGATTAATATTATTTAAGAAAAAAGTATATATTCAAAAAAATTACATGGAAAAAATGTAATAGTGGTATGAATTGAATTTGTGATTATTAATTACCTCATGGATCAGAAGATCTTGATGTAACCACAATTGGATTTCCACCCTCTATTATTAATGGTAAAATGATGATTGAATTAGAAGGGAATATTTAAGTTGATGGAATAACCCAAAACTTTATTCTCATGTCATTATTATAAAAATTAGAATCTATATATGGATGTGAATCTATGAAATAAATATTGGCCAAGTTTGAATTTACATATGAACGAAATGTGAAAGTCACTTTGATAATGATATAGACCATGATAATAAAATTTGAAGACATCAAAATTTAATACTATGAATGAATTGATACTTCATTTACTTATGTGAATTAAATAGAACTCGATACAATTGTATTTTGGGAGATAAATGATGAATTCACTATTTTGATTAAGTTAAATTATATTTTTGGATTTATTTGATCCCAAAAGTACATAATTTTATGATAAAGAATTTTTCCAATGATTATTTACATAACATTCTCATTTCATATAAAATTATAAATCGTATAAAATTGAAATATAATACAAACTATTATATAGATCTTAAATCTACAATGAGTATAAACCATTATAATGATGAAGATGTTGTTCAATCATTTTATTTTTTTATTGAAGAACAATATAAAGGAGTTATAGAATTCATTTCAGTACAATTATTGAATAGTAAAAGTATGAGAAATAGAGAAATATATTCATTATTATTTAAAGGTTATTTTGTTGCACACTATGTGATTAATGTTCCAATTAAGAAAGGAAACTATTAAAAATATTAAAATGTTGATTGTAATAAATGATCGATATGGGAAAATTAATTGTTAATGATAAATGGAATGTGGAAGAGTGATGATATATCAATTAAACCTAATAAGAAATAATTTAATAAATAAATAAGATAATTATAATAAATATTTTATTTATTATGATGTAAAAATGAAAAAAATTTAAAAATCCAAAAATAATAGTAATTATATAAATTATTCTTCTAGAGGTATTGAAGATGATTCAGACAAATATAATTTGAATTAATGGTCTGTGAAGATAAAGAAGTAGGTATTGATAAAAAAACATGATCAATCAAGTGAATAATTTAATATTAAATTATAAAATGAAAATGGTTAATGAAAATGGTTAATGAAAATAAGATAAATGGGAGAGAAATATTGTAGAAGAAAAAATGATATTGTTGAATGATGACGAATATTAGAATATAACGAATGATATTGAAAAAAATACATTAAAGGATGAAGAATTATAGACATAAAAATAAAAATGAGTCTAATCTAATAATTTCCTGAAAATCATTGATAAGGAGATAAGAATATTTTTTTGCAGATAAGCGTTATTCCAATAGATATATTAAGAAGAATCTAGTAAATTCCCCATCTAAGAAATCAATATCCAATTATAACACCCTGAAATTTTGAAAAATGAATATCAACAAATTTATATGAATATCTAAACATATCTGTTAATTTAAGCCCAGAATAAATTATGATATATTACATTTTAAATAAATTTAATATTTTTAATGGATAGAATGCAAAAAATACAAGTTTGAATGAAACCTGATGCTCTATTAAAATATTTTAATTTATACATTTCATTTATAAAATAAACATTTTGTTAGTGGGAATGAATATTAATAAATGAATTATTAAAATTTTACATTTTCTACATATATAAATTGAAATCAATTTATATAATTACATTAGTTAAAATGTAATAGTAATTTGAAGGAAAAAAGAAATTTCTTCCTTCAAATATTATTTTCCAAAAATAATGTCTAGTCATTACTTGGGTGTATAATTTAAAAATAATTCTTACCACTTTTATAAAATTTATTTAAAATATATATTTTTTAAACAAATTTATATTTAAAATTTTATTTCTTGAATTTTTGAAAAATTTCTAAAATTTTTAATTTATTATGGATAATTATACAAAAATTTAACAAAAACTACATTTTCATATAATGTTTTCAAAATTTTAAGTTATAATTTACAATTCTAATGTGAAATTATTAATTTTATTAAAAAAATTAACTAATTTACTTTATTATAATCAAATTTAAAATTTAAATATGATATTTTATTATTTTAAATTACCGTATGTGTTTATTTGGAATAAATAATGTTTTTACACACATTTGGATTAAATTTCCAAATGAATTCTTCTACAAAGTTTAATTGAAATATGAAAAATAGATTCAATGATTTATTTTACAATATTTTATATTATGTAATATGTTGATGTTAATTGTTCACGGTCATTAATTGTGAAAATAATAAAATATAATTATTATGTTTAAGATTATAATGGATTCAATAGAGGATAAAGTGATAAAATAAGTCATAAAAATGAATCAAAACATTTAAAAACATATTTAATAGAAATATTGAGACATTGTAACCAATATTTTTTTATTATATCCCAATTAATATGAATTTTATATTTATTAAAACATATATATCACATTTTATTTTAAAATAATCATGTGTTAATTCTCGACAACTATTAAAATACCACCACATATAATCTCTTATTAATACTTAAAAAACACATAAATCTATAAATACACACTAAAATACCATCCTTAATCCTCTCTAAACATCATATAGTTCATATTTGTTTAGAAATAAAATATAATAAGGCTATAAGTATAATCCTAAAATAATTCTTGGATGAATTTAAAATAATATTATAGTATATTTTTTGTATTTCTTTATGATACTCCCAAAAATAATATTCAACGATGATGATATAAATAAGTGTCTACTCTATATTTATTTGTTATTAATTTAAGAGGAAGAATTTTTAACCATTTATAATACCATAAAATGAAAAATAAAACCTTTAATTTTATGTATATCAAAATACCAGCTTATGAACCGATGTATTTTATTTACCATCACAAATATTTAAGGATATAAATAATAGAAGATTTAAAATTATTGGATGAAACTTATGAAATTATTATACTCTTTGACTTAAGATAACATATATTACTTTCTAATTTATATTCTATAGAGTAATATGACAACCTTGCTCGTGTGCACGGTGTGTTATTACCTCTCGGAGTGATGTCATTCATTTAACCATAATTCAATACAGATGCTTTTAATAATATCTTTAATTAAATATATGTTCTAATTATGATATATTGATTATTATATTAATATAATATAACATCTATCTTCTTACTATCCTAACCATTGGAATAAAATAACATCGCTCGTGTGTACGTATGGATGACCTCATCAATGTAGAGCAGTAAAAAAAATTCATTTTATTTTTACATGGATAATAATAATTATAATTTTGATATTTATAAATTATATATATATAAAAATATTTATTTAATTATTATTTAATACTAATTTCCAATTTTAAATTGTCATGAAAAAATTAAATGGTAATCATTTGTACGTATGATATATCTTCTATATGAACATTGTAATCGACTTTTTATCAATATCATTATAGGTTACTAGAGATAAATATATAATTAATATATTTGATATTTATATAAAATTTAAAATTATATAGATGAATTTACAATTATCAATATGAAGGGATTGTAATTACTGAACAAAAATATACATGAAGAAGAGAGAAATTATGTAACATCCCATGTAAGTAATGAATAATAGATATTTTTATCTATGTCTATTAATGAATAATATAGTGTTATAGAGGCTTAAAATGAAAATAAATACAATCTTATGCATGGAATACACTAATATTCTTAAAAGATTGTTTTACTGCCTTTTGATGGCAAACCATTTTTAAATCTATATTTTGACAATTTTATAAACTATGTTTGTCAAAATAAACTTATCCATTATGTTTGGGACATCAAAATTTACATTGTGTGAATTTTTGGTATTTTTCTGACAATGTTCATTTTTTAATGAATAGTGAAAAATAGTGCATTTTACATCAAAACTGCTTTTTAAACTAATTTATTATATGATTAGATTAAGTTTTGAATTGGTTTTGAAGTAAAATTAGAATATATTTTTACCATTTTATCCAATGGTGGTCATTGGAATCAATTTCACTTTGAAATTAGACTTAAACTGGTGTCAATCTTTTGATACTTATTGTTTTGTAAAAACACGCTATTTTCTCTGGCAGCGGGAATTAATTATTAAATTAATTAATGTGACTTATATGATTTGGATTTTGTAAAATAGACTTCATTTTTGAATTCGGAATATCAAATATAGCTTAGGGTGAATTTTTGGTAATTTTCTGAAAAACTTCAATTTTTGATGAATAGTGAAACCACTAAGTGGTAATCAAGCAAACTGATTTTTCAGTTAAATGAAAGTTTACCACTAATGTGTATTTAATTTTGAAAATCCGACATACATGGTTGTCATTAATAAGTAAAATGTGGTTCAATGAGATTAAAATAATTTTTTGGTGAATAGTAACTTATTAAGTTCTTAATCGCAATTAGTGGTAATTAGGGTAGTTTAAGGTATAAATAATGCTTTAATAATTGGAAATGACCTAGACACATGTCACAACCTTATTGGTTGTGTCATGGCCGACCAAGACAAGCCATGGGTCAACTTGGGTACCCCATGGAGACACTTTGGTTTGGAAATGACATAAATAACTTTTTATTAAATGTTAAAGTAAAAATGACACAAACAAGAAATGTTTTACGAAAACAATTTTTACATGGGGTTATAAAGATCAGATTTTTGATTATAAATAGTCATTGGAAATCTAAAAATATTTCCAACATCATAGTATTTTTTTTATAATTTTTAGACATTAAATAAATTAAATTATTTATGACATAATAATGATGCAGCGATGACATCATTATTTGACGATTTAAATAAAATGGAAAGATAATATAAAATATATGAACTACACATGTCCAAAACCAATTGGATGAGTGGATTTCGAACCCATATCACCATATCCACGAATTATATCAATGTGGGACCTTTTGAAACCGAAACACATTTTCAAATAAAGTAATATTTCTTTACTTTCCAAAAGTGCCCCTCCTCTCCTCTTATAAAAGGCCCCCACCTCTACCTCATTTCACACACTTCTCAAGCCTTTGGCTCGGCCAAACCCTGCCCATTTACTCTCTCCAAATCCCTATCCTCATCCTAGAGAATTCCATTTGGGAATAATCCTTTCAAAGGAAGCTTTTAGTCTCAAATCAAAAGGAGTTACACTTTTTAAGGTAATTCATTCTCTCATGTTCATTTGTTTATTTTGCTTCTCCAACCCCCTAAACTCTTTTTATTTACTTCTTTTGTAACAACACCAGAATCTTTAATATACTAGGATGTTGTTATAAGATATATTTGAGCTACACTCTCACACAACTACATCAAATGGTTAAAGAACATACGGTTTCCGTGGTTGGCGAAATTCTGCCTCCCGAAACGATGATTGTTCAATACTCATTTAACGCCTTCAAAGGTGGCCATTATGATGTCACTATTTTTATATATTATATATAATATGTTTACGTTTTCCTTAAGCTTCTGTTTTTTTCATTTTGGGCATACCTTTATGGTTTCCATTATGGGTAAACACGATATCTTCATTTTTGGAAGTGCGGACTACCGCCCCCTAAAAGTGATTTGATTCGTTAATATCATATGTGGGACATATAAAGGATGGAACTATGATATTATATATGATATTATACTGGAATTATAATATACCTTTATATCATTATGATTCCATTCTATAAAATACGATATAGAAATGAAAGTAGCGTTCATGCGTACGTACGGCTTACCGTCTCAATGAACGGTGCATTTCATTTCTTACCTCTAAATGATTATGTAATATTATAAATGCATGTATGTACTGGATATATATATATGACATATATGATATCTACATCATGAATACCATTATGGATATAACGAACCTATGACCAAATTAACAACATGTAAGTGTAAGAAGTCTATTTTTGACTTAAGAACCAAATACCGACAAAATGAACATTATTAACTTAACTGATTACATGATGTTCATAAAATGGTATAAAAGGAATAATGAACCTGAAAAAGATTCATAAGAAAGTAGAGATTAACTCATGTTTATTATTCATGAGATTAAAGAACGGTCGGGTCAAGTCGGATACGAGGTATGGGACTTCGTCTCAATCTCCTTTCATTGAGGCATATTTTATTTTATACGCAGCTTTCTTTTATACGGTGTATAAACCCCTTTGACTTTTACGTTTATTAAAAAGGAATCTTTTTTATACGAAGCATTTACTAAACGACGAAAGGGAATGTTTTTGTCGTACGTATGCGGCGACAATGACTTCTCCGCCGTCGTGACCGTCATTCAAGTTTCGGCTTCCTCTACAAGCCATACCTTATTTTTAAAAGAAAAATAAATACCATGTTTTACTTTTCTTTTATTTTAGTATTGAAAATGGTTTTCATAATGTTTTTATATCAATGTGTTGTATTGATATCTCGTGATTGAAATGTGGAAATTTTATATTACCTTTATGCATGTTTTATGTGATATGATTATGTTATGGTTCTTGGGCATTATTATGAAGACAGGTGGTTCCGTGATAAACTAAGGGCAGGTGAGCCCGTTATAGCTCTCCAATGCATTGGGTAACGCGAAGGAGTGAAACGTTAAGGTTTCTCCGAAGAAATTTTAGGGAATATACTGTGATGGGTATTCCAAACGTAACCAAGAGGGTTACTCCCTACGTAAGAATGTTATGAATGCCTCAAGTTACCTTTATGTCTTATGATTTCTATGATTTATTCATGATTTTATGAGGTATGCTAAAGTGCCTATGTTTTATGGGTAAAGTATGATTTCATTCTTATGTATATATGAACTCATGTTTCCTTTCCATGTTTTTTTTATAACCCATACTGAGTTTTTATGCTCATCCCAAGTTTTTGAAATGATTTTCACAGGTCAAGGGAAAGGTACATGATAAGATGATAGAGTCAAGGATTTGTCAAGAAATAATAAATGTTTTATTTTAAATGTGTTTCCATTGATGGGAATGAAGAATACTACCTTTATGTGACAACTTTGTGGAATGTAATGCATGTTTTATGATCTAATTCTCTAAAACTCTAAACCCGAAAAGATCTTCAATGTGTAATCTTGTAATAACTCAAGATTAAGTAAGGTTTAAGGCTGGGGCCTTATAGTTGGTATCAAAGGTCGGTTTAGATAACCTTAGGAGTTATAATTCTATTAAATGATTATCCAAAAATAATTTTTTTTTTTGAAATGATATAGCATTTAAAGATTACCATGTTGCTTCATCTAAGACATGTTTTTTCAGAATGGTTTTCCACAGAGGAAACAGGGAAGCAGTGCTAGGAAGGCATACAGAAGGAAATAACCTTCCGAATCAGCATCCAGAAATGTTCGGAAGTGGAACTGAATAGTTTGTTGTAGTGATGGAGCAGTTGACTCAAGCGATAAATGGCGGTGGTATCCATGCATGAGATCAGCCAGATCAACCGCAGAGGAACGTGTCAGTGGTGGAACATTTCATGAGGCAACATCCACCATCATTCAGAGGATCATCTGACCCTGTGCTAGCTGAAGGGTGGATTAAAGCACTGGAGAAGATTTTTGATGTCATGGGGTGTTCAGACAATCAAAATGTTAGTCTTGCTATTTACCGTTTGGAGGGTGAATCAGATCAGTGGTGGTCTATGGTTAAAAATATCCGGGATGTCGATGAGATTGATGCTCTTGACTGGGATGAATTCAAATGTATGTTTCTTCAGAAGTATTTACCTAAGGCTGTTCGACTTAGGATGGAAAAGAAATTCTTGGAATTGAGGCAAGAGGAAGACTCAGTGGCTGCCTATGAAGAAAGGATCACTCGATTTGCAAGGTATGCTCCAAATTTTATCCGGGACCTTGATAGTAAAATCAATCGTTTCTACTCAGGATTAAAGCCAAAGTATCGAAGGGAATTAGCTTCTCGTGAGTTTAAAAGTTATGAAAAGCTTGTTCGATGTGCTGAGAAGGTGGAAATGGAGTTTGCCGATGACCAAGTTTTCTATAACAACCAGCAGAAGAAGAGACCGAGGTGGCAGGAGAAAGGTAAGAATTCTTCAAAAAAGTCTGATGGTAAGTGAACTAAGTTTCCAGTTTGTGATAAATGTGGCAAAAGGCATGCTGGGGAATGTCTTCTGAATTCTGGAAAGTGTTATCGATGTGGTAAGATGGGACATAAGGCTCGTGATTGCACTGAAAAGGATCAAGGTGAAGGTATGAACAAATTTGATTTGCAGTTAGTGAAATGTTATAAGTGAAATGAGATGGGTCACTATGAAAACGAGTGGTCGACAAGGAGATTGAGTGATGGGAAGCAGTTAGACTACAAGAAGAAAGGGGTGGTGAAATCCTTTGCAACTACTTCAGCAGATGTCAGGCCATCAAATGAAGTTGTATCAGGTACTTTGTTTGTTTTTTCAGATTATGCCAGTGTGTTGTTTGATTCGGGGTCTACACATTCTTTCATCTCTGAAACCTTTTCTAGTAAAATGGGAATACCATCTCAAGAAATGACTCCTGAACTTTTGGTAAAAACACTTGGGGGGAAGTGTCGAGGTAAAAAGAATTTATAAGAATCTTCCTATCCTTATCTGTGGAAATAACCTACTTGAAAACCTTATTGTTCTACCTCTAGTAGAGTTTGATGTTATCCCGGGTATGGATTGGCTCTCTATTTACCATGCTAAGATTGACTGTAGAGCTAAAGAAGTTTCTTTTCAGAAAGACTTTCAGTTTGTTTACAGGAATGAAACCTTACTTTTGATAACATATCAAGAGGTCGAGAAACTTGTAAAAGTTGGAAATGAATGTTACCTTCCACACGTCGTTGAAAATAAAGGAACTGTTCAAATTAATGATGTGCCAGTGGTAAATGAGTATCCTGATGTGTTTCCTGATGAGTTGCCTGGAATAATACCAGATCGGGAATTTGAGTTTACTATTGACTTAGTTCCTGATGCTAAGCCAATTTCAAAACCCCCTTATCGAATGGCACAAATTGAACTTTTAGAGTTGAAGGAGCAATTGCAAGATTTATTAGAGAAAGGTTTCATTAGACCTAGCACATCACCATGGGGTGCTCCTGTTTTATTTGTTAAAAAGAAAGATGGTTCTATGAGACTTTCCATTGATTATAGAGACTTGAAAAATATCACTGTTAAGAACAAATATCATTTGCCTCATATCGATGATTTGTTTGATCAGCTCTAGGGAGCTCAGTTTTTTTCAAAGATTGACTTGAGATCGGGGTACCATCAGCTTAAGGTAAAGGAGGCAGATATTCCGAAGTCCGCGTTCCGTACAAGATATGGCCATTATGAATTTGTAGTAATGCCTTTTGGGGTAACCAATGCACATGCTGTATTCATGGACTTAATGAATAGAATTTTCCATGAGTTCTTGGATAAGTTTGTGGTGGTTTTCATTGATGATATTTTGGTGTTTTCTAAAAGTAAATAGGAGCATGAAAAACATTTAAGGGTTATCTTGCAAACCTTAAAAGAAAATAAATTGTTTGGGAAATTCAGCAAGTGTGATTTTTGGTTGCAAAAAATTTCTTTCCTTGGTCACATTGTTTCTAAAGGTGGAATAACTGTTGATCCTGCAAAAACAAAAGTTATGGAAGAATGGCCAAGAACCACAAATGTAACCGAGATTCGTAGCTTCCTTGGTTTGGCGGGATATTACCGAAGTTTTGTTAGAAATTTTTCACAGTTATCTAGTCCAATGACTAAGCTAACTCGGAAGGGTGTTAAGTTTATCTGGACAAAAGAATGTGATGATTGTTTTCAGGAATTGAAAAGAAGATTGGTGAATGCTCCAGTTTTGGCAGTACCTTCCAGGAATTGGGAGTTTGTTATATACAGTGATGCTTCATTGAAAGGACTTGGTTGCGTCCTAATGCAGAATGATCAGGTAATTTCTTATGCTTCACGACAGTTGAAAACTCATGAGGTAAATTATCCTACACATGATTTGGATTTAGCTGCTGTTGTTTTTTGTTTAAAAATTTGGAGGCATCATTTGTATGGAGTAAAGTGTGAAATATATACCGATCACAAAAGTTTAAAGTATATATTCACTCATAATGAGTTAAACATGAGACAAAGGAGATGGCTGGAATTAATCAAGGATTATGATTGTACAATTCATTACCATCCGGGAAAAGCAAATAAAGTGGCTGATGCTTTGAGTTGAAAAAGTAATGCTTCATTAACAATGTTTCGTTTGGAACGTGATCCTTTGGTTAACGATTTGATGAAATTTGGAATAGAAGTTGTTGGTGTAGGAAGTCTTTCTCTTTTGTTTCAGGTATCAGTGAGATATTCTCTATCAGATAGAATCAAGCAAGCACAGAAGCAAGATAGTGAGTTGCAGAAAAGGTAGAGCTGGTTCAGAAAGGTAAGTTGCCGGAATTCAACATTGATAATGATTATGTTTTGAGATTTGGGAAGAGATTGTGTGTGCCTTGTGATTCACAGTTGAAGAGAGAGTTGTTATGTGAAACTCATAGTTCTCTGTTTTCAGTTCATCCGGGCAGTACTAAGATGTATAGAGATCTGCGGGAGTATTACTGGTGGGATGGAATGAAAAGAGATATTGCTGATTTTACTGTGAAGTGTTTGACTTGTCAGCAGGTTAAAGCAGAGCGGCAGTTACCGAAAGGGATGCTTCAGCCTTTACCAGTGCCAGAGTGGAAATGGGAGAATATATCCATGGACTTTGTTGTTGGATTACCGAAGACATCTCGAGGTAATAATGCAATCTGGGTTATTATTGATCGCTTGACCAAATCTACTCATTTCCTTGCTATACGAGATACTTTCTCTCTTGATCAACTTTCTTGTTTGTATCTTAATGAGATAGTCAGGTTACATGGAGTTCCTCTCTCCATTGTATCGGATCGTGATCTCAGGTTTACTTCTAACTTTTGGAAAGGCCTTCAGAAGTCGTTGGGTACTGAATTAAATTATAGTACAGCTTTTCATCCTCAATCAGATGGGCAGTCAGAACGAACAATTCAGACATTGGAGGATATGCTACGAGCTTGTTCTATGTATTATCAGCGAAGTTGGGACCAACATCTTTCTTTGGATGAGTTTTCATATAATAACAGTTTTCATTCCAGTATACATATGGCACCATTTCAGGCATTATATGGGAAGCGGTGTCGAACTCCAGTTTTCTGGGATGAAGTGGGTGAAAGGAAGTTGATGGGACCAGAATTAGTAGAAGAGATGGCAGAAAAGGTTCATTTGATTCAGAAACACATGAGAACAGCTCAGAGCAGGCAGAATAGTTATGCGGATAACCGGAGGAAGGATCTATCTTTCGAGGTAGGTGATCATGTTTTTCTCAAGGTTTCTCCTTGGAAAAGTGTGATAGGATTTGGTAAGAAAGGAAAGTTGAGTCCAAGGTTCATTGGACCATACAAAATTCGGGAAAGAGTTGGATCAGTTGCTTACCGAGTGGCTTTACCTCCGAGTTTATCTCAGGTACACAATGTTTTTCACGTTTTGATGTTGAGGAAGTATATGCCATATCCATCTCATGTTTTGAGTCCAGAGGTAGTTCAGCTGGAAGAGAACCTATCTTATGAGGAACAACCGGTCCAGATTCTTGACCACAGGGAGCAAGTGTTACGGAATAAGGTGATTCACCAGGTAAATGTTTTGTGGAAAAACCACATGATTGAAGAGGAAACATGGGAATCTGAAAATGCAACGAGGGATAAGTACCCCCATTTATTTGATAAGTAAATAAATTGCAGGAACGAAATTTTATAAAGGGGGGAAGGATGTAACATCCCAAGTAAGTAATGAATAATATATATTTTTATCTATGTCTATTAATGATTAAGATAGTGTTATAGAAGCTTAAAATTAAAATAAATACAATCTTATGAATGGAATACACTAATATTCGTAAAAGATTGTTTTACTGCCTTTTGATGGAAAACCATTTTTGAATCTATATTTTGACAATTTTATAAACTATGTTTTTCAAAATAAACTTATCCTTTATGATTGGGACATCAAAATTTACCTTGTGTGAATTTTTGGTATTTTTCTGACAATGTTCATTTTTTAATGAATAGTGAAAAATACTGCATTTTACATCAAAACTAATTTTTAATCTAATTTATTTATATTATTAGATTATGTTTTGAATTGGTTTTTAAGTAAAATTAGAATATATTTTTACCATTTTATCCAATGGTGGTCATTGGAATCAATTTCACTTTGAAATTAGACTTAAACTGGTGTCAATCTTTTGATACTTATTGTTTTGTAAAAACACACTATTTTCTCTGGCAGCGGGAATTAATTATTAAATTAATTAATGTGACTTATATGATTTGAATTTTGTAAAATAGACTTCATTTTTGAATTCGGAATATCAAATATAGCTTAGGGTTAATTTTTGGTAATTTTCTGAAAAACTTCAATTTTTGATGAATAGTGAAACCACTAAGTGGTAATCAAGCAAACTGATTTTTCAGTTAAATGAAAGTTTACCACTAATGTGTATTGAATTTTGAAAATCCGACATACATGGTTGTCATTAAGAAGTAAAATGTGGTTCAATGAGATTAAAATAATTTTTTGGTGAATAGTAACTTATTAAGTTCTTAATCGCAATTAGTGGTAATTAGGGTAGTTTAAGGTATAAATAATGCTTTAATAATAGGAAATGACCTATACACATGTCCCAACATTATTGGTTGTGTCATTGCCGACCAAGAAAAGCCATGGGTAAACTTGGGGACCCCATGGAGACACTTTGGTTTGGAAATGACATAAATAACTTTTTATTAAATGTTAAAGTAAAATTGACACAAACAAGAAATGTTTTACGAAAACAATTTTTACATGGGGTTATAAAGATCAGATTTTTGATTATAAATAGTCATTGGAAAGCTAAAAATATTTCCTACATCATAGTATTTTTTTTTATAATTTTTAGACATTAAATAAATTAAATTATTTATGACATAATAATGATGCAGCAATGACATCATTATTTGACGATTTAAATAAAATTGAAAGATAATATAAAATATATGAACTAAACATGTCCAAAACCAATTGGATGAGTGGATTTAGAACCCTTATCACCTTATCCACGAATTATATAAATGTGGGACCTTTTGAAACCGAAACACATTTTCAAATAAAGTAATATTTCTTTACTATCCAAAAGTGCCCCTCCTCTCCTCTTATAAAAGGCCCCCACCTCTACCTCATTTCACACACTTCTCAAGCCTTTGGCTCGGCCAAACCCTGCCCATTTACTCTCTACACATCCCTCTCCTCATCCTAGAGGATTCACTTTGGGCATAATCCTTTCAAAGGAATCCTTTAGTCTCAAATCAAAAGGAGTTACACTTTTTAAGGTAATTCATTCTCTCATGTTCATTTGTTTTATTTTGCTTCTCCAACCCCCTAAACTCTTTTTATTTACTTCTTTTGTAACAACACAAGTATCTTAAATATACTAGGATGTTGTTATAAGATATATTTTAGATACACTCTCACACAACTACATCAAATGGTTAAAGAACATACGGTTTCCGTGGATGGCGAAATTCTGCCTCCCGAAATATTGATTGTTCAATACTCATTTAACGCCTTCAAAGGTGGCCATTATGATTTCACTATTTTTATATATGATATATAATATGTTTATGTTTTCCTTAAGCTTCTGTGTTTTTCATTTTGGGAATACCTTTATGGTTTCCATTATTGGTAAACACGATATCTTCATTTTAGGAAGTGCGGACTACCGCCCCCTAAAAGTGATTTGATTCATTAATACCATATGTGGGACATATAAAGGATGGAACTATGATATTATATATGATATTATACTGGAATTATAATATACCTTTATATCATTATGATTCCATTCTATAAAATATGAAATAGAAATGAAAGTAGCGTTCATGCGTACGTACAGCTTACCGTCTCCATGAACGGTGCATTTCATTTCTTACCTCTAAATGATTATGTAATATTATAAATGCATGTCGGTACTGGATATATATATATGACATATATGATATCTACATCATGAATACCATTCTGGATATAACGAACCTATGACCAAATTAACAACATGTAAGTGTAAGAAGTCTATTTTTGACTTAAGAACCAAATACCGACAAAATGAACATTATTAACTTAACTGATTACATGATGTTCATAACATGGTATAAAAGGAATAATGAACTTGAAAAAGATTCATAAGCAAGTAGAGATTAACTCAAGTTTATTATTCAGGAGATTAACGAACGGTCGGGTCAAGTCGGATACGAGGTATGGGACTTCGTCTCAATCTCCTTTCATTGAGGCATATTTTATTTTATACGCAACTTTCTTTTATACGGTGTATAAAACCCTTTGACTTTTACATTTATTCAAAAGGAATCTTTTTTATACGAAGCATTTACTAAACAAAAAAAGGGAATGTTTTTGTCGTACATATGCGGCGACAACGACTTCTCCGCCGTCGTGACCGTTATTCGAGTTTCGGCTTCCTCTACAAGCCATACCTTCTTTTTAAAAGAAAAATAAATACCATGTTTTACTTTTCTTTTATTTTAGTATTGAAAATGGTTTTCATAATGTTTTTATATCAATGTGTTGTATTGATATCTTGTGATTGAAATGTGGAAATTTTATGTTACCTTTATGCATGTTTTATGTGATATGATTATGTTATGGTTCTTGGGCATTATTATGAAGACGGGTGGTTCCGTGATAAACTAAGGGCGGGTGAGCCCGTTATAGCTCTCCAATGCATTGGGTAACGCGAAGGAGTGAAACGTTAAGGTTTCTCCGAAGAGAGTTTAGGAAATATACTGTGATGGGTATTCCAAATGTAACCAAGAGGGTTACTCCCTACGCAAGAATGTTATGAATGCCTCAAGTTACCTTTATGTCTTATGATTTCTATGATTTATTCATGATTTTATGAGGTATGTTAAAGTGCCTATGTTTTATGGGTAAAGTATGATTTCATTCTTATGTATATATGAACTCATGTTTCCTTTCCATGTTTTTTTATAACCCATACCGAATTTTTATGCTCATCCCACGTTTTTGAAATGTTTTTCACAGGTCAAGGGAAAGGTACATGATAAGATGATAGAGTCAAGGATGTGTCCAGAAATAATCCATGTTTTATTTTAAATGTGTTTCCATTGATGGGAATGAAGAATACTATCTTTATGTAACCACTTTGTGGAATGTAATGCAAGTTTTATGATCTAATTCTCTAAAACTCTAAACCCGAAAAGATCCTCAATGTGTAATCTTGTAATAACTCAAGATTAAGTAAGGTTTAAGGCTGGGGCCTTATAAATTATCACAAAAATTACAATTTTAATAAATAATTGTAATTTAATATGTGATAAAATAATATATGTAAATAATATTATTTTGAATTAAATTATATATTTATATGTATTATTTTTATTATATACCAAAATTTATTATTACTATGTTTTGGAAAAATATTAATGATGTCTAATCGATAGAATGGTTTTTTTGTCTCAGTTATACTTCCACAAAACATATATCATATTCCACACTAATTGCATTGTGTGGTGTATATAAAACACCTTTTGACAAATTTATCATTCATATATTTATTTTCTATGTATTAAATGTTTCATTTTATATTATTCTTTTCATAGGACTTATGATTCAAATTTTTCAAAAGTGGTAAATGTACATTTGACAATATCATCATTTTTAAGTATTGTTTATGATTAATATAACACAAGGAAATTTAACTGATTTTTCATTCATAAACCTAATAAATATTTACTATATGTATGGATATTAAATACCTTTATTATTAATTATAACATTTTCACACTCTTTGATTATTACCATCAATTCAGTAATGTTTTTAATAATATTTTACACCATTTCTCTATTCTATCAAAAATAATTTCCTTCGAAAACATGTTTTTTAACATGATATCAAAATTTCAATTAAAATTTTCTAAAGAATTTTTTAAATTTATTTTAAACCATGGTTATCTATTTTAAATATAAATTTTAACAGAATATTCATTTCATTTTCCCTTTAATATCATTTTTCATTTAACTAAATTTTTCAAGGGGTGGCCATTTATTGTGTATGTATAGAATTATATTTTACACCATTAAGATGAATAATTGTATTTAATCTAATTCTATACGTTTTAAAATTTTATTTTAATGGAAATTTATATTCTAAATCAGTTCGGATCGTTTTTAGACTATTCTTGAATTGAAACGATTATTTTACTCAAAAATGTTTTTAATAACATTTCTATAGTGTTTTGTTTCATCATTGACACTACACATTATTTTATATATAGTTCAGTATGGGTATGTTTTATTGATAAGATCATTATTATTTCTTGGGAGGTCTAATTTATAGTTTTATTAAAAATATTCAATTGTTTTACTATTAATTATATTACTAATGGTGATTTATGAATAGGTTTATTTTACTGGGGAATGTATTAACATTTTTTCTATTAGTTTATTAATAATAATGTTAATGTTGATTATGAATCACACATATAAAATAATTATTGTATTTTTCATTGAATATAATGGGTGGGGAACTGATATAGGTTTCCCCTTGATTTATAAATGAGTCTCTAGATAGAAATCACTTTCCTAATGTAGTTGTGTTTTTACAGAAAAAATTATAATGTCCATAAAATGGTCTTCAATGGATATTTATGATGTCCCAAATTATGAATTCCATCGTTAATATATTATTTTATGATTTCCTTTTGTCTATTCATTTTTAATAATATCCCAAGATACTTTTTGAGTTTATTATATTATTGATATAGATTTATTTAATCATCATTTATTTTGTCTATATTATGTTAATTTCTTTTCAAATATGATGTTTTCTATTTATTAACCGTTCAATATTTATTATGATTTTTTATTAACAATATATTATTTTAATTTATTAATATTTCTGAGAATTTTTACTCACCCATTTATTATGTTTTATTATCCCAATGATACCATGAATTGTTTTGTGACCGATATATTTGAAAATGATTTTGTAAATAAGGGTGTTGTTAAGAATTTAATTTTTGTGTTATATATTTCAAAATGAATGTGATATTACAATATTTTTATAGTTTATGAATATTAATACTCCATTTAGTCATTTATGATGTATTTCATTGAATATATTAAAATTTTTGAAAATTTACCACCAGATCTAGGCTATTGGGGTTTGAGTCTTAACAGTTGATATCAAATAAATTTTAATATAATCTAATCTAACATGTTTTTTGAAAAAACAATATTTGGGAAATCACCCAATGAAAAACATTAATGTTATTTATAATTATCAAATAACATCCTAATGACTTTGTAATATAGATTTTATATAGGATTTATATCAATACATCCCTCTATATATACCACATGTGTATTGGTTTTGGAATATATGTACCAAATGGGACATACTCCAAAAGAAAATCTCATTAGTCATTACACATGCAAACCTTGGTACACACAAACATGCCTTACTATGGACCATCTATTATATTCATATGTGATATGAATTGGTCAATTAATATTTTTTTTACAATACATTATGAATTATTTTAAAATACTTTTATTATTTTGAATCCTTATGATATAAATCATGTTTTTGTATGTGATATTATTCATGTATAAAAATCCAATAAATGTTAAATGTTTCAAAAAATTTGGATTTTACATTAGGATTGATAAACTATGATCTATCTTTGTTTTTCTTTTTTTGTTAATACAAATAAGATCATTGAATAGGAATCATATAAATATATTTATTACAATGTGTATGAAGGAACATTTCCATTATGACTGTGAGCACATATTTCAAATATAAAATTTCTCACAAATATTCTAATTATATTTTCAATGTTATCGTTTTGTATAAAGTAAAAGGAATAACCTTATATATATTATGTCTTTAATGGGAAACAAGTTATTAATGATATTGAAGATGAATAGAAATATTAACATAATATGGGAAAGATAGATTTCCCCACAAGTTAAAAATGGGAATTGAAAAACCATGGCACTTTATGCAGGGGGACAAGAGTTTACATATGGTGCTATGAGAATGAAAATTAGGTTTGTTAATTAATGTGTCAAAAATATTTATTTGTTTCTCCATGTTTCACCCATATGTTTTTGGGGCACTATAAAATTGACTGTACCATGTTCTGAGGGGATATATAGAAGAAGAATCCCACAGAATAAGGTCAAGAATATGTTATAAATTATAAATAAGTGTAATGATTAATTTTCATGTGTTTCGGTTCCTGAATTATGTTATAAGAGTATTTTTTCAATGATATTTATGTTATAAAAAGCGTGAAATGTTTACAGATTTTATAATAGTTTTTTAAGGATTCAATAACATATATTTAGTGGTAAAAATAACCATTAAATCTTTTCTATTTCATGTTTTTCTTTTTGGAAATGATGTGATTAAGGGATGGTAACCGTTTTTAAGTGGAAATATTAATAGAATAGTGATAGTGATATTTTTTGGGATATTATTGGTTACCTTAATATTAATTATTAATTTATATTAACATTGTTGTTTATAGTATTTTTTGGATTTCTAGAATATACTATGGAACTTATGATTTTATATTTGGATGTATGAATGATTTTAATAGGGTTTTATGGTGTTCAATGTATTAAAATGATTGAAATTTTACATTAAGTGGAACATTTAATTATTTTTTGAATATAATCTTTATTTAGTGATATTGCTTCTAATTAATTGACATTTATTTTGTTCAAAAATATATTTCACAAGGAATAAGGTAAAATATTTATAAAATATAAAAAGATGTACATCAAGTGTTATTGTATTTATTGTGAAAACTATGTTGGTATTGAAATATATCTACATATATGAGGAATTATTATCCATTCATTGTCTCTGTTATGGAACCTAAACACATTGGTTTAGAAAATACATTCCAAAATACCATCCATAATCCTTTTATAATTTCATAGAGGCCTTTTATTGATCATAGATAAAATATTAGATGGAATTTTCTATAATCTTAAAATATTTCTCTAAATAAGAGGTAAAATTGATAAGATAAATATTGGATATATATATATATACTTTAACCACAATAAAATTTATAAAATCATTCTAATATAATAATAAAAATATATATCAAGTCATCTACATTTATATTTTAATGCAATAACCTATATCCATGTCCACATTTAACAAATGGAAAAAAATTTACTTTTGTTTATGGAGGACAACCACCCCTTGAACAGGTGTAATAAATTTTTAATAAACCACTTTCAAGGATGGATATAATAATTGAGATTTAAATTTTATATAATACATAGGACATTATTATACTCCTGTAGTAATTAGATAACATATACCTTCTTACCTTCCATTCATCGGCGATACCATAACATTGCTCGTGTGTATGGAAGACTAATGGATCATTAAGCAATATAATTCATTTATCTCTTATTATTTACCAAGAAGTTATCCAGTAAAATGTTAATGAATTATATAGTAAATTTATAACCTAAATAATTCATTAAAAATACCAAATCAATCGTCAAACATTACAATCCATTGGAAATAGTTTTCGTCTCTCATGTGTATATGTGGAAAACCACCTCTAGGTAGTCATAAAAATAAATCATTTAATTTTAACATGTATGGTAATAAGGATGGATTTTATTGTTATATTTTTTATATCATAATAATTTTTTATAAAGGTGGTAGAATATACATTTTCCTTTAATTCTGTCAATGGAAAAAATAGAATAACATTTTTACATAGGTATGGCCAAATGTATCCATTAGCAGAGTAATCCATTTTCAATATGTCAATTTTATATATTACTATAAAAATATATATAATGAATACGTATGATATATACTTATATAAACTTATCATGGTTTATATTCTGGAAAATATATAGCCATGATCAATATAAAATAACAAAATATACAATCCAAAATATAATTTACTAATGAATAATGTACCACCCAATAAAGTGATTTCAACAATTAATAGTTGTTAAATGGGGAAAAATAGAAAAATTAAATCATATATGTTATTAGATATATGTTTATGGTTATTTAAAATATTTAAAATAATCCTATTTTTATTAGAAAATTATTTTGGCCATATATGTTGGATTAAAAACATGAGGTATGGGTTATTCATCTCAAATTTAGTTCCTCGAGAAATATTTATAATTATATACATATTCCTTTTAAGGATTCTATACATAACCTTTTTATGTGTTGTATATTGTTTTCTTTAGTAGAAAATCATTTTTATTCCAAAACCATGATTACTAAAAAGTAATCAATTTTACAAAAAATTAGCCTTATAATTTACTGATGAATTTTTTTTTGATATTTAATAAATTAAAATTTGGTTTTAATGAAATCTTGATTTCATTTTCCTAAAACATCCCTTTTTTATTATCCACAAAATATTGAAGAAATTTTTTTAATAGGGTGAACATGAAGCTAATAATTAATTTTCATGGCCAATAAATGTACTAAACAATATTTCACAAGTAAAACGTGGTTATTTTAATTGAAATTTATTTTACACAATATTGTGTGAGAATTTGGTTTTAAAAATATTTTCAATGTGAGATATTTATTATCCTAAAATTTCTACATATATTATTTAAATTATTTCATTTCATTAATGAAATATTTCCATTATTGCAAAAAAAATACCACTAAAGCAATGTTTTATTAATATCATCCTTATTATTTATTTGGGTGGTTTATAATTTGTTTAACTAAATATGTAAAATTTTATTACAATTTATTTTATTACTATGTTGGGTTATTTTTATTTGTATTACATTATATAATTTATAACTATTTCATATGTTAGTTTTATATTATAAATATTCATGTACATTATTTTTCAACCCTTTCATGTGATAAATGTGTTGGAAATAGTATGAAAATGTTTGATTCTTGATATAGATCGACCCTTGATACATCTAAGGAAATCATGAAAAAATGATTTGGCCATATAATATTTGGATGTACACATAAATTTAAAATCTGATTTGAATGCTTATGAATGTGTGTTTAAAATATCTTTCATTTTGGATTAATTTTTTATTATATTACTTTTTTATGTCCTTGTGACTATAATATTAGCTAGATTATTCTTTGTATAAGAATCAGGCTCGTGAAATTTTTATTATGGATCTGTTTTATCATCACTTATTCCTTCAATATAATAATCTAATTATTGTTTAAATGGAACATGATTCTGTTATTTACATTTGAATATTGATTATTATTATTTTTTTCAGGATTTATTTAGTTTTATTCTAAACCAGACTAAAAATATATGATTAAAAATATCATAGGTTTTATTTTACATAAGATACATCAAGTGTTTTTTAAATGATAAGTAGTCATATGGCTAGGGTAAAAATAGATTTATCCAAGAATATAATTTCTATAGATATTATTTTTAAATTTATCTTAATTTTAACTATTTTAATAGGTTTTAAATAATAATAATCTATTTTTCACCATGGAATTAAATTCTCTTTATCTTGTTCCATGGATAAAATAACCCCTAGCTATATAATAATGTGGTCTGGGTCATTGTACCAAAATTGATGACACTAAAATTCATGTTTTATGTTTTATGATGGTAAAATATTGTAAATGAAAAAAAGAGATCAATTTCATTAAAAACTACCTACTTATAGAATAATATTTAATAAAAGTTTTTTTCATATTAAGGGAAAAATTATGTACGATCAATTACTCAGTTTTCAAATCATAGGAAAGATCATCTAGATATAACTCTTATTTATCAGGAATATATTGATTTTATGGATATAATACTTAATGTACACTATTCATATATAATTTAAATACATTTTATATAACATGTATTTTCATGTAAGAATGAATGATTGTAGGGAGGAAGTTCTAATGATTATAAAAAAGATTTATGAACAAGGCATAAAGAGATGGAAAATAGATACAAGTTGAAAAAATATGAATGATTTTATTGTATATCTATATTTATAGTATAATATAAAATTATATATAGCTATCCAGTGTTGTTAATCCTTACCCCATTATTACCTTCTCAATTATAAAGAAAATGTACTTCAAATCCTAATGAAGAAGATTTATTCTTGGAATATATTTCCTTTAATGCAATAAAGATGAAAATGGAATGGATACATGATTATGGTTATTATTCCAACATAATAGGTGATTATAGTGTTATGATAAAAACATGAAATCATTAATGAGGTGTAGTAACAATTTTGAACAACAATTCCTTGAATATTATAATTATATACCCAATATAAATTGATTAAGAAAATTTGTAGTCAAAATATGTTTTGTATATTGAATCATGAAAATACTAGAAGTATAATGTTAGATAACATTGGGATGATAGAAATTAGGCATTATTTAATAAAAACACAAGTATCTTTAAATTCACATTGTATGAAAAAAATAACTTTCATGGAAGTCGATGAAATATCAATTAATTAGTTAAAAGTAACCCTTAAAAAATATACTAATTATTAATGAAATATTAGATAATTTTATTAATTGAAGACATGTAAATCATTTAAAAAAGTCTAAAATAATTTTAAAACATGAAGTGATAATATATTTTCCCATGCTTAAAATAGACCTAAACAAGATATATGGTATATATCGAAAGGAAATGATAATATAGAATACGCACAATAAAGAGGATATTACATTCAAAGGACTATTAGAATTTTTTTACAAATATATTTGGTGTCCCTTGAGGATGATATATAGAAGTGGTGATATTTATTTAATAACATTCATGAATGTAATAAAATATATGAACAATAAAATATTAATTAAATTCATATCCAATGTTATAAAAATGATTTAAATTTATAGAAGGTATGTTGAAAGGGTGCACAATGTCTGAATAAAAAATACATGATCTGATAATAAGAATTAATAAATTATTGATGAATTTGAATCTATTCTAATCAGAAAGGATATGAGAAATAAAAACACATCACATTATATAACATTAGAGAACGATTTTATAGATTGGAGTAATATAAGAATGATATTAATGGTTATTACAATGATGAATAAGATAAATGTTTCAGAATTCATTTGGGTATATTTATTTTATATTTATATGAATACGTAAAATGAATTTTATTTTGTATTGTAGTGTGATAATAAAAATTATGAGATAATATACAAAAATAAATACGATGTTAAATATTTTATGGTATTTAGATGTCCATGTTATATGAAAATTTATGTAACATTAATTTTTATGTTTGAAAGAGAGTATAATCATAGAGTACATACAGGTTTCATTCCTAATGGTAATAGATTCATATTTTGGAATAATTTATTATATTTTTTTTCTTATGTTGTGAATGTTGAATTAAATAATTGAAAACCCATTCATTAATTTTATGAGGTTTTGGAGTATCCTCTATAAAACATAGAGCATATTTCCTATATAATGTTTCATGAAGATACTCAAAATAGGAAGGAAATTGTTGAAGAAAATTAATATTATAAAAATGATGATGGAAGGGATACAACCAATGATAGTAGTAACTTTATAATTATAATGAATAATTTTTAAATAGTAAATATCAGTGGGATTCATAATGCATAATTTAAAATCATATGTATTCTATGGGGAAGTAATCCACATAACTTCTATCCCATGTGTAGACAAGAATTTCAAATGAGGATTTGATAGAAGATTAATATTGAGAATATATAAATAATGAACAAAATATACTTGAAAATAAATCTAAATGGTAACGTGTTCATAAACGGAAAACCTTGAAATGTTATTGTAACGATATGGGTTTTAATACAGAAGAAAAAGAATATAGAAGTGAAAATTATCATGGTGATTTTTTTTTTGAAACGAATAATCTAAAATAGAAGGAATATACATTGAATATAATTTTCCCTAGCTATCATACTATAAAAAATAATATTTTTTCACTATTTAAAGAATATATTAACTCTAATGAATATCAAATGGATATAAATTACACTTTTATGAATGTTTACCTTTAAGAACAAATATTTATTGAAAACCCATAATGATTCGTTCTAAACAAATCAAGGAAAAATGGTTTCTCCATTTAAGAATGTGTTTTATGTATTTATATAGGTTCAAAGGGGTTAGTATTATAAAATTATTATAGTTTCAAAAAAATATTGTCTAAAAATGGATTGTTGATAGAATATTATATGTGAAGAATGATTTATCATGTGCACTTATGGTGATTTAAAATCTAGAAAACGTTATTTTTTTAAGTAGTAATAGTTTACATTTTTTGTAATACAATAAATTATGTAAAAGTAATATGAGATGTCTATAATGTGATATCTAAGATAATTTATTTTTTATATAATTAATAATACTTATATTTTATCTTTATATCTCATAAAAATTATTCCAAAATAATATTGGTTATTTTTTGAATAGAAGATTCCATAGTTGATTCTACAAAAATATTGGATGGAATTTTGTTTTAAAATATGAAGAATTTAGTAATGATGAACACACAAAATTTATCATTATAGTGGGTATAATTTTGAATCACATAATATCAAGAATTGTCCATTCCAATAATCTCAGTTGTTGTAAAATGTATAAAAGTTAACTAATGTTTTAATGCATTATTTTCATAAAATTAAATTATTGGGATTCAAAATTCATGATGTGTTATAGATTAATTAAAAATTTAAGTGAATATTTGTAAATTTTTTATTACACTAAGAAGATTGAGTAGGGTACTAAATAGATCAAAGATCTAAATGGTGTGTGTTGTTTTTTAAGAATTATTGGGTAATATTGTTCAATGAGAGTAAGAGTTCAATTTTTCATATTATAACTAAATATTCATATGTTGTATCTACTTAATAAATTATAAAAGAATTTTGGAAGATGGAATTTCTAGTATATTTTCGGGCTAATATTCAATGTTATTCAAATATTCTATGTGATATTTATAGTGCTATTGATCATTATAAAACTATGATCATCAATCCCAATATATAAATATTCACATTGGATATCTATTTATCTATATAATGGTGGAATCTAGGTTAATAAAAAAATAATATATTGGAAAAAATAAGCCACTTGATTATATATTTACAATATCTATTCCACAAGAGTGATTATTCGAGTACTTGTGTAACTTTAATAGTCCACATTCCCCCATAAACTGTTGAATATGTTTCATTATGACCACATAATCATTTTTTATTATGTTTCTAAAAGTGAGAATAATTTTTAATGATGTTTCGATATGAATTTGAAAAATAGATTAACTTTGATCCCTTAGTATACATTTTGTTTTCATTGAGGGAAGAAAATCGCCAAAAAATAATAGATTATCTATTATGGGCATGTTCTGATAAATCCATTTTAATTTATTAATGAATTTATGACCAGTGTATTTTAGAATGGTAATTTCGGGATTTTAGAAATTGTTTAGAAAATAAAATCTGTTATATTGATGACTCCCATATAATTTTTGCCTGGTTTGAAAAATATATGATAATCCAATTTACATTTTTCTGTTTGTGCTACTGTGTTGTTTTCCAAAAACAATTTTTTGAGAGATATTTAAAAAAATTATTGATACGGTTTGTATGGATTTATAAAACATGATAAAACATTTATGATTCATGCATGCATTTTTTTAATAGAGGGATGTTTGGTGGAGTGTTTATTATGTGTTTGACTGAAAAATTCATTCATATAAACTAATTAGTGAAGTTCAAAATAACATTTCTAATTTCCATTATACTTAACTATATAATGGAAAATCAATTAGTTGATTCCATAACATAGGCAAATTATCCACATTTCCAACTAATTGATTCAGCCTAATGAGTCACCAAACCAATTTATTTATGGATAGAAATGAGTCATAAAACCCATTTCTAAAATAAATAGTGAATATAAATATCAACAAACTCAAATACATATTCACATAGCTATACCATGTAAGAAAATATATTGGATAACAAATTGGGAAACATGTATCCAATATCTAAATATATTTCCTTCGACTCTAAATGAATTAAGTATTTTTCGAAATGTATGGATGAATTTATGTCATGATCAATAATATAAATATTATGAATAGAAATTTTTTTTAAAAATCTATTATGGTTTTGAATTATTACATAATCAATGTTTTTAGTTTATTGTAATTGATTGTATAATGTTTTAACATAATGTAGTTAGGAATATTGATAGTATTTATTGATATTATGGTGTAATAAAGAATACATATCACCATTATTATAGTATAATTGATGTGAGAGAGGAGTGTTGTGGTGTTATTTAAAAACAATTAATGAATTATTCTACTATGTGAGAAATAGTAAAAACAATAGATGTAATAAACATAATATTAATATATAGTGTTCAACATATAATGAATCTAATGACATCTAGATATTCGATTTTACTTTGTGAATTTTTCTCTGCATTAATTTATGTATAAACTATATGAAATTATTTTATTAATATTCTAGATGATCGTGGAATTGGATATTAATATATTGTTTTAAAATAAACATTGGTTACATTTAGATCTAATTATGTTTGTAATCATCAATTGTTTTATAGCAAGAAGTAATGATGTTGGTTGTGATTCCTTAATTTTATGTGTGATGGAAAAAAACTGTTGTGCCCAAGTAATTGCATTTGTGTCAATAACATGTCACCATGTGTCAACTGATGACGTAGAGCTTGAAGACTAATGGTTGGAGATGCATCATTACATCAGACGATTGTTGAACTGGTCTTTAAGTTCAAAGAACTTGTATCAAGTGGATACAATGTCAGAACAATGTTAGAAGACCATGCATTGTTAAGACAATGCATGAGGAGATGAAGATGATCCATCCACACCTCCTAAGTGGATGAAGTGAGCTGAAGAAGTCCATGCACTATCACTTAGTGAATGTGAATTAGAAGTTGATCCAACTTGATCTCTGATTGGATCAATGAATAACATTGAAGATCTATGTGATTCAGGAGCTCGGTTGATGAAGAAACTTCGGTAATTCCATTCCAATGTGATGAATAAATGTTGAAGAGAATTTGAGTAATTCTAATGAAGAAGAAGAATAGATGAGGGGAATGTCTTAGAAGATGGCTTGAATGGCAATTGGCATTTACACTTGTCACTTTTTTTTTCTTAACAAAGCACTTGTGTTTTTAAGTAGCAAAAAATAACCCCCAAGGAAGGCCAGCTGAGGGTCATCACCCAAGGCTCATGTGGGACTCGTGGTCACCACGCCCATGGGGAACCCTCAGGCCAAGGCAGCATATCCCTGAGGCAGATGGTCGGGGCCGTGTATAAGCCTTGAGGCCACGCGATGATGAAGCCCGCACAGCGTGAGCGTGAGGAGAGCGCCCGTGTGTGCATAGTGGGCACATATCGCGCCCGCGAGGAGCAGAGGTGGGTGCAAGAGCGCGCCCGCAGAGAGAACACGGTGCGGGGTGGCACCGTGGAGGGAGAAGTTCAATCGAAGGGTTACCGACAGCGGAACATTGATAAACCGTGTGGAAATCGTGGGCCGTTTCGATGTGGGACGTGCAATATTCACCGGGAGCGAATCCTGGCCCCTCGATCGATCGCGCCCCCGATCTCCGCCGCTCATCGCATCTCGCCACTCGAGATCTTATCCCGGCCGTCTGATGTCTTTAAATCGCCCAATCCAAGGGCTGGCGAGTCATTCACTAACTCGAGCTCGTCCGAGGCACCTCCCGCGACGCCGCCTGAACCAGTGGCCCTCCGAGCACTGAAGTCGAGCTCCCGGCCACCTCCGATCAAGATAAAGCCACCATTGTGCTCGTCTGGCCATAACGAACATATTCATGCATTAAAATATGCATTCATGCAATGAGATGATGAATTCGGTCGAGGCCGAGGCAAACGAAGTTTCCGAGTCATTGGGTGTTCGTGCTTTGCATGAATGGGCCTAAACAGAGACATGCATGCGTTCGAAAACACATGCACATGAAGGAAACCGAAAAATGGAAAACCCGCATTAAAACAGAGAAGAAGAACGAGATACGCGGAAGATATTTAATGCGTTTGAAGTTTTCAAAATGCCGCAGATCTCGGGGGTTCGAGTTTTGGATCCCGCGGACTCTATTCACACTCCTCGCCTATAAAATGAGAAGTCCAGCGCCCTTGGAAATGCTGTTAATCCTTTGAGAACTTGAGAGTCCCGCGAAGCCATCCAAGCTACGCGAAGTACCTCTGCGCAGCCTCCTGCGCGACTGAGAATCCCGGAGCCACCCGAGGCCCCGAAGAAGTCCCCTGCGTGCTACCTCTTGCGCGACAGGAAGAAGAGCTCGGGCAGTGTACTTGCGCGCCCCTCGCTTGGTTACACCCTGCGTGCCCACGGGTGTCACGCCCTGTGCGACAGAGGCCGTCCGCACACCTTGTGCGGCTATTGAATAAGTGAGGCCGCACCCCTTGCGCGCCTCTTTTGGTGTTTGAGTTTGGGTGAAACATTTCCTACACTTGGGAGTGTGTGTGCAAGGAGGAAGACCTGAGGCTTAGCCTTGTGTGTGCACAAGTGAAGAAGACCAACTTTGAGAAGAATAGGAGTACACACTTAAGTGTGTGAATGCAAAAGAACTGATCATTCTATGTGATTTGTTTTTTGGTGAGAAAGACCAACGAGATCTTTTGAAGACTGTTGAAGCTACTTGAAGTTTTGAACAACACCATTGAAGAAGTGAAGTGGATCCATGATGAAGATGATGCTGTGGAGTTCGATGGTTTAACCAACTTGTAATTTGGGGGTATAACCAATTACTGTGTAAACATCTTTTGGCATAGTGAAGAATCTGTGTTGGGGGGTGTAACCAACACGGCAAGGAGTAGGTCTTTGTACCGAACCATGTAAATATCTGTGTTCTGTGCTTTCATTATCACTGCACCCCTAAAAGAGTAGATCTAGGCCTTAACCAGCTGCAGAGGTTGAATTGATAATTCAAAGGGAACAATTCTTAAAAAGAAGAAGTTATCACTGATTCACCCCTCCCCTCTCAGTGATCACAACCGATCCAGGCATTTCAAGTGGTATTAGAGGCAGGTTGCCTCTGTTAGGATCTACTTCTAAGAAAATGGACAATCTAAATTATGTTAATAGTAGGGGTGTCCCTACATTCGATGGAAATAATTATCACAGCTGCAAAAATCGGATGTTGCCCTACCTTCTATCTCTCGGCCTTGATGTTAGAGATGAAGCCTTATTTGGATTCCCTCCTCTTGCTAATGAATCTTCTATGACACTCGATGAGAAAAGAAATATGGAAGTTGATGGTAAAGCTCAAAATGCCCTTCTTATGTCACTCTCAGAAAAGGTATACACAAAAGTCATGGGACTCAAGAATGCTAAAGAAATTTGGGACAAATTGGAAAGTAGTTATGAAGGCAACATGAAAGTCAAGGAAGCCAAATTACAAATTTGGAGAAGCAAGTTTGAAGATGTCAAGATGGGAGAAGAAGAAAATATTGATGATTATTTCACAAGAGTCAATGAAATTGTCAGTAACATTCGGGGCTTTGGCGAAATGTTGGAGGACTCCACTATTGTTAAAAAAACTAATGAGAAATTTTCCTGACATGTTTGACTCCAAAGTCTCAGCATTAGAAGATAGAGATCATATCTCTCTTGATGAACTACACAACATTCTCATTGCATATGAAATGAGGAAGATCCCAGTATTCAAGAAGAAGATCAAGGATGAGATGGCTTTTGAGGCCATGAGACAACTCAAGATAAAAGATGACGAAGTCCTAGAATCAAGTGATTCTGACAATGAAGAAAAGGATGAAGATCTCAACATGATTATTTCTCTTTTTTCTAAATTGTTTGGAAAAACTAAATTCATGGGAAAAGGGAAATCACCATCGAGATGTTTCAATTTCGATAACATCAGACACTTTGCTGTTAATTGTCCTAAGAAAAGATCTAGTTCTCCAGATATTGAAGATGATAAGTCACAAAAGAAGAAATGGAGTAGATACCCAGGAGAAGGAAACAGATCTGGTGCAAGAAAGAAAAGGATTGTTCCTGGTGAAAGAAGAAGCTGTGTAAGAAGAGAGGAAGATTCAGACTTCACTTCAGCCAGTCAATCAGAAGAAGAAACAAATTTTTTGGCTCATGTAGAAAAACGGTTTGACACCTGCAGCAGTGAAGATGATGAAAGTGAACGAACAGAGCTCGAACACATATTGAAAGATGAACTAGTGGCTTGCCTTGAACAGAACATTGAACTCAAGAAAGAGAAGAGATTGTTACAAAAGGAAACCAAAAGGATGACTGAGGAGTTGGAAGAATGTATGAAGAAAGAGACAATGTACATTGATGAAATCAAGAGACACAAACTGAAGGTAGCTGAGCTGGACAAGATAGCAAATGATCTTGAGGAGAAACATCACCTCAAAGAAGAAGAGAAATCAGTGACACATTCCAAGTGGATTGAAGCACAGAATAGCTTGACAAAGATGAGAGAAGACTTCAACAAGGCTGTTGAGGTCAAGGCAGAATCATCTAATGTTGGTGCTCAGAGGCAGGTCAATTTACCACTAAGTAAATCTCTAAATACATATGTTATTTCTAACAATGCAGGTTCAAAGATAAAATTGAGACAAACATGGCATGAACAAACCTGTGTAAAATCATCTTCAATGGAAGAAAGGAAATCCTCAGGAAGGACTACTCAAATCTTGGACAGAAAATTACAACATGACTCTTATCAACAAATAAGGTCAAGGTTCAGAGGCTACTGCTGGTGTTGTGGTGTGTTTGGACATAAGGCCTATGCATGCTGGTATAACATGTCTCTTCCAAGCATGAGGCATGAGTCAAGGGGGAGACATCCTGAAACCCAGAGTGTTTTGCAGAAAGCATCAAAACCTCCAATTCAGAACACATTTGACTTCCTGAGTGAAGCTTGTGGAAGATGGGACCAACAAGGTCATAGAGCTGATAAATGTATGACAACTCTTCATAAACAAAAAGTCAAAGACATGAAAGGGAAAGGCATTCAATAAACCAATGATTAAATCACATGCTTTGCTGAAGTGGCTCTAAAATCCAGGAGTAAAACCAAGTCATGGATTCTTGATAGTGGATGCTCATCCCACATGACTGGTGATGCAAAAATTCTAAGCAACATTGAAAGTCATGAGGGAGGAACCGTGGTGTTTGGAAATGATCGTTCGATGAAAATCAAGGGAGTTGGAAAGGCTATGATTGCAACAACAAAACTAAAATCCAATGATGCGTTGTTTGTTGAAGGATTAAAGCACAACCTACTGAGTGTAAGCCAATTATGTGATGATGGACATGAGGTGTTGTTCCAGAAGGATTCATGCATCGTCAAGAGCTCAAAGGATGGAAAAATCATAACTCAAGGAAGAAGAACCACTGGAAACCTATTTCAAATTGGTGTGTACATCAATTCTTGTTATCTTAGTTCTAAAGATGAAAACAATCATTGGCACAGAAGACTTGGCCTTTTAGGTCAAAGAAGTATGAGTAAAATTCTGAAGTACAATATTGTACGAGATCTACCCAAATTAAAGAGAGAAAGAGATGAAATTTGTGACACATGTCAGAAGGGAAAACTGATCCATTGTTCACACAAAGGAGTAGATATCATGTATACTGGGCCTCTTGAACTCATTCCCACAGACATATGTGGACCGATGAGACAAAAGTCTACAAGAGCAGATCTCTATTTTATAACCTTCATTGATGATTACACTCGGATGACCAACGTCATGTTCATGAAACACAAGTCAGAAGCAATCATGATGTTCAAAAACGTCAGGAGGCAGGCTGAGAAAGAACTTGGAATCTGTATCAAGAAAGTGAGATCAGATAATGGAAAAGAATACACTTGTGATAATTTTGAAAGCTATTTGTTCAATCATGGAATCAAGAATCAATATAGTACACCATATACTCCACAAAAAAATGGAGTGGCTGAATGGAAGAATCGAAGCATAGTTGAAATGGGGAGGACTATGTTGGATGAGCACAATATCTCTAAGTTTTTCTGGAGAGAAGTAGTATGCACAGCTATTCACATACAAAATAGATGTCTCCTAAGACCAGAAACACAAATGACAGCCTATGAAATGTGGTTTAACAGAAAACCAACTGTTAAGTACTTCAGAGTCTTTGGCAGTACGTGCATCATCAAGATTAAAAACATTAATCTGGGAAAGTTTGAGGAAAAAGCAGAAGAAGGAATCTTCATGGGCTACCTACCTGATGGAAAAGGCTACAGATGCTGGAATAAGAGGTTGAACAAAATGATTGACTGCAGTGATGTCAGAATAATTGAAAACAACACCAAACCATACACTGTGGATAATGATGACTCAATGAATGACTCAACCTTGGAACAAAAGAATGAAGAATTAACTGACCCAATACCAACTGATGGTGAGATCAACTCTGAACACACCAGTGATGAAGAGGAAGGTAATGAATATGGAAGAAAGAGATACAATAAATTGAAGAAACATGTCGACACAGAAAATGTCCTTGTTAACCCACATTCCTCAGTAAAAACTAGGAGAAGATTGAGATTGGAAGATCACACTGCATTGGTTTCTCAAGTGGAACCTCACACAGTGGCTGAAGCAGTTGAACATGAGGAATTGATACAAGCTATGCATGAGGAACTCAATCAAATAGAAAAGAACTCCACTTGGGATCTTGTGCTAAGGCCCAAAAATAAAAATGTAATTGGGACAAAGTGGGTTTTCAGAAACAAACTCAATGAGAAAGGGGAAGTTTCAAGAAATAAGGCCAGACTTGTATGCAAAGGGTATTCACAAATGGAAGGAATCGACTTTGAAGAAACATTTGCACCAGTTGCAAGACTGGAGACTATCAAAATGTTCTCAGCAGTTGCAGCACACAAGCAGTACAAGGTTTATCAGATGGATGTGAAATCTTCATTCTTAAATGGAGATCTTGAAGAAGAAGTGTATATAGAACAACCAGAGGGATTTGTGCTAGACAAAGATGGTAGCATGGTATGCAGATTGAAGAAAGCATTGTATGGGTTAAAGCAGGCTCCCAGAGCCTGGTACTCCAAGTTGTATGGTTGTCTTAAGAGCATGAAGTTTGTCAAAGGAACATTTGACAGTAATCTCTATGTCAGAGAAATTACCATTGGTACTCTCATAGTCATTATCTATGTGGATGATATTATGTTTGCTGGTGACCAGGAAGGATTATGTGAAGAATTCACTGAGCAGATGAAGAGAACCTTTGAAATGTCCATGCTTGGTCAAATGACATATTTTCTAGGATTTCAGGTGGAAAAAAGAAAAAACTCTATATTTCTTTCACAAGAAAAGTATGCAATGGACTTAGTAAAAAGGTTCAGAATGGAGAATGCAAAGGAAGTCTCAACACCCATTTCTTGTTGGAACCAAACTATGAAAGGATGAATAAGGCAACAATGTTGATCAGAAAGAGTTCAGGAGAATTATTGGCAGTCTCCTTTATCTCACAGCCTCAAGGCCTGATATAACATATGCAGTGACTTTGTGTGCAAGATTTCAATGTGACCCAAAAGAATCTTACTTATCAGCAGCTAAAAGAATCTTGAGATATGTGAAAGGAACCCTCAACTATGGACTCTTATACAAAAAAAGTACAAACATAAGGTTTTTGGGATTCACTGATGCTGATTGGGCTGGTTATTGCACTGATAGAAGATCCACATCTGGTGGAGCCTTCTTTCTGGGAGAAGGATGTGTTAGTTGGTATAGCAAGAAACAAAATTCTGTAACATTGAGCACAACCGAAGCAGAGTATGTGGCAGCTACACATGATGTACACAAATGATTTGGATGCAGGTGCAGCTAGCAGATTTGAGAATTAAAGCTGAAAAACCATTGAGGATCTTATGTTATAATCAAAGTGCAATTGGATTGTCTAAGAATCCTATACAACACTCCAGATCCAAGAATATTGATATAAAATATCATTTCATCAATGAAAGGGTCGCCAGTGGAGACATCAATCTCGATTACATTTCTACTCAAGATCAGGTGGCAGATATTTTCCCCAAATATATGCCTACAGAAAGATTTGTTGAACTAAGGATGAAACTTCATGTTCAGCCTTCTCCTCTCACTTGAGGAAGAGAAAGTTCCCTCCTTATTCGCTAAATTTATATGTTTTTTTACTGACATGCAGGGAATTGAAGGAGACAAGTGCATCCCTTGAGGGGGAGCATTAGTTGTGAGTCAAGTAGTTATGCATTTTAGGAATGACTTCCTATTCATCCCTTTGCATTTGTTGGCCAATAAGGGGGAGAAATAATCAGCACATACACATTGTGACATTCTTCAAGATGTGCTTCGGAGTATTGACAACAAAATACAAAGGGGGAGATTGTTGTGCCCAAGTGATTTCATTTTTTGTCAATAACATGTCATTATGTGTCAACTGATGATGTAGAACTTGAAGACTAATGGTTGGAGATGCATCATTACATCAGACGATTGTTGAACTGGTCTTTAAGTTCAAAGAACTTGTATTAAGTGGATACAATGTCACAACAATGTTATAAGACCATGCATTGTTAAGACAATGCATGAGGAGATGAAGATGATCCATCCACACCTCCTAAGTGGATGAAGTGAGCTGAAGAAGTCCATGCACTATCACTTAGTGCATGTGAATTAGAAGTTGATCCAACTTGATCTCTGATTGGATCAATGAAGAACATTGAAGATCTATGTGATTCAGGAGTTCGGTTGATGAATAACCTTTGGGAATTCCATTCCAAAGTGATGAATAAATGTTGAAGAGAATTGGAGGAATTCTAATGAGAAGAAGAATAGATTAGGGGAATGTCTTAGAAGATGGATTGAATGGCAATTGGCATTTACACGTGTCACTTTGTTTTTCTTAACAAAGCACTTGTGTTTTTAAGTAGAAAAAAATAGCCACCAAGGAAGGCTAGCCGGGGGTCATCACCCAAGCCTCATGTGGGACTCGTGGTCACCACGCCCATGGGGAACCCTCAGGCCAAGGCAATATATCCCTGACGCAGAAGGTCAGGGCCGTGTATAAGCCCCGAGGCCATGCGGTGATGAAGCCCGCGCAGCGTGAGCGCGTGGAGCGCGCCCGTGTGTGCATAGTGGGCGCATAGCGCGCCCGCGAGGAGCAGAGGTGGGCGCAAGAGCGCGCCCGCAGAGAGAACACGGTGCGGGGCAGCACCGTGGAGGGAGAAGTTCAATCGAAGGGTTACCGGCAGTGGAACATTGATAAACCGTGTGGAAATCGCGGGTCGTTTCGATGTGGGACGCGCAATTTTCACAGGGAGTGAATCATGGACGCTCGATCGATTACGCGCCCGATCTCCGCTGCTCATCGCATTTCGCTGCTCGAGATCTTAACTCAGCCGTCTGATGTCTTTCAATCGCCCAATCCAATGGCCGGCATGTCATCCACTACCTCGAGCTCGTCCGAGGCACCTCCCGCGACGCCGCCTGAACCAGTGGCCCTCCGAGCACTGAAGTCGAGCTCCCGGCCACCTCCGATCAAGCTAAATCCACCATTGTGATCGTCTGGCCATAACGAACATATTCATGCATTAAAATATGCATGCATGCAATGAGATGATGAATTCGGTCGAGGCCGAGGCAAACGAATTTGCCGAGGCATCGGGTGTTCGTGCTTTGCATGAATGGGCCTAAACAGAGACATGCATGCGTTCGAAAACGCATGCACGTTAAGGAAACCAAAAAATGGAAAACCCACATTAAAACAGAGAAGAAGAATGAGATACGCGGAAGATATTTAACGCGTTTGAAGTTTTCAAAATGCCGCAGATCTCGGGGGTTTGAGTTTTGGATCCTGCGGACTATATTCACACTCCTCGCCTATAAAATGAGAAGTCCAGCGCCCTTCGAAATGCTGCTGATCCTTTGAGAACTTGAGAGTCCCGCGAAGCCATCCAAGCTACGCGAAGTACCTCTACGCAGCCTCCTGCGCGACTGAGAATCCCGGAGCCACCCGAGACCTCGAAGAAGTCCCCTGCGTGCTACCTCTTGTGCGACAGGAAGAAGAGCTCGGGCAGTGTACTTGCGCGCCCCTCGGTTGGTTACACCCTGCGTGCCCACGGGTGTCACGCCCTGCGCGACAGAGGCCGTCCGCACACCTTGCGCGGCTATTGAAGAAGTGAGGCCGCACCCTTTGCGCGCCTCTTTTGGTGTTTGAGTTTGGGTGAAACATTTACCACACTTGGGAGTGTGTGTGCAAGGAGGAAGACCCGAGGCTTAGCCTTGTGTGTGCACAAGTGAAGAAGACCAACTTTGAGAAGAAGAGGAGTACACACTTAAGTGTGTGAATGCAAAAGAATTGATCATTCTAAGTGATTGGTTTTTTGGTGAGCAAGACCAACAAGATCGTTTGAAGATTGTTGAAGCTACTTGAAGTTTTGAACAACACCTTTGAAGAAGTGAAGTGGAGCCATGATGATGATGATGCTGTGGAGTTGGGGGGTTTAACCAACTTGTAATTGGGGGGTATAACCAATTACTGTGTAAACATCTTTTGGCATAGTGATGAATCCGTGTTGGGGGGTGTAACCAACACAGCAAGGAGTAGGTCTTTGTACCGAACCATGTAAATCTCTGTGTTCTGTGCTTTCATTATCATTGCACCCCTAAAAGAGTAGATCTAGGCCTTAGCCAGCTGCAGAGGTTGAATTGATAATTCAAAGGGAACAATTCTTAAAAAGAAAAAGTTATCACTGATTCACCCCTCCCCTCTCAGTGATCACAACCGATACAGGCATTTCAAAAACTATTATGAAATTAATTTTATTACTGTTAAATTGGTTGATATTTTTAGTGTTGTTGGGGAAATATCCAGAAAAAGGAATGGGATTCAATAATGGTTATGATCCATGTAAAATTTGTTTCCCAACCTTCCATTTTTTGCAAGATCATGTGAGGATGAGTTATATATATTTTTATTGGAATGTACTCTATGAGGTTACAGATTATTATTTAAATTGAAAATGAACATCATAATCTAAGATCAACTCATTCGGCCCCCATCATAGATTAGTAATCGTATACATAGATTCACTCCACAACCATAAAAACTAATGGGTTCTCCAAACCTTAACTTCTATTATTAAAATAATAGTCAAATTATATGTCATTGTGAAAATTTTCATGTAAAATTTCCTTTATAAATGAGATAATTTTAATACAATTCCTTCTAAATATTTATCTTTCTCAATTGGAAATAAGTTATAATCAAATTTTATCTATTTAATATGAAAATTTAAAATATAAATGTAGTAAATTATTATTTATAATATTATAATATAAAAAACATATAAATTGAATTATCAAAATATGTGTGTCTTTAATTTTAATAATATTTAAAGTTTTTGACTCATATAATCCATTTATGAAATATATCATGAAAATCAAGGATGTACATTCAAATTTCAATAAACATCATCGGAAATAAATTTTCAATATTTATTCATTTATATATTATTTAATCAACATATTCCAATATAATTTTCCCATAGAGATCACATGATATTCAATGCATCAATATCCTTATAAAAATTTTATTTACCCTTATATTTCTCATTTTCATTTTGAATTTCACAATGAATACACACACACACATTCTTCATAATGTGAATAATACCATTAGTGTTTATGTAAAAATTTTAATTCCCAATATTATAAAATTAAATATGTTATAAATTTTCCTTTTATTCTTACACTTGCACTAGAATAGTTCATAACATTTACCCTCATTAAACTATTATATTATTGAGAACTGTTCTATGCACTCGATGAAAAAAAGAATATTTATTAAAATCCTCAATAATTTTGTAATATTAAACTATTAATATTTTATGTAAATTTATTATATGTATAAATTAATTAAAAATTCAAAATGGAACAAAAATTTCTTTAATAAGTTACTAATTGATTCTCAAAAACTATGTTTGAAACTAATTAATCCTATGTGTTTTGTCTACAATGTAAGTAAATTTCATAGTTTAGGGAATTATTGTTTATACCACATTAGGGTAGCAGGTAGGTTAAATATTTTTAGATAGATGTATCATATGTTTGTACACTTTTATTCTATAACAATTATAATTAATATATAGAAGGATATGGATAAAAATAATAATTATATACAATTTCTTATTTTATAAAAATAATTTTTTATACGAGGAACGAATTTTATTTCATTCCCTTCAAGGTTTGTAAATTATAATATTTCAAAAAAACCCATGAATACACAATTATTTATAATTAGTGTGTAGCATACCAAATTTTTCACCAGAGGTAATTTCAAAATGAATTTAAAATTTTAATGTTGGGGGTTAGTCATTTAAAAAATTTAGAATCAAAGAATGGTTGTGAGAGTTATGACAGCCCAAAAATAGGGTTTTGGATGTCTGTTATATTCTGGAGGGAGTCTCAGTATCATGGGAGAAGACCATACAAGGAGTGGATGGCTAGTAAGTAGGAATCAACTACTGAGATTTTGACACATTGTGTAAATAATTTACACTACCAGAGATGGTTACATGGGGTGAAGCATGATACATTCAAAGCATGAATGATCATCAGTGGGTGGACCAATGGAATCCTCCATGTCTATCTATTACACATCATGAAATTGTTACATTATGAATTAATAGTTACACACCATGTAATATGTAGATAAAATTTTAAAAATCCGATAATAGGGGATCTACCCCTCATTTAACATCACATAAAGAGGGCCTCACACAACTACCCCACCTCCCCAGGGGTTTTGTATATCACTACCATCCGATGTTCATATTTCTCACTATAGATCTCATTTGATGAGTTGGTGTAACATCCCCACTCCACCTTGTCATATCATAGTTAGTCTCTGCATCTTCATCATTATTTTCATGTGATCTAATCCACCTCATTTCAAGGATGATTTCAAATACATGATTTTCACTCTTACCGGATCGATTAAAGAATTAATATTTCTTCTTTTGAAGTACAATGAGTATGAGATATGGGGTCTATATTAACCCACATAGTGTATATCTTGTAGATAAATTATTCCCCAGTTTCGTGCATCAATATTTCCATATGTGACTTTATAAGTATGAATTCATGTATATTGACACAAATACCAAAATCATAATAAATAAATCAATTAAATTACCTTTTTGGATGTTGATTAGATCAACTTAGATAACCATCAATGTGTGTTTTCATTATATTCATTATTTTTTTCAGAAACTATTTTCTATTAAAACAATATATTGTGTATCACTATTTATTTTCATGAAAATTTTTACATTCTATTACTGTATTTAGATTTGAAATGTATATAATTCTACCCCATAATAAGGCCATGTTTCCCAGCCACATTCTAAGGTTGTTTGGTTTGGTTTATGTTTATAATGTGATAGTCTTATTATATATAATTTTTATGGTAATACCTTGATATGTGATATTTTTTAAATTTTTAATTAATCCCTTTGATGATAAGTAAATTTCAAAAATATTATACGGAATGATCTATTCGATGTCCTTTATTTTCAATTACTGGAAATGGTATATGAGAATGTCCCCCATAATGTACACATAGATACTAATGTGGCATGTTTATAAATATCAACATACTCATTGTTTAAATTTTAATAAATTAATTGTCCATAAATTCATTGACAAACACTAAATTTCATTTTTACCAAATTCTTTCAATGTTAACACTGTTTTGGAGATTACACCATGCCTTCAAGATGTGCTTCGGGGTATTGACAACCAAATACAAAGGGGGATATTGTTGTGCCCAAGTGATTGCATTTTTTGTCAATAACATGTCACTATGTGTCAACTGATGACGTAGAGCTTGAAGACTAATGGTTGGAGATGCATCATTACATCAGACGATTGTTGAACTGGTCTTTAAGTTCAAAGAACATGTATTAAGTGGATACAATGTCACAACAATGTTAGAAGACCATGCATTGTTAAGACAATGCATGAGGAGATGAAGATGATCCATCCGCACCTCCTAAGTGGATGAAGTGAGCTGAAGAAATCCATGCACTATCACTTAGTGCATGTGAATTAGAAGTTGATCCAACTTGATATCTGATTGGATCAATGAAGAACATTGAAGATCTATGTGATTCAGGAGCTCGGTTGATGAAGAACCTTCGAGAATTCCATTCCAAAGTGATGAATAAATGTTGAAGAGAATTGGAGGAATTCTAATGAAGAAGAAGAATAGATGAGGGGAATGTCTTAGAAGATGGATTGAATGGCAATTGGAATTTACACTTGTCACTTTGTTTTTCTTAACAAAGAACTTGTGTTTTTAAATAGCAAAATATAGCCAATAAGGAAGGCCAGCCGAGGGTCATCACCCAAGGCTCATGTGGGACTCGTGGTCACCACACCCATGGGGAACCCTCATGCCAAGGCAGCATATCCCTGAGGCCGAAGGTCGGGGCCGTGTATAAGCCCCGAGGCCACGGGGTAATGAAGCACGCGCAGCGTGAGCGCGTGGAGCGCGCCCGTGTGTGCATAGTGGGCGCATAGCACGCCCGCGAGCAGCAGAGGTGGGCGCAAGAGCGCGCCCGCAGAGAGAACACGGTGCGGGGCGACACCGTGGAGGGAGAAGTTCAATCGAAGGGTTACCGGCAGCGGAACATTGATAAACCGCGTGTAAATCGCGGGCCGTTTCGATGTGGGATGCGCAATTTTCACCGGGAGAAAATCCTGGCTGCTCGATCGATCGCGCGCCCGATCTCCGCCGCTCATCGCATTTCGCCGCTCGAGATCTTAACCCGGCCGTCTGATGTCTTTCAATCTCCCAATCCAACGGCCGGCGAGTCATCCACTACCTCAAGCTCGTCCGAGGCACCTCCCGCGACGCCGCCTGAACCAGTGGCCCTCCGAGCACTGAAGTCGAGCTCCCGGCCACCTCCGATCAAGCTAAAGCCACCATTGTTATCGTCTGGCCATAACGAACATATTCATGCATTAAAATATGCATGCATGCAATGAGATGATGAATTCGGTCAAGGCCGAGGCAAACGAAGTTGTCGAGGCATCGGGTGTTCGTGCTTTGCATGAATGGGCCTAAACAGAGACATGCATGCGTTCGAAAATGCATGCACGTGAAGGAAACCGAAAAATGGAAAACCGGCATTAAAACAGAGAAGAAGAACGAGATACGCGGAAGATATTTAACGCGTTTGAAGTTTTTAAAATGCCGCAGATCTCGGGGGTTCGAGTTTTGGATCCCGCGGACTATATTCACACTCCTCGCCTATAAAATGAGAAGTCCAGCGCCCTTGGAAATGCTGCTGATCCTTTGAGAACTTGAGAGTCCCACGAAGCCATCCGAGCTACGCGAAGTACCTCTACGCAGCCTCCTACGCGACTGAGAATCCCGGAGCCACCCGAGGCCCCGAAGAAGTCCCCTGCGTGCTACCTCTTGCGCGACAGGAAGAAGAGCTCGGGTAGTGTACTTGCGCGCCCCTCGGTTGGTTACACCCTGCGTGCGCATGGGTGTAACGCCCTGCGCGACAGAGGTCGTCCGCACACCTTGCGCGGCTATTGAAGAAGTGAGGCCGCACCCCTTGCGCACCTCTTTTGGTGTTTGAGTTTTGGCGAAACATTTACCACACTTGGGAGTGTGTGTGCAAGGAGGAAGACCTGAGGCTTAGCCTTGTGTGTGCACAAGTGAAGAAGACCAACTTTGAGAAGAAGAGGAGGACACACTTAAGTGTGTGAATGCAAAAGAACTGATCATTCTAAGTGATTGGTTTTTTGGTGAGCAAGACCAACGAGATCTTTTGAAGATTGTTGAAGCTACTTGAAGTTTTTAACAACACCTTTGAAGAAGTGAAGTGGAGCCATGATGAAGATGATGCTGTGGAGTTGGGGGGTTTAACCAACTTTTAATTGGGGGGTATAACCAATTACTGTGTAAACATCTTTTGGCATAGTGAAGAATCCGTGTTGGGGGGTGTAACCAACACGGCAAGGAGTAGGTCTTTGTACCGAACCTTGTAAATCTCTGTGTTCTGTGCTTTCATTATCACTACACCCCTAAAAGAGTAGATCTAGGCCTTAACCAGCTGCAGAGGTTGAATTGATAATTCAAAGGGAACAATTCTTATTAAGAAAAAGTTATCACTGATTCACCCCTCCCCTCTCAGTGATCACAACCGATCCAGGCATTTCAAAAACTATTATGAAATTAATTTTATTACTGTTAAATTGGTTGATATTTTTAGTGTTGTTGGGGAAATATCCACAAAAAGGAATGGGATTCAATAATGGTTATGATCCATGTAAAATTTGTTTCCCAACCTTCCATTTTTTGCAAGATCATGTGAGGATGAGTTATATATATTTTTATTGGATTGTACTCTATGAGGTTACAGATTATTATTTAAATTGAAAATGAACTTCATAATCTAAGCTCAACTCATTCGGCCCCCATCATAGATTACTAATCGTATAAATAGATTCACTCCACAACCATAAAAACTAATGGGTTCTCCAAACCTTAACTTCTATTATTGAAATAATAGTCAAATTATTTTTCATTGTAAAAATTTTCATGTAAAATTTCCTTTATAAATGAGATAATTTTAATACAATTCCTTCCAAATATTTATCTTTCTCAATTGGAAATAAGTTATTATCAAATTTTATCTATTTAATATGAAAATTTAAAATATAAATGTAGTAAATTATTATTTATAAAATTATAATATAAAAAACATATAAATTGAATTATCAAAATATGTGTGTCTTTAATTTTAATAATATTTAAAGTTTTTGACTCATATAATCCATTTATGAAATATATCATGAAAATCAAGGATGTACATTCAAATTTCAATAAACATCATCGGAAATAAATTTTCAATATTTATTCATTTATATATTATTTAATCAACATATTCCAATATAATTTTCCCATAGATATCACATGATATTCAATGCATCAATATCCTTATAAAAATTTTATTTACCCTTATATTTATCCTTTTCATTTTGAATTTCACAATGAATACACACACACACATTCTTCATAATGTGAATAATACCATTAATGTTTATGTAAAAATTTTAATTCCCAATATTATAAAATTAAATATGTTATAAATATTCCTTTTATTGTTAAACTTGCACTAGAATAGTGCATAACATTTACCCTCATTAAACTATTATATTATTGAGAACTGTTCTATGCTCTCGATGAAAAAAAGAATATTTATTAATATCCTCAATAATTTTTTAATATTAAACTATTAATATTTTATGTAAATTTATTATATGTATAAATTAATTAAAAATTAAAAATGGAACAAAAATTTCTTTAATAAGTTACTAATTGATTCTCAAAAACTATGTTTGAAACTAATTAATCCTATGTGTTTTGTCTACAATGTAAGTAAATTTCATTGTTTAGGGAATTATTGTTTATACCACATTAGGGTAGCAGGTAGGTTAAATATTTTTAGATAGATGTATCATATGTTTGTACACTTTTATTCTATAACAATTATAATTAATATATAGAAGGATATGGATAAAAATTATAATTATGTACAATTTCTTATTTTATAAAAATAATTTTTTATATGAGGAGCGAATTTTTTTTCATTCCCTTCAAGGTTTGTAAATTATAATATTTCAAAAAAACCCATGAATACACACCAATTTATAATTAGTGTGTAGAATCCCAAATTTTTCACCAGAGGTAATTTCAAAATGTATTTAAAATTTTAATGTTGGGGGTTAGTCATTTAAAAAATTTAGAATCAAAGAATGGTTGTGAGAGTTCTGACAGCCCAAAAATAGGGTTTTGGATGTGTGTTATATTCTGGAGGGAGTCTCAGTATCATGGGAGAACACCATACAAGGAGTGGATGGCTAGTAAGTAGGAATCAACTACTGAGATTTTGACACATTGTGTAATTAATTTACACTACCAGAGATGGTTACATGGGGTGAAGCATGATACATTCAAAGCATGAATGATCATCAGTGGGTGGACCAATGGAATCCTCCATGTCTATCTATTACACATCATGAAATTGTTACATTAAGAATTAATAGTTACACACCATGTAATATGTAGATACAATTTTAAAAATTCGATAATAGGGGATCTACCCCTCATTTAACATCACATAAAGAGGGCCTCACACAACTACCCCACCTCCCCAGGGGTTTTGTATATCACTACCATCCGATGTTCATATTTCTCATTATAGATCTCATTTGATGAGTTTGTGTAACATCCCCACTCCACCTTGTCATATCGTAGTTAGTCTCTGCATCTTCATCATTGTTTTCATGTGATCTAATCCACCTCATTTCAAGGATGATTTCAAATACATGATTTTCACTCTTACCGGATCGATTAAAGAATTAATATTTCTTCTTTTGAAGTACAATGAGTATGAGATATGGGGTCTATATTAACCCACATAGTGTATATCTTGTAGATAAATTATTCCCCAGTTTCGTGCATCAATATTTCCATATGTGACTTTATAAGTATGAATTCATGTATATTGACACAAATACCAAAATCATAATAAATAAATCAATTAAATTGCCTTTTTGGAGGTTGATTAGATCAACCTAGATAACCATCAATGTGTGTTTTCATTATATTCATTATTTTTTCAGAAACTATTTTCTATTAAAACTATATATTGTGTATCACTATTTATTTTCATGAAAATTTGTACATTCTATTATTGTATTTAGATTTGAAATGTATATAATTCTACACCATAATAAGGCCATGTTTCCCAGACACATTCTAAGGTTGTTTGGTTTGGTTTATGTTTATAATGTGATATTCTTATTATATATAATTTTTATGGTAATACCTTGATATGTGATATTTTTTAAATTTTTAATTAATCCCTTTGATAATAAGTAAATTTCAAAAATATTATACGGAATGATCTATTCGATGTCCTTTATTTTCTATTACTGGAAATGGTATATGAGAATGTCCCCCATAATTACAAATAGATACTAATGTGGCATGTTTATAAATATCAACCTACTCATTGTTTAAATTTTAATAAATTAATTGTCCATAAATTCATTGACAAACACTAAATTTCATTTTTACCAAATTCTTTCAATGTTAACACTGTTTTGGAGATTACACCATGCCTTGAGAGTGAAATATGTGATTAATTATAATTATTTCAAATCATGAACTCATAGGTTACATGATCTATCTATCTCTCGATGAAAGAAAACAACATACCAAATGTGTCCACCCAATGAATTCCAAAATTGGAATCCAAATATCACTCAGAAGAAATATGGTTATACCATGTGAAAAGTGATACTCTGTTCTTTACACAAGACACTAGAGATAACCATAGTGGCTTATTAATATATACCATAATGAGAGTAATACATGGGATTCCTCTTTATAGATCACATATAATTAATTATTTGGTGATGTTATATAATAGTTCTGTTTGTGAAATACACGGGATATATATTTTTCAATCACCTTTTAATTTCCAAATATTTAATTTCATTAAGTACCTATGTTCCACATGAATATGATTTACAAAATAAAAGTTTCTCAGAATAAGGAACCCAATAGTTATAAGGACCCAACCTTATTGCATACATAATTATGAATTTAGTCAAGAAAACATATACTTTTACATCGAGGATCTTTTAAATTTTATATCATTATATAATTGGTACATAATACATTCATAACATTAAAATTTTTACATAGGGGATACCAGAAAAATAGTTCCCATTTATTTCAAAATTGAAAACATTAATACTTAAACACGATTCGATGAAAATTCTTCAACATTTAACATGGATTTATTCTTTTAATTACACATCCATTAACCTATGAAAATCATTTAAAAACATGGGATGAGAATAAAAACTTACTAAGGGATATGAAATGATGGATAGAATACAGAAGTCCACGTATACTTGTAACGTATAAAATCATTTACAAAAGACATACTTATCACATGTATATATATTATAAATACCTAGTGATACATGATATCTCCACAAATACATAAGAACATAAGTATAACCGTAAACCTATCTTGGGGCATTAATTACATAATATTGTAACCCTCACTACTACCTTATATTTTGTAAACCTCATGGAAACCTTAAAATTTTTGTAACCATCATAGTTAAAATTGGAGTAACCATATGACCGACCTCCAACATACACATACACAATGAATTGGATGGAAATATAGGTCCCAAACATCATCATAAATACTTTCCAAGATCCAAAACATACTCATACAACATGACTAATTCCATAAAACAGTACTTTGGAATTTCATAAAACTAAATTTAAATGGTAGATTTTTAACGAAAAGCCCCTTATAAATATCATAAAACTGAAGAGAGACTTAATAGAGTAGATGGAGTATGAATATATACTGTAAATGAACATTATAAAACATAATATAAACATATAACATCAAAAAAAAATTTAAATAGAACATAAATAATGAAGTAGAAGGTTAACCCAAAGAATGGAAATCGGGTTAAGAATTTCTTTACCTTGGGCTTGTCTTACTTGAAACTTGTTTAAACATATTTTATAATGGTTAAAATGGTGTTATTAATATATTAAAGAAATATTTTCTGGTTTATTACATTATATATGATCATTTTATAACCTCATTTCTCCTCTTAATTATTAGTATTTTTTCTTGCCCTGTTTTGGGTGAGTTCCTTACATAATTTTCATGATTTGTTCATGATGGATGTTCATGTCGATAGGAACTGAAACTCCATAATTGGAATGAAATCGTTTTTACATATTTGGAGTAAAATAAATTATACCATTTATCATTTATATGATTTATATGAGGATGATTCATATGTAAAAATACTAATGATGTTCGTTTGGATCTTTTACTGGTTCTTTGATAACAACATCATCATTTTGTCTTATAATTTAGAACCATGAATAAAAATGAATTAAGAAACCATGGATGAGACATAATACATATATTATAACCTGGTTCAATAATAAATTTTTTTTGATGACTATAATTGATAGAATTAAATAAAATTAAAATCACATTGTCCACGATGTTGGTAATTCGACACATCACATACAATGTTTTAATTCCTTGAATATGTGGGGGAGGAGAAAAATAATGATGATGAATTCTCCATGAAGATTAGGGAATCTATATAATACAATATTCTGGTGCATTCATGTCTCTTGGTTAAGGGGAGGTGAGTAAAGAATAAGAAAATAAAAGGAGTCTTAAAATAAATGAAAACTTGATAAATTTCTCACGAGAATTCGGCAGCCTAACGACATCTCTTAAAATTTCATGACAATAATTCTATGAGAGGAAGAGGATATATCATCATTAATACATAATATGGTCAGTAATGGAGAATATTTAATGAAATATCTCATCATAATAAAAAGTTAATGGAAGATAATAACATAAAATGAAAGAAAAGAATGAAAATAAAAGAGGACGTTTACCTCTGGATCTCTTCTCCTTGAGATCCATCTTAAGGGATTTGGTTTTTGTCTTCTGGTTAGATCATAATATCTATGACATGGGGAATAATATTGGGGAGAGAATTTGGAATGCATTAGACAATTCTAATGGCTTGAGTGGTTTGGGGGGAAGAGGGGAGTGAGGGTGGTATTTATTGTGGCGGATAGGGGGTATTTTTCATTTTTTTAATCATTATTATAATATTTTTGCTCATGATTATGAATAATATTAATTAATGTGACCCAAAAACGTAATAATGGCATGTGAGTTCAAACCAAGTGGGGTTACATCATCTTTTAATCACCTATGATGCCGGAAATCAAGTATTTAGCATTTATCATATTTTATCGTATTTTACTATTCATCAAAAATTCGTGAATTTCAAAAAAAATCCCAAAAATTTACCCTAACCATTTTTCGACGTATATAATTCAAATATGAAGTCAATTTTTGAAAAATAATTTTCTAAATATTAGTAATTTATTTTTTAAATAAAATCGTACTTATTTCAAAAATTAACTGTTCTAATTCTACACCAACTTCTTTATCACAATGAAAAATTAACCAAGATGTTATTATCTTCTAGACTTCAGAAAATAAAATAATAATAAACTATACTATTCATTAGGGTCATATTACTATTCATATTACTATTCATTAGGGTTTGATACTATTCACCTAAAAAAAGATGTTTCCCATAGAATCAAAATAACATATTGAACACAATTATAGATGATAGTTTTTTTGAAATTCAAAAACATAGAAGGGGAAAAATTATGTTTAATAGATAGTTATAAATATCTACATAAAACAATGTTCCAAGAATTTCTATTTATTTTTATAAGAACATGGGGAGTTATTTTATCCCTACCTTCTTGTAATTTCTTCCTCTTAATTTTATTTACATATTAAATAACTAAGGGTACTTTTCCCTCATTGAATTTTCAGACTCCCATGTTGCTTCTTCAACCATGTGGTTTCTCCACAAAACCTTTACCTGGTGAATTACATTATTCCACAATACCTGTTACCTTCGATCAAGAATCTGAACTAGTTTCTCTTCATAAGAAACATTCTCTTCCAGCTGAACATCTTCTGGGCTCACGACATGTGATAAATATGGCACATACTTTATCAACATTAAAACATGAAAAACATTGTGTACCAGAAACAAACTCGGAGGGAAAGTTATGAGGTATGCAAATGTTACCACTTTCTCCAAGATTTATAAAGGACTGATGAACCTTGGACTTAGCTTTCCATTCTTACTGAAACACATCACACTTTTCCAAGGATAGACTTTAAGTAAAACATGGTCACCTACCTCGAAAGTAAAGTCTTTACTTCTGTTATATGCATACCTTTTCTGCCTATTATGAGATATCCTCATGTGTTGTTGGATCATCCTCACTTTCTCAGCCACTTCTTCAACTAATTATGGCCCTGTCATCTTTCTTTCACCGACTTCATCCCAAAATTCCAGAGTCTAACACCTCTTCCCATACAAGGCCTCAAAAGGTTCCATCTGAATACTAGAATGAAAACTATTATTATAAGAAAACTCAACTAAAGAATGATGTTGATACCAACTTCCCTGTTAGTCCATTGAACAAGCTCAAAGAATATCCTCTAAAGTTTGAATCGTTCATTTTGATTGTCCATCTGATTGAGGATGAAATGTTGTACTGAAATTTAACTCTATTCTAAATGAATTCTAAATTACCTTCAAAAAGTTAGAAGTGAACATGATATCTCGGTCATATACAATGGAAAGAGGAACTCCATGTATCCTGGAAATCTCCTTGAGTTACAAACAAGAATGTTGATCCAAAGAAATTGTTTCTCAAATAGAAAGAAAATGTGCAGACTTTTTTAGTCAATCAACAATAACCCAAATATAATTCGGACCTAGAGAAGTATTTGGTAGTCCCACCACAATGTCCATTGTTACATTCTCCCATTTCCACACTTGCACTAGAAAAGGCTGAAGCATCCCCTTCGGTAACTGCCGATCTGCTTTAACATGCTGACATGTCAAATATTTCATGGTTAAATAATCTATATCTCTTTTCATTCCACCCCAAGAAATACTACTGAAGGTCTCTATACTTCTTAGTACATCCAGGATGAACCAAAATTAGATAACTATGGGCATTACAAAACAAATCTTTCATCAACGAAGAATCACTAGGCACACACAACCTTTTTCAAACTCATACAACACAATCTTTATCAAGATTAAATTCTTGCAACTTACTCAAATTAACAAATTCTACCTTTTCCTATAGCTCACGGTCTTCCTTCTCCACTTGCTTAATTCTCTCTTATAACATAGCCAACACTGAATCCTAAAACAAAACAAATGCATTCCATGCACCAAAAAATTCTATGCCAAAATTAGTCAAATCATTAATCAATGGATCATGTTCCAAACATAACATGGTTAACGATTCATGATGTTTCCGACATATGGAATATGCTACTTTGTTTTCTTTTCTAGGATGGTAATTGATCGTGCAGTCATTATCCTTTATCAGTTCTATCCATCTTCTCTACCTCATGTTTAATTACAACTTAGTGAATATATACATTATAATTTTATGGTTAGTATATATTTGGCATTTTGTTCCGTATAGAGGATGCCTTCAAATTTTCAATGAAATACTACAGCGTCCAATTCGAAATCATGTGTGGGATAATTTAGCTCAAGTGGTTTAATTTGTCTCTAAGTATTGGCAATTACCTGATCATTCTGTGTCAAAAAATATCCAATTACCTTCAAGAAGCTTCACATTTGATGACAAAATCACCATTTCGGGAAGGTCAGGCCATAACTAAAGCATTCACCAATCTCTTCTTTAGTTCTTGAAAACAAACATCACATTCTTATGTCCAATAAAATTTAACCTCTTTCTGTGTTAACATATTTATCAGGATAGATAACCGTGAAAAGTTTTTAACAATCCTTCGGTGATAACATTCTAAGCCTAGAAAACTATGAATATCTGTAACATTTGTGGGTCATGGACATTTATCAACTAGTTTGGTTTGACATGATAAATTTTTATTCCATCCTTATTCACAATGTTCCCTAGAAAATAAATCGGTTGCAACCAAAAATAACATTTTTTGAATTTTCCATATAGTTTCATCTCATTTAATGTATATAAAACAACACTTAGATGACATTCATGCTCCTCTTTAATTTTAGAAAATAATATAATTTCATCAATAAATAAAACCACAAACATATCCAAGAACTCATGAAGTTATCTATTCATAAGATTCATGAATAAAGTAGGTTCATTAGTTAATCCAATTGGAATAACAAAAAATTCATAATGCCCATATCTGGTACGAAAGGTAGTTTTTGGGATGTCATCCTCCTTCACCTTCAGCTGATGGTATCCATAACTCCAGTCAATCATGGAAATGTACTGAGCTCCATGGAGCTAATAAAACAAGACATCAATATGAGGAAAAGGATACTTGTTTTTAACAGTGATGTCATTCAAATCACTATAATCAATGAAAATTATAATGGAACTATCATTATTATTAACAAACAAAACAATGGATCCCCATGGTGAAGTGCTAGGATGAATTAAGCCTTTGTCAAGCACATCCTGCAACTGATTTTTCATTTCAAGAAGTTGTATTATAGACATATGATATGGGAGTTTTGAAATTGTCTTAGAATGAGGAACTAAGACAATTGTGAATTCGACTTATCGATCAGGTATGACACCGGGTAACTCATCAGAAAAAACATAATGGTATTCATTTACCACTGTCACATCATTAATTTGAATAGTTCCCTTGTTTTCCACAATATGAGCAAGATAACATTCATTTCCATATTTCAATAGTTTCTCAGCATCCTGATATGTATTCAATTGTATGGTTTCATTCTTGTATACAAAGTAAAACTCTTTCTGGAAAACAACTTATTTAGCTCTACAATCAATCTTTGTTTGATAATCAGTAACCCGTCCATCCCCAGAATATCTTCAAACTCAACTAATGGTAAAAAATTAAGGTTTTTATGAAAATTCTTCCCACATACCATAATTGAATGATTCTTATACTTACTCTTTGATAAAACATTTCCCCCATGTGTTTTAATAATAATTTTAGGTCTCCTTTGTTGATGTGATACTTTAAATTTACAAAAAAAATTCTTAGAGATGATGAAATGTGTAGACCCTATATCAAACAAAACATTAGAAAAATCTGAGTGAACAAACAAAGTACCCAATACAACTTCATTGGATGTCCCGACATCTGCTGGTATAGTTGAAAAGGATCTCACTACCCCTTTCTACTTGTAGTCTAGATTCATTGCATCATTCATATCTCTCTTTCGGTAGGCATTTTCATAGTGATGCATCTCACGACATTTAAAACACATTACAGTTTACTTATCAGGATTACTCTTAGGATCGTTTTAATTGAAATATTGGGATATATGTCCAAACATACCACATTTAAAACACTTCCATGTTTTACTAATCCATTTCCCATGGTGTTTCTTTCAACACATTTCACAAACTGGAAATTTTATTTTCTTACCATCAGATTTATTTGGTTGATTCTTACCCATTTCCTACCAATTGGACCTCTTCTTCTCTTTGTTTCCAAAATGAACATGATCATCAGAAAACTCCATATCTTCCCTCTCAGCACATCGGAAATGTTTCTCATAACTTTTGAATACACGGGAGGACAACTCCCTTTGATACCTTGGATTCAATCCTGAGTAAAAGCGATTGATTTTTCTATCAAGATCCAGAATAAGATTTGGAGCATACCTCACCAGTCGGGTGAAGTATGCTTCATACAAAACCACTATGTTTTAATCATTTTGATTCAATTCAAGGAGTTTCTTCTCCAATCTATGTTGCATCACCTTAGGAAAATATTTTTCAAGGAAAATACTGTTAAATTCATCCCAATATAAGGAATCAAAATACTCTCTACCCTTGATATTATTTACCATTGAACACCGCTGATTAGATTCCCCTTAAGAATGATAAATGGAAAGACTAACCTTTTGATTTTCTGAACATCCCATAACAATGAATATCTTTTCAAGGTCATTGATCCATCCTTCAGCTCCTACTGGGTCAGAATATCCATTGAATACAAGAGGATGTTGTCTCATAAAATGTTCCACTACCATCATGTTCTGTTGTGGTACCTCAATTGGTTCTCTTTCATGGATGACACCAACATTTATTTCCTGTGTTTGTTGAACCATTACTGTCACAAAATGCTCAGTTCCAATCCCTACCATTCCAAGTTGTAGTTCCGGAAGGATTTCATTCTGTCAGTGCCTCTCCACTTCACCATTCATGTTCCTTCTAGGGAAAACCATTCTGAACAAACATGTCTTAGATAAATCAAAATGGTAATATTTAAAATCTATAAAATTTCAAATTAAACATAGAGTGAAAATCATTTATGGTATTCTATTAACATCGCCCTAACCCCAAAAGTTACCTAAACCATAATCTGATACTAACTATAAGGACCAGAACTTATTACATATATAATCATGAATTTAGTCAAGAAAACACTTCCTTTTACATTGGGTATCTTTTCATGTATAGAGATTTATATAATTGGGACATAATACATTGATAACATTACACGTTGTTACAGAGTGGATACCATAAAAACTGTTTCCATTTTTTTCAAAGTTGAAAACCTTAAAACTTAAACAGGATTCCTTGACAATTCATCAACATTTAACATGGCTTCCTTCTTTGACTTACACATCCATTAACCTGTGAAAATCTTTAAAAAACTTGGGATGAGCATACAAACTTAGTAAGGGATATGAAAATAAGGAAAGAATATATTATTCTATGAATACTTGTAACATATGAAATCATTTCCAAAAGGCTTACTTATCACCTGTATATATATATATATACTTAGCTGGTGAAACATTATATCTCCAAAAATACATAAGAACTTAAGTAGAACCATAAAGGTATCTTGGGGCATTACTTTCATAATATTGTAACCACCACATCTACCTTATAATTTTTAACCCTTACGACTACCTTACAATTTGTGTAACCATCGTAGTTACACATGGAGTAACCATACGGCTAACCTCTAACATAGACATACCGAATGAATTGGAGGTATATATAGGTACCACCCTTCTTCATAAATAATTCCCATGAACCAAAACATAATCATACAACATGAATAATTCAATAAAAACATTACTTTGGAATCTTGTAAAATAATATTTAAAAGAAAATCCCCTTATAAATATCATAAAATTGAAGAGAGAATTAATATAGAGGATGGAGTATGTATATATACTATAAATACAAATAATAAAACATAATATAAAAATAACCCATCACAAAACAATTTAAATAGAACATAAATAATTATGTAGATGGTTAACCCAATGAATCGAAATCGTGCTAAGAAATACCTTACCACGAGCGTGTCTTACTTCAAACTTGTTTAAAACTACTTTATAATGGTTAAAAGAGTTTTATTAATATATTAAATAAATATTTTCATGTTTATAACCTCTTATATGATCATTTAATATCCTCATTTCACCCCATAATTGTTAGTATTTTGTTCTTGCTCTGTTTTGGGTGAGTTCGTTACGTGATTTCCATGATTGGTTCATGATGGACGTTCTTGTCAGTAGGAAGTGAAACGACAGAATTTGAATGAAATGGTATTTACATATTTACAGTACCATATATTATACCATTTATCATGAATTTTTTTTTATGAGAATGATTCATGAGTTTAAACATTAATGGTGTTCATTTAGATCTTTTAGTGGTTCTTCGATAACAACAACCTCATTTAGTCTTATAATTTAGAACCATGAGTAAAAAATAATTCCAGAACCATGGATGAGACATAATACATATATTATAACATTTATCAATTATAAAAATGGTTTGATGACCATAATTGAAGGAATTAATGCAAATTGAAATCACATCATCCACGATGTCGGTAATACAACACATCAATGACAATATTTTAATTCCTTGAATAAATATGGGAGGATAAAAATAATGATGTTGAATTATCCATGAACATGAGAGCATCCATAATATAAAATATTCTTGTGCTTTCATTCCTCTTGGTTAATAGGAGGTGAGGAAAGAAGAACAAAATAAATAAATCTTAAAATAAAAGAAAACGTGATCAATTTCTCGCGAGATTTTGGCAGCCTAACTGCGTCTCTTAAAATTTCATATAAATATTTTTATGATAGGAAGGAGATATCTCATCATTAATTTATAATATGGGCTTTAATGGAGAATATTTAATGAAATATCACATCATAATTCAATGGTAATGGAAGAGAATAACCTAAAACGAAAGAAAAGAAAGAAAAAATAGAGGATGTTTACCACATGATCTTTTCCCCTTGAGATCCTCCTTAAGGGATTTGGTTTGGGACTTTTGTTGATACCAGCAGCTCTAGGTCATTGGGATGAAGATTAGGGAGGTAATATTTCAGAAATTAGACAATTCTCAAGGCTTGAGAGGTGTGGGAGGAATAGGGGAGTGAGGGTGGTATTTATAGTTGATGAGAGGTGGTATTTTTCATTATTTTAATCATTATTATAAAATTTTTTCTCAAGCCTATAAATAATATTAATTCATTTGACCCCAAAAATTAATAATGGCATGTGATTTTGAACAATGTGGGATTTAATTATCCTTGCATCACCTATGATTCTGTAAATTAAATATTTAGCATTTATCACATTTTAATGTGTTTTACTATTCACAAAAAATTCTTGAATTTTAGAAAAATCCCATAAATTTACCCTAACCATTTTTCGATGTGTAGAATTAAAAAATGAAGTCCATTTTTTAAAAATAATTTTATAAATATTATTAATTTAATTTTTAAATAAAATCATACTTAATTAATAAATTAATTGTTCTAATTCTACAACTACTTCTTTATCACCATGAAAAATTAACTAAGACGTTATTATCTTCTATCCTTATGAAAATTAAATAATAATAAAATTTTCTATTCATTAGGTTCATATTTCTATTAATTTTGGTATGTTACTATTCACCAAAAAAGAAAGTTTGTTCCAATAGATTCTAAATAACATACTGAACATAATTGTAGATGAAAGATTTTTTTGAAATTCAAAACATAGAAGGTGAAAAATTGTGTTTGAAGGATAGTTATAAATATCTACTTATAAAAAGTTCCTATCATTTCTATTTACATTTCGAAAATCTTGGGGTGTTACAATATTCAAGACATATAACATGCTTGGGTTTGGTCCGTGATTGTATTGATCTCCTATGATATGTTAAATATATTACCATGTGGAAACATTAAATAATTCTATATATATATATAAATTATCTATATAGGATGACAATAGTTCAGATATGTTGCAGCTTCAGTGGAAGCATCTATGGTCAGCCATGTGTCACTAAGGAATATGAGCTGAATCATTTACATTTATTTATATTAATATTAACCAAAAAACCACCTCAATGGTATATTTTATATTCATGGACATTATAGAGTTATAAACCATTGGCGTTGGCCTACTGAGTATATCTCACTCCCTATTTGAGCCACTGTTTCATTGGGGTACATGAACAGACCACATTCTTTCTTGGGTGTATATATCGATTGTTATTGAGGTATCTATTTTTATATCGGGGGATAGGGTAATATTACTAATTTATAGATCAGGATTCTCAATAATATATCTCAGAAGAATCATGTTCATTGGTTATACATGTTTTTTCACTTTTCCATAGCTTCTATAAGTTTTTCATAGGATTTTCCACTATATTTGGAAACGAATACATGATTTTATAATTTTATTAGACATTTATATACAGTTATATAATGACCATCGATCTTCAAGATGAGGGATGTAATAGAAAGATGTTGCAACCTTCCTTCCGAATGATTAAGGTCTGATAATGACCCCTCCCTAAATCCTGCCTACAATTGGCCTCAGGGTGGCGACCAACACCATGGGTATAGAAATATCACAAAAAAGGGAGTAATTACCCTTTAAATATAAATTGTGATAAGATTATTTGATGTATCAACCTAAAAACCCCTATTAAATATATATATATATATATATATATATAATCCAATATCCACCACATATTCATGTTTAATGTAAAACTATTGGAATTACAATGAAAACATCAATGTAAGTTCCAAAATAAAACTAAGAAACTACATCGAAATTATCCCCGAAGTCCAAGCTAGTTTGGTCGAGAACGTTCTTTGTAATCTCTCCAGAAACTAGAAAAGAGTATTATATTGGTTAGGATAGCAAACAAGTATTCTCTATAGAGAAAAACCAATGTCACTAGTGAACATGTGGAAAAATCTAAATAATGACCTAGGGAGAATCAATATATACTCAAAAGATACTAAAAAAGTATATTATACACACAATCCTCAACAAGGAACAAATAGAAAATAAGACAACTCAAGTAATATATTAAGCACACTTATATATTGTTACCCGACACCACATCTCACTGGTTTACTTCACTTCCCTAACAGTGAAGGTATTGATGCTACTATGCTATTCCACAAGCCCCACTATCAAAAAAATTCCACAAAAACCTAAGACACTCACCATAACACATCCTTCCCATAGAAACCAATGACACAACCACCACATGTCTCCCATGAAAACACATGGACCACATCCAGAAGACACCTGGAAAAAAACCACATATCACAAGGCCTATATCATAAGTCAAGTATTAAAAGTTAATCAATTATAACCTCACCAATGATTCTTGTGAAATAAATACATAGAATTTGGAGTAGGGTAATGTCAGTAAACAGTCATCCATCATCCCCCTGAGATGTTGGGAAAAACACAATCTCTCATAATAATGGGGATTTTCTGCTTATAGTTCTCAACACAGGTGGGTTGCTTATAGAAAACAGAAGTAACTACACATATATATATATATATAACTAAATAAAACTCATCCCATCATATGGGATTCCAAAAATTTAAACATCCCACTCAAAACCACATTTTATTCTACCCCTACTTGGAAATACAAAAACAAACGAAAGTCACATGAACTCAGCTTCAATAAAATCCACATCTCAAAAGACATCCTCATACAATTCATTTAACTAATTTTCATTAGGAATTATCAAATCATTCATTTATTTTTCGACAGCCCAACTCAATAATGTAGAAAACACTACAACCATTATTATGTAGAGAATCCATAATAGCCACTGCCTAGCCAGACTAAGAATGAAACTGCGAATAACCTTCTTCAACGTTATAATGCCCAATTCAGACTCTCAAAACCAACCATTGAAGACCCACTACACAACCACACAAAGCCTTGAAGAATCATAGCTATGAATTAATTACACAAGAAATTCATGAATCCCTGGGTCCCAGTAACTTCCATGATGAAATCCCACTAAATAAAAAGTGCATCCATTGCACAATCAATCAAACTCTCTGGATGATATATCATAACACCACATGTACCACCCCATACACAAAATCTCAACACCATCTACAAAACCACACTAAAAACAAAGATTCAAGGAGAAATATAACCACACACATACCATATCCACACAAAAAAGGAAATGTTTATTTACATTTAGCATCACTCATTCATTAATTCCACTTCATAAAACTTGTGTGATCATAAAATAGATTTGTTCATGGGAAATCCATTAATTTAACTAAATATACATGATTAACCATATTATAGTTATTAATGTAGTGACACCCTAATCAAATTAGTTTGGAAATAGAGACCAACAATGGTTGGGATTTTCCGAAGAACACTACCAATATGATTCATGACAATGATCAAGGAAAATACAGAAAACAAAGAGATCATAATCATATTCCCATAACATCGTTAATAATTTATTATTATTTTTTAAAAATTTTGATTTTTTTGTTCTCGTAATGGGATGTCATTATACCCACATATCAAGATACATAATTAAAACAGAGAAAAAGAAAATAGAAATTTGGAAAAAAATGCGACAAAAAATTCTTTCTTCCACCAAAACAAGGGGTGCACAAATAATAGGAAATTTCCATGAATGTTGGATTGATGGATATCAAAAAACACATGACTCAACATGAAGGGAAGGCTCTAGGAACACAATGAAAAAAAGGAAACACAATTGGAAGAGAAGGTCACGTCTTAAAGAAGTAATATCCTATTTGAACAGAAGAGGAAATAGTTTCAAGGACCATTAATAACAGATCATGGCCAATACGACGTTGTTCAACTATTTCAATGCCTCTATGAATTAGGATTTTAATGATATAATTAATATCCTTTGAAATGTATTTATAAATTCATAAACATGTCATTAAACTTGATTTATGTTCATGAAAATGTGTGAGGGGAGAAATTAGATAAACTGGAAATGAGTAACGGATGGGTTGGTAACTAACAGCAAGCCAACTACAGCGAGTCACCAACACTGAGCTACCAAAGCAGAACTGCATACACTAAGCCACCAATGTGTCCAACAAATGTTGTACTGACCAATTTCATGACTCACTGACAATCATACCCACAGACACCGTGTCTCACTGATCCTGTGACCAACTGACACACTCGATCTACCAATGACCTAAGCTACTGATTCCCAAGACATAACTTCTCCTTCTACCTACTAATACCTCGAACTACCGATAGCGTACCCTACTGATAACCGTGACCTACCGATACCCTCGACCAACCAATGCCTTGTCCTACCAACACCTCGACTTTCCAGCCCTATGAATAGTCAACCCCCTTGACTTACAAATTCCCTTAACCTACTGACACCCTGACAGACTGACACATCGACATACAGATTCCTTATCCAAATGACAACTCGAAATACTAATTCCATGTCCTATCGATGCCTCGACCTACTAACACCCTCGACCTACTAACACCCTGACCAACCAAGCCTCTTCCTCCTAACACCACTACCTATTGAATCCTCGACATACAGATGCCCTAACCTTCCAACTCCTCAACCTAGTGATTCCCTGGATCAATTGAAGACCTCTCATAATGATTCCCTTGACCTACTGATGCCTCGACCAAACAATGAAATTCTATATAGATGAATCAAACTTCTGAGGAATGAAATGAAAATTGGGAAAACTCTTGAAATAAGCTACTTTTGAGTCCCCAAACACCCCAAATAAAAGATTTTGATAATTTTATGGGACACATAGGTCTAGGAAATTTTATCAGATACCAATAAAAATATTTTCACCATTGAGAATTAAAAACCATTCCTAGAATAAAGAGGTTTTTGAACAACCACCATGTGTGACACCTCTCAATAATAAAACACATTGTTGGAGAATACCGTCAACATCCCTGAACACCTACACCAATATATTCGAACACAAAAACTAAAAAACATACTAGACAAGATATAATTTTCAAACTAACCAATCATATGAATCAGGTAATCCCTTCCCCAATGTGGAGGTATTATCCTTTTTGGGTGGCACTATCTCACTCAAATGGGTTTAATCACATATGAATTAATGAGTCTTCATTAGGGATCAGTTCCACCCCTCCTCATAAGTCATTTAATTATCATTTGTAATGTAATATGGAAAAAACTCATCTCATTGAAAACAAGGTTCCAGAATTAAATTAAAAAATACAAAATACATGAGTAAAACTCAAAACAACACTGGGTATATGGCACACATCTGCATCTTATTCTCCCATGTACTCTCCTCCATGCCACTATTACTCAACAATAGGCGAACCAAAAAATTGGTCCTTCCATAAAACACTTTCTCTTGATGATATTGGATCTCCACTAGTCGGTCCATGAATGTTGTGTTTTCCTCGATATCCAAATCTCCTCAATCAATGTCATGGGAGCCATTTTTAGGATACCAATAAAATTGGGATACGTGAAATACATCGTGGTTCCTACCTAACTGAGGTGGAAATGAATGACGATATTTCACCTCACCAACTCATCCAAACACCATTAATGATCTGAAGAACTTGGGGGAATGCTTAATCACACTTCTAAAACTCATAGGCATACGTCGATTTGAAACCATCAAGAAGACAAGGTCCCCAACCATGACTTCCAAAAGACTTTTCTTATGAACATTATAGTATTTATGTTGGTCCTATGCGACCATCATCCTATAACACCCCAACCCTAGTTACCCAGAGTTAGGGCATTATTTTAATACATTGGCATTATTACAAAGAATAATGTCTAGAACGACTGATCAGTTTAGAAGTCTTCGAAAATAGATTTCATATATTAATGTTGCATTACAATTTCTAAAATAAATCACAACATAAATAATCATTTGAGAATTCCATTATTCCCCTTTCATAACCACACATATCAACCATAATACACATCTTCGCATCTTGGAAAAAATAAAACATAAGAAATGGGTGAGATCAGATTCTCATTATGGATAACAATATAGAGGAAGCTATCATAAATAAGAAAAAACATTTCAAGAAATTTATATGACTAAAACACAATCCTTTTAAATATAAACATCACCATAATATGGAAAAGATAAATCAAATAATTACATTAAATTATTCACATGGATTTTTTAAAAGAATAATAATCACACTAAATATCAATAGATAATTTCATAATGATGGAATGCATAATGTCGAACAACATAACTACGTAGTCGAGGCCCCATGCCAAGACTTCAAATAATTTTTTTTCAAGTCCACGTGACAGGACACTAATTTGTCTCATGTGGCCTACTAATTAATCGGGGAGCTATAGCGGGATCCATCCATCGCATACTATGTCCAATGAATAAGCCAAATGAAAATTTTGAAACCTAACATAAACATGCATATTAAAATTGTCACATGAAATTTCAATACATTAACCATAAACCATGAATGGTATAAAAATAACACATCAATAATCAAAGATATCATAACTCATTCAACAAAATATGGGTGATTTTATTATAAAAAATCAAACTCAATCTAAAATAATATCCATTAAAGGATGTTGACAGAGTTGAAAATGATCAATAAAACTAATTGAGATAAATATCCCTTTTTTGAAATTATTTAAAATTAATGCATTTATAAAGGAAGTCATTTAAAAGATATTTTTGAATCATTGTTTCCCATACAACATTGAAACATTTAAATTGAATTAACTTTTTAAAACAATCATTTTTCATATACATAATTCCTCAAAATCATTTTGATAAAATGGACATTAATTAAAAAGATTAAGAAAAATAAATAATTAAAACAATTAAAATGTTGATCATGATATAAATTCCCTTCGAAAAAATTTAAAATATTCACATTGATAAAATTTTTAAGAAACATGGACATGGATGATAAAAAAATCCCAGTAAATACTTACACAAAAACAATCTCATATAATAATGAGATTGAGGAATTATCCCCTATATTGTACATTCTTTTTTGTAGAGGGGATGTTTAACCTCTTTTATAATGACCATAGTATGTTATAAAATTATAAAAGATCAATATTCATATTTACGATATAATTCATCATTCATTTGGGGCTTTATACTACCCATTTAATTATAATTCCGATATTAACATTACATTTTGGGTAATAATAGCTTTAATTAGTATAGGTGTTTTAACTTGTTATTCTTTCTCGTATGACTTATATCATGATTAAAATTATTCCAGAATATAAAACATTATTTCTATATCACATATATTCAGTATTCAAGTATGTATAATAGATAGATACATGAAATAGAAAACACTATTCAGGGAGACTGTAGGACGTACATACGAATAAATGTTGTTTCTGTTTTCATATCGTATTGAACGAAATTAAGTGAATGAGATATATGTAAATACACAAACCTATAAATCTATATATTTCTAGATGAATTATTATGTCATATAATTTATACTTATTAATAATATATATTTATAATCATTGTTGAATGGTGAATGTGGAAATTAATCTCATCGCATCGTGGAGATGGTAATTTGTACGTACGCACATGCGATGATATCTTTCCTTTGATGGTGAAATCATATGTACTTGGATGGTATATTCAATATAGAGAATCATTAAAATGATATATTTATTAATTAAATTAGTTTTACACATTATTATACCCATACTAATAATGATGTATTGAATAAAAAACTAAACCACGACATGGAGACGGTAAACCGTATGTACACACGTACGGTGACTTTGTCAATCACAGGATGGATTGAATAATTAATATGGTTGTACCATTTATATAATAACATCAAATTATATAGAATGTACTATATTTATTATTTTTTAATAGAAACATCAATGAATTATGATGTGTAAGAAGAAAAAGAACATTTAAAGAGATGATGAAATAATTACCTCTTCTTTAGGTTCCCCCTTTTGATTTTATCAAAAGTGATCCACATGTTTTCATTCTAAAAAAATTAAGGATTCTATTTTGAAGTTATGGATGTTGGGAGGATATTTGACCATGGGTTGTTTGAGACAAAATGACTGGGAGGTTTGATTATGAGAGAAGAGGAAGTACCCTTTTATAAGAGAGGTGAGATTCACTTTCAGAAAATCATGAAATATTATTTTATTATAATACCATTTTCAGTGTCCAATGTCTCCAAATTAATTTATTTAGAGGTTAAGTAGGGTATGGGTCGAATCCTATCATTCAATTGGTTTTAGACCAGGTTAGGTAATCATATTAACCTTATCTTTTAGATTTTACTCTTAGTTAAATAGTTTATCTTTTACAATGTCTGTTTTATTTTAATATTACATGTTTAATAAACATACTATAAAATGACAACAGAAACTCAATTTTTTCATTAATGAAATATATATAATTATATAAGTCATTTTATTGAACCATATATTCTTAGGATTATTATATTATTAAAAAATATTGTATTTGTTTGAAAGATTTCATTATGTTAATTTTGAAACTATTTAGTATTTCGTTTTTGTGAAAGTCATAAATGGTTTATTACTTCTAAAAAATACATTAAATCAACCCTCACATGTCATATTCACCTATAAAATTCGTTTCTGGAATCAAATGTCTCAATTTACATTTATTCTGATATTTATAATATCAAATTATTTTAATCTTTCATTAATAAGATAATTACTACTTCATTACTGTGTCATACATAACATTAATTATTTAATGTTTAAAAATAATATATAAAATACCATGATGTAGTAAATATTTTTAAATTTATATTTAATATTTATACTAAAAATTATCTTATGTTCAACCCTATATTAATGTTTTTTAGTATTTAAACATTTAATTTAACACTTTTAAATCTTTTTAAATAAAATATAATAAATGTTCTAATATAAACCAAATAGAAAAAAATGTTATTATTTTTGTTTTAAGGTTTAATTTGGTCAATATAACATTATCCAATAGAATTATGAAATGTTTTTTCATAGTTGTAATATTCTATTTACCTTTATTTACATTATATACTTTTAATTGTTGTAAATAAAATTCAAAAGATAAAATTTCCCAACAATTATTTACATCATATTGAACAAAATTTTATATATTGATATCTACGATGTCTCTCGGTTTTTTGAAATTTAATTCACATAAGTGGTAAAATTTTGTTTTATGCAACTTTTCAAATGAGCCTAAAAGGTGGATAAATGTTCCTAGAAGGTGGGTAAAAAGACATTAAAATGGCTCAATTATGTTTTATATGTCAAATGTTATTATAAAATCACTATAATTACTTAAATTTTACTAAAACAAGTATTATGTATTTATTTTAATGTAAATTCTTAAATAAATATAATTATTTAAATGAAAAAATCACTTTTTTGTACTATGTTGAATGATTTAGTATTCATAAAAAATTTAATGTTTACGGAAAAATAACAAGAATTCACCATAACCTAATTTTTATACTCCAAATTAAAAAATGGTTTCTCTTTTCAAAAATTACAAACATGTAATTTAGAATAATTTATTTAAAATAAGATCTTATTTTCAAATAAGAAATCGAGTTTTTCAGAAAAAACCATCAACAGATTTATATGTGTTTATGTCTAATTTAAATGTAAAATTACATCCAATGAACAACATTGGATAAAATGAAAAAAATTAATCTAATTATACTTAAAAAACAAGTCAAATGTATAATTTACCAATATAAATTATTTTGATTAAGAATGATTTATTCAATTAAAATTTAGTATTTTTCATTATTCAATAAAATATGAATGTTATCAGAAAAACACCAAAAATTTATCCTAACTAAATTTTTATGTCATGATTATAAAGAATATGATTATTCTATCAAATTGAATATATAGAAATTTCAAATATTGGATTTAAAAAAAGTTTTCCATTAAAAGGTTATAAAATATAAATTTATTTTGAAAAACACTACTCTAATCTGAAAAATTAAATTTGTTCATATATTATGCTTAAAAAACAAATAATATGGATGGTAAAATTATATTGAGTATATAAAAATCTAAATACATGTAATACAATTCATCAACGCATTTAAAATGGTTATTTTTGTATGTCATACTATGCTCGAACTCGTTGTATTGAGTGGGAATAGTTATTCAATTACTTTAAAGATATAATGTATTCAAAATCTTGGGTGTGTAACATTCTCCCCACCTTCAATAAATTTCACACTGACAATTTTAAATTTTTCATTGAAAATAATAGATTTAAAATATAATATACCCTTGTGAAAAACCCAAATAGAAAATAATGTTAATAAAATTTAATCTTAATAAGAGGGAAAGGGAAATGAAAAATTAACCACCAAATTTGGATTTCAAATAGGTGAAAATTGATATAAATTTGAGACACCTAATTGGATGAAATGTTTAAATATTTATAGGGAGTTATTGAGGTTATCAATAACATAAAATTGAAAAATAATTGAAAAATTGGGGACCTCAAAACCATAAATCATTAATGATTTCAGGTATCATCGGTTCAACAAAATATATGGTATTACGATAACATATTTTTTTATACACATTTTTTTTGAAGAGGAGATAAAAATTTACATTCCATATAATTAATCTAGAAGACATACATGATTTCAGTACCTTTCATAATCATATTCTAATCATTTTGTAATGCATCGAACCGTTTTCAATTCATCACTTTCACTAGTAAATGAATGTTCAAATATGATTTTTTATGCCTGAAGCACATTTCATAAATCATATGGACCCAAGAATTACCTAAATCCTTTAAATGTATACTAAAAACCAAATATTTTGGTCAATGTATTCAATAAATAAAACTTCAACCTCAAACAACATATCATGTGTTGAACATACTCAATTCCAAACATTAGACATATACAAAATACTTTTGTCCAATCTCTCAATCCAAAAATTTATAAGGATGTCCAACATAACATAATCAATAACTATTTTTTCACATAACAACATGTGAATACCTTCATCATATATTCTATTAATACATGGAAAAAACATGAATTACCATAAAACATTATTTTAATAGGTATGTACTTCCTTATTCTTATGTAAAACATAGAATACCAGATATACTTCTTAAATACAAAATGATTTAATATAAAACAATTATTGGATAAAAAAACCAATAATTAGTATCAAGGTATTCAAGAATATAAAATATAATTTATCCAAATCAAATATTTCTTATTACAAAATCACTACCTCAGTATGAGGATCATATTAGGGTATAATTTTCCTTCAACCATGTATTTTACAAAATTTTTAACTTGATGTTGAGTCACTTTTCATAGTACCATATAATCTCAAATCCTCAATGAAATAGTACTTCAGTAAAATCCTTATTTATTTTTATAATTAATATAACAAGTACATTGTTGATACAACACGCAAATGACATAATTCACTAATAAAAATATAAAAATTCTAATTATTCCACATCTTATACTTAGTGTAATACCATGATTATTATCCAATAGCATCATTTGCGGTATACTCTAATTATTGCAAAAATGATTTATGTAGTATCCCAACACCATGGAGATGATGCATTATTCATTAAGAAACTTTTTTCTTACCCTTGTAATCACGTACTTGGTGTCCATTTTCTCTACACATATAACAAACACTCTTTACCTTATAGCATTTAACAATGTGACTCTTTCCATTGTTATCATATATGGTAAAATCCTTCATTCCATTCTTCACATTATCCAAGTTTCTCTCTATCAACCTTTTTTCTAAATTCCCATTAAATCCATAGAACATAGATAATTCATTACTTAACTTATTAAAAAATGATATTATTTCTTCATATAGTGATAATATATGGGAGACTATTTAAATTATAAATTATGGCTTAATACCATGAACGATATGATCCTTTTTAATATTTGTATCATACGTATTGCTGAGGTTCTCATTCCTTCTATTGTGCACCATTTCTGATCAATGGAAAATAAAAGGATAATTTATGAATCTCATGCATATTTGCCAACATGTTAAATACCTAATGTAAATTTAAATGTTTATGAATATAATCAATAATCATAAAAACGTTTTTAGGATGTATTTAACTATAAGTCCTTCATAATTTTTTTAAAGCATATTTGAATTATCCAAAGTAGATCCCCCAATAGTGTCAATACCAATAGTGATGCAAGGCCTGTTTTCGTGTACCAGGATACCCTGGGTCAATAACGAATCTCCTTGTCGATGTTTTCACTCATATATACATATTATCCAGATCCACCTCAACCATTTTTTCTGAATACATGGGTATATTTTCTTAGAAAACACACATAATATTTACAGTACCAATATTTTTGGATGTTTTTCTATACTAACCCTCAAAGTAAATATTAGGATAAGGTTCTCCAATTAGAGTGTATATAAATATAGTTTCCATGGTTCGTTCTAAACTTCAACATATACCAACTATAATGACCTGACACCAATAACCCAGAGTCAGTGCATTATTTTAATACATTGGCATGATTACAAGTAATCAATCCCTGAAGAACCGATCAGTTTAGCTATCTTCAAAAATAGATTACATATTTCAATGTCATATTATAATTTCTAATATAAAAAAATATATATAATACATTGATAAAAACATTATTTCTCTAGATTAACCATTAATATAAATCATAATACACTTATTCACATCCTGGAATAAATAAAATATAAGAAATTGGTGAGCTCAGATGCTCAGAATGGATAAAAATATAGTGGAAGATATCATAAATAAGCACAAATATTTTAGGAAATGTACAAGACAAAAACAAAATACTATTAAAAATAAGCATCAGAATAATATGTAAAAGATAAATTAAATATTTACATTTACTTATTCCCCTGGATATTCTAATAGTCGAATAATAACAGATAATATCAATATCTAATTTCATAATGGCAGAATGCATAATGTCGGACATCATAACCACATAGTCATGACCTCGTGCCAAGACTATAAATGATTTTTTTCAAGGCCTTATGCGAAGAGACTAATTTGTCTCAAGAGACCTATCGATGCATCGAGGAGCTATAGAGGGATCCACCCATAACTTACTAAGTCCAAAATATTTCTCATATGAAAATGATGAAACATAACATAAACATTAATTTTAAAACTAGTATATGAAATTTAAATACAATAACCATAAAAATGAATGGTATAAAATTAAAACATCCACTATAAAACATAACATAATGTATTGAATACATTATGTATGATTTTATTTTAATAAATCAAACTCATTAAATAATAATATTCAATAAATGATGTTAACATAGTTGAAAATGATCAGTAAAACTCATTAAGAGAAATATCCCATTTTTGTGATATCATTTAAATGTAGCGCAGTTATAAAGGAAGTCATTTAAAAGAGATTTTTGAATCAAAGTGTACCATACTAAATTGAATCAGGGTAATGGAATTAACATTTTAAAATAATCATCTATATATAAATAAATCCCTAATAAAATTTTTAGAAAATATAAATTAATTAACAAGATTTAGAAAAATAAATCATTAAAACATTTAAAATGTTGATAAAGATGGATTCTCTTCTACAAAACCATCATATATTCATGTTGAAAACATTTTTATGAAACATGGACATGTATTATAAAGAATTTTTAGAAAATACTAATACATAAACAATCATAGATAATAATGAGATTGGGAAATTAACCCTTACCTTGTATTTTCCTTTGGTCGAAGGTACATTTAACCTCATATATAATGACCATAACATGATATTAAATTATAACACTACCATATTCATATTTATGTTATCATACATGATTCATTTATGGATTTAGACTATCAATTTATTTATAATTTATATGTTAATGTAACATTTTGTGTAATAATTTCTTTCTTTATCATACATGATTTTTCTTATAATTCTTGATCTTATAACTTATATCATTATTTAATTGATTCAATAATATAAAAAATTATATTAGTATCATATATATTCCAAATATAAATATTTATAATAGATAGATACATGAAATAGAAAACACCGTAATGGGGAAATTTGGTTGTATGTACATATAAACGTTGTTTCCGTTTTCATATCATATTGAACGAAAGTAAGTGAATAGATATATGTAAATACCCACACACACACACATATATATATATATATATCTCGTATAATTTTTATATCATATATTTAATTATTATTTATAAAATATAAAATTATAATTATCCTTGAATGGTGAGCTTGGAAATGAATCTTATCGTGTCATGGAGACGGTAAGTTGTACGTACGCACGAGCGATGATATCAATCTATTGATAGTAAAATCGTATATAATTGGATTTTATATTATATATATAATAATTAACATGTTATATTAATTATTTACATCAATTATAATCAATATTATTCCCATCTAAATAATGAAGTGTTGAATAACCAACTACACCACGACGTGTAGACGATAAGCAGTACGTACACACGTATGGTGACATTGTCATTAATAGGATAGATAGAATATGAATATTGTTGTAAAATATTTATAATAACATCACTACATTTAAAAGTTATGGTTGTTATTAATTTTTTATGGAAACATCAAATAAATGGGAAGTGTAAAATGAAAAAACCTTGAAAGAGGTGATAAAATAATTATCTATTCTTCGGGTTTATTCTTTTGATTTGATCAAAAGGGTTCTATAAGTTGAATTTACGATAAAATTGAGGCCTCTATATAGAATTTATGTTATTTTGGAGTATATTTAATTAGCGGTTGGATGATAAAAAAATTCTTTGGATGTGTGATTTTGAGATAAGGGGAAGCACCCTTTTATAAGAGTGGTGAGGGTCACTTTTGGAAAAGCATGAAAAATTATTTTATTGTTAAAAAACTTTTGGTTTCCAATGGTTCCAAATAGATTTTTTTAGAGTCAATTATTGTAATTGGTATAATAATATCATACAATTGGTTTTAGACAAGTTTAGTTCACCATATTAACCTTATCATTTTAATTTACCTCCAAGTTAAATAATTTTACATTTACCATGTCTTCTTGTATTATTATATTACCTGGTTAAATAAAATATGATAAAATACCAATAGAAACTCAGGTAGTAAATTAATGAAATATGTATCATTATACAATTCCTTTTGTCAAAACATATATTTTAATGATTATTATATCATTTAATAATATAGAATTTGTATTCAAAACTCATTTATGTCAAATTTGAAACTATTTAGTATTTGGTTTTTTTAATTTCATATATAGATGATTACATCAAAAAAAATTAAATAAACCCACACATGTTATAATCATCTATAAAATTAGTGGATGGCATCAAAAGTATCATTTTACATTTATTTCGATATTTATAATATCAAGTATTTTAATAATTTATTAATAAGGTGATTACTACTTTGTCATTGTGTCATACATAACATAAATAATTTAATGTCTAAAAATTATAAATAAAATATCATGATGTAGTGAATCATATAATATTTCTAATGAATATTTCTACTTGAATTTATCTTAGGTGTAACACTATATTAATAATTGTTTAGTTTTTAATCATTGAATTTGACACATTTAACTCTTATTTAAATAAAATATAATAAATGTCTTAATCTAAGATAAATGGATCAAAATGATCTTATTTTTTCTATGGTTTATTTTGGTCGAAATAACCATATCGAATAGAATCAGGACATGTTCTAAGATATTTGTAATAATAATTTTACCTTTAATTACCTTATTTATTTTTAACCGTGGTAAAAATAATATTCAAATGTTGTTATTCACTAAATTTTTATATCATATTGGTCAATATTTTAATTTCTGATGTCAACCGTGACTCTCATATTTCATAAATTCAATTCACAGAAGTGGTAAAATTATATTTTACTCATATTTGCAACTGTGCCAACAACATGGGTAAATGTGCATATAAGTTGGATAAAAAGACGTTAAAATTGTTCAATATAATTTTATATATCTAATATTATTATAAAATTTCTCCATTGACATTATTTATACTAATACATGTATTATATATTTATTTTAAGCTAAAAATATAATAAAAAATAATTATGTAAATGAAAAAGTCAGTTTTTATATACTATATAGTATTTTTCACTATTCATCAAAAATTGAACGTTTTCAGAAAAATAACAAAAATTCACCCAAAGATAATTTTTCTATTTCAAATAAAAAAATGATATCTATTTTACAAAATAAAAAACATGTAATTTTCATTAATTAATTTAAATTTAATTCTTGATGTAAAAACTAGAATGCGGGTTTTTGAGAAATAAAAACTATCAAAATATTAAAATGTGCTTATGTCTAATAAAAAATTAAAATTACTTCCAATGAAAAAAATTTGATTAAATGATAAAAATTAAATCAAATAATAATTAAAAACCATTCAAATTTATAATTTATCATTAAAAATTATTTTAATTAAAAAATTTGTTTTCAATTAAAATTCAGTATTTTACACTATTCATAAAAATATGATTTTTTTTTGAAAAACACAAAAAAATTATCCAAACTAAATTTTTTTGTCCCACATCCAAATAAGAATTATTTATTGTCATATTTAATATATAAAACTGTCAAATATTGGATTTAAAAAAGGATCGCTATAAAAAGGCTGTAAAATTTCATTTTTTTGGAAAAACACATCTTTCATCGAAAAAGTTGATGTGCTATTATATTATGTTTAAAAAAAATTGATGTTAAAATAATATAGATTATATAAAATTTAAAATGTAGTCCATGCTATTCATAAATGATTTTTGAATGTTTTTATTTTTAATTTGTGTTGTGCTCAAACTCATTGATGCGTGTGGCAAATGATATAGAAATAATTTAAAGAGATAACATTTTATGAAATCTTGGGGTGATACACATACTCTCTCAAACAAGCTACACCTTATCTGTCATTCTCATTACCACGTGTAGAACAAGAACACCTACCTCCCTAACATCTGTTTCGTACAACGTTGAACGACACAACCTCCCATATAGATCTTAGAACATGGTCATACTAATGAAAGAGTGATAGTTATTATTGTTAGAGAACTCTACCAAGTGCAAATGTCACACCCAAACCCCACTAATGTCTACAACACATGCCTGTAACATGTCAAACAATGTCTGGATTGTCTTCTCTATTTGTCCATCTGTCTGAGGGTGGAAACTAGTGGTGATGTGTAACTAGGTTCCAATGGCATGCAACAATCCCCTCCAGACTCACATCATAAAATGGGTATCATGATCTTAGATGATGGATCATGGAACTCCTTGCAACTACACATCCTCATCATCATTCCTCTATTCTATTGAAGCCATTGTTCTTGAATCATTGATCACTAAGATGTTCTCTGATTTTGTCAACCACTCCACTACTACCCAAATAACAACACACCCCCATGAGACACATGTAATCATGTGAAAAATTAAATTGATATTTCATCCCACTTTCTCTCAGGGACATCCATAGGATGCAACAAACTACTGGGAAAATCGTGCTCAACCTTCACTTACTAGCACACTACCCTAATTGCCACAAACACCTCCATTGACCTCTTAATCCAAGGCCACCATACTTACACCTTGGTACATATTGGAAACTACAGAGTTTACCTCTTTGGGTGATTTAGGAATCTCAATGAGAACTTCCAGAGGAATTTCAACAAGAAAAAACAGCATCCCATAGAACTAAATCTGATTATAACTATCCTCTGACCATCCCTCTAGATTATCCCCCTAGTCAAAGTGATCACAAATCACCTCTGCCTATAATTCTCCCCAATAAGACTCCTCATCCTTCTATCTTAGAGTTGACTTTACCATAATCTAAAACAAATGGTCTCATCCACCATCCATTCCAACCTCTATGTGCATGGTAACCAACTCCCCTATCACCCTCCGAGCATCGGTAGGTTCTCGAAAAACTTCCTTCCAGGACATACATCTCAATAAATCAGCAATATCATTCCACATTCCTTAGTTATAGGATATCTCAAAATTCTAATATTTGAGATACTCCATCCACCTTCCTGGCCATAACATCATGAAATTCTAGGAAATTATGTACCTCAAGCTCTTTTGATCCATGAAAACCATAAAGAACTCCACAGTAAGGTAATTTCTCCTCATATTTAGTGAAAACATGACTGCTGCAAGTTCTAGATCACGGGTGTCATAGTTATGTTCATGGGGATGTAACTTCTTATAGTGATAGAAGATCAGTCCTTTTTTCTACATCATCAAGCGCCCCAAGAATAGAGGGGAAACATCAAAATGCACCTAAAACATCATCCCTTCCTCTGGAAGGCCTAGCACCGAAGAACTAGCCTACATCCATAAAAAATAGAAAAACAATTCTTGGAATTGAATGCCCCACCAAATATCAAGGCTTTTTTGGTCATATCTATCAACGGAGATTCTACCCAAGAGAATGTAGTAACGAATCCCCAATGGTATTGTAACACCCCAAGTTTTCATAGTGTGTTATTTCTTCAAAATAATTCAATAACATTCACTACATGAAACACCAAGTTCAATCACACCATGACTTACCAAACAAGATGTTCAAAAGAGGTTATGAATATTATTAGATAAATTTTAATGTTTATATAATCATTATATTTTTAGAATCCATATTATGAGTTTCTTAGATATAATGCAAGAACAAATTCATTTTCAGTATTGCACTTTTATCAACTATAATAGTGAACCCTTTTTAAATACTATATTTTAAACTTTTTGACTAAATGGGGACATCAAAAATTTAAAATGAAACATCCCAAGCTTCTACGGTACGCTTCTCTTTGAATAATGTGATAGCGTGTGTTGTACGCAACACCGAGTTCTAACAACCAATTAAACTAGCCGTTATGAATAGTAATAACTAATTTTTGAAATTATATATATTTTATATTTTAAAATGGACTTCATTTTTGGATTCGGAATATCGAATTTATCCTAAGGTGAAATTTTGGTACTTTTCGGATAACTTTCATATTTTGATGAATAGTGAAAATTACTAAATTTTAATTAAAAACAACTTTTTTAATCAAAATAATTAATAGTGATAAATTATGAATTTTAGTAGTTTTAAAGTATATTTAGAATATATTTTTACCATTTAATATAATGTTGGTCATTGGACATAATTTTACAATTAAACCTAACATAAACAAGTGTTAATCTTTTGATAGTTATTATCTCTTAAAAACACGCTTTTTGTTTTGACAGCGGGAATTAATTTTAAATTAATTTCTGCCACTTCTGTGTTTTGAATTTAGGAAAATGGATTCCATATTTGGAATCAGGATGTTCAAATTGTGTAAATAGGTAACTTTTATTTTGAGACATTTTGAATAATTACTGCGGTAAATATTGTATTTACCATGGTTAAGGGTAAATCCGGTAAATAAGGGTTAAAAAATAATATTATAATAATATTAATTACCCTAAAACGTGTCTTAACCCTATTGGTTGATAAATGGTCGACCATGGGAATCTTTGGGTCGATTTTGGGACCCCATGGATCCACTTGTAAGTGATAATGACACTTTATTTTAATTAAGTTAAATTGAATACAAAAATGACACAAGAATATATCTTTTAAATAGGGTTATATATGTTGGATTTTAGATTATAAATATTCATTAGAAAGATAAAAATATTTCCTACCTAATGATATTTTATTTATAATTTTTAGAAATTAAATAATTTATTTTATTTATGACAAAATGATGATGCAGTAATTACTATAATAGTGAAAAATTAAAATAATTGATATTATAAATACCCAAATAAATATAATATGAAACTTTTAATGTATTAAACTAATTTTCTGGATAATATGATATATTATGATTGATTTAATTGACTTTGTTTGAAGTAATCAATCTGTTATAAGTTTCACAAAAATCAACTATTGAATAGTGTCAAAATTGACATAAAAGAGTTCTTAAAACAAATATTATATTATTAATTGATATTAAATTCTTAAAAATCTAAGGTTCGTCCAAAAGACATATATCATGATAGTTTCATCATTAATAGACCATTTGGGGGTCTCTTGGATGTATGCAGTAAGTTTATTAACCATATTATATAAAAATACAATGAGACATTGTAAAAGTGAAACTAATTAACTTAGAGTTAATACTTAAAGATAAGGTTAATATAAGTACCCAAACCTGTCTAAATTGTATTAGATGAGTTGTTTGAGACCCATCCCCACCTTAACCTTTGAATAATCAACTTTTTATCCATTAGAAACCGAATATGAATTTATTATAAATTAATATTTCTAGCTTTTTAAAAGGTGCCCCTCCCTCCTCTTATAAAAGGGCACTCCTCCTTCTCATTTCTTCACACCTTCGAAGCCTTTTGGTTCGGCCAAACTCTTCCCAAATACTCTCCTAACATACCTCACTACAACCTAGGGGCCTTAGTTTTATCATAAATCCAACCTAAAGAGCCCTTTTGATCAAATCAAAAGGAAGAACCCGAAGAAGAGGTAATGATTTCACCACCCTTTTCTAAGTTCATTTCTTCTTCCACTTCTTCTTACATTGTTGTTACCATTCTAAAATAATAACTCCAGTATCATATATATACTGTGATGTTATTATAAATATGGTACAACCATATTCAGTATTCTATCCACCCTTTGAATAACATGTCACCATACGTGCGTACGTACGGCTTACCGTCTCCACGTCGTGGTGTAATTGTTATTCAATATATTATTATTTGGATGGGTATAATAATGATATGTAACTCATGTAAATAATAAATAAAACATGATAATGATTCTGTATATATGATATAACATCCATTTATATATTATTTTAATATCAAAAGAATGATATTGTCGCTCGTGCGTACGTACGGACTACCGTCTCCACGAACGCGATGAGATTCATTCTCCATCGTATCCATTCAATTATAATTATCATTTGATGATTTAAAAAATGATGTTTAAGGACTTGATATCATTTTGGATATGAATAATATAAAACATATCCTTTACAAACATGTATTACGTAACAAAACATATAAAAGAAAACAAGTAAGTTAACACCCGAAACAACGATAATACTAAGATATTATTATAAAATCAATATTAAAAGATCATATATGATATCATATTAATGTATATCATTATTGTATAATTTAATAACAATTATTTCACCATTATACAGGAGGTTAACCTACCCCAACCAAGGAAAAGTACAAGGTATGTTTTATTTCACAATCTCTTCATTATCCGAGGTTGTTTATATGTAATAATCTACTGGGATCTCTTTATCATCCACATCCATGTTTTCTTAAAAATTTATTTCAAAACATTTTTTATTATTTACAAGAATATGGGTTGAAGTCATTTATACCCTTGTTTGAATTTTTATAAGAGGTTTATAAAGGAATCTTTCTGTCGTTTTCAAAACAAGGTCCTTTTTATCCTTTTCGACAGAATTAAGGTAAGAATGTTTTTTTAACTTATACGGCAGGTGCAGCTATTTTCCACCGTTATAAAATCTTCAAAGCTTCCCTTACAAGCTTATAAGAATATTTTCAAAGAAAATGTTTTATTTTATATGGATCTTAAATGATTTCAAAATAAAAAGAGATATTTCTTTAAAAAGAATTTTGATTTCATCTATGTCAACATCCTTTGATGGATTTTACGCTTATTTGAAGTTGATTTATTATGATACAAAACTTCTATATTGTATTGATGGTTTTGTGATATGTTTGACTGTGGATGTGCTATTTTTATACCATTCATAGTTTATGGAGAAATTATTGACATTTCGTATGCTAGTTTTAATACGAATGTTTATGTTATGTTTAAACCTTTTCATATGGGAATGCATTGGACTTAATACGTGACGGGTGGAGCCCTCTATAGCTCCTCGATGCATCGGTAGGTCTCATTAGACAAACTAGTGTCTTGGCACAAGGCCTTGAAAAAAACTTATTTGTAGTCTTGGCACGAGGCCTTGACTATGTGGTTATGATAGTCTGGCATTATGCATTCCAACATTATGAAAGTGGTTATTGATTTTTGCATGTGATTATTCGATTAGTAGAATATCCATGTGAATAAGTAAATGGAATTATTTCATTTTATTTATGCCATACCATGTTGAAAGTTCATGTTTGAATGGATTTTGTTTTAGTTATACATTGCCTTAAATGTTTATTCTTATTTATGAAAGTTTCCGCTATATTGTTATCCTTACTGGGCATTTGAGCTCACCCCTTTTCTATGTTTTATTTTTCCCAGGAAGTGAAGAAGTAAATTATGAATGACCTACAGGGATATTATGTGGGGATATGAGTGTGGATTATGGAGACAATATGTTTTTGTAGTAGTTTTTCATTTTATGATGTAATGTAAGACTTATGAATATATCTAGTGTTTCCAAGACTACTAAACCAATCGGTCATTCAAGATTTGATCTTTCTTGTGATCATGACAATGTTATGTAATAATGCACTGACTCTGGGTATATAGGGTCGGGGCGTTACAGTTGGTATCAGAGAAATTTTAGTACAATCCTTGGAAGCTAGATTTAGATAAACTCTGATTAGAGAACGTAGACCTAAGATGAAATTTGAGGATTAGTATAGATTAACTTCCTAGAATATTGGTATTGTAGAGATTTTGTGAGTTTTCCGAGCAGTACATCCCTGTCTGGATACGAGCAGGTAGAGGCGGCTCTGGCACAGATGTACCTATGGGTAAAACCCGAAAATTCCGCTTTGAGCTAGACTCGAACGGGAACTGGTGCACGACAACGGGCCTTGCTACACTCTTGGTTACGACACTCCCAGGGGATATGCTTAGGATAACTCTCATTTTATTTACAAATCATTATGAAGGGTTTATGAGTATATACTTCCTCAATGAAAACATTTTTATGATTATGGATTATATCCATAAATAGTTCAATTTATGTTAAGTGTTTTATAAGTATCAGATTATTTATTTAGATTCATAAACTGATCTAGTGTATGACATTGTTTAGAAATGGCACCTAGTAGAAGGAATGAGAACTCCAGCAATGCACATGATACAAAGAGGAAGAAGGATCATATATTTCATGGTCTTAAGCCAGAATTTATAAGAGAAATAGTCTCACATGTATTATCATCATATGAAGAAATAATATCATGTGTTGATAAGATAAGTAAAGAGTTTACTGAGTCTTATGGATTTTAAGGGAAGCAAGAGAAGAAAAGGATGGAAGGGAGAAAGATGGATAATGGGAAGAGGAAAAAGATGAATTTTCCCATATGTGATAACTGTGGGAAGAAACACCCGGGAACTTGCCTGAAAGGAATGTGAGTTTGTTATAAGTGTGGAGGAAAAGGGCACAAAGTACATGAATGCAAGGGTAAGAAAATGGTTTCAAATGTACAATGCTTAATTTTCAAGGAGTTTGGACACTACGCGAACCTATGTCCCAGTCATCAGACTATGCCGCAAATGATGCTATTGGATAATAATCAAGTTATGATACTACCACAGATGAAGAGGAATGATTAAAGTTATTATGTTGATTATATCAATTGAGTGTTGTATCAACAATTTACTTGTTATAATAATTATGGAGTATATATGGATTGTACTGCAGTACTATTTCATTAAGGACTTGAGATGGTGTGGAACAAAGAAAAGTGACTCAGTAGCATGTTAAATGATTGGAAAATATATGGTTGAGAGAAAGATAAACCATAATATGGTTCTGATACCGAGGTGGTGATTTTAGAATAATACATGATTGATTTGGATAAATTATATTGGATATTATTGACTACCTTGAATCTGATTAATGATTTGTATATTCCATCATTGTTGGGGTTTAAAACATTTTTGGATTAATGAAGTATATCCATCATTCTATATGGAATAAGGGAACATGAATGTAATCAAGAAGAAATATGGTAATACATGATGAAGGTATTCATATGCTATTATGGGGTAAAAAGGATCTATATTATGTTTAACATCCTTATAAATGTTGGACTGTGAGTTTGGACAGAAGTATTTTGGATAGTTCTAGTTTGGATTATTTTGGATTTCCATAAAAGGACAACCCGGAGGTCGGGCGGCAACCCGTCGTGTCCGGCAAGGCTGCGAGACTTGAACCCGCAACCGAAGGGTGACAAGGGTGTATCACCTACCACTGGCCCATGAGATGTCCTGGATTAAATAATGTAGTTTTTTTTAAAATATCTGGTTGATGATTTATAAATTCATTTATTTTGGAACCCTGTACGAATAGTATAAATAGAATTTTTTTTAACGTTCTATTATCTTTTATAGTGAAAGATGAGTTTGTGGTAGAAATTTATTAATGGATAAAACTCTAATTATAAAGTAAGTATATCTCATTATGATCTTAGCCAATCTCATAAATAAATTCCTCAACATTAATAAAAGGAACTTAGAACAAAAATGTTTTCCTAGATGGTACCTTAAATCATCACTAATTTATGGCTTTGGGATTGTTTTCCTTTTTCATAGCCATGTTCTCTACCACTCTCCATCAGATAATTGATGGTTAAATTTCTCTTCCATATCCATATTTTCCTACATGGATCCCTAGTATGTGTTATTTTCGGTAATCTTCATACTTTCCACTCTTTATTTTAAAAAGAGGCCTCATTAATTCATTTTTCGATGTGGGATTTCAACTAAGATATTTTGAAACCTCAAAAATGTGTTATCCCAATACCCTATATTTAGTTGAACCGATGGTACTTCAAATCATCATAGATTGATGAGTTTAAGGACCTCAATATTATACTTGTTTGTTATTGATGACCTCAATCACTACCTATAAATATTTACGTTTTTCCTCCAATTATATGTCTCCAATTGCCACCAATGTTCTCCTAATCGAGATCATAATTTGGTGTTGACCCTTTCATTTCTCTTTTCCTCATATTAAGACTAAATTTTAGTAAACTAATTTCCGATGTGGGTTATCCCACAAAGATATTTTCTATTTTCAACCTTTTATTTTCAAAGAACAATTTCAAATTGCGAGGACGCAATTTATTTAAGGAGGGGAGAATGTAACACCCCAAGATTTCATAGTGTGTTATTTCTTCAAAATAATTCAATAACTTTCACTACATGAAACACCAAGTTCAAGCACACCATGACTTACCAAACAAGCCGTTCAAAAGAGGTTATGAATAGTATTAGATAAATTTTAATGTTTATATAATCATTATAATTTTAGAATCCATATTATAAGTTTCTTAGATATAATGCAAAAACAAATTCATTTTCAGTATTGCACTTTTATCAACTTTAATAGTGAACCCTTTTTAAATACTATATTTTAAACTTTTTGACTAAATGGGGACATCAAAAATTTAAAATGAAACATCCCAAGCTTCTACGGTACGCTTCTCTTTGAATAATGTGATAGCGTGTGTTGTACGCAACACCGAGTTCTAACAACCAATTAAACTAGCCGTTATGAATAGTAATAACTACTTTTTGAAATTATATATATTTTATATTTTAAAATGGACTTAATTTTTGGATTCGGAATATCGGATTTATCCTAAGCTGAAATTTTGGTACTTTTCGGATAACTTTCATATTTTGATGAATAGTGAAAATTACTAAATTTTAATTAAAAACAACTTTTTTAATCAAAATAATTAATAGTGATAAATTATCAATTTTAGTAGTTTTAAAGTATATTTAGAATATATTTTTACCATTTAATATAATTTTGGTCATTGGACATAATTTTACAATTAAACCGAACATAAACAAGTGTCAATCTTTTGATAATTATTATCTCTCAAAAACACGCTTTTTGTTTTGACAGCGGGAATTAATTTTAAATTAATTTCTGCCACTCTGTGTTTTGAATTTAGGAAAATGGATTCCATATTTGGAATCAGGATGTTCAAATTGTGTAAATAGGTAACTTTTATTTTTAGACATTTTGAATAATTACTGCGGTAAATATTTTATTTACCATGGTTAAGGGTAAATCCGGTAAATAAGGGTTACAAAATAATATTATAATAATACTAAATTACCCTAAAACGTGTCTTAACCATATTGGTTGATAAATTGTCGACCATGGCCATCTTTGCGTTGATTTTGGGACCCCATGGATCCACTTGTAAGTGATAATGACACTTTATTTTAATTAAGTTAAATTGAATACAAAAATGACACAAGCATATATCTTTTACATAGGGTTATATATGTTGCATTTAAGATTATAAATATTAATTATAAAGATAAAATAATTTCCTATGTAATGATATTTTATTTATAATTTTTAGACGTTAAATAATTTATTTTATTTATGACACAATGATGATGCAGTAATTACTATAATAGTGAAAAAATAAAATAATTGATATTATAAATACCCAAATAAATATAATATGAAACATTTAATGAATTAAACTAATTTTCTTGGATAATATGATATATTATAATTGATTTAATTGACTTTGTTTGAAGTAATCAATCTGTTATGAGTTTCACAAAAATCAACTATTGAATAGTGTCAAAATTGACATAAAAGAGTTCTTAAAACAAATATTATATTATTAATTGATATTAAATTCCTAAAAATCTAAGGTTCGGCCAAGAGACTTATATCATGATAGGTTCATCATTAATTAACCACTTGGGGGTCGCTTGGATGTATGTAGTATGTTTATTGACCATATTATATAAAAATACAATGAGACATTATAAAAGTGAAACTAATTAACTTAGAGTTAATACTTAATGATAAGGTTAATATAAGTACCCAAACCTGTCTAAAATCTATTGGATGAGTTGTTTTAGAACCATCCCCACCATAAAATTTGAATAATCAACTTTGGATCCATTAGAAACCGAATATGAATTTATTATAAATTAATATTTCTAGCTTTTCCAAAGGTGCCCCTCCCCCCTCTTATAAAAGGGCACTCCTCCTTCTCATTTCTTCACACCTTCAAAGCCATTTGGTTCGGCCAAACTCTTCCCAAATACTCTCCTAAAATCCCTCACTACAACCTAGGGGACTTATATTGATCATAAAGCCAACCTAAGGAGCCCTTTTGATCAAATAAAAAGAAAGAACCCGAAGAAGAGGTAATGATTTCACCACCCTTTTCTAAGTTCATTTCTTCTTCCACTTCTTCTCCCTTTGTTGTTACCATTCTAAAATAAGATCTCCATTATCATATATATACTGTGATTTTATTATAAATATGGTACAACCATATTCAGTATTCTATCCACCCTTTGAATAACATGTCACCATACGTGCGTACATACGGCTTACCGTCTCCACGTCGTGGTGTAATTGTTATTCAATATATTATTATTTGAATGGGTATAATAATGATATGTAACTCATGTAAATAATAAATAAAACATGATAATGATTCTGTATATATGATATAAAAACCATTTATATATTATTTTAATATCAAAATAATGATATTGTCGCTCGTGCGTACGTACGGACTACCGTCTCCACGAATGTGATGAGATTCATTCTCCATCGTATCCATTCAAGTATAATTATCATTTGATGATTTAAAAAATGATGTTCAAGGACTTGATATCATTCTGGATATGAATAATATAAAACCTATCCTTTACAAACATGTCTTACGTTACAAAACATATAAAAGAAAACAAGTAAGTTAACACCCGAAACAATGATAATACTAAGATATTATTATCAAATCAATATTAAAAGATCATATATGATATCATATTAATGTATATCATTATTGTATAATTTAATAACAATTATTTCACCATTATACAGGAGGTTAACCTACCCCAAACAAGGAAAAGTACAAGGTAAGGGTTATTTCACAATCTCTTCATTATCTGAGGTTGTTTATATGTAATAATCTACTGGGATCTCTTTATCATCCAAATCCATGTTTTATTAAAAATGTATTTCAAAACATTTTTTATTATTTAAAAGAATATGGGTTGAAGTCATTTATACCATTGTTTGACTTTTTATAAGATGTTTATAAAGGAATCTTTCCGTCGTTTTCAAAACAAGGTCCTTTTTAACCTTTTTGACAGAATTAAGGTAAGAATGTTTTTTTTAACTTATACGGCGGGTGCGGCTATTTTCCGCCGTTATAAAATTTTTAAAGCTTCCCTTACAATCTTATAAGAATATTTTCAAAGAAAATGTTTTATTTTATATGGATCTTAAATGATTTCAAAATAAAAAGAGATATTTCTTTAAAATGAATTTTGATTTTATCTATGTCAACAGCTTTTGATGGATTTTACGCTTATTTGAAGTTGATTTATTATGATACAAAACTTCTATATTGTATTTAAGGTTTTGTGATATGTTTGACTGTGGATGTGCTATTTTTATACCATTCATAGTTTATGGTGAAATTATTGACATTTCGTATGCTAGTTTTAATACGAATGTTTATGTTATGTTTAAACCTTTTCATATGGGAATGCATTGGACTTAATACGTGACGGGTGGAGCCCGTAATAGCTCCTCGATGCATCGGTAGGTCTCATGAGACAAACTAGTGTCTTGGCACAAGGCCTTGACAAAATCTTATTTGTAGTCTTGGCACGAGGCCTTGACTATGTGGTTATGATAGTCTGGCATTATGCATTCCAACATTATGAAAGTGGTTATTGATTTTTGCATGTGATTATTCGATTAGTAGAATATCCATGTGAATAAGTAAATGGCATTATTTCATTTTATTTATGCCATACCATGTTGAAAGTTCATGTTTGAAAGGCTTTTGTCTTAGTTATACATTGCCTTTAATGTTTATTCTTATTTATGAATGTTTCCGCTATATTGTTATCCTTACTGGGCATTTGAGCTCACCCCTTTTCTATGTTTTATTTTTCCCAGGAAGTGAAGAAGTAAATTATGAATGACCTATAGGGATATTATGTGGGGATATGAGTGTGGATTATGGAGACAATATGTTTTTGTAGTAGTTTTTCATTTTATGATGTAATGTAAGACTTATGAATATATCTAGTGTTTCCAAGACTACTAAACCAATCGGTCTTTCGAGATTTGATCTTTCTTGTGATCATGCCAATGTTATGTAATAATGCACCGACTCTGGGTAACTAGGGTCGGGGCGTTACAGGTATCCTTCCAGATCGAGAAAACATAAAAACACTACTTTATTCTTGTGTTATTCTCATGAAATTACTATGTCGACCTTTTACTGGTCCAGTCCTACACACTACTGAGACATCACATGTCCAAGGATGTAGACCTCTCATTCCCAACACATAAACTTGCACATATTTCCATAGAGTTGGTGGTGTGGATTGAACTCTAGGAATGTCTTGAGATGATTGGTAGGATCCCCCTCTAATTTTTTATTTATTATGACGTCATTGAATAATACTACGACAAACCGGTCATGGAACTCCGAAAATGCAGAGTCCAAAAGTTCCATAAACATGGACATTGAATTCGTAACACCAAAAAACATAACAAAAACCCCAATGTCCCCATATCAAAAATTGAAATAAGTTTTCGGGATGTCACCATCCTTCTCCCTTTACTAGTGATAACTAGACCATATATTGATCTTAGAGAACCAACCTACTCCCCTAGTCTAGTAAAATACATCATATATTCATTGGAGAGGGTAATTGTTCTAAAATACTACCTAATTTATTCTCCAGTAGTCTATGTAGTGCTTCAGACGACCATCAACCTTCTTTGAAAACAATATTGGATCACACCATGGTGACACATTTGGTCAAATGAAACCCTTATTCAGCATATCTTTAATGTAAATATGATATTATCGTAACTCATAATGACCCAATCAATAATGATCCATTGAGATCAGAAGAGAAATGGGTTGTATGTCTATCCAAAACTCAACATCACGTCGAGTGGGTAAAGTCACATCCCACATTGAGAAATCATCTAGAAACTCTCCTAAAACTCCATGAACCTCCACCATTATATCATCCATCGATCCCAATGACATCTCATCTAATAATAAAAAATGAGGACCCACACCCCGTCTTCCCATTTAATAGATCCATTCAAAAAATGATGATACATGTTGGCCTTTCATGTATGAATACATGACTCTTCTCTGAAATTATACAATACCGACACTCGTATAGTGAAACTAGTCATTTCCAAGAGTAAGAATATATTTCTACAACTGTAGCAGCTTGAGATCCCCACTATACTGATGTGGTCCATCATCCGTCTACCTCCCTATCAATCATCAACAAAGATAGTATGACCAATGACTAGTGTACACAACATCAGGGGATTGAAATATCTCTCTATGTCAAATAAAAATGAATGGTCTATAATAGGTTCAACAAAAAATATGAAGATCTTGAATCAAAAAAGGCAAAACAAGATTAAAAACAAACTGATCATACAACAAACAATCTCCTAACCTACTGGATCTATTACCTTTATGTCGTACAACTTACAACACCCAACACTTCAACCCCACAACTATCAGCCACCTACCTGACCACACCCCGATTAAGGTCCATGGGGAGCACCCTGATGTCACCCTCCTCCTACACCATCCTCCCTTGGTGGATTTGGGTATTGTTATCCCTACTGCTGGAAAGGCCTGGATTGAAAATGAAGAGGAGGTGAGTGATGAATATACCCACCTACATCATATTGAGCTCGATTTGGGAACCATATTAATAGTTTCCCATGAAATCCTAAAGAAAAAACTATTCATCCCTAGGCCAATGGGAAATAGTTGAGGAACATTGGATCAGTACTGAAAGTAGTGGGATCGACTCCCCAATGGTCGAATCCATGAAGGCCCTATCTTCAGAGACCTAATACCACCAACCATACTCTTTGAAGAGATCGGGATGATTGTCTCCCTCAGTAGACCTCATCATGAGTTAATCCTTTCCACAACCTAAACCTTCTTCTGATACTATATGTATGTCATTATGGTGAAAGAAGTAATTGCATAATGAAGATAATGATGGTGTTCCTGCTCTTTGTGCATCTCCGGAGACTCAACATCTAAAAAGAGATATGGAGAAATACTTCGGAGAACCTTCAACTTGATCCCCAATTACCTCACCAAAAAATACCTTATTGGAGGGATATTGGATACAACCTATTTTGGGGGTAATCTCATAATATATAATGTTTAGGTTAATTTTTAATTGATTGGGAATCGACTAATCGTCATATTGAATCATGAATGGGGCATAGTTCGAATGAAATGTTCAAGATTACAATTGAAATTCCAATGGGGGAGTACTAATGTTTTGAATTAGATATTCATGTTCGAACCTATGATGAGTGGATCCATATGTAAGTAGATTAAACTGACTAAAATTAAATTTTGTCTCTATTTATAGTGACTTATGTGATAACCATACTGGGTTTTCACATTTCAAGTCATTTATTGGATTTTTTAATGGAATTTGTATCATATTTTTAATGGGATTCATTATGTAATGTATGTAATTAGAACGTATTTGTGGTCGTTTAAAAAAATATCACATCCTAATTAGTTCATTTTTTGTTTTACTTCTTCCCAATGTTTTCTTAAGGATGATAAGTATTATGTTGGGGAGATAAATTTGTCCCATGTTTCTTACTAGATGGAATTTCTAATGGAATAAATATTTTTCATTTTGTGTATGATTACTAATATATTATAAAATTCATAGATATTATATGGGATTCGGAAATCCAAAAAACTGTTTTTAGTTGTGGTTTATTTATTGGGGAATTGTTGGTTGTTTGGATTAAAACAATGATAAGAAATAATGGTTGGTCTATAATAAATTTATTCTTCATGTCTTACATGTCATATAAATCATTTAAAATGCCAATGATGGTTTCATGGCGTCCTACCAGGTTTTTTTATAGAATTTAATCGAAGTGTCTGTCCTTGACGAATACATGATGTGAATTGGTTACATGTTTTGAGACTATTTCATGATGTGTAAATGGTTATACTCAATGTAATTTTTCAGTTACATGTTTTAAAAAAGTTATTATAGGGGAATGACCCCACATTTCACATCACATATTAGTGGTCTCATGATGATCTCCCCCTCAATAAGATTTTCATGAATATATATTTTAATTTTTACTTATATTTTATTGTCAGTGTCATTGGATTCATAGAATTAATATCTTCATTACCCATTCAATCATTCTCGGGTTTTCTCTCCATCTTCATTGTTATTCTCATGTAAATATATTGTCTATATTTTTATGTATTTTTTCAATGAATCCATTTTCTAACAACCCAGACTGATACAAGCCTCTATATTGAAAAAGAGACAAATCATGTCTATAAGATAGTTGGTCTATTGCTCTTTCTTCACAGTCTATGTGTATTAAATATTACACCATTATTTTTTGGGCTAAAATTTTTATGCAACACTATGTAAATATGGAATTATGTATAATGACCATAATTTCATGAGATAATCAAATTTCTCCTTCACATTTCATAATTGTATTTTTTTTCACCACAATGTGGACCACCACGTATATTGTGTTTCTAAAATACATCATTAAATTCTGTTGTTGTTTTCTATTAAAACCACCCATTGATGTGTTTTTTCTATTAAAATATTAGTATAGCAGTTCGATGTATGGATTAATATATAGAATAGATTGTGTTATTCACCTTGTTATTGACTTGTACTAAACCACCTCTTCTGGGTTTTTTGTATTGTTATTTTGAAAATGTGAAATTATAAATAAATTAAAATTTAATGGAAATGTCTGTTACTGATTACATTCTCTAATAGTGAAATAACCATTATGAAGGAAAATTAATTTGATAAATGGTATATGGATTTCACTCGTAAATGTCCTCTATTATTCATTAATTGAATTGGATAATCTAAATTCCCCCTTAATTTATACTTGACAGGTGATTTATCATGTATATAATTATGGACTTCATCCCTTTTAAATATTAATGGGTAGATGAATTATAATATCCTTGAGAAACAATTTGGTTCACTTTCATATAAATTTATAGAAGTGCTCAAAGGGTACTGAAATTACACCATTCCATGAGTGATACATATGATTCCTTTTTATGGATTTCTAAGGATTTTGACAATGGATTCTTGGTATATATAGCTCCTAAAGTGATATATAGAATCCATTGTTGGAATTACATGGATTGAATCCTAGGGCATGTTTTTTGTTTCTTTCCATGAGAGATAATCAATATATCATTTTGGAATTCATTGGATCATATCATTGGATAATTGAGATCAACATACAAGTGAGTGATAACAGTTCCCTAGTAGAGTCACCTCATATAGGTTTGGTAAAATTATGGTAATAAAATTCCATGAGGAATGTTTAGTCCCGTGATAGAGTTATATGGGACAATATCAATGTGTTATTCCTTTATAACATACCATGATTGAAACATTATAATCCTCTTAAAAAATCTCATGGGACATAATTATAAATAGTTGGGTGAATATAATGATTCTAGTTTTATAATTGGGATTCCAATTTATGGATATCATTTGATAGTACAATGATGTATTTATATTCTAAACCTAAATTAGTATTTTTAGTGATCTATGAAATAATAATTTATCAGATTAATGGATGATTTCTCCAAGGAAATAAACAGGATTTGGTTCACCCCATTTTTTATTCATCTTATATGATAGGCTAAGATATGTTCTTAAAGACATATAAATTCCATGTAATTTTTTTAATCAAATGTGAATTTTATAAGTCCATTAAAATTGACGGCGCCTAATTCTGGGGCCTGGTGTTCCCACAATGAATTTATGAACTTTCTTTCAGGTATGTTTAGTAAATGTGCAAGCAGGAATTTTGTATCTTTTGAACTGGTGCTTGGAATTGAAATTTGAGGACACTGTTTAACTCACAGGGCCAATATTCGCTTAAAGAGACCTTCGCCCATACCGTAGTAGTTCGATGGAGGATGTTAGTTTTTAAATTATTTGTGGAAGAATAGAAAAAAATTATTTAACATTTTTATTTTTCTTGTAACAACCTTTTGATTTATGGTGGTGGGGACCACAAGATCATTAATCCTCACAATTTGAATTCAATGGTAGGGACCACATGAACCCTACATTAAAATGGAGTAAGACCTTTAGAACTACCTAATTAATAGTGACAAATATCCAATTAATTAATAGAGAAATTTATTTATTATTCCAACATAAATTGATTGTAGAAACATATTTTTAAATAATGATGGATCCTCACATTATTGTGGGGGGAATCATTGGAAAAAGGGGGTTCTTGGAGGATCCTCTTGAGGAAGATCAGTTCTCACCAAGGAAGAACCAAATAACGGAGGATCGTAAAACAAGTGATGTCATTGGAGGAGGTTGGATTCGGGATCGAAAAATGCCAATCAATATCTAACAGCGGATGATCTCCGATAGAACCGTCAAGGTAGGGTTTGCTGTTAAATTATACGGCCTTACCCCATTCTTGTCGACCCCTGTGATGTAATAATATTTTATCTTAATACCTTTCCAACATGGAGGGTGCATGCCAAAAGAACACGGCACAATTGCTCCGCAAAACTATGTTGTTTTTATGCGATCATCATGGTGGAGGAGGAAGTCGATTGGTCCTGGAATTTGGCACTGATGGGACTCAGGAGTAGTTGTCGGCATTCTAGTCGGTCGCGACGAAGGAAACGGCGTGTGCACACCACCTGTAGAAGAAGAGCCACAACCTTGTGACGCATTGGCAATGTGAGGTGTGTCCAGATCGACCCCAACTACTGTTGAAGGAGCATCTTGCAACTGCACCACACAGAGGAAGGCGGTAGGCCGACTGGCCGGCTGCGAGTCGAGCAGATGCCGCACAATGGGCTACCACACCACGGGCCACCGCACCACTAGCCTCCACACATGGGTCGAGCCAGACCTAGTGGGTCAGTTCAGATCCCGCGGGTGGGGCCTGACCCAGGGTCAGACCCGCTTCGGTCTGGGACGCCCGAACTCGGATGGGTCGGCCCTTGCCGGTTCGGGCCAGGTCAGTCTGACCAGGTCTTACCGGACCCGAACCAACATCGACCATTGTCGCTCTTTCAGACATATATTGAGTTACGAGCATCTGTTTGACGAACTATATACAGCATCCAAAACCTTGGATTGAGATAGTCCTTTTGGTATAACAAACATGGGTTTTGGATAATGTTGGGTGTATAACTGGGATGAATCGAGCAAGAATCTAGCAGGGCCCTCGGGACAAAAAGACTAATAACTTATAGATGCGGGGTCTGATGGACAGAATGTATGTTGCGTTGAGAAACCTTTTTACGTGGTGGTCCTTTGGGATACTTCTTCATGGGACTTAGTGGAAGTTAGAGTATCTACATGTGGATTTAAGAGAGAACCCTACTGAAATCAAGCGAGCTTATTGCGGGAACCCAATAGTCGGCTGTATCATGAATAATAATCATTGATCTTATGTGGGTTTTCATCTATCGATCATTTGTGGGTCATCGCCTATCAGATTTTGTGTGGGACAGTGCTCAGTAATCCTATGTGGGTCAGTGCATACTGACCCTGTGTTGGTCAGATTTTGTGTGGGTCAGTGGGGGTTATTAACTATCGATCCTGTGTGGGTAATAAGTAGTGCTACTTAACAGAATAAGATGAATTAGCTTGTGCTGATCATCTATAATTTTTTAATTAAGTTATATCTGGTTTGAGCTGAGTATTTACCTCTTTGGTAATCATCTGTGTGTTGTACCATTGTAGTACTTATATTCATGGTGATTCCTTTACGGTATCCTTCTATGTGGCATACAATTTTGGTACATACCTTAGTTGTAATACCTATGTGGTACTCTGTTGTGTGGTGTTACCATTTAGGTACATACCTTTTTGGTATCCTTCTATGTGGGGAACCATTTTGGTACATACCTTCGTGGTGATACATATGTTGTATTCCTCTCTGTGGTGTTACCTTTGTGGTACTTACCTTTGTGGTGTTAGCTTCATGGTATTCCATCCAGTGTGGAATAGTTGATATTTGGTCTTTGATTTAGACATTGGGATTCCTCATGAATGATATGGGTATACTTGATAACTTAGGTATATATATGGGTATATAGCTATGTAGGGTTGACAGTTGTATTCATTCTTTGTTGTTTATCATTTATGTATTTTGAGAGACCTTCGAGGGTCTTGGGGTCCCTTAAGAGTATCATTATACTAACCCTAGCATGGGTTGTGCCTGTACCTTATTGTATTTGGTGTAGATGACAGACAACACTGACTGAGGATGAGGTACCAAGACTGGAGGTAGCTCGGAGGTGGACCTTAGACATAGAATACCACAGGGATGACTGTTCGAGAGTTGTACGAACCCTTCAAGAAGGATCCTTGTTGGGTATTCATAGGATCTGTTTCATTTTAATTGTACATTGAATTTTTCTTGTACATTCTAGTTGGGATTGTAGTCTTGCTCCTTTTACTTACTATACACTCTATTTTTACTGTACTGGTTACTTGTGTTCATATCTTGCTGTGTTCTAGGTTATGTGTGATTACAGGATATAAAGGCAATGCCTTCCCGGTATTAGGGAATACACATTTAGATGATAGTCTCCATCCCCTGGGCTCTGGAAGGCAGGCTTGGGGTAGTCACAACATGGGCCTCGGGGGACGGGTTGTGACAAATTGGTATCAAAGTAGTTAGTTCTACAGTATAACATTGTACTCTGATATTTTTAACGTCAATATTATTAAGTGTAGTGAGTGTAGTTATCAATTTACGGAATCCAGTGATGGTGAGAAGGCTAACGTATCCATACACCTTGACTATGAGTTATGATATCTGACATAGTGCACGAAAACAAAGATAGTGTGTGTTTTTTGAAAAGTATTCTTTGTCAACTCTTTAAATATTCTCACCATGTATAACATATTTACTATGCCACGCCTGTTTATTTTTAGGATGCCTCCTCACAGATAGCTAGCTAGGGTTCTGAGTATCAATGTGATGATAGCCCACCTGGAAATGATGCCTCGATGCATGGCCATCTTCCAATAGAGGCACCATTGGATGCACCAGTGGTACCATTACCCATTGGGCCACCAATGCCACCAGCCCCAACATTAGAGGGAGTAGAATGCTTGAGCGCATTACACGACTTCCATCTCTAGATCCCACCATGTTTCTGGGGAATGATGGACCCACAGACGACTGAGGATTGGCCCGAGGCCATGGTGAGAGTGTTCCGACAGGTAGGGACATGAGCTGATCTCATGGTGATCCTTGTCTCTAGTCTTCTACTCGAAGTTAAAGGAACATGGTGGAGACTAATGCTCCTGGTTCATGATGAGGTAACACTTATCTGGGTAGAATTTGAGTGCCTTTTTTGGGCAGAGTTAGTCCCAACGACCCTTTGCGCAGTGCGCATACAAGAGCTTCTTCATCTGCTGTAGGGAATCATGATTGTGGATCAGTACTCCGCAAGGTTCACCAACCTCCCACGCTACTACATGGATATGTTTTGGGACCCAGTTTTCAGGGCCCAGAACTACGAGCTGTGACTCAAGAGGTAGACCAATGCTTCGATGATTTCTCTCAACATCCCGACGCAGGACGGGGTGTTAGAGAGACCCCTCTTAGTAGTTAGTATTCTTGTTGAACGGTCACCAGCAGCAAGACCCACCACTGGTCATCACATAGTAGAGACTTCTACATCTGGTAGCAAACAGATGTCACAGAGGTCCAAGGGGACCACACAGACATGTGTATGTCCACAGGATTCATGGTCGGTTGTGTGTGGCACCGAAGAAAGAGACAGTCATACGAGGATCAAGTTGTGTTACACATTCGGTGGGCAGGGTCACATGGAATGTGACTACCTGACGCATTGTACAGATGATCATCAGATGGTCAAAGGACCTCCCATGTAGAGATAGAGGTTCGAACAAGATGTTCATATGGAATATGATGACATGCCAGAGGAGTTGGTCATGCAGCTGGTGGTGGGAAACAATTTGAAATGCTACCACCACCACCCCCAGGTGGTCTGCCCCAACCACAGGGAGCAGGTGGACAGTGGCGAGCTCAGCACCATGCATCTCAGGCCTACGACCATGATGCTTCGGAGGTGATACACAGTACGATCTCTGTCTATTACACCATAGATACCGTAGTTATAGATACGAGTGCATATCATTCTTTTATTTCCACTACCCTCATTAAAAGCATGGAGATTTCGATAGAGCCATTGGCACAATCTTTACGGATTGGGACACCTATGAGAGAGGATTCGACGATTACACACCTGTGCTAGAAGAGTGATCTTACTCTAGGAGGTGAGATATTTAGCTTGTATCTATTAGTAGCAGTGTCTAGGCCTTACAACTTCATCATAGGTATGGAATTCTTATCTATAGTACATGCTTAGATTGACTATATTAGGCAGAAATTTTGTTTTTTTGCACGGATGGTACTATGTTTACTTTCACCAGTGTGAAGGGAGCCTTTTCAGCACTGGATGGACTTACCAGGATGAGGGTGCGGCCGATCACTCATCAGTTGCATAGTCTTACCCTCAGAATGGTCGATGTGGACAGTTAGAGTTATCTTGTAGTGGTGGACCAGTATGTAGAAGTCTTCCCTGGTAATGTTACGAGTCTACCTCCTCACAGATAGGTGGAATATTACATTGACATGTAACCCATGACGACACCAATATCTACACCAACATATTGGATGGCTCCCACAAAGCTTCGTGGGATACGGGTACAACTAGAGGACTTGTAGCGGAAGAGATTTATCTGGCCCAATTTTTCTCCTTGGGAAGCCCCTATTTTGTTCTCTAAGAAGGAAGATGTGAGTTTGATACGTTGTGTTGAATATCAATGTCTGAACTAGGTGACTGTGAAAAACAAGTACCCACCCCGCGGATTGACGACCACTTTGATCAGTCGAAGGGAGAATAGTGGTTCTAGATGATAGAACTCAAATCATGCTATCATTAGCTCATATTACGGGAATAGGATTTGCATAAGATAGCATTAAGATGATGGTATGTCCATTATGTGGTTTTGGTCATGCCTTCCTGTGTGACCAATTCTCTAGTAGTGATCATGGGACTCATAAATATGATCTTTCATCCATACCTTGATCGCTTTGTTTTAGTCTTCGTCGATGACATTCTGATCTACTCGTCTACCAAGGAGGAGGATGCATATAATTTACAGATAGTTCTGGACACTCATGAAGAGAACCAAATTTATCGTATGCTCTTGAAGTTCTAGTTCTAGATCTGGGAGGTTCACTTTCTGGGACATGTCATATTGGAGGCTGGAGTCATGATGTATCCCTAGAAAATTGATGCGGTAATTTCTTGGGATCCCCCAAGGAGTGTGATAGAGGTACAGAGTTTCTTGGGGTTGGCCAGATACTACCTGAGGTTGTGCCAAATTATCTAGAGTTGCATCACATTTATCATCGTTGACAAAGTTGGGGCAACCCTTTGTGTGGTTTGAGATATGCCAGAAGAGTATTCAGGATCTGTGGTAGAGGCTGACTAGTACCCATATGATGAGGCTTCCAGAGGAGGGCGTTGGGTATATATTTTTCTGAGATGAATTAGGGACCAGATACGGATGTGTCCTGATCCAAGAGTGAGTAGTGATAATGTATGGTTCTCAGCAACTAAGACTACATGATCAGAACTATGCTACCCCTAACATGTAGTTAGCATTAGTGGTCTTAGGCTTGTACATATGGTGACATTAATTGATTGGTGAATGTTTAATAGTCTACTCTGATCACAAGAGTCTCAAGTATATTTTCTCTCAGAAGAACCTAAACCTAAGGCCGTAGTGACGTCTTGAGTTCCTCTAGGACTAGGACCTTGAGATTGTATAAACTTCTGAGAAGGTAATTGTTGTAGCAGATGCACTCAGTAAGAGATCTAGTAAACAACTGCTAGTTGTGGCGAAAGAGAAGCTGACATCTATACATATATCCTTTGTGGAATAGGATATATCATCTTTTCATTAGTATCTTTTTGCCAATCCCCCACTTCTTCAGCAAGTCAGGGAGGCGCGACATGGGGACGCTGACTGCGAGGCTCGACTTGCTCATATATTCACAAGACATGCACATGATGGATTTTCTGAAGGTGGGGAGAACGTCATCCTTTTTAGAGGATGTTCCACAGTACCAGTGTCCCATCGGGAGGAAGTGTTGAAGGAGTTCAACAAATTCTATATTGAGGTACATCCATGAGTGGTGAAAATTCTCCGGGATCTCCGATGATAGCACTGGTGGCCGAGAATGAAGAATGTAGTAGCAGAGTTTTTCTCTTGGTGCCTCACTTGTCAGTAAGTGCAGGCAGAGCATCAGGTACCGGTAGGTTTAGTTCAGCCTTTAGAGATCCCAGGATGGAAGTGGGATAGAATATCCATGTATTTAATGACAGAACATCCACATACATCTAGGGGTAATGATTCTATCTGGGTCATCCTCTACCGTCTCACCATGTTGGCCCACTTCCTACCGTTTAGAGAGCAAGGATCAGTAGAGGGCCTCTGAAAACTCTATGTGCAAGAGATTGTGAGGATAGATGGAGTTTCCCTAACAATTTCTCTGAATGTGATTCATGTTTCACATCCCATCAATGGAAGGTGTTGCAGGAGGCTTTCGGGACACAACTTCATTTGAACACCACCTTCCATCCTTAGAAGAATGGCTAGACTTAACGGACCATTCAGATCCTTGAGGGAATGATGTGTGCTTGTGTCTCAACTTCGGTCACACCTGGGAGGATCACATGCCCTTTTTGGTGTTCTCATACACCAATAGATATCACTCCACCATTATTACGGCACCTTTCGAGGCTTTGTATGGCCATCCATGAAGACCACCATTGTCAAAGAATGACCGATGGGAATCAGCACTCATGAGACCAGATGTGGTACGAGCTACCATGGAGAAGGTGCAGATCATCGAGGATCATATGAAGACAGCATAGAATAGGAATAATTCTTATGCCGATAGGAGATAATAACTATTGGAGTTCGAGGTTGGTGACAATGTATTCCTACGGGTCTCACCCCGATGACGTTTGCAGAGATTTAGATGTGGTGGAAAGTTATCTTCGATGTTCATTGGACCCTTTCAGTTCCTCAACAGATTTGGTGACATGGATTACTGATTAGCTCTTCCCCCTCAGTTGCACTTGGTTCACAATGTCTTCCACATATCCCATCTGAGGAGATACATGGATGACCCATCTCAAATCATCAACCATGATGAGCTGTACATCGACAATGGGGTGACATTTTTTGAGGTTCCAGTAGAGATTGAAGATCGATAGGAGTGGGTCCATTATGGGCAGTTGAGACATTTGGTGCATGTACATTGGCAACATGGGAACCTCTAGGAGATCACATGGGAGCAGGCGGCTCAAATTTTTGCTTAGTACCCCAAATTGTTCCCTTAGTTGTAGTTGTGGATTTTGGGGATACAAAAGCCTGAGGTGGGGAGATTGCAAAGACAAGTAAATTCTATGTAATATTTTTAATTAAATGGTAATTTTGAAAGTCTGTGAAAATTTAAGGTGCTTGATTCTGAGGACTGGTCTGGCAAGAATAAATCACTAAAAGTTTTTTCAGGTACGTTTAGTAAATGTGTAAGCTGGTTTTTTGTAACTTTTGCATCGGTGCTCAGAATTGATATTCAAGAACATTGTTGAACTCGCAGCACCGGTATTCACATAAGGAGACCTTCACCCTGATAATAGTAGGTCAAGGGTGGAAGTTAGTTTTTCACATATTCCTCAAACAATAGAAAAATAAATTTTTAAACATTTTAATATTTTTGTATCCTCCTATTGATTTAGGGAGGTGGGGTCCACAAGATCTTTAATCCTCCCAATTTTAATTCAATGTTTGGGACCACCTGAACCCTTCATTAATATGGTAGAAGACCCTTATAATTTCACACTTAATTGTTCCAACTGTTAAATTAATTAATTGAGAAATTTATTTATAGTTCCAACATCAATTAGATGTAAAAAATATTATTAATTTATGTTGGATCCGCACTTTATTTTGGGGGGTAAATACTTGGAAAAGGGGGTTCTTGGAGGATCATCTTGAGTATGATCAGTTCCCACCAAGGAGGAATCGAAGAATCGAATATTTTCAAACAAGTGACACCATTTGATGAGGATTTCTTTGGGATCGACAAACGCTGATCTATCTTCAACCACAGACTATCTCCAACAAAACCTTCAAGGTAGGGTCTGTAGTTGATTTATACCCATTACCCTGTTCTAGTTGACCCCCATGATTCAAGACCAACATTTCTATTGCTAACAATCTAATGCAGAAGGTGTGGGAAAAATGAACAGGGCCTGATTCCTCCACAATCTTATGTGGTTTTGATAAATTCTTCACGATAGAGGAGGATGGAAACCGGTGTTGGTGTTTGGAACCAGTGGGACTCGGGAATGGATGCCAGCACTCTGGCTGGCCGTGAAGAAGGATGCGGCACAGATGTGCCACCAGAGAAGAGTCATGGCCCTTAGGACATAGAGGAGGTGGACGGAAGGCTGACCGGTGAGCCTTGTGCTAAGTGGATGTCGTAACGCAGACAACAACACCACAAGCCACTGCATCGCTGGCCACCCAGATGGTCATCCAGCGTGGGACGGGATGGACCCAGCGGTCCGGGATGGATCCCACATGCTGGGTCAACCTGAACCGGGTTGGGTAGGCTCAGGTCGGGTGACGTCAGGTCGGCCCTACCGGGTCGGACCGGACCCTGACCAAATTCGAACCTTTTTTCTCTTTTGGACATATCTTGAGCTACATGCATTCGTTTGACCTACCATCTACGGCATCGAGAACCTTTGATTGATAAGGTCCTTTTATATACACCACATGGGTTTTGGATAATGTTGGGGGTACGACTGGGTTGGATCAAGCATGAATCCCACCGGGACCTCAACCGTGAAAGGAAAATAACTTACAGAAAAAGCATCCAATTGATGCACAAAATGTTGTGATTAGACTCTTTCTACGTGGAAGTACATTGGGATACCTCATTGTGGGACTTCATTGAAGTTTTAGTATCGACCTGTGGCATGAAGATTTGACCCTCCTGGAATCGAGCGAGCATAGTGATGGAACCCAGTATCTAGTTGTAACGTGAAGAAAGATCATCGATCCTATGTAGTTTAGAATCTATCGATCATGTGTAGGTCATCACCTATCAAATCTTGTGTGAGTAAATGTTTAGTGATCCTGTATGGGTCAGTGCATACCAATCCTGTGTGGGTTAGAGGATGTCTGGGTCAGCGGTGGTTACTACCTATCGATCCTGTGTCGGCCAGTAGCAGTGCTACTTAACAGAATAAGATTATTTAGCTTGCGACTAATCATCTATACTTCCATACATAATTTATAACTAGTGTGAGATGAGTCTTTACCAATGTGGTAATCTTTTGGGTGGTGTACCTTTGGGGAACATACCATTGTAGTGATGCATTTGCGGTATCCATCTATATGGAATAAAATTGTGGTACATACCATCATGGTGATACCTATGTGGTATTCTTCTGTGCAGCTTTGCCTTTGTGGTACATACCTTTGTCGTATGCTTCCCTGTGGTGCACCATTTTGGTATATAACTTCATGGTCATACCTATGTGATATTATTCTTTGGGGCATTTCCTTTTTTGTACTTACCTTTGAGGTGTTACCTTCGTAGTATTCCATCCTTTGTTGAACAGTTGAGATTTGTGCTTTGAGTTGGACCTTGTGTTTCCTCATGAATAATATGGGTATACTTGATAACATAGGTATATGTATGTGAATAGACATATTTAGGGATGATAGTTTTATTTATTCTTTGTGGTTTATACTTTGAGGATTTTGATAGACCTTCGAGGGTCTTGGGGTCTCTACTGAGTATCGTTATACTCACCAGTGCACGCGTAATGCCTGCACCTTGTTATGTTTGGGGCAGAGAACAGACATAGTCGAATGAGGATGAGGGTACCAAGATTGGAGGAAGCTCAAAGGTGGACCTTAGACGAGGTGTACCACATATACGACCATTCGAGAACTGTACATACCTTTCAGGTTAGATCCATAGTGGGTGTTCAGCAGATCATTTTCAGTTTACTTGTACTTTCTTGTATTCATGTACTTTCTAGTTGGGCTTGTATTCTGCCCCTTTTACATACTATAATCACTCTTTTTTATGATAAGTTTTACTTGTGGTTGTATCATTATATGTTCTTGGTTGAGTGTTATTACAGGATATAAAGACATTTCTTTCTTAGTATTAGGGAATACACCTTTTGGTGCTAGTCAACAGCTTCTGGCCAATGGAAGGCGGCCTTGGGGTAGTCACGGCACTGTCCCTGGGGGACAGGTCCTGAAAAGTTCTACTATTGAAAACCTAATTATATATTTATACATTTTATATCATTATATGACATCCATGGTTGCATGGTATTCTAACATTGGGTAAATAATGTGTTGCATGCTTGGATCCATTGAGAATCCTACATGGTAATTTTTATTTGTATTTAATTAATGAATTACCTGACATACATGAACACTTCTATATTCCATATTAAAATAATAGATATCATTAGAAACAATTTGTTGTTTCCTAACAATTTTATATCATATCATGTTCGGGCCACCATTACACTAGGGTGCGTGAACATACATAATTATTTTAGGATCTTCTTCAGTATTTTTTTTATATTCATTTCGACATGGGATCATAGGAGCATTTGAATGAGTTGATTCTTAGGATTCTCATGAATGTATCCCTTTGAGATTTTTCCCACTATTGATATATAAAATGTTCTGGTACATCATTAATGTTATTTTTTTAATTGACAATGTATTTGTATATGGACATGCCTACAAAATAGTATATGAATCCTTGGAATTTTTATTCAGTTATTATATTTATATTCTACACCTCTATATTTTTCATATAATGTTTCGTCAATCTATTAAATTATTAATATAATCACACTTTTCTAATCTAATGATAATGGTTTTCTATCCCACCATAATATCATTAGACAACAATTGTTAGTATGAAGATTATGATGTATGAGGATATATGTTTGAGGCCATTTGACTGCCAGACATGGGGAACCATTTTAATAGATTAATGGTTGAATTTTTTTAAAATGTAACTAAATAATTTAGTAAATCATATTCAAATCATTAAAATAGATTTCAATGATCAAAATTGAAATTAGGATGTAATGAATTGAATTTATACATGATTTTGAATATATTTGGTTTCAAATGAACTCTGCGAATTTATTATCCAATGTATGCCACGTCATATGTTCATAGGATTTTGATTTGATAAATAATCAACATCATCATATTTTTTAATCAATTTAGTGTAAATCAATTGTTCTAGTTAACTATTCAAATTTTTAAGGTAGTGTGTTTATTTATAGTAGACATGTTTTCATTGAATTGTATCTAGATGTACAATATATTTTTCACTGTCCTATATTAAAATATTATTCATTTTATGACATATTATCATTTTATAATTAATGTGTCATTATATAATGGATTACATTATTTAAAATAATACTCTTAATAATATATAATGATTTATGGTTTTCATCTCTATTAATATCCTCTTAAAAAATTACCATATAATGTACAACATAATATCTTTCACTCCACATAGTCTCACCATATTGGGTAATATTTATAAAAAAGATACTATGTAATCATTTTTATATCTTTCATATAAATATCTATTTCTATCTTCAATTAATTCAAAAATGGACGTTGAGTTTTTTGTAATTTTTTTATTTTATTAGTCTCCTATAAAAAATCCATTAATTTTTGACTTATAAATCATGTTTTCTGATAGTTTTGAAAAAATACATTAATATCAAAGAAAAATTGTGTATCTATTGATGTTATAACATCATGATTGTATTTCCCAATTGTGAATATAGTTAAATTGGTTATTCCCTACATTTCAATACCCACCACTAGATAATTGACCTATTCATTCTGATATTGGACAGAGCTGACAAAACATTCTATAGAGTTTGACTTTCCCTTCCAAGTCCAATGAACATATTAGTCATGAATGTTTCACAATCACATGTTCATAAAAAATTATTCCACCTTCTAATTAAATTTGAATATTAATTTTTGTATAGAATATTTTATTCTTTAATAAAGTTATTCATTTCAAATTGTAAAATCCAAAAACAAATAATCACATAATAGTCTATGATATATTGTAAGGCAATGGCATCCAAATTATACACATATGTAATATATTTTCAATATATTTCAATAAAAAATTTAGTTATTTAAATATGATACGACAAAATAATAACATTTAGGTTTAAATATAAGACAATTTTTTTTAAATTTTAAAAAAGATATATATTTATTGATAATTGAAACAAAACATTAATTTCAAATTTGAACTGGTAATTTTAACCAAAAATGATAAAAAAATGGAATATAAGAAACCCTATAACATTAAATTTTTTATTAATCGTCTTTCCAATGTGTCTAACACATAAATATAGAATCAATAATCCATTTTAAAATGGATGACTATACATTCATCAAATAACTAATCAATTTATTCTCATAAACCAAAAACAAAGCTCATACATACCATTTTTCCCCATTTTCAGTTCACAAGGATTAAAAGTATTATATATACAAATATATTTCAAAATAATCATTTCTAATCATGTATTAAATAATAAAATTTATATTTTTTAACATGGGTTCTCCCACATTATATGATTAGAAACCCCAATATTTTTTCAACATTTGATATAAAAATTACAGGAACATGATAACGATGCCAACCAAATAAACCATCCCTGAATGGAAACTAAAAATAAATAGTAAAAATTATAACCAATTAAATCAAAAAAAGAAAATAATGTTTGTTAATGTGAATATGAACGTCATCATTTTATCAAGAAAACATATATGTTTGGAAAATAATATTAAATAAAAATTCCCTTATTCACCTGATATTACATTGTTATATTATTTTCATATTTTTATTACGATGATGAATGAAAATTTAAAACTTCAAAAATATTCAATGGTTATAAATTAGAGTTAAATATGAAATGTTTTAAATACACATATAATGTATGAATTTTATTTTATTTATTATCATCCTATAAAATATTTTATTTAATTACCACATATCTGTAATAATATATTTCGAAGATGTCAACAAAAATACAGTGACTTCATAAACAACAATAGGATGAACATAGTAGTATTAATAAAAAATGGAAACTAATATTATATATCAATGGTGAAATAATAGTAAACAAGTATATTGTGACTAAAGATACTACTAACACCACTTATTTAATAGAATGTTCATTATCATATAATGTGAATTGTGCATGTTATTTATTCTAACTATACATATAAAACATGAATGTATAGGTTATGTCATTATAGTAATCAAAGGAAAAATAGTTTCATGATATAAATGTTGAAATTGACTAATTTTTTTTGTTAATAATTTTTTAAAATTTATTCAATAATATTGATATTAGTTAATTTTTAATAAAATCATTAAAATTATAGACTTCAATTTAATATATTTCCTCTTATTTTTGAAATTTATATCCAAATAGTAACATGTTATTAAATAAATTTAAACAATCTCCATCTGTTATATCTATCAAATTGGGTTTATTATATAATTACCTAACTTCTATCATATATAACCACTCATAAGTGATAAACGTGTGGTAAAATTACATTAGTCATAATCCGTATAAAAATATTGTATTATTCTTTTTGAACACAATATTAATAATAATACTAACAAATCCTATGTAGTGATAGAAAGGAGAGTCAAGAAAATTACAAATTAATTATAGTAAAATATATGTTAAAGTAAAAAATCACATTCCTAATTGGAGGATGTAAGTTCAATAATGAAAGAGGAATGAAAATAAATTAAGGGATTAGTTTATAAAAATCATGGATGGGGGTGAAGTGAATTATAGTTAACAAAATAATGATGTTGCGGATAGTTTAGACAAGGGTGGGGATGGCATTGTGTATTAGGGGTCGGTCAACCTTAGAGGTTGTATTCACTACTATGGAAGGGTCAGGTTAATCTGTTTGAGGAACCTCATGAAGGGAATGGATGTTTTTGTTTTTATATTAATATTTAGTTGATTTTATGATCAAATATATTCTTAATCCATATTTACTAGTGGTTTTATTAAAAAATGTTAACTTCAAACATAATATCATGATTCTTATAGAAATTCTGCATAGAAATAAAATATTTACATGGTTTCTATTGGTTTTGAAAACCACCACTATAAAATCATATCTATTTATATATTTCAATATAATGTATCATATATGATAGGTGTTTATGGGATCTTATATATGGTATTTTAATGTTTCCCAATGTTCCTTTAGAATATGAAAACATGAAAATGTATAAAAGTTTATTATATATTTATCATTATTTATTTTTAGTTACATATAATATTTCATTTATAATAATAATTTAACTGACATAGTATGTTATTGGGTTATTATTAATTCTAGTTTATTATATTGTATTATAGGTTGTTATGGAATTTTTAGTTTATCATGGTAGGATTTTATATATAGATACATAAAATCAACATGCTCCATAAAAAATATAATTTTCATTCAATGACCTATAATGTATTCCACATGGACTAGCATTCATTGTGTATTTTTTATATGATGAGTTAAAATATAATATTTGTATTTACTCATATAATGGGTTGGTGAGATACCATGACTGAATACATTTTACATTCATACATTTATTATGCAATCTATGGGGTCTAAAAATTCATGGGATGTTTGGTATGTTCTTGATCATTTAGTTAATGAAACATAACTAAATTTTATATTTCTTCTTATATAATGATTATGAAAACTACGATATGAATTGAGATTGAAGATGGATGTTTATGACTATAGCTATTAATGATATATGATGTAGTTATCTAGAGTTTCACAACAAATTTTTGGTGTCATCAAAAAAGGATAATGAATTGTGGTGATTAAATTCACATGACAAGTGTACACTCAAAAAAATCTAGAATGTATGAGTAGAAAAACATAATTGAAATGCATTATGTATAATTGTAAGATGATGTAATTTAATTTGATAGTATATGTGAATTTATTGTTTTTTATAATAAATTATTTGTAATTATTTTTAAAAATACATTATCTAAAATGTGATCATGCCATATTCATTTATATCATGTGTTTTATGATTATATGTGTGAGTATTTTGTCTGTTTAACATCATTAATTCCTAATGTCATATTTATTTTAGTGATATAATTTCTCGATTTATAACATGATATTTTTTAAATGAAGATTTAATTTTAAAAAACAAACATTTATTTTTGAAAAATATATTATTGTTTTCCCTTAATGAGCTTTGTAGGGATAACTATAATTCATTTCATATGATAGGAAAAAATGATAAGTTGTTGAAGTCTCTATAAAAGTGTTTGGAAGATCTCTAAAATATTTTCTTAATATACATTATCATTTTATTATATATGATACAATATATAATGATAATAAATTATGTTAATGAGGATTTTGTATAATGGGGAGATTTATAGAGATATTGCCTATATCCATAAACCCATATAATGTGTTTTATATTATTAGATTATAAGATTTAGAAAATGTATTAATTTTATAAAACTGTAACATCAAAAATATTACTTTAATATATACTAGAGTTTCTATACCATTATAATCATATGTATGAATCATATAGATTTATAATTGATATAGTAATCTTAATATAATTATTTATAATTTATTAGTTCTCCTCATAAGGATAGATATAACTATAAATTTCATATGGTGATATGTGTTAGATAATAAATAATATATTTAAATGAAATATACATAAATGTATTTGATATTAAATACTATATTTCTTAATATATTGTTAAATTCTTGACCCTTTTGGAGTATTACCAATGTATGTATAAGATCCATTCACCATATGATTGATTTTTCAAACATTTATTTACACGATACAGTTCTCTTTATCCCTATAGCCTGATTTCTCTTCCACAATTTCCTATTATGAGTTATTATAATGGACTAGACCTCATAGGTCCATTACCATGTCAAAATCCAGTGTTTGCGGTGTTCTGGGATAAAATAGTATCACATCTAAAGAGTTCTGTACTTTTTAGTTTTCCAATGGTGACACACCGAATGCTGGCTCACCGAATGGTGGCTCACCGAATGGTGTGTCACCAAATGGTGTCTCACCAAACTGTGCAACATCGAGTGGTGTCAAACCAAATGGTGGATCACCGAATGGTGACTCACTGAATAGTGACTCACGAAATGTAGATCACTGAAAGGCGATGCACCAAATAGTAGTCCACTGAATGGTAGTTCACTGAACGTTAGATCAATAAATGGTGAAACACCAAATGGTATATCTAGAATGGAAACTCTCTTAATGGTAGCTCCGAAATGGGGACTCCCCAAACAATGAATCACCAAACATTGGCTCACCGAATAGTGACTCACCCAACATTGAGTATTTTCCAATTTCTCCAGTTTCACCCCTTTTACATTTTATCTGACATAAAATGAGTTATAATATATATAATGAGTTATTGTGATCTCTAAAATGGATATTTATCATCAAAAATCCTAATGAATTATTTTACTTAAAGACTGTATGGTCTTGGTCATGATCCTGTTTTAATGTCCTTTGAAACATTTTCTCCATAGATTTTAGTTTTAGCATTTCTAAAGATGCAATCCTCTCTTCATTTCAATCCTTACATATTATCTTGGTTCCCTATAACATTTCTTCCACATGGATTCATGCACATGTTGTGTATCAGACTATTCATTTTTTCCATATATTTTTTACTACTACTTGTGTAATCCTATATTTTTATGCAAGGAAGATTTATCAATTGTCTATTGTTCTAGGTAGGGATTCCTTCGTCAATATTTTTTTTGAGCATAATTCATGGTTAGTGTAATTATTTACACTATTGAATATGGTTTAAACTTATTTAATGATGATAATATAAAATAATAAATGAATTGATGTGAAGATGATGATGATGATATCATTTTAAAAAATATCATGGATCCATGTTGTGAATTTTATTGGTTGTTTTCTTTTGGAAATCTTTTTTATGGTTGGTCTCTATTTGAGAAGCTATATGATATGTGAGTCACTTCTATCAGAATTGGAATCCTATTAATCACGTCTATTAAATTAAATATTTATAAGCCTTGGGATTAGACATGATCAATGATAACCACTATTTCATCATGAAGAATTAAAGAATGAGTACTTTTAAACCTGAAGAAATCTTTCTATATTGGAATGGTTATGTGTTGTGTGTGGTTCTATTCTACCTTGTGTATGATTTTTTGAGTAGTGTTATGGGTGAGAGTTTATTTGTGATTATGGGGAGGTATGTGGGGTGTAATAATATCTAATGATGAATGATTGATTGATTATGAAATGGATAATCCAATTATGCAGTGGGACTGCATCTGGGTAGTGGTTGTGGTTGGACACTAGGGATGCATGACTACAATGTATAATGTTCATGTGTGTTTGTGGGATTGGTGTGGTGTTGTTATGAAGTAGGAATGCTGAGTTGGGATGTGATGCGGTGTTTTTGGGTGTTTACTTGTTGAGGGGAAGGACATCGAGAAATGACTTGAGGAATGACAGTGGTAGTGGTTTAACTAACGTTCATGTTTAGGGAGTGTTCAGTGGTACTACAAGTTAGGAGAGTATTTTATTAATGAGATTGGTGCTTCTCATATAGTGAGGCTTCCAAGGAAGATTTTAGTGGAATGATTTTGAAGATGGATGTTGTTACATACTGTGGTCCTTTCCATAAGAGTTTTAGGACATTCTTGAAGGGGTAGTTGGTACTAATGATACATATGGAGTGATGTTCCTAGTAGTTTCCCAGGAATGGATGGAAAATATGAATGAATAAATTGGATGAGGGTATGTTTTGAGTTATGGTTTGTAGTAAATTGGTAGTCATTTATCAAATTGGGAAGTGATCATATTTTTTTTAACATGAGAACTTAGAGGTGACAAAAATGTAATTTTTGTATGGGTTGGATGTTCTTTTGAGAACACATTTGTTGGGTTGAGTGTTTTGTACCTATATATATACATGTGGGTCCTTCATATTTCTATATGAAGCCCCACCCATGTATAGAACAATGTGATGAATTCCCCCATTGATATGGGGGAGGGTGTCCTATACCAACATACTATTATCTTGATAGATGAATATTTATTGTCTTTTACCATCTCCCCCTTCTAGGAATTGGTAGCCATAGAATATTTGTTCAGGATGTCGTGTGGTTGTGAGGCCATGGTGACTAAAGGTGAGGTGTGCTTATCAAATGTCATTAGGATGAGTTTTGCGGTGATTCCTAGTTGTCTTTAGGATGGTGTGGTATTGTTTGGCCGAGGTGTGTGTAGGTAGGTTGTGACAGAGTGGCTTGTGGACTAGCGGTGTAGCATTTAAACGTTCATTGATATGAATGAGTAGTTAACCTGTGGGAAGTTGGGTGGGGTACACAAATATCCACGTGCGGACAAGTTTATGTTACTTTAAATGTGATATATGGTGAATGTTCCTTCATGAGGATTGTGTGGGTAGTATACCTTGTTTGCTGATACATGGGTTTCTATTTTTATCTAATATGTTAATTGGTATGATTCTCCCACTTTTTCAAGACTGGCCTTGGTTTTAATTTTGAGTATAATTTTATACAAACCAAATGTATATAAAACTATTTTCATGTTTCCAAAGAGATAAGGAAGACCATGATGGGGCTTACTGTCTCAGGAAATGGGGATGATTGTCATGTTTCTTATTTGTTTTATTTTTTTTACATAAATTGTAATATTCATTGTATTTAATATATATTTAATTTGAATATTCATGTTAGATGGAATTTGGATTCATTATATACAATTTTCCATGATTTTTTGAGTCTAATTCATCTTATTTCATGATATTGGTTACTATTAAAAGTACAATTCCTTCCATTTATGGATATTTCTATACCATTGGTGCTGGTTTCCACCCCACAACCTATTAGAGGCGGGACTCAGGGGGGTTAATATCTCTCCTTCATATGGTGGTAGGAAGGTCTCAATATCATGTTATCCTTTCGCTCATCTTGAATAAAGAGGTTTGTGACAGAATGGTATCTGAGGTGATGGTTGAGAGATAGAATGATGTTTGGAGTCAGGAACAATGATGATTTAATGGGTTGGTAGAGAAACAATGTCATGTGATCTTAGTGTGTGACATAGGCCAAGAAAGAACATCTATGAAATAGTATTTTAGGGGACCTATGATCTGATTCACAGACTTCGAGTCTACTAAATAAACAGGTGGAATAGAACTGTCTTCTTGGTAGAGTCCCTGGGAAAGGTACATGTATCATGATGACGTCAGTTATTATTTTTATTGTTTTTTTTGTAATTTAAAATAAATAATGAGTAAAATGAATCCTAAATAAATACCACTTCTTTAGAATTATTTGTTACCCTCTTAATTTGGCACTCGGTCGTCATCTATGAGTGGCTCATTCAACAGAGGCTCGGAAAACAAATCTAGTTGATCGATGGGGGGTTGTTCTAGAGGGGGAGGAAAACTAATGCGAGAATAATCTTCATAATTCTGCGAAGAAGACTATGGAAATTTATTAAGTTATAATTTTATATATAAGGATGGAGAGTTGTATTGAGGTGTTGGTGATCACATTCAGCTTGATCTGAGATCCGATGGAGTACTAGTTTTTCATGACAGTGAGCCATATGAGGGGAGCAACATGTCAGTTGTGGGAACATTAACTTTGTTAGAGGAAGGAGACTGATGATTCATTGGAAGACTTTAAGAATGAGTTCCATGTGGAATTCCTCTCTTAATCCATTAAGGCTAAGAAGTGATAGGAGAAACACTCCCACTAGTAGGAGAGTATGTTTGTATGAGAGATGGGGATACTATTGAAGGATCTCCTTCACTTTTCTGTCATTCTATGCAATACATAGTTACCTCCTTCACATTACTGACATACATTGAGGATATTAATAGGATGATGTAGTTTAAATGATGTACTCATGAAGAGGTATACCATTAAAAGGTTTCCAACTGAGTTCTTCAAATGGGGAAGATATCAGCACTAGGTCTCTGGCATCAGTACCTTTCAGGTTTTGGCTGGCAGGGAGCTTACCCTAGTAGTTTAAGTAACGATAATTCGGACCTCCTTTTTTCCCATAGGTTTGGGACTGATGTGTTTTTCCTATGGTGGTAGTTAGAACCGTGGGAGTTAGTTAACATTTGTGCTCTGCATAGTAGAGGTGGGAAGGACTAGCATCCACATCAGTAGAAGTTTTCTGCCCGGCTATTTTGGCCACATGGACAGCATGATCCTACTTCTCCAAGGGGATACATAGTAGGAAGAGGAAAACATTGGGAATTTCCATGAGGACCTTGACACAAGAATGGTCATAGAGGTGGCCGACATAAAAAGGAAGGCGGATCTGCATGTGTTCAGTTTATACATTGCAAAGGTAGCAGTTTCAACATGATCAGGGAACATTCAATGAATTATTAGTTGGATCAGCACTATTGTTTGCACGTTTTTCGATTCAGAAAAATCACACTCCTATGATGCACCCAGTCTAGCCTATGCTCTGGGGATATACATAGATAGACATTCCATGCCCTTGGTTTTGATTACACTAGCAGGAGGCCAGACCATCTTGTTTGATGTTTTATTGTCACGACCCACCTTCCCCAAAAAGGAGGGAAGGGTCAGCATATTGCCAAGACCTTCCTTCTTTATGTTGAAGGAGAGATACTGACCCCCAAAACCTACCGTCATTACGTCCCAGAGTGGCGACCAACACCAAGGGCATGAAAAAACACTAAATGGAATGCATTAACCTTTTTCTTTTAATAGGATCAGGAGATAAGATAGTGAATCCCACTACAACCAAGACTGAAAGTAAAAGTAAAGCCAAGAACCATTCCCAATTAATGTTACAAAATTAAAATCCACAATGAATAAGGAGACTACAAAGAAAAGTACCAAAATAAAGAAAAACAACAACTACAATGATATGTCACAACGTCTGAGCTAGTATGGTCCAACACGATCCCCAAAATCATCCTAGAAACCTGAAAATAATTTTATATACCTAGGGTGAGTATACAAGTATACCTAGTAGGGAAAACCAAAGACTCTCACACACAAGTGGGGAGGAATGCTAATGCCCTATGAGAAAAGAGATAACCAGGAACCTAGCAAGGGAACTAACCACCCTAGCCTCACCAAGGCACACTACCCAAATAACGCAAGTCAAGTAATGTATAGTAATAGAACATCGAAGTTTGGGTACCCCGTGCCACTTTAACATTGGTTATTGAATACATACTACGCATCGGACCAATCCCGCCATTCTCCTCGCAGTCCCACTGTCATACCCCGCCCGCACACACCTGGGACACAACCACACATCCTGCATGCAAACACCTAGGCCACAACCAGTAACCCACCCGAAGACACATGGGCCACAACTATCACAAGTCACCACGCCTGCAAACACCTAGGCCATAACAACCACTACCATGCCCGAAGACACCTAGGCTAGAAGAACTACTACCACACCTGAAGACACCAGGGCTAGATGATCTACTGCCATGCTCGAAGACACCTGGGCCTCATCCCGAAGATACATGGTAAACCACATGACCGCACAGACCTGGGAAAACCACCACACATCCCGGCCAGAAGATTCTTGGGCTAATAATGGACCTTAGGCCATCACAGCCTGCCCGATGATACATGGGCTATCTGGGAAAGAGAGTAGAAAAGAGCTAATAACCAGCCACTAATACAAGTGTTGGGAAAAACACCCTCCCCCGTGAAATGGGGGTGTTCGGAACTAATTTCTCAAATTGGGTGGGGCGTGAATAATATACACAAAAACTACAAGTATATGTATAGGAACAATCACTCACCTAATCTGGGTTTTTCTTCAGTGATCCTAAAGAACACTATCATTACTATTCATTCATAAGAGAAGAGAACATCTCCCAATCCCAAGTCACAACTCACACCAAACTAAATTTCCATTTGTCACTTCCTTTTTTTCATGATCAGTAATAATGATTAAATAAGTTTCTTCACATATTTGGGTACAATATAGCGTAAAACAAGCCAAGGAAATAGTACACCCAACAAAAATTTAAACATTCCCAACTGGTTCTCTTCTAAAAGCACATAAAGTGAGACCCCTACAAGTATTGGAACCAAATAAGGTCAAAGTGTGATACATTTCCAAGTTCCCAGAACTATGAATAAGAAGGTTTCACAACAAAATAGGATCTCACCCCAATTCATGATATAAATAGAGGATCCCATCCTCACCCACATCACCCCAGCAATCTAAGACCCTATCCACGAAAACCTTAAGGTAGCCTGTACTTAGCCCGTGGAGGAAACAACCAAACCAATACTACCGACACAAGGAAAACTCAACAGGTACTTTCAGATTTAACACACTCCATGATTTCAAATCCACTGGGCTTAAACCGGGGTTATCATAGAAAAGGAGTTGATCCTGGTTCTTCAAATTTATTTAGCCGAATATACGTAATTAACCAATTTACTTTACACTGCAAAAGGTTCACAACCATAATAAAAGCCATTTAAACATCACAAGGGGGAAGGGTTTATTAGTGCATAGAGAAAGTCCACCAACGGACATGATTTTCAGTAGGCGGATGCCCGCAAAATTCAGAAATCATTAATCATCAAAGAGGAGAAAAATGGAGCAGCTTCATCGATCACATCCCACCCCTTTATTTTTTAGAATCAGTTTATTATATTCATTAAGTTTTGTTCATTCATTTCTAGAGAAGCATTAGCGTACCCACCCAGCAAGATACACAGAAAGGAGAGACGAAGGTGAAAACCCTACCTAACTGATCAAGGATTGATGTTAAGTCCCTGTGTGAGTGAAAGGAGCTCCACAAAACATGATCAAGGAAAACATCGTCGTGTTACAACTCATCGGGAGGAAGGGTACTCCGACGACAGGGTGATCGAGAAAAAGAAACGTAGGGAGAAGCCTTTAGGTTATAAAGGCTGATAAGTGCTGAGATACATCATGCTCTCGTCGGTTAAGATACGGAGAGAAAAAATCAAAACCGCGTAAGGAGCGGGATCGCTGGTTGACCACGCGGCTGGGACACCCCACAGGCCAATAAAGAGTCCCCGCCTTTCGTGTCTATTTAAACTGACGCACACCAGGGTAACTCACCAATAATTTAATTAAACGGCATTAATGGGAATTAATGGGCTTTAAAATAGGCTTAATGGCGGCAAAACATGGTTTAAAACCAATTCACGCAAAAAGGAAGCACTACTAAAAAACGCATGGTGGTAGGTGAGAGATACCAGTATGTGACAGCTACCGGTAGCCGAGAGCTATAGGATAGCGATAGCTACCATTTGGTGACAGCTACCGGTAGCCAAGAGCTACCGGATAGTGACAGCTACCTGTAGAAAAGTGCTACCAGTAGCCGAGAGCTACCGGTTGGCGACAGCTACTGGTAGCCCAGAGGTACCGGTTCGCGATATCTACCGGTTCGTGACAGCTACTGGTAACCGAGGGCTACCAGTATCCGAGAGCTACCGGAATCCAGAGGTCACCATTAGGCTATGTCTATCAGTAGGACGAGGCTACCGGTAGGCTAAGGCTACCCTTAGGAGTCACCGATAAGTTGGGATGGCCTTCTAGACCACCCAGAATACCTCAAACATCAGATTTTTACCAAGTAATGGATCCCAAAAAACCCAGGCCATTACATCATATACCTCTCAAACTATTCTAGCCCTCGAGAATCAAAATAACCCATAAGGGAAAAGAGGGTCTGAACAACCACCTCGAAAAATACCTCTCAGGATTGAACCTCATTGTTATCTAAAAACACCTCCCTCTCAAGAACCAAGCAACATACCCGGGTCAAACTACACAGTCATATGGGTTGGGGATTCTGTTCCCCCATGTCAAGATACAATCCGCTTTGGGTAGCACTAACTCACCCGCACGGGTTTAATCGCATCCACGTTAATGTGTCTTGATTAGGGGTCGGGTCCTCCCCTCCATATAGCCAAGACATTTCACACACATTCAGAGAAAAGAAAAACCACATATTTCATAGCCAATAAGGTAAAATGCTCCATAACAACATATATAAACAGAACAACAAAAAACTCAACACAACTATGGGTACTGGGCACGCATATGTGCTTCCCTCTCCCAGGTACTCGCTTCCAGGCCACCATGCCTCCACAACACACGAACCAAGGGGAGGGTTCTTCCACGAATCACATTCCCCATACAATCCTCGATCATTATTGTTCGTTCAATGAATGTCACATCTTCTTCGATATCTAACTCTCCCCAATCGATGACGTGGGAGTCGTCGTGTAGATACCGAAGGAGCTGGAACACATGGAAGATGTCGTGTATCATCTGTAGTGTCGGTGGTAATGCTAGCTGATAAGCAACATCGCTGACCCTCCGCAACACTTCGAAGGGGTCTGATGAAATTGGGGGAAAGCTTACTTCCCTTTCCGAACCTCCATTGTCCACTCCGAGGGGAGGCCTTAAATAAATCGTGGTCTCCTACCTCAACCTCCAGGGGCCTTCTCCAGCTATCATCAGCATATGACTTCTTCCGGTCCTGAGACACCTTCATCTTTTCTCGTATAAGCTAAAACATCTCTCTCGTGCTCTGCACCACTTCCAGGCCAAGAACACCTTCTTCCCCAACATCAATCCATCACATGGGTGAGCGACACGGCCTTCCATATAGGGCTTCGAATGGAGCCATGCCAATGGTAGAGTGGTAGCTATGGGTGTAAGGAAACTCTACCAGAGGCAAGTGTCACACCCATGATACCCCAAAGTCCAGGATGCATGCTTGTATCATATCCTCCAAGGTCTGGATGGTGCACTCTATCTACTCATCTGTCTGGGGGTGGAAAGTAGTGATAAGGTGTAGCTAGGTGCCAAAAGAATGCTGCAAAACCCTCCAAACTCGTGAGGTAAAACATGCATCCTTGTCTGAGACTATGGAACTCAGAAGTCATTGCAATCGCACTACCTCGTCCACATACCTCTGTGATAGAGATTCCACTACACTCATCTCCTTAATTTCCAGAATGTGAGACGACTTCATCAAGCGGTCCACTACTACCAAGATGGCATCGCATCCCCCATGCACTTGACGCATCTCAAAACACCTCATAAGCTACCCCTTCTTCTGGTTCTCTCAGCACTGGGGCACTAACCAACTTCTCCATTAGATAGCTGAAGGCTGCCTCGCACTGCTCACTCCACACGAAAACATGGTCCTTCTTGAACAAAGCTGTCAAAGGGGCTACATCTCGGGAGACGTTGGGTACGAACCTCTGATAGTAACATTCCAGCCCGAGGAAACTGTGAACATCTTCCACATTCTTGGGTGCTTCCCAAGAAACAACTGCCTCATCCTTTGATGGGTCCACCACTACCCCATGTTCGGACACTATGTTCCAAAGGAAGTGTACTTATTGAATTTAGAACATTCATTTCGACAACTTCCCATAGATTTGGTGTTGTCGGAGGACCTCCAAAACCATCCTCAGGTGCTCTTCATGGTCCTCCTCTGATCATGAGTAGATTAGGATGTCGTCAATGAACACAACTATGAACCGATCTACATACTCTCGGAAGACGGATTTCATAAGCCCCATGAACATAGCCGTAGTGTTCGTAATGCCGAACGACTTGACCACAAACTCGAAGTGCTAATATCTACACCAAAAGTCCATCTTCGAGATGTCTCCCTTCTTCACCCTCAACTGGTGATATCCAGACCATAGGTCGATCTTCAAGAACCATCATGCCCCTTTCAACAAGTCAATGAGATCGTCTATCCTCAGAAGTGGGTAGTGATTCTTGATCATTACCAGATTCAGCCTTCTGTAGTCTATGCACAACCTAAGACAACCATCTTCATTCTTTGAGAACAATACTGGATCACCCCATGTTGACGCACTCGGTCGAACAAAACCCTTCTTCTTCAGATCGTCAATCCGAATCTGCAACTCTCGTAGCTCCGAAGGCACCATCTAATAGCGAGCCATCGAAATAAGACAAGCATCAGCCTGCAAGTCTATTAAAAACTCCATATCACATCGAGGTGGTAGTGTTTTCACCTACTCAGGGAAGACGTTCATAATCTCACTGAAGATCCCTGGTACTCCCACCATCTCAGCATCCACTAACTCGACTGACAGATCGACTAACAAGGAGATGAGGGGTTCCTCTCGCCTGATGCCCTTCTGGATACTTTGCTTGCCAGTGAAAGTAACACATCGGCCACCCAAGTATGATAACACAACCCTTCCATGGAATTAGTCGATGAGGGAACACATAGAGAACAACCAGTCGATGCCTAGGATAACATCGTATGGCTGTATCTGTTGTAGAAGTAGATCCCTGACTGACTGGTGTTTCCCTATCATCAGTTTGCATCCTCTACAAACATATAACAAGTTGGTCTGACCTCTGACTGGTGTTCTCAGCACCATGGACTCTGGAAGTATCTTGGCATCTATATCCAGAGCATGGGCCAGACTGGGTGCAACAAAGGAGTGTGAAGATCTATTATCGAACAAGTCATTATCAAGGGTACTAAACAAAAAGATCGTGCCTCGAACAACCTCCGGTACCGCTGGAACTGCTGCCTCTGTTGCGTGAAACTGTCCACTCCCAGCTCCTCTACCCCTCGACTTTCGGCCACCTCCATGACCACGCCCTGGTCGAGGTACCTGAGGAGCACCCTGAGATCGGCCTCCCCCTGCAACATCTTCCCTCAGAGGAGAAGGAGCTCACTTCCCTTACTACTGCTGCTGAAAGGGCCTAGCTGGAAGCTGCTGCTGAGGCGGGTGTTGGGAATGTCTGCCACCACCTTACTGTACTCGGTCTGGGTACTGATTCTGGAGATGTCCATGGCTCCCATAGACGAAGCACCTCAGTCTTGGGCCCGAAGGGAAAGGGCGATGACTGGGGGACCAAAACTGGAACTGCTGCAGCCTAATCCCTGCTGGTCGGAACCTAGAGGGTCCCGATGCTAGAGGTATGGTGCTGACGTCCATTCCCTTTGACAGACCTAGCTAAATCCCCTCTTGTGAAACACCTCCCAGTGTGTTCATCCTCTCCACCACCTCTGCCTTCTTCTAGACCTCCAAGTATGTCGGCAAGTTGAAGTTGGTAACAACGTACTGGAGGGAGAGTCAGAGCGCCCCTCTGAATGCCTCTCCTAAGACTCCTCGTCTGGAAAGTTGTCTAGAAAAAAGCGGAGGAGGTCCTTGAACTTGATCCCAAGATCCCTTACTGACATTCTCCCTGTAGGACCCCGGGACACCCTGAGAGGGGAGGGGTGAATCAGGGTGGCAACTTTTTCTTCTTTTAGTTGTGGATCTTGTTCCCACGTTGGTAGGAACTACTTAAACCTGTATGATGAATATGATCAGCAATTAAACATTCACATGCAGAGACATATGACACAGCTATTTTTACTTGGTTCACCACTAAGGGCTACGTCCAAGGAGTATACGCCGACAGGTTGCCGGTCGTACCTAAATCCACTATGCTTCACTAGCTGCGGATACAAATGTTCGGGTACAGACACTCTGTCCCAGGCTCACTGCCTTTACAATTGTTTAGGGATAGCTCACTGCGTCCCTCGGGTCACACCCGTTGACTCCCCCTGGCTCACTGCCGGTGGTGAAGTCTCACTCAGTTTATAGACGTGAAGGTCTCTTCAATAGATAGGCATTGAAGTCTTTGTCTCCTGTTCAGCATGAGACTTTTCTTGCATCAGAGTCCTGAGTTGATGCTCTTTTGAAATCAATCTCCTACTTCAGTGCAATAACTGAATGCACTAAGTCTCCTTCTCTTCCTTCTATTCCCAATTCTGACACCTGAGTGTATCGATATATTTCTCTCTCTGTACCGATCAGATTTTGGTTGCACGATCGTTCTTATTCTCTTCGCAAAGCAGATTTGAGAGTGCTAAGCACCTGTCAAAAGGCCTGCGGGACCCCCAAATTTTCCGCGCACCCTTCCCGGGTGCTTGCGCGTAAAATTCAAACCTTGCGCGTAAAAATAACTTTTGTCGCGTAAAAGGCTTTTCGCGCTACTCTTCTTTTTCGCGCAAAACTTCACTTTTTCGCGCAACGCCTTCTTTTTCGCGCAACCCTCTGTACCTTAATTTTTCCGCGCGCCGGAGCTCAGGATTTGTCTAAGTGTCGAGCCTGGCCGAATGAGAGGGGTTCACCTCATATTTATAGACGATTTTTATCCTGCGCGTAAAATCCTCTTTCTTGCGCGTAAAACTGTCTCTCAGTTCTTTGAATTACGCGCACCTTCCCATTTTTCCGCGCACAGCTCTGGTTTTTCGCGCAGCCCATGCCTTTACCATTTTTCAACGTTCTGATTCCGAAACATCATTTGCGCGAAAAACTATTTCGCGCATCCCGCTGTTTTCCGCGCCCAACTTAAGTATTTCGCGCACACCCCTGATTTTCCGCGCAGCCCATGCCTTTGCCATTTTTCACCTCTCTGATTTCGAAACACTGTTTGCGCGAAAAACTATTTCGCGCATCCCGCTGTTTTTCGCGCCTAACTTAAGTATTTCGCGCAAGCCTCTTATATTTCGCGCACCACTTCCTTTTTGTGCGAACCTCCTTTTGCAGACAATCCATGTCTTCATTTTCCGATTTTGAGGCCCAAAAATTTGGCAAACACTGGAAAACGGCGCCACCTTGTATCTGCTCTTTTAGTCCGCCTCCATATCATCCATTCCTTTGTCGACGTTCCTTGAATAAAAACATGGATCATTATTCCACAGTCCTCGAACTCGACCTGCCTCCATAGAAACTCTTTTGCCAACAAATTTGTATGTCGTTTGTTTGCTTTGTCGACAAGGACGATCACCTCAACAGCGCTTCATCTTGGTGATCTGTATACTTCAACAACTCTTCTGCTTTTATCACAACCTCCACTATTGTGATATGTAGTCTTTGAAGGAACAGCTTTAGCATCATCATCTTCTATGACAATGTGATGTTCATGACTATCTCAGAAGTCCAATCATTGTACATTGTCTTCTTCATCAACCGGTATGATGTACTTCATGCAAACCGATTCAATTCGTCAGGAAGTCTCTTGCATGGTTCTCATGCAATCATGAGTAATTGCATGAACTTCATCCAAAAACCTCATTCTTCTTTGATCATCCTTGGATGGCTTATACCTCACATTCTGCATTGTTGTAAACAATGTATCACCTTTGACACATGTTCTTTGAACTTCCGATCAATACAACAATCGTCTGAATCACCACTCCTCTACTTCATCGGAGTACTTCATGATCTCCTTCATTTTGATCTGCATTGACAACTATTGACAACAAATACAACCATATACACAAAGTGGTTCCAACACTCCCCTGCTGGAGGGATAATAGCTTATTCCTCTTCTCCACCTTCATCATAGAAGAGATGAATTCCACCCGGTACTACATCTCGAAATCAGCCCATGCCACCTCAGCCTCTCTCCTCTCCCTCAGGTAGAGCGTCCACCACTGACGCACTTCTCCCTGCATCTGGATGATGGCCAGAGGAACCCAGTACTCGGTCGGAGCCCTGATCAGGGTGAAGGATATCACCAGCTCCTCTAGCCATCCCTCCATCTTCATGTCAGAGGTGTCACCCTCATACTTCTCGAGGGTCTTTCATCGGAAGGCTCGAAGCGTTTTGTGCCACTGTTCATCCTCCTCCTCTCGATCAGTCCTTTTCTAATCGGCCAAGTCAACCTCTTGGGCCTCGATCACCCGTACATCTCGTGGTCGTCTCCCGGGTTTCATAGCTTTAAGGTAAACAAAGAATGCTTATGCCCAAGTAGTGCATAATGTTGTTCTTATAACTTCTTAAACTTTTTATTTATTTCAAATTCCAAAAACGCCCCAGAAACACGAGAACAGAAGTCATTATGATGCATGTACCTTTCCTAGGGTTTCTACCCTACAATCAGTGTAGTCTCACTGGATCGTTTGGTAGGTCCAGAGTCCTTGCATCGGATCACGAGGGGCCCTAAAATCACGTGTCTTATCTGGTCTTCCCTAGCCTAATTCACGCACCAAGCTCACCCAACATTGTTTCCCTACCATCCCATGCAATCCTCACTGTGCCTAACTCCAGAAATCATCCTATCTTTCATCCATCATCTATGATACCATTCTGTCATGACCCACCTTCACCAAAAAGGAGGGAAGGGTCAGTAGATTTCCAGACCCTTCCTTATTTATGTTGAAGGAGAGATAATTCCCTCTTAAACCCACCTTCAAAGGGTCCCGAAGTGGCGCCCAGCGCCAAGGACAGGAAATCACATACAAAATGGAATGCATTTCCCTTTTTCTTTTAATAGGATCATGAGATAAGATAGTGAATCCCATAACAGCAAGACTGAAAGTAAAAGTAAACCCAAGAACCATTCCCAATGCATGTTACAAACGTAAAATCCAAAATGTATAAGGAGACTACAAAGCAACGTACTAAAAGAAATAACAAAAAAACTACAATGATCTGTCACAATGTCTGAGCTAGTACAGTCTAGCATGATCCCCGAAGTCCTCCTGGAATCCTGAAAACAGTTTTATATACATAGGGTGTGTATACAAGTATACCCAGTAGGGAAATCCAAAGACTCTCATGCATAACTGTGGAGGCATACTAATGCCCTGTGATAAAAGAGATAACCAAGCACATAGCAAGGGAACTAGCCACCCAAGCCTCACCAAGGCACACTCCCCAAATAATGAAAGTCATGTAATGTATAGTAATAGCGCATCGATGTTTGGGTACCCCACGCCACTTTCCCACTGGTTATTGAAGTCATCATATGCATCAGACCAATCCCGAAATTCTCATCATATTCCCACTGCCATACCCCGCCCGCACACACCTGGGCCACAACCACACATCCCGCCTGCAAACACCTAGGCCACAACCACTAACCCGCCCATAGACACCTGGGCCACAACTGTCACATGTCGCTACACCATCAAACACCTAGTCCAGAACAACCACTGCCAGACCCAAAGATACCTGGGCTAGAGGAACTACTGCCAATCTTGAAGACACATGGGCTAGAAGAACTACTGCCACGCCAAAAGACACCTGGGCCTCATCCCGAAGATACTTGGGAAACCACCTGCCCACACACACCTGGACCAACCACCACACTACCCTGCCCAAAGATTCATTGGCTAATAAGGGACCTCAGTCCATCACAGCCTACCTAAAGATAGTTGGGCTATCCGGGAAAGGGAGCAGAATGGAGCTAACAAACAACCAGTAATAGAAGTGTTTGAAAAAACACCCTCCCCCATGAAATGGGGGTGTTCGACACTATGTTCTCAACTTGGGTGGGCCACAAATAAGAAACACAACAACTACAAGTATATGTATAGGTAACAAGCACTCATCCAATCTAGGTTTTTCTTAAGCCAGCATAAAGAACACTATCCTCACTATTCATTCATAAGAAAAGAGAACAACACCCAATCCCAAGTCACAACTCACACCAAAATAAATCCCCATTTTTCCCATCCTTCTTTTAATAATCAATAATAATGTGTAAATAAGTTTCTACACCTACATGGGCTACTATCTATCATAAGAACAAGCCATGGAAAAATTACACCAACATCAATTTAAACATTCACAACCGGTTCTCTTGTAAAAGAAAATCAAGTGAGACCCCTCCATGTATTGGAACCAAAGCTGGTCAGTGTGAGATACGGTCCCAAGTTCCCAGAACTATGAATAAGAAGGTATCACAACAGAAGAGGATCCCACCCTAATTCGTGACACAAACAGAGGATCGCATCCTCACCCACATCACCCCAGCAATCTAAGCCCCTATCCATGAAAACCATAAGGTCACGTGTACTCGGCCCATGGAGGAAACAACAAAACCAATACTACCAACACAAGTCAGACTCAACATGTATTTTCAAATTTAAATATTTAACACAATCCATGATTTCGATTCCACTGGGCTTAAACCGGGGTTATCATAGAAAATGAGTTGATCCTGGTGCTTCCAATTTATTAAGCTGAATATACATAATTAACCATTTTCTTTTACACAGCAAAAGGTTCCAACCAATATACAATCCATTTAAACATAACAAGGGGTAAGGGTTTATTAGTGCACAGAGAAAGACCACCAACATCCGTGATTTTAAGTAGGCATAAGCCCGCACAATTCAGAAATCATTAATCATGAAAGAGGAGAAAAACATAGCAGTAGTATCGATCACACCCCTCCCCTTCATTATCTGGAATCCATTTATTATCTTAATTAATGTTTGGTTAATCCAATTCTAATGAAGCAGTAGCGTAACCACCACAAAAGATACACAAAATGAGAGATGAAGGTGAAACCCCTAGCTGACTGATCAAGGATCGTCATTAAGTCCCCGCGTGAGTAGCAGGAGCTCTACAGAACACGATCACAGAAAAATTCGTCGGGTTACAACTCATCGGGAGGACGGGTACTCCGACGGCAGGGTGATCGTGAAAAGAAACGTAGGGAGATGCCTTTAGGTTATAAAGGCTGATAACGGCTGAGATACAGCACACCCCGGATGGTTAAGATACGGAAAGAAAAACTCGAAACTGCGTAAGGAGCGGGATCGTGGGTTGACCACATGGCTGGGACACCCCACACGTCATTAAAGAGTCCCCGAATTTTGGGGCAGGATAAACCGACACACACCATGGTACCTCACCAATCATTTAATTAATCAACATTAATGGGCATTAATGGGATTTAAAATAGGCTTGAAGGGGTCATCATAAGGTTTAAACCCAATTCGAACAAAAAGGAAGCACTACTGAAAAACCCGTGGGGCGGTAGGTGAGAGCCACCAGTAGGTGAGAGCTACTGGTAGGAGACAGATACCGGTAGCTGAGAGCTACCGGTTAGCAACAGCTACCAGTTGGCGACAGCTACCGGTAGCCAATACATACCGGTTGGCGACAGCTACAGGTAGCCGAGAGCTACTGGTTGGCGACATCTACCAGTAGCTCTCGGCTACTGGTAGCCGAGAGCTACCGGTACCCCATGGTCATCAGTAGGCTAATTCTACTGGTAGGATGAGGCTGTAGGTAGGCCAAGGCTACCACTAGGAGTCACCAAGAAGCTGGGATGGCCTTTCAGACCACCCAGAATACCTCAAACATCATATTTATACCAAGTAATGGATCCCCAAAAGCCCGAGCAATTACATTTATAGTGATATAGAATAATTTTTTGGCTACATTCGTTCAATAGGGATATCTTTCAACTAAATTTGTATTCTTACTGTGTACTCCATGGAATCAACTAGATATAATCTTTTCATGTTTTTATCGAATACTTTTTTAGAAGAGTAATGTTTTTATATGTGGGTGGCCAGTGTGTAGCATTCAGTAGTGAGATGTGTTTTCTAATGGGTAGTAGGAATGAGGACCATTTCCATTTCTTATTGGCCGAACTATCAGTTGAATTATTGGATGCTAATATGGTGGATATCATAGGATATATTAAATAGTTCATTGATCTTTTAATCATGGAGGTTTTGATTATACCCCCATGACGTGATATTTATTTTGAGATAAACATTCAACGTAGTGCTAGTTAGATTTCAATGGATCCTTATCAGATTGCAACTTCCGAGCTACTAGATTTGTGTATCCAGATTAATGATATAATGATGAATTGATTTATCTAGCCCAGAGTGTCATCTTGGGGTGATTCATTCTGGTTTTAGAGGATGTTAGATGGTCTTTTGAGTCTTTTTATAGACTAACATATGTTTAATAATGTAACATTCAATAACAGTTACCCAATCCTAAGATATTACCAGTGATTCATACATGATTTATCTCAAGTAGCATGTCCGTTAACAAATCTGACCAGAAAATGCAACGCTTTTGTGTATAGTGTGATTTTCCAATAAGTGTTTGGCATTCTAAAAGTGATTTTGGTTAGTGACCTAGTGTATAGGTTTCCAGAGGAAGGGGTGATGTTTGAGTTTTTTTGTGATGCTTCCCTTCTCTAAATGGAATGTGCTGATGAATAAATTCTGAGTGATCACTTTTGGGTCTAGTAAGTTAAATATCCATTAATGTAATTGTGCCAACCATTATTCACAGAATGAAAGGGTCCTGTTTGAACTAAATGTTTGACAACATTAAATCATTATAGAGAACATTTTGTTCTTCACGAATCAGATCCTCTTGAGATACATCTTTTCTTGGAGAGATCTGAACATGTGGAAGTGGAGGTGGATGGAGATTCTAATATATTATTATTTTGGATCTCATACACCTCAAAAAGGAGAATACTATGGAAGATTCATCGAGAAGGATGTCGCTGGAGGAATTGGTTCAAGAATTATTGGATTCATAGAGAGCAATGGGGGATTTTTCATCCTTGTACTTAGATAATAGAATGAATGGAGGAAGATTCTTTCTATTTAGATGACGGTGAAATAAACTCCATGGAAGTGGGTGGGGGAGTCTTAGTGGGGAGTATCACAGGCAGAGGTAACCAATTATCACTTTTACCAAGGATATGCTTCAAAGGGATGGTCGAAGGATGATAAGAATCAGTTTTTATTCAATGAAAAGATGCTTATTCCTGTAGAAATTCATATGTTATTTCTCATTGGGTATCAAATATCCCCCTATTGTTATAACTGGGTATTTTCAAAATGGATTGTGGTTTGATTGAAAAGTTTTAATGTCTGAGATGAAGCTAGTAGTGGAAGGGTTTTTGTAATTTTTTTTCGAGAGCACGTCAGAAAATGCTGAGAACCATGTTCTCGGAAGTTTATTACAACCCTGAGATTCCCCTAGTGGAGGTGGGATGAAATATCAATGGATATTTTTTCATAGGATTACCCAGGGGTCAAGGAGGATGTGACACAATAATGGTTTTATTGGAATGGTTGATGAAATCCGATCATTTCTTATAAATCAATGATTCTAGCAGAATAGATGTTGTTCCTCAAAGGTTTATGGATGAGGTGGTATGGCATCATGGCATTTTGATGTGTGTCATCTCCAATTGGGATATTCATTTTACCTCATGATTTTAAAGAGTATTTTATTATGCCTTTGGCACTTAGTTATTCCTTATCACTCATTTCCACCCTTAGATAGATTGGTAGATAGAATGGACCATCTACAGATTAGAGTAAATGCTACAGGCATGCCTATTTGTCCTTAGTGGGTCTTGGGTGTGTCACTTGAATTTAGAAGAGTTCTCATATAATAATATCCATCACTCTTCCATTGACATGAATCCATTCAGAACCCGGTACTGGAGACCGTTTCATTAACCTATGAGCTGGATAGAAGTTGAGGTGGTAGTTGTTCTTGGTCTAGACATAGTGCAAAGTATGACGAACATGTTTAAACTTTTCCGTGAGAAGATGCTGGCAGGACATGACATTATGATGTTGTATTTCGATCATAGAAAGATGCCTAGGGAGTTCAATGTTAGAGACCATGCAATATTGGGGTTTCCCCCTCGATGTGTGAAGTGGATATTTATCAGATGGGGATAATATTATACCAGGTTCATCCAACCATTAGAGAAACTAGGGTGGGTTAGCGATGTTTCATATTAGTTGGAATTTCTACTACAGTTTGACAGGGTCCACAATTCCATTCATGTATCTCAACAACATCATTTTCATCACGATGACTCCCATTTCATTGACAGTATAGAGTTTGATATCAAGAATTTAACAACCTTTGTGAAGAAACTACTTTATATATAGTTTCATAATTTGAAGGTGTTGTATGGATGTAAAATTTCATTAGTTCATGCGTTTTGGTGGCATGATGGCCTGGACGAGAGTACACGGGAAAGGGATTTTCAAATTTAGGCTCTATACCCATAGCCATTTTGATGTTTTCTCTTAAATTTTTCATTGATATTTAATTCTTGAACATTGTTTTCAACAAGATTTGTTGTTTCCTTATTATGTGATGTTTGATAATGTCTTTTACAGGGGGAAATGATGACCTAATTACAAATTGAGATGCATTTATGATGATGTGATTAATCATATAATGGTGAGTTAGTGATACCAAATGAAAATAGTATCTATACATGGGGGAATGAATTCATTTATTCATGTTTTCGGGTAATTTGGATTTTGGTACTTTTGTGGTTTATTTGTTTTTTGGGGTATTCTATATTTCAAGAGGTGCTCTTGGATTTTGAGGTATCACTCTAGCTTTAGAAACAATACATGTTGGTTTAACACTAAGAGTTATCTTATAATTGGTTTGTTAGACCCATATTTATTCGGTGGTTGGTCTTGAATTTTTTAGGGTTTGAATAGTTTTGGAGGTTTCTGATATAATGGCTTAGACCTTCCAATTCTATTACTTTTTCAAAATCCACTGTTTGAGGTGTGCTGGGAGGAAATAGAAGATCTTTTCAAAATTTTACCAATTTTAAATATTCGAGTCATGACTCATAGAATGGATGCTCAAAGAATGGTGGATCACCAAACAGTACGTCACTAAACGGTGAATCACCGAACGATAGCTCATCGAATAGTGACTCACGGAATGGTTTCTCGCTGAACATTTACTCACCAAACGGTGACACACTGAATGATATATCACCAAAAACTGAATCATGGAATGGTATCTCATCAAATTATGACACACTAAACAAAGACTCACCCAATGATAGATCACTAAATGGTAGCTCCCAATAATGACTCCCCGAATAGAGACTCATCTAATAGTGAATTCCCCAATAGAGACTCACTGAACGTTGACTCACCCCAAACTGTAAAAATAATCTTTATCCAATTTCTCCACTTTTATATTTCGATTTACATTAAATTATTTATATTCAATATATAATTAATTTATGTTCCATTTCGATTGTTATTTATCTTCAAATAACATGAAGAATCCTTTGACTCCTATACCATGTGGTATTGGTCTTGCTCAATCTTTAATGGACATTGAAAATGTTAACATTTTATATTTAGGATTTAAAATTTCTAAATATGACTTCCTCTCGGACATTGAACCCTTCCATTTTCTCTTTATCCACTGATAACCTATACTCCCTAAGGATTCATCCCCACTGTTGTAGAAGCCAGTTCAGATTTCCCCTGGAGTCTTTCATACTACTCACATGACCCCTTTTTTATATAAATAAGAATTGTTGATCATATGTTATTATAGATAAGGATTCATTAATCCCTCTTTTTGTTGTGCATCATGTGGGTTGGGTGTAATTATGTTCCCTTTTGAATACCATTGAATCAAATTTAATAAAGATAATAAGAAGCAATAAATTAGGGGATGTAAAGATTGCATTGATGATCCATTTTTTATATGTTATACATGATCCATGTTTTTAATTTTATGGATTATTCTATATAAATATTATGGCCATTATTGGGCTCTATTTCCATGCCCGTATGATTTTTAATCACTGCTGTATGAATTTGAATATAGTTAATCACATATATTTGGTTAAATAAATGAATTCCCCATTATCAAACATAGTGTGTTATAACCCTTGCTTCATGAAGTGGAATTAAATTATGTTTGATGTTAAACATGAATACACCATGCATAGTATGTGTGGTTGTGGGTTTTGTTGGGTTCCATTTAGTATTTTGTTTGTGTTGCTTGTGTGGTGTTGTGGCTGGGAGTGTGGTTGTCAGTATGGCGTGGTACAAGTGGTGTAATGGTATCTCATGCTTATTGAACGAATAATTTCATAATGTATAAACTTGTTATGTAGTGGGATTGCATCTAGGTAATGGTTGTGGTTGGGTAGAAGGGTTTCATGATAGGGTTGTGTCTTGTTCATGTTTATGGTGGTGTAGGATTTAGGGTTCTAATGATGTAAGGTTTCTGAGTGGGTGATTGATGACCTATGATGGGGGGTTATCATTTTGATGGGAATGACATAGTGGCATAAAATGATGAATGGTGGTGGTAGTGGTTGAATGTGTGTTCAATATTGGAGAGTGTTCAGTGGGTTTACAAGCTGGTGAGTATTGTTTTGCTCAGTTCGGCATTTCTCATGTGGTGGGGATGGAAAAGATGGCTTTGTAGAGAATATTTTAAATAATGATGATGTTACCCTACATGGGCCTCATCCTAGAGTTTCCAAAATTTCATGAAGTGGGTACATGTTATGATGTTAATTGTGGAGTGGTGTACCTGGTACTTTCTAGGTTAAGGATGGAATAAATCAATCAATAAATTTTATGGTGGTATGTTTTTAATTTTAGATTATAGTGGAGTGGTATTCATATATAAAATTCATAAGTGACCATCGATAATTTTGATACGTTAACATAGAGGTGGTTGTAAGGGATGTTTGGGGGGTTATTTTTTTGAAAAATCATAGGTTTTTCAGAGTATTTGGAACCTATATATATACATGTAGTTCATTATTGTTTCTATAAACACTCCACCAATTTTGATCACTACATGTTGAACACCCCCATTTTTATGGGGGAAGGATTCCTTTCCCAAAATCCTGGTGGGATAATGAATGGATATTTATTGACCCATGTCTTCTCTCTATTATAGGAATTGGTTTCCCTCGGTTATTTCGGCTGGTTGGGGTGTTGTCGTGAGGGCCAGTTGTATTTTGGTGAGATGTAATTCATAGGTGTCCACATGATGAGTTGTGAGGTGATTCTTAGGATACTTCATGATGGGGTTGTGGTTTCTGCACCATGTTTTCATAGGCAGTTTATGGAAACAACACTTGGGGAAGAGTATGGTAGCATCCAGACGTTCATCGTTTGGGCTGAGCAGATAACCAGTGTGAAGTGGCGAGGGGATCTCAATTATTAATGTTCTTACAAGATTATGTTACTTTCATTATTTGGTGAACGTCCCTTTGTAAGGTAGGATTTTATTGTATACCTTCTTAGGTGCTCATGATTTTTTTGTTTTCTCAATGGGGAATAATATGATTTTCCCACTTGTGCACAAGTGACTTTTGTTTTCTAAAAAAGTATACTTTTATTCCCACAATACATATATAAAACTTTTTTTAGGTGTCAAAAGAGATTAAATTAACTGTTTTAGTCCTTACTAGCTCATAATTTGAGGGTGGTTCCCGATTTGATACATTGTTTTATTTTGGTAATTACATTGGATTTATCCTTGTACATCCATCCATTTTACAATAAACGTGCATGTGGGATGGATTTTGGATTCTTTATATATGTAATTCGTGGAGTTCATTTAGGTTGATACATGTAATCTCTCAATCATGGATTATATAAAAAGGGGAATGCCTCCCATTTTGTGAGATTATTATAACTAGGGTTTTGGTCGCCACCCTAAGGCATATTGGAGGTGGGACTCGATTCCATTATCTCTTATTCACCTTGATAAAGGAAGGTATCACAATTATCTTATACCTTATCTTATATTAACGAAGGAGGGTACTGACAGGTACTAATATATCATGAGTTTGAATAAGAATCCAACATAATAATTTTGACATTCATATCATCCTATGGACACACTATAGTTTTTTCAAAATGATGGATGTTGTTGGGAGATCATGAATCAATAAGTAGAATAAATAAGGTGTATATGTAATATATAACGATTGGTATACGATTTCATTCTAGTATGTCTATAAATGGTTTTGATTTCATGCATTTGGGTCCTAGAATTTTTTATTTATAATTACATATGGTATATGGAATAACTGTTTTTCATATATGGAAACCCATTACACAATTAAACATATAATGATGGCCTCATAAAATGTATACATTTATTGAATGACGAGTTATATTCTACTATGTATTGAGAAAAAAAATTTACATTCTATAAAAATATTTATCTATTAATAATCCATTATAGAGATCATATCACATATATCTCATAGATAGATGAGTGGTAATAATATTTTCCAAATCAAAAACATTTAAAAAACAAAATTATATTCATCTTGTATCTTATTTGATAGGTTTTCCTTCTATAGTTTCACCCACTTATTATAGTGGGATTTTGTTAAAAAACTAATATTTACACATTTCACCCAGGACATTAAAATTATAATCGAGTAGTACCCAACTAAGTAAAATACAACATGGTTTTATTATTGTGGTCTTGACTAATGTTTTCATTAGTGTAAATCCCACACATAGTTTTCTGACTAGTATTGATAGTGTAACTATTTTCTTATTCATTATAGTAATATCATAAAAAAAATTTACACAAAATGAAATATTTACATCTAATATTATCCCTAAAATTATTCATGATTATATATATTTAGTTTTTGAGTCCCTATTACTTATACTAAATTCATATGTTAAAACTAAATTAATGTGTAACTCTATACCAAACTAACTCATCCTGTTACAGAACCAAAAATATTACACAAATAATTTTAAAAACATACATATGAATTACATATATGAATTACATTAAAATAATTCATTCGATGTGTTTTATTTATATGAAAAAATTTCAAAAAAACCATATTAGTATAACAATAGGTATCCAAGACCCACGTGTTAAGTCAATAAGGTTTTCCTTATGACTTTTCCATTCCTTCTTGTTTTCAAAATCACAAACACCTTATACATAAGAAAATCTATTTTTACTTCTATAATGAAAATTTCCTACCTTAATGAAATTTACCCTAACCTAGATTTTTCATATACATAGAAATATTTTTCTTATGTACAAAAACCGGATTCATAACCAAACCCCTGAATTATATAATGTCAAGAATTAGAGTATTCTGTTTTTTAGGATCCGAATTCTGGATGTGAATTGTATTGAAGTTCCACTCAGAATTCGGGATGTGAACTATAATAAAGTTCCACTCCGAATTCCGTATGTGAACTGTAATGAAATTACACTCTAAATTCTGGATGTGAACTCTAATGAAGTTCCACTGCGAATTTCGGTGACGAACATTCATAAGTTTGACTCCGAACGCTTATGAAGTTCGACTCTAAACTTTTATAAGTTCGACTCCGAACTCTGATGATGTTCAACTCCGAACATTCATGAGTTCGACTCTGAAATCTTATTAATTTCAACTATGACCATTCATGAGTTCAACTCTGATATTTCATGAGTTTGACTCCGAAAATTCATGAGTTCGACTGCAAACATTCATGAGTTCGAATACGAAATCTTATGAAGTTCGACTCTGAACTTCTACAAGCTCAGATTCTGAACTCTGGTGAAACCAGACTCCAAATTTCATTAAAAATTCAGACTCTGGACTTCTATATATTTCAGGTTCCGAATTCCTATAAAACCATATATGAATATTTTTTAACATAGACTCCGAATTCCATTTTGGTTAGACGCCGAACTTTTATTTACTTACATTTTGAATTCTAGTTTTTCATATGCTTACACTTGTTTCATTGTAAAACGATGTCGTACTTTCAGTTACACATGTTTTGTTATAAAATGACATCGTCCATTAAGTTTCTAATTAACTGTTGGTTTAGTGACATGTGTACAGGTCCCTCCGATATTCAAGGAAAATATGACTGTTGGAGGAGGGAGTCAATCATTCCAACCGATCCTATAAATAGGAGCTCATTTGAAAGAGATCAACAATAAGTTGATCACTATAGAGACCACACACAGTTAAGGTGATTTCAACAGAGAGAAGCTTTTCATGATTTGTGCGTACTGAACTGCTCGTTCAGATTGCTTCGTGTGGCTCCGAATGTTGGTGATTACATTTGAGGGATTCCGACGATAGAATGTTAGAGGTGCCGACTACCTTGAAGTTCGAGGGCTTCCTTGCTAAGGAAGATTGAGGTCCCAACTACTTTGAAGTCGACGGCTTGCGGTGATAGCAAGATAGAGACACCGATCATCATATCGAGGGCTTACCCTGGTGTGGGTAAAACAGACTTGTGTGAAAGTATAAATCATGGGACCTTTATCCAAGGTTGTTGGATACCCTTATCTTTGGGATAAAAGATTTATATCTTGTTACTTGTAGTTTTTACTACTTGTTTTCCGCTGTATTTAGTATTGTAAAGAAATTATAATCTTATTATATTTACTTACACTTTTACTCTCATTAGTTTATATTCTATACACTTTAAGGTAGAATCTCATATTATAAAATTTGGTTATGTTTTAATTTTCGGATCCATATTTCTGGAACCTGTTTTTCGGAATCACATTCCAGATTTAAGCAAGTGCATAGAACTAAAATTTAGTAACTTCATACATTGTCCCAATATTTCATTGGTGTTAGAGGTGTTGTGAATTTTCTTAAGTTTAACATTGTTAAACATAGATCTTTCCTTGATTAAGTAAAAGTTTTAAAGTGTACAATTCACCCCCCCCCCTCTTGTATGTTGAACATCTACATCATTATTTAGATCCTACAATTGGTATTAGAGGAGGTATCTGAAATACTTATACTCACATATAAGTTTTTCTTGCTCACTTTTTCATTAATATTTATCCTTTCTTAAAAGGAATTTTTCATTCCGAACTTCTTCTTTCTAAACTTTGTCATTCTGAATTTTCATTCCGAATTGTTCATTCTGAACATTGTGGTTACGAACATTTCCTACTAACAATTTTGGTTACCAAATTTATTATTAAGAATGGCAGGAATCAATGTTGGTTCTATTCACAATCTAAACCCTACAAGACCACCAATATTTGATGGTAATGACTATAAGTATTGGAGAGATCTAATTAAGTCTTTTGTTATCAATACTGGAGTGAGTAATTTCATTATGCTTACCGGTGATTATAAAATTCTTGATAAGGAAGTTATAACATTCGCTAACCAGGAAAATCAAGAATATCAACTCAATTTTAAGTTACACAATACTTTACTATGTCCAATGAATAGAAATATATATATCCAAATTTCTTCTTGTGAAGCAGCTAATTTTATCTTGAAGAAGATAGAGGTTATACACTTTGGCACTTTTGCAGTGATTGAAACTAAGAGAGCTATGCTTAGAGATGAATACCATGGATTCAATTTTCCATATGGAGAACCAATCTGTAATGTTCATTAGATATTTATGACTATAGTGAACAGTCTTCAGTCTATGGGAGAAAAAGGTTTATATGATGAATCCCTTGAGGACAATATTATTGATATTATGCCTAATGACTGGGAATCAAAGAGAACAACAATTGATGAGAACAGGAAGGTCACTCAAATTTCTTTAGATGAGCTATTTAGAACTCTTCTTCAACACGAAACAAGAATGAAGAGAGATGCTATCAACATAAAAAATAAGGATGGAAATGGTACTTTTTCTTTTACAACAACATCAAATCATATGAAACCTAAGACTCCTAAGAGAGTAACTAGGTCCAAGTCTAAGAAGATTGTTATTCAATCAGAATCCAGTGATAGTGAACCCTCAGAGAATGAGTTGGAAAATCTTGCTCGAAGGATGAAAAAGATAGCTGGCTAGAGAAATTTCCAATCTAAGTATAAGAAAAAGTAAAGGAAAGATAAGAAAGATGTAGAAGTTACGTGTTATGAATGCAAGAGAGATGGACATATTAGACCAGATTGTCCTTTGCTAAAAAGGAAGAAAGGAAAGAGAGTCATTCTGAAAGGAACAGAAAGAAATATTACATGTCCAAAGCTAAGAATGTTCTGAAAGAAAATGACACATAATGTTTTAGTAGTGGTGACTCTTCAGATGAATCTTCTGATTATGAATCTTCAGGACAGATAAACCTTGGTCTTATAGTCAGATTACCTATTAACAATCATTTCTTCATGGATAAGGTACACAATTCTGAATCATTGACCAATGTATATTTAAATTCTAATGATAGTAAATATTATAACTATTTAGATGATGAATCATATTCTGATGAAGAAAATACTTCACCTACCTATGAAGAAGTTTCTCGGTTTTCTGAACTTCCTGAGATTGAGAATTCCAAACTCAATAAAAAACTTGATAAGTCAAACTCTAGGAATACTATTCTTACGAAAGAAATATCAGATCTTTCTAAATATCTTGATAGAAAAAATGCTGATTTTATAAGTATTTCAAAAAATATTGAGGAAGTATGTTCTGAGAAGAACAAACTTTCTAAAGAGTTAGAAAAATTAATTTCTAAGAAAAGTGTTTTCGAGCCTAGCTCTAATTCTAAATCTAACAATTTTGAAAAAAAAACATTGTTGTAAAACTCAAGTCAAAATTTTTTCCTTAAAGGAATTTTTATCAAACTATTCGCATGGTAAAGAAAATTTTGATAAAATGTATTCACAAATACAACCTTTAAAAAATAAATCCGGATTTTGTTATACCCATGCAAAACCAACATTTTGTAACTACTACTTTGTTCCACAAAGTGCCCCATTTTGTAACAACTGTCAATGTGGTGGTCACTGGGCAAATAATTGCTCTTTAAATAAAACCAAATATTTAGGATTTCATAAATCATACTTTTCTAAGAAGGTGTGGGTGGCTAAAATTTCATTATCTGGAAATCTCAGATCCAAACAGGTTTGGATTCCGAAAGTCTAATTATTTTCCTATTTTCAAGAAGATAAAGGAAGTACCAACAACAATACATGGTATATAGATAGTGGATGATCCCGGAACATGACTGGTAACAAAATATATTTTGAAAAGATTATGAAGAAGAAAGGAGGAAAGGAAGAATTCCGATATAATGCTCAGAGAGAAATTGTTGGTATAGGTAATATTGTTCTTCTTGGTAAAACATTGATTTCAAATGATTTATTTGTTAACGGTCTTAAGAAAATCCTCATTAGCATAAGTCAGTTATGTGATGAAGGATACCTTGTGAATATTAGGAATGATAAATTCTTAGTTCACAGTTCCAAGGAAAAATTTATTCTCTTAGCCAATAGGGATGATATTGTTTACACTTTGAACTTAGAAGACCTCAGGAACCATGACCTTCCTTGACTAAGTGCAATGGAAGATCATTCGTGGTTATGGAATAAAATACTAGGTCACTGTAACTTTAGAAATTTATGTAAACTTTCTAAGAAGAAACTAGTTAAGGATCTACCGGAGCATATATTTGATTCTTCTAAAGTTTATGATCCCTGTCAATATGGAAAGAAACATAAATCTAGTTTTAAATAAATCGGCGAAGTCTCAACAGCTGATTCATTACAGTTAGTGCACATGGATCTTTTTCGTCCAACACAAACTGGAAGCATTGGAGGAAAATACTATGTGTTTGTTCTAGCTGATGAATACACCAGATTTACATGGGTATATTTTCTAACAAAGAAGTCTAAACCTATTTTTTATTTCAGAAGTTTTAGAGCCCAAGTTAAAAATGAGAAAAATCATGCACTGAAAACTATTCACAGTTATCATGGAGGATAATTTCAAAATTTTTATTTTGTAACTTTTTGTAGTAGAAAATGTATTACTCACAACATTTCAGCACCTAGAACTCCTCAACAAAATGGTGTAGATGAATGAATATATATAATTCTTCAAGAGATAACTATAACCATGTTGAGTGAACATTCTATAGCTATACATTTCTGGCTGAAGCTGTAAGAACTGCTTGTTATAATATAAATCGAGTTTTGATTAGACCTTTTCTTAAAAAAACTCTTAATGAGTTATTGAATGGTAGAAAACCTATACTTTCCTACTTCAAGGTTTTTGGTTGCAAGGTATTTATCCGGAATACTAAAGATAATCTTCACAAATTCCCTCCAAAATCTGATGATGGAATTTTCCTAGGCTACTCCACAACTTCTAAGGCTTATAGAGTTTTAAAAAAAAATACTTGTACTGTTGAAGAAATAGTGCATGTAAAAGTTGATGAATCCGGTCCATTTTTTTTAAACCATAACGACTTACATCCTCAGATTTGTTTTCAAAAACTGATTATCAACCTTTGATAAAAGACCCTTCTGATAAAGAAAATTTTCAAGAAGATACTTCTGAAACATTTACCCAAGAATACTTTCTACACTATTTTGATGAACAAGTTTTACAAAACCCAAACCAAGTATTCCTTAAGAATCATCCCAGTGATAACATCATTGGTGATGTAAATCAACCTATAAGGAATAGATGTTCCTTAAGAAATGAAGTATATCATCTAGAATTCCATTCCCAATTAGAACCAAAAAGCACTGATGAAGCTTTAGGTGATGATGATTGGATTTAAGCCATACAAGATGAACTAAATTAATTTGAAAGGAATAAAGTCTAGACCTTGGTTGAAAGACCCAAGGAAACTTCTGTTATTTGAGTAAAGTTGGTCTTCATAAACAAGTGTGATGAAAATGGAGTCATTATAAGAAATAAAGCTAGAGTAGTTGCTAAAGGCTTGAATCATCGAGAGGGAACAGACTATGATGAAACCTATTCTCCAGTAGCTAGACTTGAATCTATCTGTATTTTACTTGACTTTGCAGCATTCATCAATTATAAACTTTTTCAAATGGATGTGAAATGTGCTTTCCTTAATGGTTATGTTCAAGAAGATGTTTTTGTTTAACAACCTCCTGTCTTTGAAGACACAAAACATCCTGATCATGTTTTTAGACTTACCAAAGTTTTGTATGGCCTTAATCAAGCCCCACGACCCTAGCATGATAGACTTATATGATTTTTTTCATCAAAATAACTATTTTAAGGGAAATGTGGATTCAACCCTTTTTATAAATAGATATAAGAAAAATGTTTTGATTGTTCAAATTTATGTTGATGACATCATATTTGGTTCAAATCAGTAATTTTTAACAGATTATTTTGCAAGTCTAATGAAATCTGAGTTTGAAATGAGTATGATTGGTGAGATAGAATTTTTCCTTGCTTTTTGAAATTTCACAAAGATCAGAAGGAACCTATATATCTCAACATAAGTATATTGAAGATATTCTTAAAAAGTATGGTTATGACAACACTAAGAGTATAAGTAATCCCATCGGTACCTCAAACTCTGTAGATCTTGATGAAGCTGGGAAACCAGTAGATCAAACATCTTTTAGAGGTATGATAGGATGTCTACATTACATAATAGCTAGTCGACCCGACTAAATGTTTTCATCATGATTATGTGCATGATATCAATCCAATACTAAGGAATCTCACTTAAAGGCGGTAAAAATTATTTTTCGCTACTTAAAGGGAACCATGGATCTTGGAATATTTTATACTTCTGGAAATGACTTTGTTTTAAAAAGCTTTTCGGATGCTGACATTGGTGGTTGTATAATGGATAGAATGAGTACATCCGGAAATTTTCATTTCTTATGAGATTCATTAGTTTCTTGGTCATTCAAGAAGCAACACACAGTATCACTCTCCAATACTGATACAGAATATGTAGCAGCTGGATGTAGTTGTGATCAAGTGTTGTGGATGCAACACACACTCACAGAATGTGGCTTGAGTTTTACAAAGACTCAAATTTTTTGTTATAACACAAGTGCCATTTCTCTTATTAAAAACCATGCACATCACTCTCGTTCCAAGCACATTGATATTATGCATCACTTTCTTAGTGATCACACACTTAAAGGAGATTCCATTCTTCAGTTTATCAGAACGCAAGATCAACTTGTTGATATTTTCACAAAATCATTACCCTCGGATAGATTCGAATACATTAAACAGAAGTTAGGAATGATAACTGCGAGGTAATCCTTCTTCATTAAATTCTTGTTGAAGAATTATCCTTACAGTAATAAACTCCTTCTCAAAGGGGGCGTACATTTGCATGTTGGTCAATTTTATTTTCTTCGTTTCAGTTTTCTTTTCAAGATTATGTAACATAAATATTTCTGAACAATTTTTTTTTACAAAAAATTCCTCACAATGGAAATTCTTTGAATGAAAACTTTCAGAATGATCATTTTCAGAACTGAAATTTTTGTAATAAAAATTTATGTAACTGAAGTTTTCATAATGGATTTTCGTACCTATAATTTTCGTAATGAATTTTCCATAATGAGAATTTTCGTAATCAGAATTTTAGTAATGAATTTTCCATAAAAAAAATATCCGTAATGAGAATTTTCGTAATGAGATTCTCGTACTGGAAAATTTTCGTAATGAAATTTCCGTACTGATATTTTTGTATTCAGATTTTTCGTAATGAGAGTTATCATAATGAGACTTTTGTAATAGGATTTTTTAATGAGTTTTTTTAAGAAGAATATTACTAATTACGAACAATATTTCTTGCTAATCAGTTAGGTATTATTTCCTTACATAAATTTTCAGAATCATATTTTCCTTACTGGTATTTTCCTGAGTTTTAAAATAATTCGGATCCTTGTTTTCCTTAAATCTGAATGTTTTTCTTAAAAAATCATAAGATCAGAGTCATGTTTTCCTTGTGGGATTTCTCTCAACCGTCAGATCAGATAAAAGTGTTTTTTGACCGTTAGATGGATTTTGGAATATCCAAGGTTACATCCATCACCTACATAAATGAGACGCCAAGACTCGTCCCACATCGGTTTTTCAAAGCATTCGCATCTCGAAGCCCTTCTTTTCTTCTTAAGACTGGTTCCGATGTTTTCAAAGCCATTCTGAATCATTCAGATCTACCTATTCCAAATCTCTGTTCAAAAAACATCTAAAGATATGTCAACTACAAAGCCAATCTCAAAATGTTTAGTCTTCAGGGAATGGTTGGTGCATTGGTATTTTGACAATCTTGATTCTATTATGACCAAGAATATTAGATTGAATAGTCAGGAAGATGTATGCTTGTACAAGTCAGAGAAATATGATCCGGTTTACACTTATTTTTTGATCGAGTTCTTTGATTCTGTTTCATTCAAGATGGAAGATGGAAGAGACTGGTTTTCGTTCAAGTCTTATGGGAAGACTTACAAGTTATCTTACACCAAGGCTGTGAGCTTGGTTTGTTTATCCTATGAAGGGGAAGCTAAGTTTTTCTCCCATAAGCTTCCATATGAGCAAGGATGTTTCAACAAGGTTAAGGCTTCAAAATTTCTTGGTCATAAGGATGCTACGACTGCTAAGATTGCTCATCTCAAACTGAAAAATAAGATTCTACAGCTCTAGGTACAAGGTTATCTCATACCAAGAAGAGGTGACAAGGATAATCTGAAGAAAAGTGATATCTATTGCTTAGATTTCTTGGTAAATCTAAGAAAGACAAGTTTGATGAGGCATGTCTTGATTACGATCAAGAACATCAAAGAAGGGAACTTGACCGCTCAAATAATTATGTACCATGACTTTCTATCTAAGCTGATAATTCGGTGTTTATAATCCTTCAAGGTTGATTGCAAATCAAATGTCTGGAATTATATGCTTATGCTGGTAAGGGATGATACTTTGAAGAGGATGAAGATGGGGTTTTCTAGTGAATCTGTAGAATTCTACCCTCTATCTATGGAAGAGGATGAGGTAGCATAGAAAGATACATAGACTCTAGAACCATAGAAAAAGGCACGGAAGAAGAGAATGCTTAAGGATGTGGTTGCTGATGAATAAAATCCCATGTCTAAGGAAACTCAGTCTGCTCCACCCAAACTGAAGAAACAAGAAGCTTATCCTGATGAAGCTGTTGCGAAGTGGGGGGAAGACATTGAAAAGAGGATATAAGGGGATCCACAGTTCGGATTAGACCATGCAGAGGCTAAGGACTTAAAAGAGAGAGCTTCGGATGTGTTAGAAAAGCAGGAACAGGAAAAGAAGACGAAAAATAAGTTGTCTGAAGCTGAACTGGTGCAATCTCTTTTGATAGATACTAAAATAGCTTCTGAGAATATTCCGGTTCCAGAAAATTTCCTTACAGAACATTCTTTACCAGAAACTCCAGCTAAAAACTATGTCACTCCATAAAAATCCAAGGGTAAATAAGTAGTTGAAGAAGTTGAAAAATAACCTGCTAAATAAGTAGTGGAAGAGGTTGAAGAAGAAGAAGAAGAAGAAGATGGAAGTGAAGATTTGGATGCCTTGATCAAGAAAGTAGAGGATTATCAAGATAAGGAAGAATCTGCAAAGTTAGTTATTATAGGAATGGGAGTTGAGGAAGATAGTAAGGATGTTGATAAGTAACAAGAAGAATAATAAAATGATTTGTATGATGAGGAAGAATCCTATGAGAATAATATTCTTGAGGAAGGAAATGAAAAGGAGAAACCAGATGAAGACCATATTATTCAAGTTTCTCAATACGAGGAAGTATCTCCTGATAAAGAACCCATTATAAAGAATGATAATGGGAAAAAAGTGCTATTTCAGAACCCAATAAAAGATATTATAAGGAAGAAAGAAGTTGGTGGTACCTCTAGAAGGAAGTTGGTACAGGATGAAGAAGATCAATATCCAAGAAAAGTTTTTTATTCAGAGTCATCAGCACAAAGTCATGATTTTATGGTTGATTCTTTGAAAATGTTGGTGGAAGTCATTCCCATCTTTCCCACCATTGACAATAGATGTCAAATGCTTCAGCTAAGACAATACCAGAAATCAGAGTTACTATCCATGATGATGGATAAGTGTGTGAAGATCGAAGCTGAACAAAAAAGTTTCTTTATCGATCATTATGTGTATATAATGTCCTTTAGTAAGGTAACAAAGTGGTCTAAGAGATTTTATGAAGACATAGTGCAGCTTGAAAATTTTCAGGCTGAATTTCAAAATGCTTTTGACATGGAGGATAAAAAGTTTAACGATCTTCATGAAAAGCTGACCCAAGAGCCAAATTCTCGTAATCAACAGGTCAGGGACCTGAATGGGAAGCATAACTCAGTAGCTCAAAATTGGAAAAGTGAATGAGATTTCCAGATTGAGTTTAAGGAGAAGTTGGAAAAGCAATATGATTTAATAATGATTCAAAAAGAAGCCATGGAAGATCAGACAGAATCTTTGAAAGTTCAAGGGGAATGGATCTCAGCTTTGGAGAGGCAAGCTGAGGAAGACCAAATGGATTTGATGAAACAGAAAACCTTATTAAAGAAGCTGATCTTGATGGAAATGGAAGACAAATAAACCCACTCTGATCTTTTCTTATTTTTCTTTCATTGTAAAATATGTGACAAATCTAATGAAATGTTGTTTGGTTGGTCGTATATTGTAGTGTTATTACTAATCTTTCTGGTTCCATATTCTCCATTTCCATACATTCTGTTTGAAAATCACAAAGGGGGAGAAGGAAAAAAGAACTACTTAAAAGGGGAGAAAGACTTAAAATGGGGAAGGAAAAATTTTGTAAGTGAAAATATCCTTAAAGTAAGGGGAGAGTTTTCCATTAAGAAGATTTTCATTCCCATGATAATGAAAAATCCACTCCAGAAATTCAGATTAATATCCTTAGAGTTTCAATACCTAAGGGGGAATTAGTTGTATTCACTATCATTCATAAACAAAGTGAGATAAGTTTTAATTTCAAAGTCTAATGAAATTTTTCAAAGTCCTTATATTCTTTTTCATAAGGATGTTTGTGCTTTCCAAAATGGGGGAGATTGTTGATTTAATAAGGTTTTCCTTATGAATTTTTCATTCCTTCTTGTTTTGAAAATCACAAACACCTTATACATAATAAAATATATTTTTACTTCTATAAGGAATATTTTATACCTTAAAGAAATTTACCATAGGATAGATTTTTCTTAAACATAGAAATATTTTTTCGTAAGTACAACAACTGGATTCATACCCAAAACCCCAGAATCATATAATGTCAAGAATTGGAGTATTCTGTTTTTTAGGATCCGAATTATGGATGTGAATTGTAATGATATTCCACTCCGAATTCTAGATGTGAACTGTAATGATGTTCCACTCTGAATTCTAGATGTGAACTTTAATGAAGTTCCACTCCGAATTATTGATGTGAACTCTAATGAAGTTCCACTCCGAATTCTGGATACGAACATTCATAAGTTTGACTCTGAACACTTATGAAGTTTGACTCCGAACTTTTATATGTTCAACATTGAACTCTTATGAAGTTAGACTCTGAAATTTCATGAGTTAGACTCCAAAATCTCATGAAGTTTGACTCCGAACATTCATGAGTTTGACTCCAAACATTCATGAGTTAAACTCCGAACATTCATGATTCGACTTCAAACTTTCATGAGTTTTACTCCGAACTCTTATGAAGTTCGACTCTGAACATGTGCAAGTTCATATTCTGAACTCTGGTGAAACCATACTCCGAATTTCCTGTGAAATTCAGACTCCAGACTTCTATAGATTCCAGGTTCTGAATTCCTATAAAACATAATCCGAACATTTTTTAACATAGACTCCGAATTCCATTTTGGTTAGACTCCTATCTTTTATTTACTTACATTCTTAATTATAGTTTTTCTTATTCTTACACTTGCTTCATTGAAAACGATGTTGTGAATTCAATTACACATGTTTTGTTATAAAACGATGTCATCCATTCTGTTTATAATTAACTGTTGGTTTAGTGACACGTGTACAGGTCCCTCCGATATTCAAGGAAAATATGACCGTTGGAGGAGAGATCTGATCGTTCCAACCAAGCCTATAAATAGGATCTCATTTGAAAGAGCTCAACATTATGTTGATAACTATATAGACCAGATGCTGTTAAGGTGATTTCTAGAGAGAGAAGCTTTTCATGTTCTGTGCGTACTGAACCGCTCGTTCATATTGCTTTATGCGACTCCGAATGTTGGTGATTACATTCGAGGGCTTCCGAGGATAGGAAGACAGAGGTGATGACTACCTAAATGTTCAAGGGCTTCCTTGATGAGGAAGACAGAGGTCCCAACTACCTTAAAGTTGAGGGCTTGCAGGGATAGCAAGAAAGAGACACAGATCTTTGTATCAAGGGCTTACCCTAGTGTGGGTAAGACAGACTTTCTTGAAAGTATAAATCAGGGGAACTATATCCAAGGTTGTTGGATACCTTTCTGTTTGGGTTAAAAGATTTATATCTTGTTACTTGTAGATTTTAATACTTGTTTGCCGCTTCATTTTGTATTATAAGGAAAGTATAATCATTTTATATTTCCTTACACTTGTACTCTGATCAGTTTAGATTCTATACGCTTTAAGGTAGAATCTCATATTGTAAACTTTGGTTAAGATTTAATTTCCAGATCTATATTTTCAGAACCAGTATTTTGGAATCACTTTCCAGATTTAAGCAAGTGCATAGAACTACTAGTTTTTAACTTCATAATTTGTCCCAATCATTAATTGGTGTTAGAGGTTTTGTGAATTTTCATAAGTTTAACTTTTTTAAACTTATATCTTACCATGTTTAAGGAAACTCTTTTATATTGAGAATCTACATCATTATTTCAATCCTACACCACTTTTATTGACATGGTGTTGGACACATAGTCAGTGACTAGCTAAGACTAATTTCTTTCCATCCAAGATTCATTCCTCAAGAGATAATTTATTCGAATTGTTACTCTGACACCAAATATGTATAAACTACAATAATCAACAAATTTTATTTTAATGAAACTAATTTCTTTGATTTATTTTGGATATCGTATGGATTATTTTCAAGACCATTAGTAGAGACAATGTGGAATTCTTATTAACAGTGTTCACATCATAATTGTTTGAAATTTTTTAATATATTAAATATCACATGAATGAAATATTCCCGAAAAGTGAAATAAATACTTTATAGGGTACTAGATCATAAATCCGAGGTCACCAATGATTATAGAAATTGTGTTTTAACTTAGGTGTTAAAAAACCAATGTCAGTGGAAGATATTTTTTGAAAAATCATTTTTATCAGAAAATAAATAAAATATCAAATAAATTAATTATATTTAACTATTGATGATGTGCCCTATAGATTTTTTGAAATACCTTATTATGAAATATTTTCATGCTATGTCGCATAACCCTACAAAACATTAGAGTGCATTGAAGGATATAACATTGTTGGATGATGATTAGATTGAAGATCGATGACACGTGAATGATTGAATTAGACGATATCACCAACAATCATGACTGATATAAGTTCATCCGCCATGATAGATTCATATTTAGGTAGTATTATTTTAAATTTTTTAATTTTTTACATCTAAATTTTAAATAATGAACTTGGATTAATCAACCAAAGGATTGATCAATGGATCCTGCATATTTTAGTATGGGGATAGTATGGAGATTTATTAGGAGAATTTTTTTTTATTTGATTATATAAATGTTCACCTTTATAATAGTAATGAAAAAAGCTTGACACTAAGATAAACTAAGGCATTTTCTTCATGACTTCTTATTATGGGTTTCTCTCCCTAATTTCTTTGTTCATCATAGGTTTTCTTCACTATCCTGTGGTTGAAAATTAAAAAATGAACCATTTTTTTTCAGAAATTTAATTTCACAACATTACTATATTATAAATATGGGATTGACAAGACATGGCATTCATTATGTGGTAGAAACAATAGTGGATCAGATGATTTAGATACTAGGATATTGATTTTCATAGCACAGTACATAGACTAATGTACATATAAATTTTATGAGAATATTTAAGTGTATAAACCTTATGTTTTCTGACGATGTGTTTTAAATAAAAATATCTATTAGTTTAGGTGAAGCATGTAGCAATAATGGTAATTGGAAAAGAGGCTATAAGTGATGTTCCTTGACTTAAGATTCTATAAATTTACAAAATAAACGGCCTTAAAAGAATAAATAAATGTGGAATGGACTCCTCTATGTTGTTCCTAGGGTTTCTAGATGTAGATAAGTATCAGAGAGTGAGTGACCTTTTCACATGGTGTGTTGTCATATTTCTTGATATTAAATGATCCTCATAAGTTAAATGGAATCAGGTTGAGAGTACACAACCATGGGAATTCTCTGTACTCTTGCACAGAGACGAACATAATGGTTTTTACATGTTATAAGACATGTACTGGTACGTTTGAATATGTACATGATAAGAAACACGCAATGTACTTACACTTGGATCCATAAACAAACCGTTTAGATGTGTAGGACCTAGGGATGAAGGGACACAGTCTTTACCGCTACTTCATGATGTGTACTTCCATAATTCTATCTTAGAGTCCTAGTACACTCTATCCTTGAGATGTTTTAATAGGGTGAGTTCCTTATATCCATTATGTGTCGGTTCACATGGAATCACCTCCTACACATATGAAATTTATCCTATTTCCATGGATTCTTGGATAGGGTTGTTTGAATCCTTCCATGAGGCCTATGGTGAGACTCTCTACTAAGCATCTTTCCCAGGGTTGAGTTTTTGGTATCAACATGACCAACAATATGCAGGTTAATATCCTCTACATTATGTTATAATGCATATTTAGTTGTTAATAAACCATATTGCCCTGTGGGTGATCATCATTTCTGTACCATATCCCTTATTACTTACAACATATATATATAATGTCATGAAGCATTGATAGTTACCTCTAAGAAACAATATATCAGTTCCATCATAATAGTTGAGTGTGTCCTTTGGGATGAGTGTTTTGTTCAACCCATGAACTGGATTCCTAGGAAAGAATTATTATTGGGACATGCCTTTTGATTTTGTTTCATTGATCTATATATATGTTTTCATTTTATATTCATTATAGACAAATTCCTATGTATGGATATCTTTATTACTTTTTTTGTATGCTTTGTGATTTCAGGGTTTCATACTCAATATTATTATACTTACCCCTACATTGTATTTTCCTACATAAGTAATTTATTGTGAAAATGATTGACCACATGACATAGTTCGATATAGACTAGGACCAGATGGTTCTAAGTGAGACTGGGTAGATAGAGGAGTGTTCATACAGTATCCAAACAACATTACTCATCTTACTTTCATGATGGAATTTTTATCGGACTATATATTGGTCATGTATTTGGACCTAATTACATACATTTACTTCCTATTGTTCTACTGTTGTTTGATTTAGACGCATGAATTAAATTTTTTTAGTGTTTTTACATTTATGTATTGAATGGGCATAGATATGTGTGCCTATATAAATTTACATAAGATAAGGCCTCCCTGTTTGTGATATACCTACTCAGCACTAGTCGCTATCGTCTGTCCTATTAAGGGCATGAATATGGAGTAAAAGAATGAGAGAATTAGTGCATTTCATGAAAGGGTTTTATGAGATAATTTGGTTATACCTTACAAATAGAGTCTATAATAGTGGTTTGGGGAAACAATGATAATTGTTTCATTTTTAGATTCCAAGACAGTAAATCCAGTCTTGGTGTGGTGGATGATGTATCCCTATACTTGGATGATGATCACCTGCCCTTTGACTCAGTGCATGGGAATAATTTTTAGTGGGATAAAAAATACATGTATCATATATGAATTGGTTGTGGTTTCCATGTGTTCCAAAGTCGACTCTAAAGATATAATCATTCACCAGGGTTCATCGTGTTTACTTTAAGGATGCCACTATGATGTATGACATCTTGAATATTTATTTGGAATATGAGGATGATCCCCTTAGTGATGAATAATCTATACATGGACCATTTATAGATTATTTACCTCAATGTGGTGCACCATCTTTACCACAACCTATTGAGAAGCATATCATATCCATATTACAAATGTATATGTTGCATGGGATGATAACAAAAAAAATGATTTATCTACAATGACTACTCTTGTTCAAATGGAAGCTAAATGCAAAGCCAGTTGTTGAGTAACATGAAGTGGTCTTGAATGTTTTTTATCTAGTCAGGGAACTTGAAAATTTAATTGGGTTCAAGTTTGGGAGCCTTCTTCATGTATCAGTGAGATGATTTTAGGGGTTAATGACCTAGACATATGATGAGGTGACTCTACCATGATAACATTATTAGATTTTATTAATAGAGGAATGTAATCTAGAGACACTAAGGGTTATACTTATCCAAAATATTCATTTTTTATAGAAGGGTAGCTCGACTATAATAGATTATTCATTGAGGCTTACTAACCAATTTATATAATCTATGGACATGGTTCCGTATAAGATCTTTTTCGATCAATCCATCAAAAAATGTTTACATAGAGACATATATGAATATAGTTTCTGTTTAATACATTCCTACACATGTAGGGGTAATATATTAATCTCTGATGGTTACGATATTTTAGACATACTAGACACATCTGGGAATTATCAAAATTTGTCTCACTGGAGCAGAGACCTGAATAAGACGGAGCTGACATCAGTCTCAGGGATATGTTCATGTGGGTGATTCAGAAGGAGGTCCCAATACAATGGTTATATATTTAATCTGAAATATGATAGTTACATTCATCCTAGATAGAGATTTTGATAATCATGTGATATATGGACGCATCTTTATCTATATCTTCTAACCCACCATAATGTTGACAATGAGATCATGGATCGACCATCAAGGTAGACAAGTTGGAGGATTATACAAGTCTAACAAGTGAGTATGAGGAAGAGTATTTTTGAGTGAATATATAAGTGTTTGATGTTTTTAAATATTACCACCACCCCTAGGTGGTGCATGCTAGGCTGAGGGAGCTGCTAGATAGGGGAGATAATAGCTACTGCTAGTATAGTCATACTACTAAGAGGCTATGTAAATGATCAGAGGCATGATATAAGTATTCTATAACTTATATTTAGTATATATAGTGATAGGTTCGAGTGACTACTTTTTTTATATCTATCTGGTTTGAGTCATAAAGATTCCAGTTGAACCTTTTGGTCTACCCATATGTTTGGAGAGTAGTACTGGAGATGAATTGGTTGTAACACACTTGTGCCGATAGAGTGAATTGACTCTTGGTGGTGATAGTTTCTACTGGGATATCATTTTATCATCTAGGAGTAATTAAGTAATCATTACCAGTATTGACTTAATATCTACAATTCATGCCCATATTGACTATTTTAGGAGGAGGATGTGGTGTTCCCAATTTAACATAACCACATTTTACTTTATTGATGAAAATGAATCCCATGAAAAACATGATGGACTTATTCATAAAATTTTATAACATAATACTCATTATTCTTATAGTATTACAGTTGGTGTTGGTGATTTTGGGATTTCTATTCCCTAAAATGTTTGTAGAGTATGATGAAATATTCCCTATTGATATTCATGTATTACCTCCCCTCAGAGAGATAGACTAATGCACTGATCAACACCTCAATATGACACAATTATGAGTTGCATCATATAAGATATATGTAAAAAATATTCAAAAGTAGAGTTGTTGTTTTTGGAATTGCATAATATGGTATTTTTTTGACCTAGTGTTTTACAATGGGTTTCCCCATTATTGTTTTCCAAAAAGGTGTAAGGGAGAATGAGGTTATGTGTGGAATACCAGTACTTGAACCAGGGTACCATTAAGAACATGTATCCACTAGAATGTATAATGAACTCTTTTATTAATGGAGAGGGTCATGGAGGTTCTTTAAGGATTACCTTAGGTGAGGCTGTCACCAATTTCATTTATTGTATGAGGATATATTGAAGATGTGATTAGGATGTGGAAACATTCATTAGGAGTACGTAGTAATTCCCTTCTCAATGAAAAAATCTCAAGATATTTTCATGGGAATCATGAAATATATATTTATCCCTCTATAGACTAGTTCATGGTTTTTATCATCGATGATATCCTTGTGTACCCAATATCTAATGAAGAGAACACAAGACACATGAGTATAGTTATTGATGTACACCGATATCACATTATATAAAGAAATAACTCGATGTTTTAGAAATAGATACATGAGTTCATATTTCAATGGAATTTTATCTCAATAAATGGAGTGGAAGTGGAACATTCTAGGGATAAGGTAGTGTTATATTGGGTGACACCCAAGTGTGTGATTGAGGTGTTGAGAATCCTTAGGTTGTAAGGTTATTTCCAATGATTCATATGTTATTTCACTTCAATATCACCTCTAAAGAAAACATTAACCCAAAAGGGTAGTTAATTTATATGGATAGAGAGGATCTTCTGGGAATTTTAGGAATTGAGGAAGATATTGATGCATTCTCCCATTTAGAGATTTCTAGTTGAGGTTGATGAGTATATAGTGTTCGGTGATGCATCAAGAATAATGTTTGGTTTTTTCTAATGCCGAGGGATGTGGTGACTGCAGATGGATCACATCAGTTTACACTAAAATAGATAAAATATGAATCCAACGATTTTATGTCTTCAGTATGTTCCTTCACATTAATGATGTTTCGAAACTTTCGAATGGGAGAGATGTTTATCATCAATTTTCGTAATAAGACTATATTGTATATATTATTTTAGAAGGATCTGAACATGAAATTGAGGAAATAAAAATAGTTCCCATAGCTTAATGAGTTTGATATTATCTTTAATACTAGTTAGTTGAATTTTGGAGCAGATTCTCTTAATATGTCGTCTTTTTTATACATCATGCATGAGGTGTCCGAGTAGTTGGACTCATTTTTGTTATCCTTTTTGGATGGGAATGGAGCATTTTACCAAAATTCTATTGTTTTTAACCCTCATATTTTGTATTTATTCAGGGAGGTATATCTAGGTATGACTATTGTGACACACTACATACTCATATACCCACTGTACATGCACCTGATAGATGTTTTGAAAGTGGGGCCTTGTTTTTATTTTAGAGGATGCACAATAGTACCAATGACATTGGAGGAGTGGTCATGATATAGTTCTTGGAATCTAATTTTGTGATATATATTGGTTTTAAAATGATGTAAAAGAACCTTATAAATTATTTTTGGTGGCCATGGATGAATAATATATATTTATTGTTTTCTAACTTTGCCTAACTTGTAAGCATGTGATGTTTGAGTACCAGGTTACAACGAGTTCTGATCAATCCCATGAGGTTACAAAAATGATGTGTGATGATATATCCATGGAATTAATGAAAATATTAGCATATATTTACAAGGAACATAATTCGATATGGGGATTTTAGAATTCATCACCATGTTGGTCTAATTCCTATCTATTCAGAAGAGTAGTTCAATATAGATCTGGGGATGCCCCAACATTTATGAAATAGTTCATCTCCATAATGTTCCATTGATTATCATTTTCATCTATGATTCGTTCTTAATATACTAGTTATAAATGGGATTAGAAAATTACTTTGTGGATTAGTTATGAATAATTAAAATATTTCACCCCTAGGGTGATCTATAGACTATGTAAACCATTCATGTTCTTGATGAAATGTTGTGAGAATTCATGTAGAACTGTTGCCATAGTTTGGTTGATACCTAAAATTGATGGAGTTTTTGTATAATAATAGTTACCATTCAACCACAAATATTTCACCATTTGATGCTTTGTACAACTGGAACATTTTTTAACCACTTTTCTGGAATGACTTGTGAGATTTCACACTTATCAGAATAGAGTTGGTGATTGAAACAACTAAGAAGCATCAAATCTTCCAAGAACTAATAAAAACTAACTAGATCCATCTGATCACTTTTTCTTGGATACAAAAATATTATTTCGATTTTGAGGAGAGACACTATGTGTTACTATTTATTCCTCCTCAATGTGGATTATAGATATTTTTACTCAATGGAAAGCTATCTCAGAGATTCATTATCCATTTTCCGATACTAAATATAGTTGTTGAGTTTGAGTACCACATAGCACTACTGCCAAATTTTGATGGGGTTCATGTCTTCTTTAATTTTTCAAGGATTATGAGGTATGTTCAAGACTCATCACACATTATCAATTATGGTGATCTTGAAATCGAGGATGGACCTACATTTATTGAGTTCTCATTATAGTTTGAGGATCATTATGATCTAATCCTTCAGGGGTAGGTGAATACTATACTGCATTTTGGGTGGAATCATGAGAATCATTAATAGAGAAACATGATTATGGGATGCTTAGATATGCTATTACTACCCACAACTATTTGTGTATCCACATTTTTTGAATTTATAGGGATTTAAATTCAGAAGTTGTGGTGAATTTAATGACTCATATTTCCAGTGTATTATTTTTTAGTATTCTATGAAATATTTTCTAGACATGGTGCTGAAATGATGTGTGATTCTGAGGCCCGATGTTCCCAAAATAAATGTTCAAAATATTTTATATTTAATAAATTTCATGTGCATGAAATTTTCATAAAATAAGTAATAAAATATAAAAATGATCCTACATTAGAAATATTTAGGAAATATTTATTTCATAACATGTGTTTTACCCTTGGTGCAATATAATATTTATCGGTGTGAGACATCTGCAGAAAATATATCACAATCATAGAATAAATATTAAAATTATTTTATTTATCAATTGGTTAATTTAGCTAAATATTTATTTAAAAATGAAAATTGAAAATTTATAGCGTTAGCCACATAACCTAATAAATCTTTAAAGATCCATTAGAGTGCATGAAAAAGTATTCTATTGGTGGATGCCGACTAGATAAAAGACCGATGACTAATGAGATATAGAATTAGATGATATTACCAAATATCATTTTGTAAAAGCATTCTTTATCAGAAATTTATCCACATTGAGGTAGGGAATTGTATGATTAGGGTCCATTCCCAATTTTTAATTTCTATGATGAACACAGATCAATCAGCAAACATATTCATTATTGGATATTGTGTATTGCGGGATAGGAATGTTGTGTGGATTAATGAGAGAATTTCATTTTGGTTATTCAAACAACTATTTATTCATCAATCATGTCCAACATGAACATTGGTTATGTATCATTCCCCGCATTTTCTCATTGATCATTCTCCCTTGATATAATTGTTCTTCATGGGTGTTCTTCATAGGATCATGGTTTAAAATATAATGAGTAATAAATCATTTCAAAACAATTTCATAGATTCACAATACAATATTTTAGATATGGGATTTTCATGACACGAAGGTGGACATATAATGTAAATGTTAGTTGATTGGATGATTTAGATACAAGGATTTTGTATACTACATTGTATAATGAATTAAAATGTATATATTTTATTCAAGAATTAATTCAAGGGTTGAACCATAGTATCCTATGACGATGAGGTTTAGATAATGATATCACTTTGTTTTGGAAATGGGATATGAAATAACCGTGGCTAAATGAGTGGTCAAGCATGCAGATTCCATATCTGAGATTCAATAAATTTTTGCAGTATGCATAATATAGAAATGAGCTTCACAACATGTGGGACCCTATTGAATATGGATTTAATTTCTATAGGATGATATGTATGAAATTACATTTGACCCTATCATCCAGGGGTGTTCCAATTTACAGATCTCTATGTGTACCTGATAGGGTATACCAACATCAGATAATAGTACCCTTCCATGGGCACACCACATACTCTTACACTGTTACAACTATGCTGGAAGGTACATGATATATATCTTGTAAAACTATATGTGTTGAAGTACACTTGTTATAGGACTCTATATAAATTAACATAGATGAACACATTTCCTATATAAATGGGTAGGACCCAGGTTTGATGGGACACAATGTGTTCTCCATATACATGATATGTACCCCATTAATGATGGATTGGATCCACTTTACTATGTATCATAGAAATGGTTTGATTGGGTATGTTCCCCATATCCATTAATGGGGGATTATAATTGAATATCCATATACACATATGATAGGGAACCCATTAGTTGTTATTATTGTATAGTGTTTTTAAAATCCTTCAGTTAGTCCATGAGTTTGATCCACTATTCATTTCATTCACCATGTCGAGTTCATGGTTTAGTTGGGGCCAACAACATGATGGAACCAATCACATACTAAGCATGTTATTCTATATTTAGTATTTGGTATAACAATGTCCCTTGGTTTTTATCCTCATATATGTATTATATCTCTTCAAATATTATATGTATACATATAATTGAGAGATGTGATGAGAATTACTTCTTAGAAAAACTACATCAGTGATATCAGTCATGTGGTGTGTGTTCTCTAAGATGAGTGCTTAATAGAAACTTTTAAATGAAATCCATGGATTTCATTGTTTTTGTGACATACCATTAGATTCTATTTGTTTTTTTACTATATCTAAATATTTTTTATATGTATTATATACATATCCCTTCACAAAATTTGAAATGTTTTCATTTTTTATGATTTGTGCATTATGGATGTCTAAATAGATATTGTTATAATCACACCTACATTCTATTATCCCAAAAATGTTGTTTCTTTTGTAGATTACATTCTTATTGGAATATACCTATACATTCTAGGGATAGGTAGTACTTACTGAGACCAGACTAACAAATTTTTATCCCTACGGTATCATGATAGCATCCATAAGCATGCCTCTAGTTTGGAATTTTTTTCAAGCTCTGTGGTGGGATTGTATTCTACCTCATTTACATTCCATTAATTACTTCCATACTCTACTAGTGGTGTTTATATGTATGCGTTATGGTTTGTTAAGTGATTTAACATTTCATCAATATATAGTCTTTGATATGTGTGTGTGCATAATGGTATATAGGATAATTCCTCCCATGATTTTGATATTCCTACTCAGTACTAGTTTCAAACCTATTTCCTATTGGAGTAATGGATTTGGAGTCATGACATATCACCCATTAGGGTGGTGGTAACATTGAAATTGTAATCCCCTAGTAAATTTAATTAATGGTAGAAAAAACTAAAACCTTATCTTTCATTAAAATATTATAACACCTATATATATTGTGTGGTAATGAATAAGAAGTATTTTAAATAATTTATACTAAATAAATCAATAATAAAATATAATATATAAATTATATAAAATATTAATTATTTAATGTTCATTTAGATAAATAAAAAGTTAATTATTTTAACATTAACCATATGAAGGATATATAATAATTAAAATAATAATAATGAGTTTTTGAAAAAAAATTCATTATTAATCTGCATGGGGCCTTATTAAATGTTATAGTGAATATTTTGATTGAATGTTAAAATTTTATTACATTTTTAAACCATTATATTCCCCTATGGTGTGATGAAAATTATCCAAACTATTTTTCATTAGTTTACTATCTACAGACCATGACATAATGATATGATACAATATATTTTAGTGTTTAAGAATCACTAATGATATTAGAATAACCCAAAATATTTTCCCTGCTATTTTATTTTTGTTTTAAACCCATTTATCATAATATAAATAAAATCCAATTCTATTTTTTTTATAAAAAATAATTCATATTTTTTATTATTATATAAAAAAACATGGTTTATCATCCTTTTATATTGTCCATGAATAGTGGTCAGATAATCACATCATTATCATTTAAAAAACAACAAATGTATTTTGTAAATAATATCATGTTTTTTTACCTCAGACTCTAATATTTTCCGAACTATTTTTAATATAATATTACATTGAAATGATTAATGCTTATTATTTGAAGGAAATACCATCCTAGACATGAGGAAATGTGTATGAAATTGACATTATATTGAGAAAAATAAAATTCTGCATTTCGAAACCTGTCATTTTTCATTTGATTCATCACTAAAATATGATTTTTACCATTTTTTAGTGACATTAGACATCATTATTACCATATGTATAGGAATAAAAAAATTCATTCCCTGAAATACTAAATGATGAATCAACATGGTGAAATAAATAATCATAAAAACAACTATCCTCATTGTGTGGACTATTGAATAATAAATGAGACTACCAATTCATTCATAAATCAACTTATAAAATACAGAAAATATATTTTTAAACATATTAAACACCATGTTTCTCAATATTTTGTTTCATGTATATCCCCACTAGACACAATGAGGCAACACATCTCATTACCCATTCATAGTAATGCAACATACTATCCATTCTCAATAATATATTCTATAACTAATTATAAAATTATTTTTAGTGACATTTATTATAATGTAACATTAATAAACTATCCCTTAATACACTCATATATATATCATATTTGATTGATTCCAACATAACACAAAGAATTCAATAAAATTTAATTATAATTTCATACCCACGTACTTATTTGACATTAAGAAAATTTTGATTGAAACATTTTAATGTTTATTAGGACAACATTCTATAATATTGTATGACATAACTCATTAAAAACAATAGTAGATTTGTACTCAAAAAGATAAAATTTAAAATACTTTAGAAAAATAATAAATAGATGATTAGATATGAATAGAACTAAATAATGGGAAAATAATTGATGAATGTATGTATACAGTTAGTCTTATCAAGGTAGGTTAATAAAATTGAAAAAATAAAAATGAAAATCATAATGAGAAATTAGGATATATTAGATAAAGTACACCAACATAATGTATTATTGGATTATGTTACTAGAATGGGTGTAAGGAAGTGGGTTTTGGAATGTATTTTTTATCAAAATTATGAAAACAAATTTATTTCATAATACTCTATTGAATATTCAGTTACTAATAGTTACTAATATGGTCCTTATAGCTCATTATCCCCCAATTCCTTGAGAACTAATTAATTAATAACCATAATATTCAGTTTCATGACCCACTAAAATGTCAGCAGGTTCGCAATATCTCTTAATATATACTAGTTGTGATTTTTGGTAAATTTAGACTCTACCAATAACAAATCTTTTACATGATTTAATTTTTCATTAAAAATAATCAAATAGAAATAAATCTATATATATTTAATTATATAAAATTTTAATATATCCTATAAGATAATCCAAAAATACCCTCTTCATTAATGTGTTTAATACAGTAATAAAATATCTTAGAATATCAAGATGTTTTCTTCATAATGACTTGTTGTAGAGGAACTATCTATATCTGTATTCTCTCAACCATGATGTATTTTCCCCATAAAATCATTTCAGGGTGTTATTAAAAAAAATAATTCCAAAAATGGTTTTATCAATGAAACTTTACATTCAATATTTCCTTTATTGAAAAATATTCCGGAAAATTATTTATCAACAACATCCATCTACATGGTATAGTCTGTTATTCTCTTTTACCCCTTGAAATTCCTATAAAAATTTAATGGATTTCTCTTACTCCTATTTCATAAAAAATTAAAAAATTGTTAGAAATTCTACTGTATAATTGGACATTGAATATTATCATGTAGAATTTTATTTTATGTGGATGATTTTACATATTTTAACTCTTCCATAATATCATTATCAAGAACATTAATGCAATAGGAATATCACAATTTATTATATAATTAATTGAAAACTAAAATATAGTTAAAAGTAATATTTTTTTGAAAACAAAAATCACCATCATGGTATTTTTTATATAGAAATATTTTTTTACAATTTTATCATTTGAGTGGTCATATAACCAATATAATTTTACATTACCATCCATAAGGACCCTTGGAAAATAGTGTATTCAATTTCTATGTAGTTATATATTTATATATTTCTTATAGAATTAAATTATTTTTTAATTTTATTAACATATATTAATAACCTTTTAAAAATAACACATAGAATTATATTATAAATCAAAAAACAATAGTGAAATCCACACTTTAAGACTAATAGTATGAAAAAGACCAACCATAAATGAACATAATAACACATAGTCATAAAAATATACATTATGGAAATCAATCCCATATTATTGAAAAAATTATTCATTGGATAGTCAATATAAAAATGATTTATTACATCATCCCAAAATCATTGACCAATATATGGGATAAATACCTCCAAAAATATAACAACAATATCGATAGTAACCAATAAAATATGTCCCAACTAAATAGACATGATAATAAAAAATATTTAAATAATCCTAAAAAAATATAAAATAATTTCAATATATTGATCAATTACACACAACCATTACAAATTTTTTAATAATAGTTATGACATGACCCACACATTGATGATTTAACCCATAGCCTAAAAACCTATACGATTGACTATAATGATTCAAATTGATTTACAGCCATCATGAATTTTTTTATGGCCTTCTATTTGTTATTAATTTATTGTAGAAATATGTCAAATTATTGGAAATAATGAACATTTACATAATTAAAACCATTATAGATAATAAAAAATTAAAATTTTTATATAAATTCAGAAAAATAAAATACAACCCATAAATACTAATCAATGTAAATATTTAATAAATTAAACTAATTTTTTTAAAAAAAATTATCTTTATCAGAGTAGCATTAAATATCAATGTAAAATTCACCAATCTATAGACACACTAAATATAATTTCATATATAATTCATCATTATTCCCAATTATGATAATTGGGATTAAATAAAAATAATGAAACACCATAAAAATTTTAAAAATACAAAGCTAATTACTTTTAAACATTAATTAAAAATTAATAGGTCACTAGTTAAAAAATAACAATAGAATATGATATTTTTTAATAGGAAGTAATGATAAAAAAAATGTTTTCTTAATAGTTAATTCAATAATGTCATTCATTCGATATTTATAATTCAATAATTATGGCATTTTTTATGTCATTATATTAATCTTTTATTCTAATGCCAAATTAATTATCTAGATATTGTTATTGGATTGTTAGTAGAAAATGAATGTCAATTTATATTTATATCAATTACATCATGGGTTCTAGGGTGAATATTTTGTTCAGGATAAATCATTAATCAATTGTAGAATAGTTTCTCAATTTTTTTTCAACTAGTACATAATGAAAAATGATGCTATGTTAATATTATTTGTTAATTTAGAAATGTTTTAAGCGATTTAAGTGATAATTTACCAAAAATATTACCAATAGCCTTTAAAATCCATAATGAATTCTATTTATTTAGTCCCCAAATTGATTCACATGCTAATATAATTTCTAATTAGTGATCCACCCTTTACCATTATCATGAATTATGTTAGCATGAAATTTATTTTTATCATTGTTTTATGTATCTAAAATTATTAAAAATATATAAATATTTGAATATGAATGTCTTCTTAATGAGTCATATGAAAATTTATAATTTAAATTATTATAAAACGAGAGTTCCTTTGTAGTTACCATGTTACTAAATTTATGTAAATAAATATTATTATCCTGATAGTTGAAATTTATTAATTATTTTTTTCAAAATATGGTATGGGATATATCCATGTTCTAAAATAATATATGAATGTGTTGTGATAATTAATTAAGAATATAAATGAATTAAATTCTATATTTATAAATTTTATGAGTGTAATATTTATTAAAAATTGATTCATGAGTTGGATATTCAGTAGTTGTATAAACAATTATGGGTTTCCAAATTATTTTTTAAAAATTATAAACCACCGTATGAATAAAAAAATTAACTAAATATCCATTCTAGAAAAAATTATCGGTGATTACATCCTCTGTAGAAAATAGAATCCAATTAATGGACATTATCTATAAAATTTTAATGATTTAACTAACCATATATCATTAATATTAAATGAAATTATTGAAAATGAAAATATAGAAAATAAAATAAATAAACATATGATTATTTTTAATCAATAATTTTTCAACACTAGGAATACAAACTAACATAAATATCATTATAACAATTTCTCTGGATTTCCATAATCTGCGGAATTTCCATACCATGTAACGTTAAAAATTATATTTAATGAACATAAAAATCCTTCATAGGAAAAATGATATTATAAATAACCTATATTTATTAATATAACTATTTATTTTCTAATTATATTTTATAAAATAAATTTCTGAATAAAAAATGAATAATGGAAAGGGGTAATAAATTCTTATAAATTTATACATTTCGTAATGTCATCATAGGAATAAATATGATCATTCACAAAATTTATGTGAAATTATAATAAATCATATAAGATCGATAATTGTTTAAAAAAAACCCAATATAAAAAAACCATACGCAGTATTATTTATTTTTCACAAGACAAATATAATTTATAAAAAAAACCCTAGATTATAATTTTATCCTAAATAAATTAATATTATGAGGTTTAAACATACTCATAAAAAATAATTTACGAGCGATAATAAATATATTTTTAACATCCCATGAAATTATATACTAAATAAATTTCTTTTTAATTAATGTGAATTAGATAGTTATATTAGTTATACAAATAAAATATAAATATTTTAAAAAGAGAAATTGTTTTATTTAATATTTTTATTATAGTGGTTTCTTAAAATGAATAATGTCAAAATTATATAATTTTAATTAAATAAAATTATTTTTTTAATCTATTATATGAAAATTTACAATGGGTGAAATTCTAGGATATTTTTTGAAGATACTGATTATTAACATAATAATATAAAATAATGGGTTTTTTAAAAATTATATTCTATAAATAAATCATGTAATTAAATAGTGAAAATATTTTTGAATAAATGTTAATGAAACAAATGTATTATTTAGTTATATATGATCCCCTTTTTCATATTTCATCAACGTTATATTTTAGTTATTATATGTTTTTTTCTCATTAATGAGGGGTTTTTCATGAAAATATTTCAAAAAGCACAATTTTTTACCATTTTATGTTCTTTAAATAATCCCTTAAAATTAATGTTTTAATTAAAATTATAGTATTATTATAATTAAATATTATATTCGTTTGATAATATGATTTTTATTAGTTATAAAGTTAATATGGATTCAACTTTTTTTAAAAAAAATATTACTCTTATTAAGAACTTGGTGACTAACCACATATATGGGATTAAATTAAAACTATATTTTTCACTAATGTGAACAAAATTTTCAAAAACCTATTCCATATATTGAATCATAATGATTTATAATTTCTGATAAGGTATAATTTAATTTTATCTAAAGTTATTAGTGAAAAAAAATAAAACTAATTAAAATGATTACCATAAAATTATGATTAATAATTGAATAAAATTTATTATTATGGGTCCCACTGACCAATAAAATCTAATAATAACCCATTTTATTGAGTTATATCATCCTATTATTGTATAGGATCTATATTTTTCATTATTGGATCCACCTTATATTGTAATAACATGGGTGAAATTCCCTCATCAATAAATTTACATATTTTCCACTCACCTACGCTATAAAATTCCCCCCTCCAACACTATTAAGAATTTGAAACCCCTTATTCTTGGAAAATAAACAATACAATAACTTTTCAATATCCCTCCTCTCATCCTATATGCCATAATATTAGAGTAAATCTAACCCTAGATGCCCATTTGGGAAATAATCATCTGTTACATGATTAACAAGTAAATTTAATAAACATTAATTTTTAAATGTAATTCATAACCCAAATAAATTATTATTATTTGATTCATAAATTATAACCATAATATAATTAACATAATGATATGTTGTTATGTTAACAATATGAACTACAGATAACCACACATCCATCATATGGGTTACAAAATATTAATTTGTGCCTACTATAGTCTATTACCTCACGAAATGATGTCATTAAATTATCCACTACCACATATCTTGTTTTAAAATAATGACTTAAATGTATTTAAAATATTTCAATATTTAATTTATGAAATAATTTTTCCTCTACAGTCATTATAACATATAATTCATTTTGAATTTCATACAATATGGCATATGATAGCATCGATCATGGGTACGGAGGAGTACCACCTTTTGAAGTGAGGTGAAGCAATATTCAGTAACATGTTAAACAAAAGTTAATATGTTTGACATCCAATGTACTAATATAATAACTTATTGAAAATTTATTAGTATTCTTATATTTTTGGACCCAAGGTTATTATTTGCTATAAAAGGTGTTCTGTTTGTCTTTGATGTCAATATACATTAGGTTGATCATGTTCTGGGTTTCTATTTTAATCTCATTAATGGAAGATCGGAAATATTATATAAAATGTGGTCATACAGTTTGATCTAAAAACTGTATTGAAGGTGGCGTCATTCTGCAGTGTTTTCAAATTTTTTGGGGATGAAAATAGAAAATTTGAGAAACCTGTTTTTTGGAAAGGTAATGTGAATGAAAGATTTGAATTGTTCATGTATGTTTTGTTTTTTCATGCATGAATTAAGGTGTTTTTGGAACTATAGCACAATAAATGTTTCAGGTTCAGTATGTCAAAAAACGAAGATGTCTTGGAGTGCGCCGAAGATGATGTTGTGTGAAAGGGTTTGCCTGCCCCATGAGACATCCAAAGGGGTTTTGTACGCACATGAATAATCTTGCACATATCACTGAAATATTATCATTATCTTGCACATAGGGTCATTAAGTGCATTTAAATACGTAGATACCCCCTTATAAGACATATGAAATTTCCAATTAAAATCAAGTTGATCATTCGCGTGAAAGATTTGCACATGAAATATTAGAAGAGAGTAAATCTTGTGTGTAAGTTGTTCCATTAGTTTGAAAAGACCATGTGAAACCTTAATTGATTATGTAAAAAAGTCAACGGTTGTGTGGAAAGTAGGTGTTGTGCGAACGTCACCATTCATGAAAATTCCCAAATCATCCATGCAAGTTAGGCATTTTGTGTCCATGTTTTGTGTCATGATTTTTATAGTTTTTTGATTATCTGGTGTTTGTGATAAGTGCCACCATGTGCATAAAATCAGGAAATCGATGTAATTAGTGTCTCACACTACACTAGACAAAGAATTCAATGAAAATATATTGAAGGGACTTTCACGTCCATAAAATGAGTGTGACTTCGCCAAAGGTAGAGACCCATGGGGAGTCAACAGATGTGATTCAAGGGAAATAGTGATCTATACCAATAATTTTGTAATGGAAATGTGAATGAAACATAGTAACTGTGACCGAACTCTGGTACTCAAAAACATGTGAAGATTATTGGATTTTGATATGACTGAAAAAACTGTCGGTGTATAATCCTTGGACATAGCCCTTTGTGGTGAACCAAGTAAAACTGTTGTGTGGCCTATTTTCATGAGTTTATTTATTTTTTTGTTCATATACATTATAAAATTTTATCATTTTCCTACCATTATTGTTACAAGATCCATAAATTTTTAAGAAAAATTTCATACCCTGATTCACATCTTCCCATTCCAGGCATGCCGAGGTCCAACATAAATTATATTATTAACAATTTTTTAAATATATAAATGAAATATATATTTTATATATTCATGAAATTATTTTCAAATTTAAAAAATAATATTGTAATATGAATATAAAAATTATCTTAGGGTGAATTTATTTATTTTTCGATGAAGTTTTATTTTTTTGATAAACATTAAAAAAACTGAATTTTAATTGAAAACTAATTTTTTGTCAATTTTTTTTATAAATATAATGTATAATTTATTTTGGGATCAAAGTTTTATATGTCCAAAATTACATTTATAAATATACTTTTGGACATTAAAATCAATTTTACATTGAAAAATGATATTATACAATTTCATTCTATTGAGTTTTTTAACATTAAAAACATTCTTTTTCCATTTTGTCTATGTTTTAATTTTAAAAAATAATTTTTATAAAAATATGAACTGATTTTGATGAAATTTAGTCATTTTATTTAATTATAATTTTGAAATTATGTTTTCTTGTCATTTTCATTTTTTTGAATATAACAGTATCACAGCTAAATGACAAACTTTCCATAGAATAAGTAAAATAATGAAGCAGTTTAAAAATAACAGCTAATGGATTGAAATACTGAAAAATTATAACATCTAATTGTATATTTATGATATTATTTACAATAACCAAGCTTTAAAACCTTAATTATCAATTTTATACAATTGAATTAATTCAACCTCATTTTGTATGGATTTAATTATAAAATATTCCTTAATTTATAAAATAAAACCACCCCTTTTCCGGTATAAATACATGCCCTCACGAATCATTTCTCATCACAAGACATGGAGATCTTAAAATATTTATCAATACTTCCATATTAACTATCCCCACATAATTTTCTTTCTGATCTGAAAATAAGACCAAATCGAACGTCTTCATAGAGACATTCATGTACATTATATCAGAGAAATAATTTTTCGAAAATAATCTCTCTTATTTTATTTTCATCATATATTTTTTCCAAACAACTTTCAATAATAAATTTATAATAATTCCATAATAATATATATACTAGAGGTTTTATTATATAATTTAATACCTCATATAATCTTTGTTTCTCACCTCCTCCTATTCAATTAAACTAAACTATTTTCCAAATTATGGTAGTTTATTTTCTATATGTATAATGATTTTTCATTTTTCATAACTTCCATCATGTATTTTCATAAAACAATTTTTTTAGTTAAATCATATTTATTTAGTTATATTTTAATCTATTTCATGTTTTTTACAAATATACATACATGATATTAAATTAAAAGAAACTAGTTAATGTTGTTTGGAAAAAAATCAATAATAGACTACAAATGTATCAATAAATTTTTTTCAGTAGAATCATCCACTTAAATTAATGAAAAATTATGTATTGGATCATTAATACTTTCATATTTTCAATAATAATATTTCATTCATATTACGATGTTTTAATCCCATTTATAATAACATAATTTACATTAAAGAATTAAACCACCCATTAAACTAAAAAAAGGAAAGAACCAAAAAATAATGAGAGTATTAAAATATTACTGATTAATGGGTGGTAATATGTTATTTAAACGAAATATAACTTTTTAAAAATTTTAATATAGTTCTTTATTATATATATAACATTATTTAAATATTGTGTTGGTTGTTTGATTAAATTTAAAAAATGGAAAATGTGAGGTAATTGAATTATTTACCCAATTTAAATTATTTTGGTTAAACATATACTTCATAATTATGTTATGAATATATAATTTTTGAAATGAATTTTAAATATATTAACTTATATTTACATTTTTTATGGGCATTTAATGAGTATAATTATTATTAGTTCTTTTTAATTATTCATACATCAAAGATATGATACATAAAAAAGTCATTCTAATGAAAATAAAATTTTATGATTTCTTTTTCAAAAGTAATTTTTTTTAAATTTATGGAACATTAGAATTTTCTTTATTCATGTGACCTTAATATTTTTTTCTTATAATACATTTTATATGAAAATATTAAAATAAATGTATTTTTATTTTCATGTATAAATTTTTAAAATGGTTTATTTGATAATGTAATATTCATTTCCATCAAATATTTTTTTTTCATGAAATCATTTATGATTAATGTTTATTGTTCTTGGGAAGTTTATATAATGTTGGAAATTAATGTGGTAAACCACTGATATGTGGTCAAATAATAAAGAATAAGTAGGTGGTTAGTTGATAAAACAAATATGTGGTGTACTATGATATATCCGGAACATGATTTTACGATATAACTTCCAATTAATTAAGTTCTATAGATTTTGAGGTTTCCATTGTTCCTAATCCATTTCAATGAAGGAAATTAAAAATGATGTACCATGTTATCTAATTATATTTTCAATTATTATTAATTAGTTTTTTTGGAAAATAATTTCACTTTATAATGGTAAGATAAGGATACTTTTCAAATCATGATTCATTTTTATAAATAAAAAAGTACGTTTTAATAAAAATGTACCGGTGTATTCTCAATAGAGAAACATTTCATTTTCTATTATAAACCATACTGATATTTTCAATCATAAAAAGTTTTTTAATATATTCATTTCCTTTATGGGATAATTGGTAATATAATGATATTAATGAGAATATTTTGATGATTTTTCATGAAGAAGAACCATATAAAAATTTAAAGACAATATTTTACTAAAAAATGAATATTATGTCTATATTTACACATGTAATTTGTGGTATTATTTTTTTAATGTTTATTGGTACTTCTATAAAACAATTGACAAAAAATATTATTGGGAATGTAATAATTTGAAATCTAGTTTAACATCATATGAATAAGTAATGTATATGGACCTACCCTTACAGTTTGTACCAGAGTAATGTTTGTATAACACCTAGGGTAATAATAATGTTATTAGAATAACCATAAATAATTTTGAATTTATTTATATTATTAAATTATATATAATTTGATGATTATAATGATTATTTTTTATGATATCTCTATTCATAATGATTTTCCATAGTCAAGGCAAGGCATCTTTGGTGGGTTGGATTCAAGAAGAAATATCCATAAAAATAAGAATCCTAATATGGTTGGAATCAGAATATAATAGTTTCATGTGTTGATGGATCAGTAGACATAATATACAAATATTGATGGTGTCTACTAAATGGAGAAATATATTTAACAACATCAAAATATGTTAGCAGGGGAGTATTTTATGTGGCAAAATCATCCAGAGTTTAGTTGAACCATTATTCTAGTGGTAGCCACAGGATTGAACAACTCTCTATGAAAAAAATTAAATTTAATAGAATGATTGTAATTTAATAATATACCTTTATGTTTCGATCATTTTAAGGTTATTTCTTTCAATAGAGGTATCTAGTTAAGAATAATATATAGATTGATGATCTGGATGTTTTAGGAAGGAGTAATTTTAAGAGTTATTTCTTGGAAAAATATTTTCATAGAACTATTTGAGATATAACATATATAAATATCATGAAAAGAATGAATAATGATAAATATTCTCGATAATAATATGAATCTATTTTTACAATGTTTACTATTAAAATACCATATTTTTTTGTTAAATATTGATAATAAAATTAATATATTTTTCTTCCAGTTGGAAACAAATTTTACAAGGAGGATTTTAATAATGTGAGTTTAAAATATATGAGATTATTTCTATTTGATTTAAATTATTTTATATAGATATTAATAACATTTTTGTATCTCATGATGAAATAAATAAGAATCAGTATGTTTGGCAGGCATTGGGGAGTAATTCGTCAATGAAATTTCGTGGATAAAAAATTAAATTCTAATCTTCTTAAATGTGTAGTAGTAAGCATGCTTAGCAATGTCTCTCAAAATCATAGAAATGTATTCAATTTAGAATCATTAGTGACATGGATTTTAAAATTAGTGAAAATGAGGTAGATATTAATGAATGGTTTTTATACGATTCTTGAATTGAAATGAGATTGAGCATAATGCTGAAATATAGAAAAATCACTTAGGTTAGAATTTAGTAATATTAAAAATAATATTACGTGGAAAAATATTTTTATTCTTCTATGGTTGTTGTTGTGACATCAAATAAAATTGTGATATGTAGATTTAATGTGCATGAAATGTGTTCTTATACCATATTTAAATCTATATCATCTCATTATTTACCCTATAAATAAGTTACATGAATAAAATGATTATCAAATAAAATATTACTGATAGAAATATTACTAAAATAACATGATGAGAATAATAAATTAACCATGGTTTATATGAATAATCCTTTTATTGTCAGTGAAATGTTATTTCCAACAAAATCAAGTTGAACTACCCATAGATGAGTGTGATATTATTATGGGTATAGATTGGTTTTTATTTTATCATACTATGATAGATTTGAGGGAAATTAATTTTTGTTCACTGATTTCATGCCATTAAGAACCATTCATTATGTAATAGAAGAGCCTAGTTACCTAGAGTCGGTGCATTATTATACAACAATGTCATGATCAGAAGAGATTAATCCTTGAAATAACAATTAGACTAGTATTAATGGAAGTATTAGATTCATACATAATATTTACATTACATCATGAAATAAAAAAACAAAAATTGATCATACTCATATCTGATAGCCTATCCATGAATGTCAAAAATAATTTGGTTCTTTACATTATGGGAAAAAGGAAACATAAGAATGGGGTGAGCTAGATGCTATATAAAGATAACAATAGATTGTAAACTATCAGAAATAATCATAAACATTTTAGGCAATGTATATGATTAATAGACATGCCTTTTAAACGTATAATTCAGTATATTACAGCAAATTAAAATATAATAATGCCATTTACATATTCACAAGGATATTGTACTCATCAAATAATCACATGTAATATCAATATATAATTTTAAAATGATGTAATGCATAATTCCAAACATCATAATCTCATATTCAAGGCCTCTTCCTAGGGCTACAAATATTGATTTTAACAATTCCTTGTGCCAAGAAACTAGTTTGTCCCACTAGACATACTGATGCATCGAGGGGCTATATAGGGTAACACCCATTACATTCTATGTCTAGTGTATTTCTCATAGGAAATTGTTGAAACATAATCTATACATTTGTATTAAAACTAGCATATGACATGTCCACAAACCATGAATGTTATACAAATTGCACATCCATAGCCAGAATACTCATTCTATACAATATGTATGATTGTATTTTAATAAATAAAACTCAATCAAGAATAAAATACAATAATGTATATTTTCATAGTTGAAACTAATTAATAAAAATATTGGAGGGAAATATCAAATTTTTATTGAAAACATTTAAATGTCAAAAAAATTATCAAATATGTCGTTATAAATCGATATTGAAACCAATGTCTCCCCTTAAAATATGAATAATTTTTATGTAATTTTAATTTAAAAACATTCATGTCGATATAAATTAATCATTAAAACCATTTTTAGAATGTGGACATTAATGAGAATGATTTATAAGAATAAATAATTAAAATGATATTTTAGTTAATGAGGTCCTAACAAAATGAGAGACGCTTGATAAAAAATAATTTAGGTAGTAGAAAATTTATAATAACATGAAATAAATAGATTCATGATATACTATGTCAATTTATAGTATGTTCACCGTATAAAATTGAATTGGTGTACAACAAAAATAAGTGTCAATTGAATGTAAATTGAGTTGAAATACGTTATAAAGAACGTATCAATAGGTTGATGATAAATCAATGAACTAATTATTTTAGAAATATATAAATACACTCAATATTATTGGATATTTAGTGTAAATAATTTGGAGGAAATTCATACTTATTCTTGTAAAAACAACACCAATTACTTGGATGTTTAACTCAATGAATCGATATGGAGTCAATATTACTCTTATAAATTTAATATTAATGACTTTAGAATTTATAAATGGATTGATTTTGTGTTTAAAAAGTATATACACAAAAAGGGGAGTTAAAATTAATACATAAAAAAATAAATAGTGTTTTTACACATAATATTGGAGAAAAACAATCAATGTTGTTTTCCTAAAACCCACTGAGTGGAATGAAAAATTAGAAATTCCATCACCAATTTGGTAACATAAATAACATACACCCCATGAAAGAAAGGTCATACAATGTAGATGTATATACCCATAAATTAATGTATATTACACAAATAATACAATTGTTGGAAGTAAAAACACCACACAAAAGAAAATAGTAGCAATATTGCACGAATATTAAATGAATAATAATTGAGATGAAAACATGTTACCTTGTAATTTTCTTTAATCGAGTGTAGGGTAAAATACATTATAATAGTTATATAAATGTAATTATATTATAAAATAACCACATAAATAAATATTATATCATATGTGTTTTTCAAATATTGCTTTGTTAATAATATTTCTGAAGTATCCTTGTTTCGGGTGTTAACAGATTCATTTTCCTTTATATGTTTTTTTCGTTAGTCAGGTTTATTAAGAATAGTATTTATTTGATTCATATCCATATTTATATGAAGTTCTTAAATATTATTTCAAATCAAAATAATAAAATTATACTTTATTTCTTACAATGGGAAATGAATCTCATCGTATTTGTGGAGACGGTAATCCATGTGTTCGCACGAGCAATATTACCATTCTATTGAGGGTGAAACTATATGTAATTGTATTGTATATCATATATAAAAAATAATTAACATGTTATATTTATTATTTACATAAATTATAAACATTATTATACCCATCCAAATAATTGAGTGTTGAATAACAACTGACACTACGATGTGAAGACGGTATTCCATACGTACGCAAGTTTGGTGACATTGTGATTCATAAGAAGGATAGAATAATGACTACAGTTGTACCATATTTATAATAACATCATAATATGTATAAGGTAGTGGATTTAATATTTTTTTATGAAACAAAAATAATGAGGAAGTGGAAGAATAAAATAACTTGGAATGAGGTGTTGAAATTATTACCTCTTTTCGGGTGCTTCATTTTGATTTGATCAAAAGGGATCAATAGGTTGGATTTCTGATCAAAGTAACGACTCTAAGTTGAAGTGAGGATAGTTGGGAGAATATTTTAGTAAGTTTTGGCCTATCAAAATAGCATTGGATGGGTGATTTTAAAGAAGGTGATGTACCATTTTTATGAGAGAGATTATTGTCACTTTAGGAAAAGCCAGAAATATTATTTATAATAAAAACAATTTCGTTTTATAATGGATACAAATGAATTTATTTCTTGTATTAGGTGGGGATGGGTCTAAATCCATTAAAAAAATATGTTTTTTATATTTATAGGTCACCATATCATCAGAGTATTTTATATTTAATTCTTAGTTAAATAGTTTAACTTTTTCCATGTCTTCTTGTATTTTTATATTACATGGTTAATGAACATAATATAAAATCTCAAACAAACCTCAAGAGGTCCATTAAGGTCCTAAATATAATTATATAAATACTTTGTCCATGAATTTTATTTTTAGTAATATAATATCATTTAATAATATGATATTTGTTTTAAATACTCATTAATGACAATTTTGACACTATTGTGTATTAGGGTTTTATAAAAGTAAAAAAACATTATTAATTAGAAACAAATACATTAAATCAACCCATAAATGTGATATTAACCTAAAAAATTCGTGGAATGCATCAAAATTATAAATTTATATTTAATTTTATATTTATAATATCCATTGTTTTAATCACTCATTAATTAGCTAATTACTGCATCATCATTGTGTCATCAATAAATTTAATTATTTTCTGAATAAAAAGTATAAATAAAATACCATGATATATGAAATTTTTATCTTTATATTTAATATTCATAGTTTAATTTATCTTAAGTATAACCCTATATTAAAATTGTTTTGTTTTTAAACAATGCATTTTACACTTGTAATTCCTCATTAAATGAAATAATAATAAATGTCCTAATCTAATCCAAGTGGATAAAAGGATCATATTTAATTTGATAAGGAAACATTTTGTCGAAATACACTAATCCCATAGAATTATCACATGTGTTAGGGTAATTATAATATCATTTTTAATTTTAATTACCCTATTTATTTTTAACCATGGTATATAAAATTCAGAAGTTACTATCCACCCCAAATTATTTTCATCCTACTGAATCTCATTTTACTTACTGATATCAACCGTGTCTCTCATATTTTTAAAATTCAATTCACATAAGAGTTAAATTTATGTTTTATGCATATTTTTAAATGTGCCTAGAAGATTAGTAAAAGGCGGTAAAAAGTACAAAAAAGATTTATATATTTAATATTATTATAAAATAAAATAAATTAATTAAATTAGACTAATATAGGTTTTATGTATATTTTTTACATTAAAATAATTTTTATTTAAAAATAATTTTTTAAATAAAAAGTTAGATTTAAACAATAACAAAGTGTTTTTCACTATTCCTAACAAAATAGTGTTTTTAGAAAAAAAATATTCACATAAACCTAATTTTGATATTAAAAATCCAATAATGAAGTCTATGTTTCCAAAATAAAAAAATAGAAGTTTTATTAAAAAATTTTTAAAAAATATTCATACTGTCAAAATCGGAAAGCCAGTTATTGAGATGTAAGAACTATCAAAATATTGATATGTGTTTTTGTCCAATTTAAATTTAAAATTGCTCCAAATTACCAACATTGGATTAAGTGATAAAAAATATAACTTAATTATACTACATAGCAATTCAAATGTTTTATTTATCACTATAAATTCTATTGATTTAAAAAAGTTATTTTCAAATTAAAATTTTGTAATTTTCACTATTTCTCAATATATGAATATTATTATAAAAGCACCTAATATTTATCCAAACTAATGTTTTATGTCATAATTATAATGGAAAATTTTATTTCGTCTAAATGAATATATAAAAGTTTTAAATATTGGATTTATTACATGGGTTCTTCATTAAAAGGTGTTAAAATTTAATTTTTTGAAAAATACTTCCTCATCTGAAAATTTTAATTTGTTCTTATATTATGTCTAAGAAACACATAATATGGATGATAAAATTATATGGAGTATATATAATTAAAAATTCAATTTCTTTTATTCATAACTGTTTTTATGAATGGCTTGTTTTGTAAGTTGTTCTGTGCTCGGACATGGTGATGCATGTAGCGTAATCTATTTAATTAAATTACAGAAAATAACATACAATGAAATATTATGGTGTTACATTCTTCCCTATTTTTGGTATTTCATCCTCACAATTTTAATGTTGGTGTTGGGAACTTCATTGAAGGTCCAACATCTTAAAACCATTAAATAAAAATATAACATTAAAAGAAAGAAAGAGAAGAACAATGGTCAACCGAGATAACCCATACTAGGATTCCATGTATTAAGACATGAATGTGGAAGATAAACTATGTTTTATGTTCATATGGAGAGTGATTGAAAACAAGATCAGTAAAAAGTTCACAATAGGTAAACTAAAAATTTGTGATGGGTTAAACGGTAATTAGTTTCCCAGTAAGAAAAGTTAAAGGTCAATGTTTTTTGTTTTAGGTTCTGTTACATAATATTGGGGAATTTATTTATGATATTGACAAAGAAAATTAAGAGATATAATTACTTTTAAAGTATATTATCATCCATTAATAAATTTCTACCACTAATTCATCTTTTCTTGAAACGATGAGTATTCAAGATGACTTGGTCACACATGAAGCTCTAGAATCAAATTCTAGAGATTCACATAATCCAAAAAAGAAGTACTATATATTTTCCTAGTCTTTACAGATTAACCAAAACCGAAATGGTAAGTACAAGATTAAATTATCCCCATAATGTATTTTCCTTTTTAGAAAGAAATTATAATCTAAATTTCCAAAATAAAACAAACAATACCCAGAGTTCTATAATGAACATTCAATAAACAATTTTCTGTAAAATACATCAGAATATTCAAAACAAATATTGAAACCCAAAACTCATAAGAATTTAATCACATATACATTCACATTATATCTTAACATTTATCGACAAATAACATCAACTACACTTAATGTCACATACTGATGTGAAATTATTCAAATCACATATTCTTTATGATAGGTTAATAATTTCAATTAAACCCTAAATCTATATAAAAAAATTGATTATTAGAAAATAAAAAAACTCCACAGTTACACCTAAAATGTAATCCCATGGTATTCAATTTTATTTAGTAATATAGTGTTCTCAACTGAGCGAATGTCTTCCAAGACAATAATTATCACTTAATCACCAAATAATTTTCCTATTCTAAGGATAACCATTTGATAAAACATAAGATCCCAAATAATCTTATTATTGATAAAAAATCATTTAACTTAAATTAATTAGTCACACTAACTACGTAATTCATGTAATCTATAGGTTTGTGAAAAATCAATGTTGCACATTGGTTGTGGTTTCGATTCCTTCAGCTTTGTCTGATGTGAAGGGTCATCACACGGTCTACGTGTTGTCTATTTTAAACAACTATATTGTATAAAATTTAAAAAATGAGTTAAATAACTCAAAATAACAATAACATATTTTAACCAAAAAGTGGTTCTCTTAGCTAATATTTTCATCCTAAAAATTAATAAACTATAATTGCCTCAAATTTAAAGATCATATAATCCCAAATGGTTCTTTTTAACTATATCTAGAAAATAAATGACAATTCTTCCTCAAATAGTATTTTCATATAAAAGCTGTAGGGTTGCACTTACAAGGGAAATGTCTTCCAATGTAATTCCATAAAGAAAGAGAATTAATACTTATAAAAAATTCACTATCCATTTGTTTACACAAAGGATATTCCATAACATACTGGTTAACCTATAGAATAGTGAATTGACTCGGGTAATGCCTAGGTCCCAAACTTTTACATCAAATGCCTGTAAATGGATTCATATGATCAGTTTTATTTTCTCCCACAGTACTCTTCATTCTCCCTCAACATTTCATTACTTTATGTCATTCTTTCACTCAAATGAATCATTTTTTGTTCCATTGAGATGCTTTCGTGAGTGTCTATTTACACATTTCAGGAATGAGGGAAATTGAGCATTCATTTATCCATGGTCTCCAATGTTGGATCTCTTTTCAATCTCCACATTTCTCTTCATTTTTGAGTTTGGAGGATGGTTTATGTATATATTGTTGATCATATTTTTTGGAACCAGCTTCAGTATGAAACCAATAACATTTACGCCTATCAACATTCCATTTAGAAGTTTATTTCCACCATCGTTCCCACCCTATTCAGCATGTTCAATGATAATATGACTTCATTGGAATCCAACCATTGACTTAAACCAGAAAGCATAATGTGAGTAAACATAGTCATAAAATCATTTAGAGAATATGATGATTCTTTATTTTCAATAAAAAACACCATAGGATTAACAATGATTATTTATTATCATCTCATATTCAAATTCATTAAATCTGTTTGTAATGAAAATTTCAATTGTCCTAAGCATATCCCCCTGGAGTGTCGTAACCAAGAGTGAAGCAAGGACCATTTTCGTGGACCAGTTCCCTTTTGAGTCCATCTCAAAGTAATGTTTTAATATTTTACCCCTAGGAACATCTATGCCATAGTAGCTTCTACCTTCTCGTATTGATACATGGAATTATTTATGTGAAAACCCATAAAATATTTACATTATCAAAATTTTTCGATGTTCTTATATACTAATCCTAAGAGTCTATATTAGTGTAGTGTTTCCTAATTAGAGGTTTTCTTAATCATGTTTTCATGGTCTGTACTAAACTTACTACGATACGAACAGTAATGCCTCGACCCAAGTTACCCAGATTTAGTTCATTATTATATAACATTGGCATGATAATAGGAGATCAAGTCTCTAAAGACCGATTAGTTTAGTGTCCTTGAATGTTCTCGATACATACATAAGATTTACATTACATCATTAAATTAAAAAAACAACATTGTTTCACCATTTAACACACTTATATCCCATAACCTATCCCTCAAGGTCAAATATAATATACTTCCTCACATCCTGAGAAAAAGAAAAAATTGAATGGGGTGAGATTAGATGGTCAATAAGGATAACAATATTATGGAATCTTCTATAAATTATTATAAACATTTAAGGCAACGTATATGACTAAAACACAAGACTTTTAAACATAATTGTACGTATAATATTGACAATATAAATCAATTAATTCCTTTTACATATTCAATTGGATATTATACTATTCGAATAATTTCTTTTAATATCAGTACATAATTTTATAATGATGGAATGCATAATTCGAGACTTCATAACCACATATTCAAGGCCTCGTTCCAAGAATTCAATTAATGATTTTTTCAAGGCCTTTTTTTATGACCGTAGATTGTCTCCTGATACATACTGATTCATTTAGGGTCTATATAGGGCCTTTTTCTCACATACTAATTCCAATGCCTTCCACATATTTAAAGTGTGAAACAAAACCTATGCATCTGTATTAAAATAAGAAAATGAAATGTACACAAATAATGAATGGTATACTAATAGCACATTCAAAGACATATATAACACATTCAATAAAATATTGAAGATTGTATTATAATTTATCAAACTCAATAGAGAATAAAATACAATGAAATATAATGTCACAGATGATAATAAATTGTAAAACTATTTGAGAGAAATATCCCCTTTTTCTTGAAAACATTTAAATGTTGGACAATTAATCAAAATATTCATTTACATGAAATTTTTGAATCAAAGTGTCCCATACCAAATTGATACATTTGTATCGAATTTTAACTTCAAAACATTCATGTCCATATTAATATATCCTTAACTCCTTTTTTAAAACATGGAAAATAATGATAAATATTTATAAGAATAAATCATTAGAATGTTATTTTAGTAAAATAGTTCCTAACTAAATAAAATATTCTTGATTACATACAATTGAGGTAAATTTTTGTTTTAATATAATTATAATAAATAGATTCATGATATACTATATAAAATCGTTGTATTTACAATATATAAAAGTGAATTGGATCATAACAAAAATGATGTCTCAATTGAATGTAAATTGAGATGAAATCCCATTTAAATACCGTATCCATAGGTTAAGGATAATTCATTACAATATTATCTGATAAAAATATAAATACACTCAATATGATTTTCTATTCAGTTTAAATATATAAGATTACATTCACACATATTCTTTTATAAACAACTCTTATGACATGGTTGTTTAAAATAATGAATAAAAGTTGAGTTAAGATTACTCTTATCAAGTTAATATCAATGACATTATAATTTATCAATGTCGTGATTATGTGTATAAACTTTATGTCAATAGAATGGGGTGTGGAAATTACCACATAAATAAATAAATTGTGTTTTGATTCATAATCATGGAGTAAAATAATCAATGAAGTTTCCGTAAAACCCAATGAGTGGGAATGAAAATTAGAAATCCCCTTACCGATTTGGTAACATACATAACATACACCCCATGAAAAAAGGATCATACAATGAATATGTAAATACACATTTATTAATGTATATTACACAAATAATACAATCATGGGATGTACATATAACACACAAATAGAAATAGTGGCAATATATCATGAAAATTACGGGAATAAGAAGTCAGATGAAAAAATCATACCTAGTACTTTTCCTTAGTCAATGGTATGTTAAGATCATATATAATAGTTATATCATGGTTATTATATTATAACTGATCCTAAAAAATAAATATGCTATCATATATGATCTTATAATATTTATTTATTAATAATATTTCAGTATATCATTGTTTCTGGTGTTAATTGTTTCATTTTTCCTTATATGTTTTTTTCATAAATCATGTTTGTTATGGATATGATGTATTTGATTCATCTATATAATGATATTATGTTCTTAAATATTTTTTGAAATCCAAATATTAAAATTATACTGGAATTATTACCATGGGAAATGAATCACATCACGTTTGTGGAGACGGTAATCAATACATACACATGAGTAATCGTATAATTTCATTGATGGTGAAATAATATGTAATTGGATAGTATATAATATATACACAATCATTAAAATGTTATATTTATTATTTTAATCAATTATACTCATTATTATACCCATCCAAATAATGATGTGTTGAATAAAAAACTACACCACGACGTGGAGACGGTAAGCTGTACATATGCACATATGGGGACTTAGTGATTCATATGATAGACAAAATAATGAATGTGGTAGTACCATAATTATAATAACATAAAAATATGTTGATGGTAGTTTAGTTATTATTTTGTGTTGGAAAAAACAAATAATGTGTAAGTGGAAGAAGAAAAGAGCATTGAATGTGGTGGTGAAATTATTACCTTTATTTGGGTTCTTCCTTTTGATATCATCAATAGAGATCCATAGGTTGGACATTGAATCAATGAATGTCCACTAGGATTATGTGAGGGTATTTTACGAGACATTGAAGTATGGTTTGGCTGATCCAAATAGCTATGGATGTGTGATTTTTAGGGAAGGGAAAGTACCCATTTATAAGAATGGTGAGGGTCACATTAGGAAATGTTTGAAATATTATTTACTATAAAGTAATTTTAGATTTATAATGGATCAAAATGGATTTATATAATTTTTAAGGTGGGTATGGTTTGAAATCCTCTAAACAAATATGTTTTAGACTAGTTTATGCCATCATATTAGCAGTATCTTTTAGATTTAATTCATTGTTAAATAATTTAACATTAAACATGTATTCTTGTATTTTTATATTACACGGTTTCTGAACATAGTCTAAAATTCCCAAAGAACCTAAAGTTGTTCATTAATGACATATCTATAATTATATATTTCCTTTGAACGAAGATTATATTTTTAGGAATATTATATCAGTAACTAATATATTATTTGTTTTAAATACTCATTTATGTCAATTTTGACACTATTTTAAATACCTGAAAATTCACGGATTTTTTTTTCATAAATTATTTGGAATTTTACGAGTACGCAGTTTCTGACGGCACCTGATTCCGAGGCCCGGTGTGCCCGTAATCAATTTCCGAAGTTCAGCTCGGGTACGTTCAGTGAACGAACGAGCGGGTTTTTCTATCTTTTAAACCAGTGCTCGGAATCAAAATCTGAGGGCACCGATGATACCGCAGCGGCGGTATTTTCTTAAGAGGACCTTTCCTGGAGGTGCGTTTTCTCAGGATGGGTTGTTAAAATTTGAGGATTAAATTTGAAGAAAATAAAATGGTGGTACAATTTTATTTTCTATTTATAAGTGTTTTAATGCTATGTGAGGGAGCTGGGGTGGGACCCACTGGTTGCTAACTACCCTTGAGAGGATAAATGTTAGGTGGGGCCCACACAATCCCCACCCCTTAACATTCCCTAACTCCTCTAAACCCCCTATTAAGTTGTGTAACTCTCTTAACATTGTTAAACGTCAAATTAATTGTGTGACTTCTCCTCTTCATATTTAGTAATGCCAACACTTTAATTTAATTAATTGAACCTCTTAAATTTATTGAATTATGTGTTTGATCTTTGGAAGTTTGCAATGCTTGGAAAAATAATAAAATAAAGGGATTCCTTATTTTATTTGGTTTCCAGGTTGAGTTATGAATTGGAGAGAGTTCTTTCCCTTGGAAGAACATCCTCTCCATTGTTGAAGAACGCAAAGACTCCGATGAAGAACATCGACTTGGCGGTTCCGGTTTCCTCCAACCTCATCCTCCTCCGTGATAAGGGAGGAGACATCAACGACGACAAAAACAATGCCATCTTCCACGGTGCATGACAACCGCTGATTTTTCATTTAGGTAGGGGTTAAGTTTAAATTTAATTAATTAAATTTGCGCTTTGTTTTTCGTTGAAAATTCGCGTTCTTTTGGCCGCTTGTTATCATCACAACAGGAGGTGGTTGGACCGCACAAACATGACTCATCCCCCTCCCCTTATCTTCTTGACCATTGTTGATCATCGTGGCGAAGGCGGCGTTGTGTCATTGCACCGCGCTGTAAAAAAGAGGACCGCGGCCGGAACGGGCCGCGACGATGATGCACGGCGCCGTTGCGCCGCACCGGTGAGACCAATGGAAGTTGCGGCCAGGAGTGGGCCGCGGTGGAAGGGTGCGGTGCCATCGTGCCGTGCCAGAGCACCAAGGGGATGCGATTGTTATGGGATGCGGTAAAGGGGCGCGGCACCTTCACGCCGCGCTGGACATACGGGAGTCACGATGGTCTTCAGCATGGGGAAGCCTGGCTCGGTCGGCCACCAGCGCTCCGGGAGGCGGGACCCCGAAGGGTCCTGCGACAGTTCAACCAGCCTTCCATAATGGCCGGCCATTCAAGGAATTCCAGGGGTTGAATCCCCCCACCAGCATATAGGGCGGACCCCACTGAGAGGGGGGACGCTGTTTCAAAACAAATCCACCCCCCTTTGCGTCCCGCCCGGCCACGGGCCGAGCCGCTCCCGCGCTGGGTCGGACCGCCCGAACCAAGCCGGGCCATTGGCGCCCGGCCGGGCCGTGTTGGCAAGGCTAGGCCACGCCGACTTGGCCAGGCCGTGCCCAAACAGGCAAGACCCGGACCTGGGTTGGGTCGACCCAATTCGGGCCAGCCCATAGATTATTCGGTCGGGTCGGACTGGGCTCAAACACCCTAATTTCAGACAGATCATTTCAAATGCCCATAACATGTGCTACGACCCTTTGATCGATGCACCGTTAGTTGCATTGGGATCCTTGTATCGAGGCGGTAGTTTTGGTATATTACACTCAATGTTTCCGAGAACTTTGGGTACGTTCGGGTTGGTTTGAATCTGAAACCAATCGGGCCCTCAGAGCGGAAATGGTTATACCTTGAGCTTCGGACGTCCGATTGATGTGCCATCGACTTTTTTTTTTCTTTTAGTGAGACAGATCTTTTGATATACTTCACTGGTGGTTTGGACACAGTTGGAGTATGGCTGGGTTGGATTATGCCCGAAATCCAACTGGGCCCCTGAAACGGAAAAGCCGATAACTTTCTGATTGGACGTTGGTTTGAAGAACCATCAACGACATTGTTAATCACATTGAGAAATGATCCCTTTGATAATACCCCATGACAGTTATGGGTACAGTTGAGATGGTTGGGTTTCTTCGTATAAGAAACCAACAGGGCCCTCTGGACAAAAAGGCTAATAACTCACAGACCGGGCATCTGATTGACGCGCCGTCTATTGCATTCAGATCTCTTTGATGAGGCGGTCCTTTGTGATACTTCTTCATGGGACTTTGTGATACTTGTAGAATCAACCAGAGGCTCGTGGAGCAGACCCTCCCAGATATGAGCGTATGGAGTGAGGAGACCTAGTAGCTATAGAACTGATGACTGCTTGACTGAATAGAGCTGGAGAGATTAGATTAGCCTGGTGGATGGAGTGGTTGGTATTTAGCGGCAGAACCACGATGGACGGAGCACCTGGAAGTTGGCAGCGGACCCGCGATACTGGACAGGAGGAGTACCTCTAACGGCTATTAGGTGGAGCGCCTGGTATTTGACATCAGACCCATAGCAGACAGAGCACCCGATATTTGGTAGCAGACCTGTGGTAGTCGACAGGAGAAGTACATCAGCAGTCGAAGGTTAGAGAGTAGCGCCTCAGAGTCGTGACAGGGCTGTTGTACTCGATAAAGGAGGATTTCTCCAGTAGTTGTAGTTTCGATGATGAAAATCCTAGTTTCAGCTATGTCAACGATCTTTTTGTTTACCTCATGATTGACATGGGATACATAATCACTTGGGTATATGTAATGGCATATACCTAAGTAGTTTTTATCCATTGTTTTCCTGTGTGGAGTAGGTTGTGATTTCCTGTGTGGTCTGGGTTGTACATGGGCTTGTGAGTTGGAGTCTAACTAGGATTGGTGACTTAGGTATAGGTATGGTAATATACCTAAGTTCTGTTGGTTGATACTACTTGTTCATATCTTTATTTTGTGGTTTATTTATTGTGAATTTTATGTGTCCTTAGAGGGTCTCGAGGTCCCTACTAAGTATCGTATACTCACCCCTACACGGGCCATGCCCGCACTATATTGTGTTGGTTCAGACGACAGACATCGCCGATCGTAGTTGAGGCATGAGGAGCGGGACAGTACCCAGAGGTGGACAATCAGGCGAGACGTACATGGTGTGGACAGACAACTTCGAGAAGCATAAGGGACAATTCTATACCCACCCTTCAAGTGGGGTTTCCAGAGGATGTTTTAGTGGAGGCTGCTTTAGATTCCAGTTGTTGTATTTTACTTTTCTCAGTTGTTTTGCACTTTTAGTTGGTTTTATGTACTGGCCCATTTACATTCCATCACTTACTGCTGTACTCAGTTTACTTAGTGTTTACTTCATTTTGTGTAATCTATGCTGTTTTTTTTCTTATATAAAGGCAATGTGTTCCCTTTTATAAGGATTTAAGCCATTGGTTCTAGTCAGCAACCCCTGGCCTATGGAAGGCGTGATTGGGGTAGTCACGACACGGGCCCTGAGGAAGGGTCGTGAAAAATTGGTATCATAGGAGTCAGTTCTACAGCAGAACTCATGACTCTGATCATTCATTTCTAAGAAGAAATAATGTTATGGGTACCATGTGTGGTCTTCAGTTCAGGGAGTCATGTGTTGGTGTGATGGGAGACGTATCCATACACTAGGACCCTGACTACTGATTTCCGACTTAGTGCACAAAAACCCTGATTGCGTGTGTGTTTCCAAAAAGTTTTAAAGTCAGCTCAAACCAGGTCATCTCACCAGGTTTAAATCATTGATCGTGACACATCTGTTCTTTCAGGATGCATCCCTATGGAAGACCATCCAGAGCCTCGAGAGTTGTACATAGTGAAAGCCCGCCGAGAAATGAGGCCTCAAAACTGGGCCCTCTTTCAGTTGAGGCACCAGTAGAGACACTAGCGGTACTACCATTCGTTGGTCCATCAATGCCACCAACCCCAGCAGTAGGTGATGCACACTGTTTGAGCGCACTACACAAGTTACAGCGCCATATTCCACCAATGTTCTAGGGAGAGACGGACCCAGTGGTGACTGAGGATTGGCTGAAGGCTGTGGTGAGAATCTTCAGCCTTATTGTTACACCAACAGACTTTATGGTGATCCTTGCTGCCAGCCTCCTTCAGGCAGCAACAGGAAGATGGTGGAGCCTGATGCTCTAGATGAATGATGAGGCGAAACAGTTATGGGTCGACTTCAAGAACTTGTTCTGAGTCGATTTTGTATAAGCCACCCTTCGAGCGATGCGGATACAAGAGCTACTGCATCTACAGCAGGGCAACATGATAGTTGTATAGTACTCAACGAGGTTTATAGACCTCTCACGGTAATCTACAAACAGGGTACAAGACCTGATCTTCGGGGCCCCGACCATCGAGCAGGGACTGGGGTACGAAATCAGAGCATCGACGATTCCTCTAAGCATACCGACTCTGGAAGGGGTGTTGGAGTGATCCCTCTTAGTGGAGAGTTTCCTTGCTAAGTAGACATCAACATCAGGACCCACCACTAGTCGACTTGCAGTGGAGTCTTCTATAGCTGGTAGTAGGCAGATGACTCAAGGGACCAAGAGGATCAGAAACAGTGGTGGCTGAGAGAACGACATAGGTTCAGTTGTACGGGGAAACCGGAGTGGAGTTAGAGCCAGTCGTGCCAAGTGCGGGATGTGTTACTCCTGCGGAAGACCTGGTCACATGGCACGTGATTGTCTGACCCTCCGTACATACGATCCGAAGATAAATGAAGAACCTCCTAGGCAGAGGTAGATGTTCAATTGAGGTGGACTGCAAGGAGAAGGAGGCAGAGGCAGAGGAGCTGGCCGTACAGATGGAAGTGGACGACACTTCGAGGTGTTACCAACACCACCACCCGGAGGACCTCCCCAACCGTAGGGAACGAGTGGATATGGGAGAGCTCAGCTTCAGGCAGCTGAAGCATATGACTTTGGAGATCTGGAAGCAGGTGGACATGAGCAGGTCGTGGAATGGATACCCTTGTTCTTGGTGTTTTAGTTTCCATGTTGTCATCGTTGTAGATGTGTGTGTATTTGTACTTTGAGCTGCAGTAATAAAAGACACCTTTCTATGTGATGATTACTTTTTTTTCCACTCTGTATGGTTGATACTAAGAGGTTCTGGTTAAAAACCTTCGACATGACCCTCACTTTCGAGATACCTACTGGAGGAGACACAGTGACCACACACTACTTCCGATAGTGTGACTCAACCCTGAATTGCTAGAGTAATGGTTGGATCTCATGGTAGTAGCTTGGAGGCCTTACGACGTCGTCCATGGAATGAAATAGTACCGATAATATTATGATTTACAGCATTAGGAAAAGGATGTGGTTCATCCTGTGGATGAGAACAGATTTCTCTTTTCAGTAGAGGAGAAATCTCAGCACCTCTTTGGTGGAACGTAAAAAATGAGGGGTGGGAATGAGTTCCTACAATTGACTAGTCTCACCCATTTATCGTTGAGTGAACGGTTTATGGTTCTCTCTAACTAAATAGTCTCAGATGTGTCTTCTCTTAGAAGGACATGAACCACATACAGTGGTGATAGCTTGAATTACTCCAGGACTATGACTTAGAGACAGTTTATACTCCTGGAGAGGGGGACGTTGTAGAAGATGCTTGTAAGTAAGAGATCGGACATTTAGATGTAAGGAGTGGCGAGATATCACCTGACCACGTTTCAGATATCCTTTGTGGATGGTGATGGAGTCAGCACGTGTATAACTAGAAATGGTTCAGGCTACGATAGAGAAGGTGTCGATCATCCATGAGCGGATGAAGACTTCATAGAGCATATAGTAGTCTTTTGCTGATAGGAAACATGACCAAATGAGTTTGAGGGTGACGACCACAACTTCAGACGGGTCTCACATCGACGGGGTCTAATAAGAGGAGGTTGTGGCAGCAAGTAATCATTGAGGTTCAATGGTCCTTTCCGGGTCCCCAGTAGAGTATTCAATATCGCTTACCACCTAGCCATTATACCTCAGATGCACCGGGTGCATGACGTCGTTCACATGTCTCAGCTGAGGAGATGTGTGCACGACCCTTTCCATTATCATCGACCACAGAGAGGTAGATATCGATGACGGGGTGACTTACATGGGGTTCTAGTAGAGGTTGAGGATCGACATGAGAGGGTTCTATGGGAATGGTCGATTCTCTGGTGTGCTTTTGTTTGCATTTAGAGAACCTCCAGGGAAGCACATGGGATCAGGAGGCTCAGGTGCGTGCTCCGTAACTCCTTTAGTTTCCCTTTTTTGTGTTGTATCACTACGTGGACATAAATACATGAGGTGGGAGTAATGTAAAGACCATAAAATTCAATGAAATTTTTTTCTTAAATTCTTTGGAATTTTAATAGTACACAGTTTTTGACGGCACCTCATTCTGAGGCCTGGTGTGCCCGAAATCAATTTTTGAAGTTTAGCCCGGGTACGTTCGGTGAACGAACGAGTGGGTTTTTCTATCTTTTGAATCAATGCTTAGAATCTAAATTTGAGGGCAGCGATGAAACCGCATCGGTAGTATTTTCATTAGAGGACATTTCCCAGAGGTGCGTTTGCTCGGGATGAGTTGTTATAATTTGACGAATAAATGTGAAGAAAATAAAATGGTGGTACAATTTTATTTTCTATCTCGAGGTGGTTTAATCCAATGTGTGGGAGTTGGGGTGGGACCCACTGGTAGCTAACAACCCTTGAGAGGATAAAGGTTAGGTGGGGTCTACAGGAGACCCACCCCTTAACATTCCCTAACTCCTCTAAACCCCCCTCTTAAGTTGTGTAACTATCTTATCTTTGTTAAACTTCACATTAATTGGGTGACTTCTCCTCTTAATTTTTAATAATGCCAACACATTAATTTAATAAATTGAACCTCTTAAATTTATTAAATTATGTGTCTGAAATTTGGAAGTTTGAAATTCATGGAAAAATAATAAAATAAGGGGAGGCCTTATTTTATTTTGTTGGTGGGTTTTGTTAAGAATTGGAGAGAGTTCATTCCCTTGGAAGAACATCTTCTCTTTTGTTGATGAATGCAATAACTCCAACGAAGAACGTCGACTTGGAGGTTTTGGTTTCCTCCAACCTCTTCCTCCTCCGTGACAAGGGAGGAGACACCGACGGTGAAGGAAACAACACCATATTCCGTGGGCTTGACAACCGAGGATTTTTCTTCGTGGTAGGGGTTAAATTCAAATTTAATTTATTAAATTTTCTTATTGTTTGTCATTGAAAATTATCATTTTTTTGGCCGCCTGTTATCATCACAACGATAGGTGGTCGGACCGCACAAACACAGCCAATCCCCCTCCCCTTATCTTGTTGATATTTGTTGATCATAGTGGTGAAGGTGGCGTGGTGTCGTTGCACCGCACGGGAACGAAGGGGACCGCTGCCTGAACGGTCCACGACGACCATGCATGGCACCGTCGCGCCACACCGGAGAGACCGAAGGAGGCCGCAACCAAGAGCAGGCTGCGGTGGAAGGGCGCGGCGTCGCGCGCCGTGCCGAAGCACCAAGGGGCTGCGGCCGGGGCATGCCGTGGCGGAAGGGGTGCCACCCTTTTGCACGGCACCGTACGAACGGGAGTCGCGGCCTAAGGCCACAACAGTCTTCAGCAGGGGGCGGCTGGGCTCGGCCGGCCGCTGGTGCTCCGGGAGGCGGACCCCGAAGGGTCCCGCGGCAGTTCAACCAGCCTGCCTTAATGGCCGACCGTTCTAGGAAATCCGGTGGTTGAAACCCCCGGCCAGCGTGTAGGGAGTACCCCACCGATAAGGGGTCCGCCGTTTCAAAACAAAGGGTCCCCCCCTTCGTGTCCCGCTCGACCAAGGGCCGAGCCGCGCCTGCGTTGGGCCGGACCGCACGCACCGGGCTGGGACGCCCGAGCCGGGCCGGACCGCCCGTGACGGGCCGGTCCGCCAGCGCTAGGCCGCGAAGGCTGGGCCGTGCCACACCCAAATGTGCAGGACCTGGACCTGGGTCGGGTCGACACGGTTCGAGCGGATCTGGGGGTATTGGGTCGGGTCGGACTGGGCTCAAACCCCTTAATTTCGGATAGATTCATTCAAACACCCATAACATGGGCCACGGATCTCCGATCGGCGCACCGTCAGTTGTGTTGAGATACTTGGATTGATATGGTCATTTTTGTATATTACACTCATGGTTTCAAAGAACTTTGTGTATGGCCATGTTTGTTCGAATCCAAAACCAATCGGGCCCTCGGAGCAGAAACGATTATAACTAGAGCTCCAGACGTCTGATTGAAGTGTCGTCGAATTTTTTGGATTCCTTTTTGTGAGACTGATCTTTTGATATATTTCACCTGAGTTTTGGACATAGTTGGAGTATGGCCGGGTTGGATTGTACCCGAAATCCAACCAGGCCCCTGGAATGGAAAAGCTGATAACTTTCAGACTGGACGTCCATTTGACGAACCGTCAGCAGTGTTGGTAATGAATTTGATAAACGATCCATCTGAGTATACCCTATGGGAGTTTGTGGTACAATTGAGATGCTTGGTTTTGTTCGTATAGAAAACCAACTGGGCCCTCGAGACAAAAAGGCTAATAACTCACAGACCGGCCGTCTGATTGACGCGTCGTCTGTTGCGTTGAGATCTATTTGATGAGATGGTCATTTGTGATAATTATTCGTGGGACTTTATGATACATGGAGTATCTAACAGTGGATCGTGTAGAAGACCATCCCAGATATGAGCGTACAGAGTGTGGAGACCTAGTAGCTGTAGACCTGATGACTGCTTGACTGAATCGAGTCGGAGAGATTCGATTAGCCCAGTGGACGGAGCGCCTGGTATTTGGCGGCATACCCATGACAGATGGATTGCCTAGTAGTTGGAAGCAGACTCGCAGTACTCGACAGGAGGAGTACCTCTGACAACTATTAGGGGGAGAGCCCAGTATTTGGTAGTAGAACCACAGTGGACAAGGCGCTCGGTATTTGGCAGCAGACCCGCGGTACTCGACAGGAGGAGTACATCAGCAATCTAATGTTAAAGAGTTGTGCCTCAGAGTTGTGACAGGGCTAATGTACCCGACAGAGGAAGTGTTCTACAACAGTTGTGGTTTCAATAATGAAAATCCTGGTTTGAGCTGAGTCAATGGACTTCGTGTTTACCTCAGGATTGAGATGGGATACTTAATCACTTAGGTATATGTAAAGGCATATACCTAAGAAGTGGTTATATGTTGTTTTCATGTGTGGACTAGGATTTGAATTCTTGTGTGGTCTGGGTTGTACTTGGTCTCATGAGTTGAAGCCGAACTGGGATTGGTGACTTCGGTATATGTATTGGCATATACCTAAGTAGTGTTGGTTGATACTACGTGTATGCATCTATCTTTTTTGGTTTATCCTGTGGGGATTTTAGGAGACCATAGAGGGTCTCGGAGTCCCTACTGAGTATTGTATACTCACCCCTGCATGGGCCATGCCCGCACTACATTGTGTTGGTTGCAGACGACGGACAACGCTGAGCGTGGTTGAGGCTTGAGGAGTGGGACAGTACCCGGAGGTGGACTATCATGCGAGACGTACGCGGTGTGGATGTACGGATTCGAGGAGCAGAGGGGACTATATATACCCACCCATAAAGTGGGGTTTCCTGAGGACATTTCAATGGAGGCTGCTTTACTTTATAGTTGTTGTATTTTACTTTTCTCAGTTGTACTGCACTTTCAGTTGGTTTTGTATACTAGCCCATTTACTTTCCATCACTTACTCCTGTACACTGTTTACTTAGTGTTTACTTCTGTTTGCGAACTCTGGGGTGTTTGTTTTCTTATATAAAGGCAATGCCTTCCCATTTATCCAGGTTTACGCCTTTGGTGCTAGTCACCAACCCTTGGCCTATGGAAGGCGGTCATGGGGTAGTCACGGCACGAGCCCCGAGGATGGGTCGTGACAACTATTGTGTATTAGGTTTCTGTGAAAGTCAACAAAAATAGATTACATCAAAAAAAAATATTAAATATACCCAAAAATGACATATAAACCTAAAAAATTCATATAATACATCAAATGTATCAATTTAAATTTATTTTGATATTTATAATATCAACTATTTTAATCATTCATTAATTATGTAATTACTGAATCATCATTGTGTCATCAATAATTGTAAATATACAATGACTAAAAATTATAAATAAAATACCATGATGAATGAAAAATTATTTTTCATTATAATGAATATTTATAGTCATATTTATATTACGTATTACACTATATTAAAATTGTGTTGTTATTAAACATTGAATTTGACACTTTTAACTCTTCTTTAAATGAAATAATAATAAATTTCCTAATCTAATAAAACGGGATAAAAGTGTTATATTATTTTGTATGATTTATATTGGTCTAAATACAGTTATCAAATACAATTATGATATGTTTTAATGTAATAATAATATCATTTTTACCTTTAATTTTCTTGTTTACTTTTAACCGTGGTAAATAAAATTCAGAAGTTAATATTCACCAAAAATTATTATCACCCTATTGAAACTCATTATATATATATAATGTGACTCTCTTATTTTTTAAATTCAATTCACTGATGTGTTAAAATTATGTTTTATGAAAATTTGCAAATGTTCCTAGAAAGTGAGTAAGAGGGTAGAAAGATCATTAAAATATTATATATATATATATATATATAAATTATCATCTTATAAAATCAACTCAATGAATTAAATTGGACTAATATATGTATTATGTATCATTTATTAAATTAAAATATATTTTAATTACAAATAATTATTTAAATAAAAACTCATCTTTAAACAATAACAAAATGTTTTTCACTATTTATCAAAAATTGAATGATTTTTGAAAAATTAAAAAAAATCAATGAAGGATAATTTTGATATTCAAAATTCCCAAATGATTTATATTTTTCAAATTCAAAAAATTGAAGTTGTATTAATTACTTTAAAAAAATATTCTCATTTTCAAAACCAGAAAGTGTGTTATTGAGATGTAAAAACCACCAAAAGGTTAATATGGGTTTATGTCCAATTTAAATTAAAATTTACTTCCAATGAAAAAATTGAATTAATTGATAAAAATATAATATATTTATACATCAAAAGAATTCTAATTTATAATTTAGTTCTATAAATAATTTTTATTATAATATTTTTTTTTCAATTAAAATTTAGTATTTTTCACTATCCATCAAAATATGAATTTTTTTTTAAAAGCACCAAAAATTTAGCCAAACTAAATTTTTTCTGTTATGATTTTAATAATGAATTTTATTTTTCCAAATTGAATATATAATAGTGTCAAATATTGGTTTTAAAAAGGGGTTATCCATTAAAAGTCATTAAAATTGCATTTTTATAAAAATACATACTTATCTGAAAATTGGAATTTGTTGTTATATTATATCTATAGAACAAATAATATTGAAGTTAAAATTATATGGATTATATAAAATTCAAATTACATTTAATACTATTCATAACTATTTATTGAAAAAATAGTTTTGTATGTCGTGGTGGACTCAATCTCGGTGTGTCATGTAGCACAATATATATAATTACATTAATGAAAATAACATACTTTGAAATCATGGGGTGTTACATTCTTCCCCCCTTTTCGAAATTTCATCCTTGCAATTTTAAAATAGGGCATGGGAACTTCACTAAAAGTCCCACATTAGAAAAATAGTTGATAAAACTATCACTATAGAAGAAAGAAAGATAAGTACAAAGGTCACACGAGATAACCCATACTAGGATCCCATTTAGGAAAACATGGATATGGAATATAAACTATGTGTCATGTTTTGATGGAGTGTGATAGAAAACATGATCAAGAGAAAGTTATTAATAAGAAAAACCCAAACTCTTGATGGGATTAACAGTCATTAGTTTCCCAGTAAGAAAAGTAAATGAACAACGATTTTTGTTTTATGTTCCATTTCATTATGTTGATTAATTTATTTATGTGATTGGCTAAAAACATAAATATATATACTTACTTTTCATGTAATGTTTCATCCATTAATAAATTTATACCACTAAAGCATCTTTTCTCTAAATGATGAGTATTAAAGATTACAGGGTCAAACCTAAAGTGCTAGAATCAACTTATAGAGAATCATATAATCTGAAAAAGAATGACTATATATTTTTCTTGTCTTTAGATATTAACCCAAACAAAATTTTTTAGTACATGATTAGATGATCCAAAAAATAGTAAATCCTTTATAAAAAATTACAAATAATAATTCCCAATATTAAACAAACAATACCCAATGTTCAATAAACATCATTAAATAATCAATTACCATTAAAATCATTCAATATAATCTAAAATATGATTGAAACCCAAAACTCTAGATAATATAATCACATTTTCATTCAATTTAAAACATAATATTTATATAAAAATAATATCAACTACTCTTAAAGTCTCATAATGAAGTGTAATTAACCCTATCACATATTCATTATGATAGGTTAATCATTTCCATTATTAACCTGAATCTCTATAAAAACATAGATTCATCCAAAAAAATCCACCATTACTCATAAAAAGATATCCAGTTGTTATCTATTTTCTTTAGGAATATATTGTTCTCAACAGAGTTAAAATCTTCCAAAATAACATGTGTAACTTAGTCATCAAATAATTGCCCTATACTAAGGAAAACCATTTGATAAAACATAAGATCCCAATCAAATTATTATTGATCAAAAAATCATTAAACTAAAAATAATTTGTCACACATACCCGAGACATCATGTATTCTAGTGGTAGGCGATAAATCCCAATTGCACATTGGTTGTGGGTTCGATTCCCACAACTTTGTCCGAGATGACGGGTGGTCACACGGTATGCATGTTGTCATTTTTCAAAAACTATATTTTATAACATTCACAAAACAAGAAAATTCTTCAAAATAACCATAACATAATTTAACCAAAAATGTTATCTCACACGTTGTATTTTCATCCAAAAAATTAAAAACTAGTAATTTCCACCAATTCATGGATCATATAAACCCAAATGGTCCTTTAAAACTATATCCACAAAATAGAAGAAACTTCTACCTCAAATAACATTTTCACATAACAAAATGTAGGGTTATACATACCATGGAAATTTCATCAAATGTAATCCCATCAACAAAGAGAATTAATAATTTTAAACATTTCTACATCCATTTATTTCCACATAGGATGTTCCATGACCAAATGTTTATGCTATAGAATAGGGAATTAATTCATGTAATTCCTAGTTCCACTACATTTATGAAAAATGACTGTAAATGGATTCAAAGGTTCATTTTTATTTTTTCCCATAGTAGTCTTCATTTTCAATTGGAAATTCCTTAATTTTAGTTACTTTTTCCCACACATGAAGCATTTCTTTGATCCATTGAGACTCCTTAATGGGTTTCACCTTCCACATTTCTGGCATGATGGAAATTAAGCTTTATATTCTCTATTGTCTCCTCTGCTGGACTTAATGTCATTATCCACCTTTCTATTCATTGTTGAGTTTGGGAGTTGGAAAATGTATATATTGTTGATCGTATTTTTGGAAACATTCATCAGCATAAACTTGATATCTTTTTAGAATATCAATATTCCATTTAGTTTCTTATTTCCTCCATCATTCCCACCTTGTACAACAATTTCAATAGTACTATGAAATTCAAGGATTCTAGACGTTGAATAAAAACCGAATGCATAGTGTGAGTAACAATAGTCATAAAATCACTTAGTGAATATCATGACACCTTATTGTCAATATAAAACACATTAAGATTAACCAAGATTATTTATTCCCAAATTATATTAATATCCATTAAATCATTTTGAATGGAAATGTGAATTATACTTTTCATATCCCTTGGGAGGGTCGTTACCAAGAGTGAATAAATTACTTTTTTTGTGCACTAGTTCCCATTGGTGTTTAGATCAAAGAGTGTTTTTTCATATTTTACACCTTGGTACATCTTTTCCAGAGTATCCTCTACCTGCTTGTACCCAAACAAGGATGTATTGCATGGAAAAGCCACATAATATTTACATTACCAAAAAATTTTATTGTTCTTGTATATTAATCATACATGTATATTATAGGGTACTATTTTCTAATCAGAGATTTTATAAATTTAGTATCCATGGTTAGTACTAAACATCCACTGATACCAACTATAATGCCATGACCGTAGTTACCAAGTGTGGCACCTTATTACAAAACTTTGGCATGATCACAAGAGATCATGTCTCGAAAGACCGATTGTTTAGTGGCCATGGAAATACTATAAATATACATATGATATACATTACAACAGGAAATAAAAGAACTAAATTTTTTTCGCTTTTAACACACTCATATCCCTTTGCCTATCAGTGAAGTTCAAACATAATATACTTTGTCACATCCTATTAAAAAGAAAACAAAAGACTGGGGTGCGATTAGATGCTTGGTAAGGATAACAATATTGTAGAAACATTCATAAATAATCACAAACATTTAATGCAATGTATAAGACTCATACACATGGCTTGGAAACTTAAAAGTCATTATAATATGGAAAATAAAAATTAAATAATACCATTTACTTATTCACATGGATATTCTACTAGTCTATCAAAAACATATAATATTAACATCTATTTTCATAATGATGGAATGCATAATTCCATACATCATAACCACATAGTCATGGCATCGTTCCAAGACTAAAAATAACGATTTTGTCAAGGCCTTATGCCAAGAAAATAGTTTTCCTCGTTTGACATACCGATTCATCGGGGTGTTATAGAGGGACATGCCCTTCACTTACTGATTCTAATGCCTTCATCATATTAGAATGGTGAAACAAAATCTAAACATTAATTTTAAAACTAGTTTACGAAATGTACACAACCCATGAAAGGTATTCAAATAGCACATAAGACGTCAAAATTAACACATTTAATACGATATGGAAGATTAAATGATAAAAAATCAACTAAAATCATGAATAAAATACAATGAAATATATTTAAAGTGATGAAAATAAATAGTAAAACTATTTGAGAGAAATATCCCATTTTTCTGGAATACTTTTAAAAGTCAAACAACTCATCAAAGATTTCATTTAAAAGAGATTTTTGAATCAAATTGTCACATAATATATTGAAATATTTTTATGGAATTTTAATTTCAAACAATTAATGTATATATAAATAAATCCTTTAAACCATTATTAAAACCTGGACATTAATGAGAAATATTAATATGAATAAATCATTAAAATGTTATATTAGATAAAGAGTTCATATCCAAATGAGAGAAGTGTGATTACAAACAATTGAGGTAATAAAAACGTTATAATATCATGAAAATAATTTTATTCATGATATACCATGTCAAATTATAGTATGTACGACATATAAAAGTTTATTGGCACATAACTCAAAAGAAGTTTCAACGAAATATAAATTTAAATTAAAACCCTTATAATTATGGTATCCTTAGTTTATTAATTAATAAATGACATAATTATGTTTGAATAATATAAATACACTAAATATGAATTTATTTTTAGTTTAAATCAATCCGAGATCATTCACACATATTCCTATAAAAACAACATCAATAACTACGATGTTTAATTGAATGAATATAAATTGAGTTAAGATTACTATTCTCATGTTAATATTGATGACCTGATAATTTATAAATTAAGTGATTTTCTGTATCAAAATTATATCTACTCAAAGGGGAGTAGAAATTACTACATAAATAAATAAATAGTGTTTTCACACATAATCTTGGAGTAAAATAACAAATGATGTTTCCGTAAAACCAAATGAGTGGAAAAAAATTATAAAATACCTTACCAATTTGGTATCATTTGAAAAATACAACCTATTAAAGAAGGATCATATAATAACGATTTGAATACCAATAAATATAATTATATTACACAAAGAATATAATCATGTGAAGTACGTACACCACACGAAAAGAAATTGTGGAAACATTGCTTGAATCTCATGGGAATAACAAGTGAGATGATAACCCCTTACCTTGTACTTTTCCTTAGTTGAGGGTACGTTAATATCATGTATAATAGTTAAATAATTTAATCTGAATTATAAAATCACAAAATACATAAATATTATATCCTAAATGATCTTAAAATATTTCTTTGTCAGAAATATATCATTTGTATCATTTTTTGGGTGTTAACTTATTTGATTCCAATTATATGTTTTGATTCGTATGTCATGTTTTTATGGATAAAATGTATTTGATTCATATTAAAATTTATATTATGTTCATAAACATTATTTTAAATCAGTAAATGAAAATCATTATTGAATGGTTATGATGGGAAATGAATCTCTTGTGTTCATGGAGACATAAATCCATAGGTACACATGAGCGATAATATCATTTTATTGATGGAAAAATCATAAGTTATTGGATGGTTTATCATATATAAAGAATCATTAACGTGATAAATTTATTATTTACTCAAATATACTCATTATTATACCTTTATAAATACTGAAGTGTTGAATAAAAAACTACACCATGACGTGGAGACTATAAGCTGTACGTACGCACATATGGTGGATTTTTAATTCAAAGGATGGATAGAATAATTAATTTGGTCGTACTATATTTATAATAACATAACATTATTTAGATGGTATTGTATTTATTATTTGTTTATGTAAAAAAAATGAAAGCGTATGTGGAAGAAGAAAATAACTTTGAAAGTTGTGGGGAAATTATTACCTCTTTTTTTCGGGTGCTTCCTTTTGATTTGATCAAAAGGGCAGCATAAGATGATTTTATGATCAATTTAAGGCCTTTATATTGAAGTTAAGGTGGTTGGGAGGATATGTGAGTAGGGGTTGACCACGATATATGTCTTTGGAGGTGTGATTTTGAGATAAGGGGATGTACTTTTTTATAAGTGAGGTGAGGGTCACTTTAAGAAATGATTAAAATATTTGTTTATTATAAAATAATTTTCAATTAATAATTCCTAAAAATGGATTTATTTCATGGTAAATGTGGGTATGGGTCGAAATCCTCAAAACCAATAGGTTTTATCCATGTTTAGGTCACAAAATTAACCATTTCTTGTAGATTTAATTCATAGTTAAATAGTTTAACTTTTACAATGTCTTCTGGTATTTTTATATTACATTGTTTATAAACATAAAATAAAATGCCAAGAGAACCTAAACTGGTTCACTAATGACATATATATCATTATATAAGTACTTTGGATGATCCTTATATTTTTAGGAATATTTTATCTTTTAATAATATTGTATGTGTTTTAAATACTAATTTATGTCAATTTTTACACTATTGTGTATTTTGTTTTTTTAATTCATCAAAACATTGATACGTCGAAAAAAATAAATTAAATAAACCCTAACATACCTTATTAACATATAAAATTAATTTAATTCCTCAAAATTATCAATTTTCATTTATTTTTATATTTATAATATCAATTATTTTAATCATTCATTAATAAGGTAATTATTGCATCATCATTTTGTCAAAAATAAATTTATTTATTTATTAAAAAAAATTATAAATAGAATAATATGATGTAAGAAATATATTTATCAATCTAATGAATATTTATAGTCTAATTTATGTTATGTATAACCATATATTTAAAATGGATTAGTTATTAACCATTGAATTTAGCACTTTTAACTCTTCTTTATATAAAATAATAATAAATGTAAAATAAATAAATCATGTGGTGAAAAAGGATCCTATATTATTTTTGAGGTTGATATCTGTCGAAATATATTTATCCAATAGAATTAAGACTCGTTTTAGGGTAATTATAAAAAAAATTTACCTTCAATTACCTTATTTACTTTTAACTGTGGTAATTAAATTCAAAAGATAAAATTCACCAAAAATTATTTTATTCCAATTGAACAACATATTAGTTAAATATAACAACCGTGTCTCTCTGATTTTGGAAATTCAATTCACAAAAGTGGTAAAATTATGTTTTATGCAAATTTACAAATGTTCTAGAAGGATTGTAAAACATAGTAAAAAGTTCAATATATATATATATATAATATTATTATAAAATGAATACAATGAATTACATTTGACTAATATAGGTATTATGTATCTTTTTTACATTAAAATAAATATAAAATTAAAAATAATTTTTTAAATAAATAGTTTTCTTTAAACATTAACGGAGTGTGTTTCACTATTCATACAAATTGGAATGTTTTTAGAAAAATATCTTAAATTTAGACAATGATAATTTTTATATTCCAAATTAAAAAATTATGTTTAATTAACGAAATTCAAAACATATTTTTTTAGTGATTAATTTTGAAAAAAATAGTTGAGTCGTCAAAACTAGAAATCATGTTTTTGAGAAATTAAAACTATCAAAAGATTAATATATTTTTATGTCTATCTTAAATAGAAAATTACTTCCAATTAACAAAATTGGATTAAATTATAAAAATATTATTTAATTTTACTTCAAACCCATTCAAATGTATAGTTTAACACTATAATTTGTTTTGATTAAAAAAGTTGTTTTCAATTAAAATTATTAATTTTCACTATTCATCAAAATATGAATGTTATAAAAAAAGCACCAAAAATTTATCGAAACTAAATTTTTACATCCCAATTTTAAAGGAGAAGTTTATTTAGTCAAATTGAATATATAAAAGTGTAAAATATTGGATTTAAAAAAATTGTTTTCTGTTAAAAGACTGTATAATATCATTTTTTGAAAAAAAAAATTCTCTTTAAAAAATTGAATTTTTTCTTATATAATGTCTAAGAAACACATAATATGGAAGTTAAAATTATATGGAATATATAAAATTAAAAATTAAGTTAATACTATTTATAACCATTTTTTGAACAGCCTGTGTGGTCAGTCGTGGTGATCTTGAACTCGGTGTTGCATCTATGGAAATATATTTAATTACATTAAATAAAATTAATTTCATTAAAATTATGTGGTGTTACCCATTAAGAATAAAAATTGAAAATAAATGTATGTTACAGTTATATATCATGTGTCATTTAAGAAATAGAAATGTTTAGTTTAGTGATGTATTGGTTGTAAATGAATACATGAATATTTTATTGAATACATACTTGTTGTTATTCTAGATTGGGAGGTTTGATGTTCTGTTGACATTGCCTATAATGTTAATACTATTTAGAAATAACCGTAATGATGGAACATGGAATTATTTTCGAACTGGAAATACAATTACATGAGTGTCAAGATATAGGTTTTATCTAACATAACACTTCACCATGGGATGATCCTATTTTATTTATTTACATGAAATATATTTACATGATACTTTTTTTTATTCGGGTGCTCCATATAACATCAATCATATGTACAAGTACTATTTTCATCGTATCGATGAGTTGTTCTATTAGCTCAAGGGAGCACAACACTTTCCAAAATATTGATCCCAGTTAGGGATACAATTAGTTAAAGTTAAAGAAGGACGATATTCTAAACAATAAATTTCATACAATATATAGAAATTATTGGTTATTCAAAATTCCCTTAGGATAAATAATTACCAAGATTCAATTATCGATATTATTAATGGTGTTTTTTGCAAATATTTTTTTAATTTTATTATATTTATTTTTTAATGATATCATGGTTTTTTTAAAATGTTATGAGGATCCTGGAAATCATATAAGGTATGTTCTTAAATCCTTTAACAAAATAATGTTACATAGAAAATATTAAAAATGTGAAATTTTGTTACAAAATATTTATTTTCTTCATAATTTTATAATTAAATTTTAAATTAATATGGGTAAATCCAAATCAATGGTGGTTGATGAATGTCTAGTACCCACAAATGATAATCACATTCAATTATTTCATTGATTAATAGGATTTTGAAAATAATTTGTTACAAATGTTTCATTTTCATCTAGCACACTAACTATGTTAACATGATTAGGTATTAAATTTATCTATAGAGTAGAAGGTAATGTTTTTTTTTCATGATTTAAAAATTATAATGTTAAATTCCATTATTTTTTCCAACCCCTTGAAAAATGGTGGTTTGTTTATTTATAGTGATACTTAATTAATGGGACTTGGTTTCATTCTAATGTTGACTAATAGGGATATTTCTTAGCGTTTATAGAATTTAATATTCCTGATAAAAAATATTATACATATGATTTGAAATTAGATTATAATATTCTACATCTGACAAGTTGGATGCATCATTTGTATGGAATAAAATATGAAATATATACTAATAACAAATGATTAAAGTATATATTCACGTAGAAATAATTGAAAATGTGAAAGAGAAGATAGATATAACTAGTAATGTTTTATGATTTCATGATTAAGGAACATCATATTAAATTGAACAAGGTGGAAAATTATTTTAATGAAAATATAATTCTATACTAATTATGTTATCTTTAAAACATGAACCATGGGATAATAAATTGATTAATATCAGCCTAAATGTGGATGATATAAGGAAAATATATATTTTTACCAGATTCAGTTGTATTCAACATTTTTACAAATAATTTATCATGAACAAAATCATGATCAATAGTTATTGGAAAAGGTAGAATTCATTAACAAAGTCATTTTATTTTATTTTAATATTGGTAAATGATGTGTTTTAAAATTTGTAAAAAAATTAGTTTTTCCCTTATGAACCCAATTTGGTGATTTATTTTTTTAATTGAATCACATAGTTCTCTGTTTTCCATTCATCTAGTCATCAATAAGATACATATAACCCTTGTATGATTATTAATTGATATATGGAATGAAAAAGGTATATTTTTTAATTTATATGGAGTTGTTTTACTAGTCAATAGGTCAATGTAGAATGGAATAAGGGGATGCTTCTACCATTTCTAGAACTGTAGTGGAAATATGAAAATTTATCCATGGAGTTAATATTTTTATTTCCAAATAAATCTCAAATTAACTATTCAATTTGGGTTATTGTTGACCGATTTACAAAATCTGCAAATTTCATTACTATATAAGATACAATATATTTAGATCAGCAATCTTAATTTTAAGTCAGGGAGATTTTCTTGCTATATAGAGTTCCTCTCTTAATAGTATCTAACCAACATCCTATGCTTGCACCAAAATTATGGGAAGTGCTAAAAAATTAGTTGGGAAATGAATTAAATTGTGTCACTTATTAACATCCTCAATATAATGGACACTCCACATGAAAAAATGATACATTGGTTGATTGGATTTTATAAGATTGACTGATTACTATGTTATTATTGATAATAATGATTCTTTTAAGGATATGTTTAATAATAAAAGATTACATTACATTATACAGATGAATCCTCTGGGATAATTATAATCAAAAGTGTGTCAAATGGTTATTTTGGTATGTTGTAGGAGAAAGGATGTTTTGAGACATAAACATTCATTTGAAATGGTTGAAAATGTGAAAATAATTTAATAACTCATGATGTGATCATAGAAAAGAAAAAATATATAATTAAAATAATATGAGGAATTATATTAATTTATAGGTATTTTATCCTGTATTTCATAAAATATATCCATGGAAATCTATTATCCATGTTGGTAAAAAGGCATAGTTAAGTCAACTATTCATTAGACTATATAAAATTGTGGAGAATATAGTATCCATTTCCAAATGAGTACATTTTCCGTTGAGTTTATCTCAGGTACAAAATATTTTTCATGTTTTGATGATATTAGTGTATATAGTAGATATAGTTTCCCTAACCCGATTACCCTCCCAAACCATGCTATCAGGCCGGGTGCCACCAGACATACATGGGCATCCTAGAACACCTAATGCTTTCAACTAACAATGTTTGTGAAAAAATGTATTTTTGGGAGGTTGTACCCTCTTTTAATGATAATATACTAGCCTAAGTAATAAAATATTTCATTTCAATGAATAAATAATACCCAGTAAACATAAAATAAAACATCCAATAGAAGAAGAACAATCAATAACAAGTAATAACTGAAGAAATAGAAAAAAATAACATGGATGATAAATTAATCGATCCATATTTCCAACACTCCACTTTTAGATACTACTAAAACAACAATAAAAGCATCATTTCATAGAATACCATACATGTGAATAAACAAACATGGGTTACAAATGGACGACCAGTACATGTAATACATATATGGATTGATAATACAAAAAATATATTAAAAATAGAAACTCTAGTAGAGAAATGAACATAAGTTACTTGCTAGTTCCTCATGATAAACATCTATATAAACAAGATCCTGAAGTTGATCCCTTTCATGAATCTGAATTCATTATGATCAGATGAATCCAGAATAAGTCGTGATGGGTCAGGAACTAGTAAATGTAGGATAAATCCGAAAGGTTAATACCTAGGATATGATTTTAATAATGAATGATATAAGAAAAAATCAATCATAACATTGTTTAAACTAATCATATTCTTCCTAAGTTCTCAACAACCACCATGAATCTGGCACCTACCCCAACAAGTGCCATAATACCAAGTATGAAGAGGGCCATTGGCCCATATCACATGGTACAACTATCTACTGAATGAACATAGATGCATGTAATCAAAATATAATAACTTCTACACAATAGAATGACATCCCATGAAATAGTTATTTCAATCCTCCAATATAATTCTAGTCCCATGACCTCATTCATTGTTGGCCTCAGCCTCTAACTTTTGGCCTCATTTCTAACATCTAAATTCACCTCCCCATCAATGTGGTTTTCTATTGCATGAACCCCAAATTCATTTCATAATGAAGACAGTGTGACCTATACACACACAATTTATCAAAAACACCCCACCAATAGAGTCTTAATATCTACAAACCACTCCATTATAGTCATTGGTAATCATATGTGACAGACAATAAGTAGATATATAACATAAGACATGCCAATATAGTTCTTTGTGCCCCCTAAAACCATGTCTGTCAACACCAGTGGTTGAGGCATACCATATCATTGGAAATTACCAACTATATAGCCTAAATGTCTCAATTATATGTCCATGACTCCCAATCATTTAGATAAAACCACTCAGTAATTCCAAGTCAAACCCAACAAGATGATCTCATCACATGAACTAGACAGTTAGGCTATCCTAATAACTCGATTCAAGCCAATCATGAAAACTTAGGTAAAAAATACTCAAAATATTAATCTAATTCATTTCACATATAAAATACAAATAAATAATTCTATTTATACAATTGAATTAAATAATACATTTTAAATATGAATTAAAATTTATATGATTTAAATTATCTGTATAAACAAAAATATCAATTTAGTATAAAGGTATCAAAAGACTATGTTTCAAATAAAAAATCCATGAAAACATAAATTAATGATTATTTTGAATGAAACCCCCTCAAAAAAAACCCTCCGAAGAGGTAAGGCATCTAACACTGTCTTGCTTGAGCATGAAAAAAATTGGCATGCCCAACGAAATCCCACGAGTCTCACTGTAATTTTTTTTGGATGAATCATATCTAAATGGTTTACACTCAAAATAAACATATGGGTTTAAAACAAACACCACCAAAGAAACCATGAAAAAACAAAAAATATTAACAACATACCTTTGACTTATAGACATAGGAACTTTAGATATCAGGATCTAATTCAATGTGGATCATATTATATCAATGTTTTAGTTAATATCACAGAAATAAGATCAGAAAAAAAAATTAATGCATGAGGAGAAAGATAAATGAACAAGAGGCTACGGTGTGGTTTTCCTTAACTATTTTGTTCTAAATAATTTGGAATATCTGAAATAAGAGTACTGACATATGAGGGAGAATAATCCAAACAAGGATAGAAGGAGTAGGGTTTTTTCTAGGTACTGTACTACTAAGGGAGATGAAAGAGGAGAAAAAAGAAAATAAAAATAAAGAAAAATAAAAACATAAAAAACTACCTTTTCATTATACATGGTTTAATCTCATGGTTTTTCAAACCCATCACAAACTGGGTGAGTTACGGTTTTGAGCTAATGCCCAATAGGTATCCCTCACATGACATGCCCATGGTTTACCCTATTTATTCACAAACCATGTGAAAACCAACTGATACAATTACAAAGAACCGAATCGAGTCAACTTCCCCAATATCAATGATTACCCAAATCATGATGCAGTTCTATATGTTCCACAGGGCTACCTAGAAGTGGATCCTCAGTCTCCGATATACCGTGCACCCAAACCTTATAATCCAAATCAAAACAATCAACCTCTAATTCTTCTGACACCTCTTCTAAACACTCAACGAATTTGAGAAAGATTGAGACTCATGTTAAAACATGTTATAAAACTAATAGAACTATTGAAATTGAGTTATGAGGAATGATATATAAAATGACACACCCACTAATTGAAAAAATCATAAAAAGATTGATTTTCAACAAGTTCCATGAATTTGGGACATTTCACTACCCCCATATCATAGATCATCCTTGATCTATAAAACGATTCACAGATTTTTTACTAAACAAACCCATCCCAACCAAAGAGAAGCAAGATTTCCTCAATCTAAGGGTATACACAAATTACATCAAGTGGCTCCCCACCTTAGGTATTACCTAACCAGATCACATCATTGATAAAACTCAAAGACATAAATGGACCAATGAACAATCTCCAATCCCTTATTCCCCTACTAATGTATCATCACTCCCACAACATATCAGGTACTCTTTTCCATTCTAGATACCCATTCACTTCATGAAACGCATCGGTTCCCACAATTTCCCTCTATCACCCATGTAATTGGGAGGCCCCACATCACCAAATTTGCTAAAATATATCTCAGTGCCTAACACATTAGTCATGTTTTACACTATCATGGTGCCTGAAATCCTCAAAAAGCATATAATTATGCATCTCCTTGATGAATCTAATTCTATTTCTTCTCAAATATTTAATCCATGAATGATCAATACATAAAATCCTGGTCCCTCTCACCATATAAATATATATATATATATATATATATATAATGTAGAAGATATGATTCCAACCTACTGATGATTGACTAGTCAGATCATTTATATTTCCCATGCACCCCTATTATAAAAACATACATACCTCAACATGCCATTCTAAAGTAAACCAAAAACCTTGACACCCACAATAGTGGTCTAACTAATATCGTCATCAGCTCATCAGCATTCTCATCCCCTCAAAGCTCCAAGATGTGCAAAAGGCCTGATGATTTTGTTACTACCAATGTTTTATAAATGTAAATTCCATCTATATCATTACCTAATATTGTATAAAGACATAATATAAAAAAATAAATTCTTTATAATATATGAATGAATGATATGAAAATAGTTTCAAGAAGTTAAGGAACATATACCGAAGATATATTAACCAGACCGTTGGAATTTTAATGTGACCCTTATGAATAGTAAATCATCTAATGCAATAGTAATCTCACCAATGAAATTATTAAAAACAATTATCCATCCTATTAGTGAAAATATGAATAAATATATTTCTGTATAAGTAAAATAATAATTTAAAAAATATTAATTATATTTTAGTATTTGGGTAATTCATAGTTTTTAAATTACAATTTTATGATAAATATTGAAATTTAAATGTAAATTATTTTTCAAAAAATTAATTCATTTATTAGTATATTTATGTCTTATGACTATAAGTTTACTTTTTCAGTTCATATTTAATATTATAATGTGTCATAATATCAATAAAAATTTTAAAAACTATATTTTCCATTTAAATGGTGATTTTAATTAATATGAAAATTTCTCATCTTTTGATAATTGTTTTTTTAAAATTGATTTATTTTTTAATTCTAAACATTAAAAATGGTTAGGTTATATTTTTTTAATTTTCTTAAATATTTGTATTTTTTTTTTGAATAGAAAAATATGTTAATTTATGATAAATAATAAATACATGAATAATGGAGTCATAAGCTATGTAGAGTTGATGTAATACAATTATCTTGAACTCATATGATCTATTTTCTGTACTTATTCTAATGAATAAAAACTTTTTATTTTTTTTATAAAAATAATAATATAATGGATAAAATATTCAAAAAACACCCCACCTCTGCTATAAATACCACCCCTCACAACCTCTTCTCCTCACACCTCCCAAGAATTGATCCTTTTATATATTAGGAAATGTACACTTCCCATGCCTCTCCCCCAAATCAACATGATTTTGGTCATAAAAAAATACCAAAAACAATCCCCTAAGGAAGTTCTAAAGAAGAAGGAATCAATAGAAAAAAATCCTCTTCTGTTTTATTTCAATTTCTTTTCATGTTAATTTTTATCATGTTCTATCCTCACCTCCCCTCTTCTAAATGGAATTAAAACTCTAGTATCATAAATATTATTGTATTTTATCGTGTTTATTGAATGATTATTCATCAAATATATTGTCATCTCTATTTTACATAATGAATAAAAACATTGTCTGTGAGGGGATGATTTAACACCTTCATTGACACTGGGCATTCATCATTTAATTGCATATTTATGGCTAGTAATGACAAAAATAATGGTTGAACTAGATTATAATATATTTATTATATCTTATGTATTGTTTTGGAATCATTATTTAAACATTATATAAGTATATAAAACAAAATATTTTTCTTCTGATCAAAAAACTGTAAATCAATCTAAACGATTATCAAAAATGATTAATTTTGAAAATCACACTCACATCTAGAAATTATTTTTATTTAAAAATTATATACATTCCATATATATTTATAAGATTATTTGTATAAAACTATAATTATTATACATGATTTTCTATAATAATATATAGGTAAACTGATAATAAAAACTAAGGAAATATACTCTCCCAGACGATGATATTGAATCTCTTTACCCGTAAAAGTCTATAATTTGACATAATGAATATATATTAAAAAAATACATGTATAAGTGGTAATATAAATATTAATTAAATTAATTAATTTTATTATTAAATATATTAATATCAATTTCAATATCGTTTCAAATATAAGGTATGTGATTCTACCCAAACACCCATTATTTCTTTAGAATAATCTTTCTCTATTTAGACCCAAATGAAATTATCAATCATATTTATGTTCATCTTCTAAATTATGTGAATATGTTAAAAAATAATTTATCAATATCCATTCATATTTCTTTTACAAGGATATACATGTTTTTAAAAGGCTCCCTATATAATTCTTCCTGATTAGAACACCCAATTTAAGTGAACTTCCCAAATTCTATCGAATTTTCAAATACACTACATATTCTATTATAAGATATTATTTTTTAAAAAAAATAAATATTTTTATTAAGAAAAATCTTTTTTTCACTTCAGGGTTTATATAAATGATTATAAACATTTCTTCTTTAAATTATCTTTAATATTTTATATAAATTACGCTATCAAATTTTAATTATAATGATTATTGTTATCAATTTTTTACATGTTATCACTTCATTTTGACATCATGTATCATGGTATATTCCAATCATCCTATTTGAATCTTAATTTATTGTTTAATTCCATTATATAATAGACTCATTATGATATGCCCATTTATTATTCTTTATGACATTATTATAATACATATTTTATTTTTTGGGTAACACTAATGTTTATTTGTCATGTGGAATCGATATTCATGAACATGATATGATGGGTGAACCATGATAGAACTCGAATGAAATGGGTAATTTTTAGCCTCATGAGAAATTATGTTCAATGGACATGGTGGATAGCCATAACTCATTCTCTTTTATTTGCAATGAACATCGACTAGTGCTCATTTATCATTATCGAGCCTCGAATCCTGATTTTCTATGTGTAAAAATCCTCGAATCAGGTGAAATAGATTTTTTTATTACTTCCAAATTACTATCAATCCATTATTATGTGATCTCAATTTATTATTCCTTATATTTAATAATTTTCTATTTTTTACCATTAAATTATTCCTTTTAATAAATGTGTTACGATTTATCCTTATGTTTATTCTCTTACATGGGTATTAGCTTATTCCTTTATTCATGTTAACCCTCGGTTATCTTATACAGAGATCAAATGAATTTAAGAACATTTATTTGTTAATAAATAATGAAATTATTTATTCAGTCCCATTTTTTTCAGTTTAATATTCCTAGTCCTCCCATGACAGAAGACCTTATGATCATTATCTTATAATATGATTCTAAATTAGGCATAAAATCTTGTAATCATGTGTGTAAAATGATACAGTTGTATAGTTGGTATCATAGGAGGGTCTAGAAATTTTTGAATATTATAACTTGAGAACATTAGTGTGAACATTAGAGATAAGACTGGTTATAAAAAAATATACGTCAAATTTGGTATTTAATGTGTAACCCTATTATAGAGAAAATAAATCCATGTCTACATACTATAAGTGGAAGTGGTTCTAGAATATATGTACCTATGATTAATATCTCCAACTAGGTGTTCTGGGTCTAACTCTGGGTAACCAGGTACACATCAAAAAGATATAATGGCTACTTAGTTTGACACACCTGGGGGATATGATTTTGTAAATTCATAGGCTCATTAAAATACATTATTAAGGAAATTAGAGAAATTACCATAAAAATATATGTTTGGGAAACGATCATGGATAAAATAGATTCAAAAATAGGGAATATAAAATTAGGATATAATTTTCGACTAATTATTATCCTTTTATTGTTAATGTTTTCTTTTTAAACAATTACACATGAATTCAAGCCCCAAAATTTCAAATTCTCTTTCTTATTCAATGGGGGGAAATAAAAGAACCCATGAAAACTATCAATGTGATATAATCTAAATATTTCTTTTTGATATGTCAAATCTGATTGGAATAGGTTATATAAACATTATTTTATTATATGCTCAATAAGATCAAGTTATCAATAATAACATGCACAATGAGGAACACCATCATTCTTCAATGAAATAGAATTTTGCAAACAAATCCGTCATTTGGAAACAACCTCCCATATTTTTTTTATATTCACATTCCATCATTGTAGAAAAATTTAATAACTTCATTGAGAAGATATTCTCTATCCACTACGACACAGAATAAGTGAATGGCATACTGGTAGTTTAACATTTTTATGTGGTAGATAATTATTGGTGGACTCTAATGGAGAATAAAAATTAAAAGGCTAAAATTGACTACATGGAATGGGATGATTTCAAGAAAATATTTTTTAATAAATATATTCCCAAAATCCCCCATATCAATATGGAATGAGAGATCCATAGACATATTTTGAAAGAAGATGTGTCTATAGAAATTTATGAAGTAAACATTACATGTATTTCATGATACACCTATTAATTTTTAATGAACACGAAATTTAAATATGGTCAAAACTTTAGTGGACTAAATTTGTGTCTATAAAATGTGTTGGTGATAAGATACACTAACTATTATGAGATGATGTTCCACAGTTCCCTTAAGGTTGAAATGTATATCATAGACTCTCAATGGTCTTGTGGACGTGGTGAAAAAATGAAAAAGGAGTCCAATATGGGTGGATCATAAAATAAGTCTCGTGATAGAAATAATACCAATTATCCAATGTGACAAAGTTATGGGATGAAGGATCCTCGGAACAGTCTAAGGGGAACCATAATTGATTAATAGTTAGAAGAATATAGAATCTGAATATGAACTACTAAAGGGAGATAAATAATCCCACTAACATGATGAAGAATGGAAGGTTCATACCAATGACTAGGATGTATTGTAGTGTTTCAACTAAAAGAAACATAGTAATTTTGTAAAAAAAATCCATAATACTAATTTTTTAAGAGGCATTCAATAGTGACCTACAAAGAGAAAAGGATGGTATAATGCAATAACTAATAATTTGTTGGATATAGATATTTATGTGTTAAGAGGAAACCTGGTTATTTATGAAATAATTGAGAACATACTGTTTTTTTGTAGTTCTACACATTCATTGATATATTTCAGATTTAGTAGAACAATAAGAACACCACCTCAAAATATGAAGGTTGAGTTATATCTGAGAACTGAAAATGGAGAAATTATTGAATCCAATGAATATAACTCATCCTCAGTTAATTATTGTATGATGAATCTACTAGAAAATATTTTTATACTCCCTTCAGAGGAGTTTGATGTCATATTTATCATATATTGGATAAGTTTATTAAAATAGAAAATTGAAGGAAGTAAAAGTGGGATCATTATTCACATATAAAAAAATACTTCAATTATGTACCACAATAATTATGACGATGAATCTTTTTTAGAACCAGTCTCTCATGTGTGGATATTAATACCTTATAAGAAATCATATATAACTAAAAATTTTGATACAAAGGAGAGAATCAAGCTCAAAAACATTCCCATTAAATGGGACTACACAGATGTATTCTTGGAAGATTTTACTGGTCTTCCACTTGACTGATATGTTATGTTCTCAATTGAACATATTCTTCATGTAATGTGTTTATCAAATACATGGTATCAAATGGACACTATAGGGCTAGAAAGGATATTTTAGTAGTTATAGGTTAATCTAAAAAATAGTTTTATACCCCCACATGCTTCACAATTGGGAGAGTCTATCTTATTAGAAACTAATAAAGATGGATCAATGTTCCATGACATTGATTATCATGAGCTCAAAAAAACATGATAAAAAACAATTATCCAGCACCATGTACATATGACATGTTGAATCATCTACATGGGTTTAGTTATTTCTATAAGGTGGGCCTTTGGTTTGGATATCCCCAATTAAAGGTGAGGAAGTAACATATTCCCAAGGCTTCCTTTTAAACAAGGCATGGACACTATGAGTTATTAGTTACTCAATTTGGACTAACAAATACTCTACTAATTTTCATGAATTTAATGAATATATTAATTTGGGATTACCTCAAACAATTTGTGGTAGCATTTATCGATTATATTATGATATAATCCAATAGTAAGGGGGAACATGAGGAGAAATGGAATATTATGATAAAAACATTGTAATGGGATAAACAATACAAAATTTATAGTAGAGATGATTTTTAAGGATGAAGTATCATTATTAGGGCATCTTGTCACCAGCAAAAGAATATTTGTGGACCCATCCATTATAAAGGCAATCGAAGAGTGGCCTAGGCCAACATCTATAACAGAGATCCATAGATTTATTTTTCTAGTATAGTATTGAAAAATATTGGTTAATAATTTCTCATGAATATCAAAAATAATAATCAATATAAAATTAATGGGTTGATGTTTCTATAGAATCAATTATGCGAGGAATGATTTTAGGTTCTCAAAAAGAGGATTTTCACTGCACTAGTACCCACACTCCCAAAAACCGGAGTACTCATTGTAGTATAAAATGGTGATTAAATAAAATTATTAGGATATGTCCTGTCGAAAAATGATAATATTATTGCCCACTCCCGAAAGGCATTTTTAAATTTAGGACAAAACTATCCCACACATTATCTTGTGTTGGCAGTTGGGATCATTGCATTGAAATTTGGCAACATTATCTCTATGGGGAGAAGTGTGAGATATATATTGGTCAAAATATTATAAAATATATTTAATCATAGATTTTTAATAATATTTTCCATTGAATATGGTTAAATACCATCAATAATTATGAATGGTCAATCCACCACCATCCTGATAATCCAAATTAGCTGTGAAATGCTATTAGTAGAAGGGATCATTCTTCATTATCAATGATTTGTTTTGAGAGGATCTAATCATTTTATACATGTAATTGATGGACATGAGAATCATTAAGGGAGTTAAATAATCAATTCTTCATTAAATAATTACACAATCATCCCCTATGGATAAAATTAAAGATTTTTAAATTAATGATTTGGAAATTTATAAATGCATGGAAAACGATCAGAAAAAGGGAAATACTTCAAGTTCAAAATCAGTGAGGATAGAATTGTATTATTTGGATAAAAAATATTTATACCATCCAATCAATAGATAACGAATTTTTTTCTTAATGATTAATATAGATCAACCTTCTATAATCAACCTTGGAGCATAACGATTTATTGAGATAACTGAGAGAACAGTTTGGGAGACAATAAAAAAATAGATCGTTGAATATACATCAATAGACATGGTAAGTCAGTAAGTGAAAAATGAAAAGTAAAAGTCTAAAAAGGGAAGATGAAACCATAACCCAAACCATCAAGGAAATGGAAAAACATCACCATGGAATGTTTCACTAGACATCAAATGAAATCCAAAGGAAACAATGAAATATGGGTTATTGTGGATCTTCAAACAATGACAACTCGCATTATAGAAATTCAAGATGAACTCTCATTGGATGAACATGCATGGTTATTCAAAAAGAAATGTGTTAATTATGAATGGTGTTCCACTATATTTTCTATTTTTCTAGTATCCGAGATTCATATCCATGTTCGAGAAACGTCTCCATGATGATCTAATAACTAAGTTGAATTTTATTATGGACTATCATCCTCTAACAGATGTCCATTAAAATCATACAATTCATATATTTGAAGGAATGTTGAGATAATGTTCAAATAGACATCAATGGATATTGGTACAACCATCTGCTACAGGTCGAATTATCCAACAAAAATAGTTTCCACTAGATTATTAAAATTTCTCCATATAAATCCTTTTATGGCAAAAGGTGCAGAACATCGGAAGGTTGGGATGAATACAGTGAGTTTAACCTTCTAGGACCATAAATGGTTGATGAAATGGTAAAAAAGGAGAAATACATAATGAATCAAATAATGGAATCCCAAATTTTACAAAAGAGTAATGTAGACACTCATCGATGATACAGCAAGTTCCAAATTGATGACATTGTATTCTTCCACATATCTTCATGGAAGAAAGTCGATTGATTTGGGAGGAAAGGGAATCAAAGTACCAGGGTAATTGTCCATTCCAAGATCCTTGATTGTATCAGATCTATGGCATATCGACTAGTACTTCTAAATACAATGTCTAATGTACATGATGTCTTTCATGTTTCCCTCTTAATGAATTTTATTCATGACCCATAACATGTATTGGGTTAAGATGAGTTGTAGTAGGATAATGATCATTCATATAAGGATCATCCACAGAAGGTCTCGGATCATATAGATTATGTTCTACACCACACGACTACCAATATAATCAACATTCTGTGGTGGAACCATATATATATAGAGGAAACATGTGAACTAGAGAAATCGGTGAAAATGGAAATACCATTACATATATTAATCATGGAATTTTAATAGATATTTTGAGGGAAAAATTTCATTAGGGGGATGAATATATCGACATAATGTTTTAGAAAGGAAAATCACCTTCTTATAATTATTACATATGGTATAAACACATAATAGATCATGACACATGCTTCATAAATGAAAAATTAATGAAATTACATGTAGTTATGTATCTTTTGTAACCTATAATGATGAAATAATAACATGACCTTTGAAATAGTAATGAGAACATTATTAATAGTAAACAATCCAATTGAATAGTAAAATCACCAATGAATGTATAAATAATAATTTTCAATCCTATAAGGGTCAATATTATATAATAATATAAGAATATCTAATTATATATTTAAAAAAATTATTAATTATGTGTAACTATTTTTCAAATTCATAAATATGAAATTTAAATTTTGAAATTAATAAAATAATTTAAAAGAAAATTTCTTTTCATAAACTGTATTAAATTTTTTTATTTATTTCTTATAATTAATGGTTAATTTTATGAGATCTTAGTTAAATATTAAATTTTTTATAAAATAAACTATAATTTTAAAAAATATTTTCCCCAAGTATATTATGATTTAAATTGAAAATAAAATTTATCATATTTAGAATAAAAATTTATAAAATTGAGTACAATTTTTTAATTCAATGTGTCTAAAAATAGGTAGGGTGAATTTTTGGGATTTTTCTAAAACACCTCATTTTTTGGAGCATTGTTAAATACTACAATTTAAAATAAATGCTAATTACCTGAATTATGGAGTAATGGGTAATTTAGATTTAAAGTATGAACATTATCTCAAACACATCACATCTAATTACTTTATTTTGTCTCAATAATCCATACTATTTCTTGTATTGAGAAGAAAAATTAATGATTAAAATATTCAAAAAACACCTACATCGTCCACTATACATACCTCCCCTAATTACCTATTTCCTTACACCTATTAATCAATTATCCTTGCCTATATTCTGACCAATTCAATTCTCAAACCTCTCCACGACATCCATGAGCTTTTGGTCTTAAACAAAACCCAAAACAATCCCCAATGGATGTTCTCAAGAATACTGAATAATGAGCTAAAACCCAATTCCATTTTATTACAATTTCAATTATAGATTGATTATTTTTTTTTCTTTTTCACCTTCAATATTCCAAATGGAATGAAAACTGTAGTATCATATGTATACTATAATGTTATCTTGTTTATGGAATAATTCTTAGACACATATATTTATCTCTCTCTTTTACATTAAGAATGAAAACATTGTCTATGAGGTGTTGATTTACCACATCTGTGGATGGTGCACATTCATCATTCAATTACATATTCATGGATGGTCATGAAATCATTTAATATATGTATTATATATTATTCAATGTTTTGTAATTATTTTTTACACTTTATATTAATTTATCAAAACAAATGTGGGCTTTCTGATCGAAAAATGCCAAATCAATCGTAATGAATGTTAGTGCTGAATTATTTAAGGTATCAACCTTACTTATGGAACAAAATGGAATTTAAATATTCTATAAGTTAATTAATAAAATAAATGCTCATTTCTAGTAAACTATCCTAATTATAAATTATTTTTCATAAACAGATATAGGTAAACTGATAATGAAATCCAAGGAAATAAACACCCACAAACGACGAAAATAAATTTATTAACCAATCAAAATGGATAAAAATGAACCTAATAAAATTATAATAAATCAAATAAATGAATAAATGGTTTTAAAATTTTTAATTAACTATAATAAATTTGTTATTTAGGACACTAAGATCATTTGCCGAATCATTCTAGAAAAAATTTAACGGATTATATCCTGATTGAAAATTGAATATTTTTATTATAATGGAAAGAGGGGGGATGGTGAAAACAATACCCTAGTGTATCTAGGGGGCCTAAATTCATGATTTTCAATGGATTATCCTAGAATAATTCTATTACATTCTGTCGTAAGAGAACCCAAACCAATATAATTGATGAAACACTCGCCTTCACAACCTCTTCTCGTTAGACCATTAGTTGTGGAGATTTTATCCATATAAATATTCCTCAATAAAACCCCAGGGGTAGGTCTCTTTATCACCTATGAATCTGATACAGGAGAGCCAAAGGAGAAACCTCATTCTCATCCATCATGTTCACCAACATCTCCAAGTCTAATTCTACCTATTTGAATTGAATTCAAAGTCTTTTTCACATTTCTAGGACTGCATGCATAGCTCTCGCTTCTGCCCCAATGAATTTATGGATCAGAAACCCATGCTAAATGTATGAATGACCGACCAATAGGGATCTCTGACCAGTCCACCACCCTTTATCAGGACAATTATGTAGGAGTCGTTAGCATTATATATAAGACAAGTGGAGGGGACAAACTCACCCACTGACCCTCGAGGTGAGGTACCTGCAATGGACATTTGAGAAAGTTACCAATATCCAAGGAGTAAGAAGCCCATTTTATTAATTAACAATTCTCCCCCACCATATATCATGCACTAATCTGAAATTAAATCATATAACTCCACAAATCTAACTTCTCATGCTTCCTTGCATACCAGATAATCCAACAAACAAAATAAAATTTGATTTTAAGGATTTTTATTTCCATCTCTGTCTAGTCCACACCATAGATTGAAAATTGTATCTTCTCATACATTGAATCCCCCTCGGAAATGGAGAAAGAGATATGATTTAGGCCCAAACAGAGACCTATTTCCCAGTCTCTCTTGAATACGACATGCATAAAATATTCACTCCTTGGCGGGTCACAAAAAAACATCATGATTCCATTATAGTGCCCCTATTATTAGTATTGTCGTCCATAGGAATAGTGTGATTCCTCATTCTCCACATAGGAAATCCATTGTAGCAGAAATATACATGCACAATAGTACCATTTCCCAAGACTCTTGAGTGATGTATATATGAATCATTGAACTGAATTATTTTCCTAAAACATCACCAAAGCATGAAGTTATAAAAAAACCTTTAATTCTCCTCACACATGATCATATTATCAAACAAATTTCTATTCTTTCTTCTCAGGATCACTTTCATTAGTGAAAGGTGTTTTCTGGTCTCCATGAATGTGAATTCAGGAACTGGGCACCCTTGAAAGAAGAGCATATCACCTTCCATATTATCACTCCATATAATAATATTTTTACCCCACAACCCATATCATAGAGACCACCAACTCCTCCAAATGCATGCATATACATATTGCAAGACTCTAGATCCTACGCCTTCCAGTATGACAATTGTTCAACACATGGCCATATCTACCCTTGAGGAATGCATCCCATAAAGAATCTCCGTCCAAAAAATCCCATGAAAGTCTAGCTTTCATAGACCACATCATTTCATAAATATCCTAGATGTCAACCCAACCCCCCCTTCCTAAATTAGGATCACAAGTCTCTTCTTGGAGTCCTAAGGGAAACGCTTAGAAAAATTCATGTTTGAGAGGAAACTATTGAGTGTATTCTCCCTATAGTTATTCGATCCCCCGGTGGGGTTAATGATAGAGGGAATATGCATCTGTATTAACATAAAAAAATATTGATATGTGTGACTCTACCTCCAAATGAGAAGAACTAGTTCTTCTAGTTAGAAATTCTCCCTGAAATACTATTCATAATGTCATTGAAGAACACTTTTTGGATTCTCCCATTAGTGATTGACGAACCAAGGTAATACATGGGCTTATGCAGCCCTTGTCCACTGAGGAACTCTTGGATATCCGTACTGTGTCTACCTGAGAATCTCTTGGATATGAAGACCATTCTATTGGAGTGGTTGATGAACCACTCACTCAGCTTCCCATAGGTTTAGATTTGTTTCCCGAATCCATTGATTGACCCACAACATCCATTAATGAAGATAAGGATATCATCATCTAGAATCAAATGGGAAATTGAAACATTATCAGAAATATTGTATTTGGGACGAATTCTTCCACTTTGAATGTTATTAGTGATGTTTTGGGAATTAACTTCTTCTGTTATAATGAAGACAAATGGAGATAACGGGTCCCCTCATCACACCCCTTTGGTGATTTTGTTGAATTTGAAGTATTTCCCTAGGAACAAGATGGTAGACCATATGGAAGATTTGAATCTAAAGATAAGAACCCAAAAACAATCATCAGAGACAAACTTTCTCAGGACAAGGATAATGAATCTCTATTACAATTTATCATAAGATTTCTCAATGTCAATTTGGATAACCATGTTCGAACCCACTTTATGTTTATTGATTTAATCAACCAATTTCATTTCAATACCAATGCCCCTAGATATATCTTCCCTTCACGAAACTATTTTTTTATCTTGGGAATCTACCCATGTCTAGAGGCACACACACACATGATGAGGGCCCCCCTCTAAGTAGTCATACATGGCATCAAAAACATGGGTTTTAATACAATCACATGAAATGATGTAAGAGGCTCTAGGGAATCCACCAAGGCCTGGCGCACTATCCTAGATCATTCTTCAGAAAAAGGATTTAATCTCTTCCTCAAAAGGAATCTATATCAAAAACATGCTGTCAGTATTATCCACCTTCCTGGGTAGGGAATCCATAATGTAGTCATCTTCACTATAGTTCCTTGAATCCAAATTATATTACCTCTAAGACCCACCGAACAACTTTTGAAAATGATCGGGCACCTTTTTCCCTAATACCTACACATCAGAGGTATACGAAACGTCTTAAAACATCACATTTATTTTCCATTGATGCGAATTTTCTTTAAAGCCATCGTGGAAGAAATCCCATTATTCCATTCAGTTACTCTTACAATCCTTTTACCCAAATGAAATTATCTTTTATTTTTATTTAAATATACTAAATTCATTCAATATGTTCTTGAATAATGTATCAAAGTACATCAATCCATATTTTTCTGGGATATTCATATTTTTAAAAGGTTCACTACATAGTTCTTCCCAATAAACAAAAAATATTTAATGGAACATCCTGAATTATTACCCATTTTCAATTAAACTATTTAATCAGTTTCAGGCAACCATTATTATAACAAACAAAATATTTTTATTATGAAATAATTTTTTGGTCCACATAAGGTTTCATGTAAATGATTATTCCCAATTCTTCATGAATACTCTTTAATATTTTCCTGAAACCACACTAAAATTTTTTAATTCTCAATTTTATTAAATATTATTTTTTACATTTTATCACATCAGTTTGAAATCACGTATCATGATATATTCCTATTATATTATATAAATGTCCATGTATGATAAAATTCTATTCATTCATGGACTATTTTATTATATACCCATTTATTATTCATTATGACATGATTATGATAAACATTTCATTCCATGGGTAACATTTATGTTTTTTGGTCATGTGGAACACATATTCAAGTAAATGATATGAGAGATTCACTTAGATACGTCTCCAATGAATTGGGGAATGTTTAGTCTCATGAGATGTTATATGAAACTATCTTGGTGGTCAGCCTTTACTCATACTCTTTTATGTGTAATGAGAGTTGACTTGTGCTAATTTCCGTGAAACAACCACATAATCGTGCTCATATATGTTAAAAAAGGCATGAAACATTCTAATATCATGATTTTTGATGCATACACATTACTATGAATCCATTATTATATGATTCCATTTTATGATTCATTATATTTAATCATTTCTTGTGCCTTTTGTGCCTATATATTATGCATTCTAACCCATGTTCTAATAATTATTCATATGTTTAATCCCTTACTTGGATTTTAGCCCATTCTTTTTTAATGGTATCCCTATGTTAACCAATGTTGATGTATAGGAACAATGTAATTCAGGATCCCGTATTAGTTTATAAATGATGAAAAATTTCATTTAGTCAATTGTATGTAGTTTTATGTTCTTATTCAATCAAATACAGTATACTTTATGATTCTAGAAATGTAATATGATTGTTAATTTTGTTAAAAACAATTTAATGATATGAATAAAATTCTAGGGTCACTAAAGATTTACATCATAATGAATGACCTCCCTGTGGTGATGCTCTAGCAACCAACCACAATCCACAACACTAGGTCCCACTATTTCTGCCATGACTACAATATGTAGTTGAACCTCAACTACCCTCTCATGGAACAGATCTTGAACTGAACTCATTGGCCCTAGTCTATCACTGAACCTGATCGCTGTCAGAAACAAGAAGTCATATAAAAGAACCACTAATTATGCCTCATAAGTCCACATCTCGACACTCCATTGGATTCTAAATGTAGTTCCTCAAAATATCACATATTTATTAATTATTGGGTAGATAATTGAGAATTCAAAACATTTTTTCCTTAATGAAAACATGATAAATAATTCATGTGGATGACCGTGTAACATTGAAATTTAATGTTAATTTTTTTTACCAATGCTTCACATGGGTTCATCATTATATTGTATGCATCATGACCAAATTAGATCTAGCCATAGTAACCCCGAATGATGTATCTACACATAATGGATGAGTCATCACAAAGAAGATGATACATACCCTGCTATAATGGGAGGTTCCATTTCTATGGTATCATTAATTGTGACTACAGTATTTTACAATTGATACCTCACTCATTTTTATCATTTTAGGTTTTTAATATAATAAATATATAATTGGAACCTTTGTATTCAATGAAGGATATTAATACATAATTTATAATGAATATGGATCATTGTTTTTTATTTCATTATTTTATCTCCTTATAAAAGTATGAATAAACAATGGATTTTCTTGTTCTCAAAATGATATATGTTATATTTCACTTCGAGATAGATAGATAGATTTAAAATAAGGCATGGATTGCTTATTATCTTCTATGGATATGCATTAATACACCTGATATGGTTTGTTACTTCTATGAGGTAGAATGCGACATGTTGTTGGGTAGGGTCATACCATCATTCTTGGTGTTTGGATGGATAATATTGGTGTTTTCCATTGACATATAGAAATAATCATTAGGTGATGATCAACCAATAGACTTCATTGATTTTCCTAACATGCTCACCAGTAATTTCTATTATCTTTCTCTATTAATGTTGCTCATGTTCACTATTTAATTATTACATTGTTTTTATAATTTATATATTATATTTTTTTTTATATAACCAGTAGGGTTAAATGTATTTATAATAATATTGGATAATTTTTATGAGAATGGATTTATACAATCATATTTGTATCCCTTATCAGTGAAAATTTTCATTGTAATGAATGATGATAGTATGCTTCTCCTGTGTGTAAATTACAAAATTATCAACCGTGATTCTATGAAAAAAAAGTTTATACTTCTATAAATATATGACGTTTTTTATCAACTAAAATGGAAAATGTTTTTCTCAATGATTGATCTCTTTTTCGTTATCTAAAATCATCGAATTTAATAATTTGAAATTCATAGGACCACATTGTGTAGTAGAAATTCCATATATAATTATCATGATATGTATTTCTTAAAACTAATGGTCTTGTAGTATTTTATTGAATTGATGAATAGAGTATTAAATTTGTATCTCAATAATTCTTCGATAGTTTCTGAGGCTGTGATTGTGGCTTTTGAAAATATAATATATTATCAATGGGTCCTATGAGTGAAGCCCCCAGAATCCTGGAAGACCAAAAAATCATTCTACATCTCTCAAATTGTAATTTTTTGATATGGTAAATAATGATATAGGGGTATCTCATATCATAATGTGGCTTCTATATTGATCCTTATAATGATAATGTTGTTTTATCATGAGATCATCCACATAATTGTTTTAGATATGGTAGTTCTTATACATTGCAATGTATTAACTTTATTGTATTAAATATTTCTTCATGAAGGCCTATCTAATGAACACTTTCACATGGATGGGATTGATGATATTATGGATTGAAAAATTTCATATTTATTTAAATGAGTAGAAATGTATGTTGAAATGCATGGTAGTGTTAAAACTTTTATTGGATGGGTAGGTCAATGTGGTATTCTATGATTGATTCAGTTTTGGTACGGTATCAATTCATTTTTATGGAGATCAAGTGTCAGCCTATGTTTCTAATTAATTTAAGAAACATGAGAAGTATTATTTGTCCCATGATATCAAAATTTCATATGTTGGGCATTTTTTATGATATTTTTACACTGTTTTTGGGGAATATTTTAAAATTTAATCATTCCACAAAATATTATGTAATATCTTCTCCCTAAAAACATTTGAATATTCAAAGTGGCATTTGGTGGAGTGACTATGGTCCATTTAATTTTAAATTTACTATATACCTAGAGAATTAAATATGTCATTAAAATTTATTTTTTAAAAGAATCATTCAATCGAAGCCCTGGGATAATTATAATAATAGTCTGTCATGAATGAAATACTTGAGATAATTATATATTATAGTCAAGAAGGAGGAGGACATCGTTATCATCGAAGGTGTTCAATTGGCCTCTTAATTATCAAGATGATTCCACAGTAGAAAAATCCTCATGTTTAATTCTATAAAATTAGGTTCTCTATTTATGGTTGGGATATAATTAGAGATAAAAATTACTGATCTTGTGGAATCCTATGATTTCATAATCATTTTTACCATTTTCAATAATAAATGATACGATATGGGATTTTCTTAATAACAAACGGGTGGAACACCAGAGAACCCATAAGATGCATTATGTTAGGAATAAAGGAATTAAAAATTTGGGCTTCATGTCCCCTCCCAACATGGTGTTCCCCTACTTGGTATGAAATTGGAGTATAAATAAAGAATCATTTCAGACCTTCCTGCAATATTCCATGGTTTGGTTACTAGCACAGAGGTTTTTTCAAATACGTAGACAGGAGGAACTATCATTTACCAGAAAACATGTGATTGATATAGAAACGGAAGACACCACAAATGGTTGTTGAGAGAAAATATAAAAAAGACAAAGTGCACATGTTTAATGACATAAAATATCTAGTATAATTTAATGGATGAACTTCATCTACAATATGAAAAGTAAGGACATCAGTGACCATGATTCCTAAACAACTCAAGAGAAACCCGAATATTATAGTAACCATAATGATCCCCAACATAATATAACTAAATATAAAACAATTTATATATAGGAAATTTGATTATAATAATATTCTCATTAGGATCCTACTTGGATCCTCTGATGTTGAAGGTTAATAATGAATGCTAAATAACAATGACCAACATGTGAAACTAACTCCTTGTAAAAACATTGATAATATGTCCCCATAATCACCATTGAAACTCTAACCATGATTCTCTTATATTATAATATAATATAATATATTAATCGATATCAAGTGTTCCCTACTATATATTACAAACTAGTTTGTTTGTCTTCCCCATCATCGCATGTCCTGAGCATCTATCTCTTGAAGGATAGACATAATACACATGGGTGAGGCACCACAATGTGCACATCCTAAAACAAACACCAAATTCATGCAACCAAATTTAACCCGGTACATTCTAGGTTACACCATAGCCCATATAACATGTATCATGAATCAGGTTTTATACATCAAGCCCTCACATCACATACATCGAGTAAGGATCCCAAAGACATTACAAACTATAATTGTAAACATATCGTATTTTTTTAGAAACAATATTCAAAATACTTGTGTTTAAAATTACCAATGGCCATTAAGACAGTCAACAAATAAATATGGGGAAAACTAATTACTATTTATTCCATCATAATTAACCACCATGTGATGAATGTGGGGTTTATGTGTGTAGTCATTCATACAACCTCCCACTAGGATATCGGAACCCCCCCCCCCCCCCTCGGGGATCAGAATCCCCATAGTATATGTTACCCTAAACAACTAGGTGGAGTAGTGTATAAATACTCATATAGAACATGATAAAATATTGCTCAGAACCATATTAGGTTAATAACCATGTCTATGATTTATTTTTAACTAACATCTCTCAGACTCACAACATCCAATGCCAGGAATAGAAATAATATAATCACATAATCAATTAAAGAGATAAGGTAAATCATTTTATTATTATTCATCATTTCACATTACGTTACGTAATCCGTTTACAATTAATTAGGAATTATCAATCTACGCATTACAATTACTACAATTTTCCATGCTCTCTATGAATAATCAACTTCCTTACACTACTTCTCTGAATTATAACCTCTTTATTGCATCCATACATGATCCAAACCCCTGAGAAAAACATTTATTAATTTATATAAAAAAATACCTTCCATATTACTAAGTACACTTATAAATCATCCAATTATACAAATCAATGAAAACAAAAAACAAAATCCATCTTCCAAATATAGTGGGAAAAGGAATGTAGAAAAAAATAACTTGCCCATCATCCAAAAAATATATTCAATCAAGCCTCCAAGTTCTATATCAATGTGTAAACCCAACATTAATGCATTACATAATCTCAGGTGTCCTCTCCAACAACCACGTGAACATACTGATGTATCCTAACCCCACAATTATCAAATATTTTATCATCAATCTGGACTCCACATACCATATGCAATAAAATCCTTCCAGGCTTAGCCATACCATGAGAACATCACATTTGGGCCTCCCTGCCCCATATTCCACAACATCCCTCTAGGATCATCTACCACAAGCTCACATCACGTCCTAATTATCCTGACATAAACATAGTTACCACGACCATGGCCTTAATGAACAGAATTCTACCATTACACACAATGATCCCTCCTTGATCAAATGCCCAATGAACATGTCCAATACAATAATGTTGGAATCTACTGACCTAAAAAGAATTATCTTTTTTCCAAAAACCTATTCTCATTCAATCATGAATTTTTTGAATCATTAATCACATGTTTTAACTATGGGAAAACATAGTATAAAATAATCATTGGCGATAAAAATTTTACTAAGAAATTAATTTAACACGAATATAATTCCCAAATAAAATGTAATCAACATGGTGCTCATATTAATTCATTTACATTATCAAATGGAATAACAATTTATTTATATATTCACATAGCATTTAAAATAAAACTCATGAGATCCATTATAAATGAATATTTAATATTTTTGGAAAATAAATGTCAAATAAATAGGGATTTAAATTCATTAGAAATTTACATCAAGAAAAAAAAGATAATCCAATCATGTAATAGATATAAAAAAATATATAAAAACCATAGGAAAACTGTTATCATGGTACCAATAAAGAAACATTCAATGTGATCGACCCCAATTCAATAATTGAATCTAATTTTTTTATTTATTTAATTTCATTGTGATTATAGGGGATAAATCCTGATAGTTGTATGATAGATCATTAATAAATAGAGCAGTAATGAATGAACTACCTTAAAAAGTGTTTCAATTTTTCTTGAATGATAGTGAACAAACACTAAAAATCTCGATCTCCCCTCCCATAAAAACTAAATCATCTAGCGGGTTTGAAACCATAATAATTCTATCAAATAATCCTTAGAAATACATTAAAAACATGTGAATCAGGCTCTATAAGTGGTAAAATAGAAATTGGAGTTATCATATCAAAGATACATCATGAATGGAGGTATAAAATACCTTGAATCAAAAAAGGAACATTGTAGACCAAATACCAAATCTAGATGATAGATTCCCATTAATGGAATCTCCAAAACTTCTAGAAGGGAGATGTTTGATGCTAGAAAAACAGAGAAATAAGTGAATCCCTAGGGTTATTGAAATACTCCAGTGGATAAAATATTATAAAATGTACAACTTCATATATTTCAATGATGTGTAATCCCCTTTCAAATAATGTAGTCTATGGGTTTTGGATTCCACTAAAAACATGTCACATTTTTATTATTTAACCCTGGAAAAAATTCCCACCATGAACAAGTGATACATGATGTCTATGAGAAACATGTCTTGTAATTATTCCCCTTTCAATAATTTCTCAACAAAATTATTCCAAAACACAAACATTATTTTCTTGAGCTCTATAAGCCTAAACAAATTCGAAGGGTCGATCCATGCTGATTTGGGACATTACATTTGAAACCCAAAAAAAAATTATCATCCTCGATAATAACAAAACCACCCCTAGTTGATATAGAAAATGGTTCTTCTGAACATCCACCCTATAAGATACATCTCAGGGCTCTCGTGGCCATAGGAGCTCAACCACCTCACCATTTCAACATCATGAAACACAAAAACAACAAAAAATGATCATAAAAATTATACTATAGGCGATACATCTCAAAAGAATGTATACCAAAAAAATAAACAATAACAATAAATATCAAAAACAAAAAATGATCTACAACCAACAAATGAACTACATTAGAGGATAATTTAGAAAATAAAAAGTCTCTGGGTACTGAGTTCATATTTGGGATTCATGTTTCTAGGAAAATCTCCTCCACACCACTATACAACAACAAGATAATAACCAATGGGATAGAACACCTAGATAGGATCTTATCACCATGCTCTTGGTTATTTATAGTCCATTCCTCGATGGTTAACTCAACGTCAACATCAAAATCTCCCCAATCACTGATGTGAGTGTCACAATGATGATAATAATAGAGCTATGACTTGTGAAAACTTATTTTATCTTAATAATATATGGGGATGTTCTGTCTAATATTAAAAAAATACAACAAAATATAACATCTTGAAATGAAAAAATAATTTGTAGAGAAATATTACAACCATGGAAAATCCATTTCTTCCCACGAATGGGGGTCACCATTATAAACAAATGATCCCCAATATCAAACTCCTGGGGACCCCACTTATGACCAGAATAAAAATAATGATGATCATGTCCTATTTTAATCCACTCAAAAATCATCAGAACCTTCCCTATTTTATTATCTATTTGTGTAGGTGTACAAATTGTTGAATCTTTATCCCGGGTCCAGCATAATGATGAATGGAAAGGTCAGCCATGCAAGGCTTCAAAGTGTGCCACAATAATGGTGGAGTGAAAAATATTTTTTCATCTGAACACTACTAAGGGAAATTTCCTCATCCATTATACTCCTAAATTAATGATAGGATGGTGAAATATTTCTTCCAGTTTTTTGAAGGATCGCACTATCTGAATGTTCACTTGTAGAAGAAAAGACATTCTAAGTGATAACTGAGTAAAAAAAATTGGAGACCTATCTACATTCTATAGGTAATGTGCGGATATTGTTCAGAAATATTTTCCTCCAAAATCCATGGTTTCTCACCACCTCCTCCAGACACTCCCTGAGAAAAACCTCCACTAGGCTCAAAACTGTTATGAATATACAATTGAAAGGTTATGTCAAATAATCCACTACCACCCATATAATGTCATTTCCTCCCAGATCTCAAGGTAAATTGATAAAATATTCCACTAAGGTGTCTTACCACTTACACTAAGTATAAATAATAATTATAGAAAACCAAAATGAAAATAATGACCAGCCTTCACCTTCTAGAAGTCCGAACATGGAGACACAAACTATTGAAATACATGCTTAAACCCATTCTATAAAAACTAATACTTAAATTATGGATACATATTTCTATTATCACATTTTATTCTGATGAGAAACTATTGATCTCTATATGAAAAACCTAAAAAATTTCTAATGGAATGAAAAACCTCCCCAAAAAATGTTATCTATGTTCATCCACATACCAACCACAAGGGGACACACAAAAAAACTCTATCTCTCTAGACCTCCACCTCGGGATAACACACCTATGACTCCTCTACCTGCTGCATCGATAATGAATTCACTGTCATATGAAAAAGAAATTTTCTTCCACCAACATATTACATATCATGAATCGATGCTATATATTAATCCATCACTATCTTGGGATGGACATATTCACACACTACATCACTATATGACTTCTAATTCAATGCATTGGACATAACATTCCCCTTTCCAAGTGTATACAAAAATTGATGTTGTATCCCTATAAAAACTAAATCCCCCAACCATGATGAAAGTTAAATTCATGTTGGGAGAAATCATAACTCAATATATTATGATTGGTGAAGACAATAAAGCACTCTCAAATGAGGTATTTTCACCACAACATTATGGAAAACCCCACAGGTACTAACATGAGACACAGAATGAATATTTATTCACATTGGGGAGTAACTGGCAAGACCCATAATAAACAAGATATATTTGCTTCATTATAAAACATCCCAACCCAAGAGGAGAAGAAAAAAATAAATCCTCTAATTGAACACCCTATGTTGGTATACATAGAGCTATAGAACTTTTTAACATCTCCTTGAGATAGTAAAAATATGTCCTAATCTAATTTGTCCACAAGAATGCCTGATCATTTCTATACAATGATTATAGAGGATTCACAACACAAGAGAAATTGTATACGAACCTCCTCTAATGGACAATAATAACAATGAATCATTGCATCTATTTTAATATTTTGGTGGATTCTAAAGAAAAAACAAATTAAATCCGTTAGAGAACAATAGGTAATCATTGATGGGATATACCATGCATGAAAAATTGAATTCTTGACCAAAAACCCACACATAAGAAACATCCCAACAAACTATTGTTGAAGATTATGTCCCAAAATTTCATATTGATTCTCTGCATACTTTTCTTAAGAAACATAGTACACAATGATTTCCTTGATGATATCCTCCATATATATATATTGGATGTCATGATTGATAGCATTCATTAAACCCATGAATATATCTATTGATATCATCAAAGTAAATGAAATCACAATAAACTCAAAATTCACATGAAGAAAATAGAATAAAGCCTTCCAGACATCCTCATCCATTAAATTAATATGTTGAAATCCTAACCAAATATCGATATTTGAAAAATAAAATTAAAACTTGTGTTGATCAAATTAATCATTAATCTGTGCAAGGGAATTTTAGTTCTTCTCTTTAACTTGATTAAACTAATGACAACATATACACAACTAAAAATTAACAACATCCTTCTTCATGAAAAAACTAATACACCCCCCAATGATAAACATTTATGAATAAAATAACCCTACAATAGACCAATGGGATGTATATGCATCTATCACAACACAGAAGGTCACGTCCTATAAGTAGACATCGACAAAGGGGACACACCTGAATATAGTTTGATCCCGAACAAGATATCTCATCGATGAGGTAATTCTAAAACCACCTCTTGAAAGACATCAGGTTATTATTCTATGACCCTAGGAAACACATACTTTTGATCCTCCAATTAACTCAACATATTCTCATCCATGAAAGACAAAAATTAGTAAGCATTCCTATGACACATATGAGAGTCTCTCTTGCAAAAAAAACTCATCTGGATCTCCATTAGGATCAAGGAACACAACATTCCTCCTGAATCAATATATGATATCCTTAATTTAATTGTAATAATATATGAAGTGGGGGATTTCATATGGTTTTATCAATAAGAATAGAAAAACATCTCAAGAGTGGTAATTCCAAAGAACTATCTCATGGTCTTTACATACATCAAACAAGTTAGTTTGACCTCCAAATAACCCATAGGTTAGTTGTAGTCTCTCTAACTCAAGTCACAAATCATGGAAAATGGGTTTTGATATGTAGGCGTGTTTGTCACATATATTAAATAAGTAATGTTCCTTTATAAAAACATGAAAATTTTACATATTATAACATATGGATCAGCTAGAGTTGGTAACATTAAAGCATGAAGTTGAACTCGACCATACCCATGGCCCCTTTGACCATTCTATGGACTACCATCATGGTAATGCTATTCTTTATGAGGATGAATTGAATCCCAGGATTGTCCTCTACTAAACCCATTAACTCTTGATTGAACTAAAACTATAGAAACCTTCTAATTTTTCCTCTACTAGAACTAGCTCTGTGGGGGAGCATGATTTAGAATAATTTTCAAATGCTGACTACATAGAATGGCCATGAACTCTTGTTACAAATGAAATTGAACTCCATAAGAAAAAAATTGTGTTTGATCCATTTTCATATCCATATGATCCTCTTCTCCTTGAAAAACAATACATTACATTCTAGGAGCCATTCCTATAATATTAAGATATCTTTTGACAAGAAAATTGGGAACCCGGGACCACATCTCTACATCATTAATAATCTTGATGATTCCTCGATAATGATGATCAGGTTACATAAAACATCCCCTAAAAAACTTCTACCCTCACCAAGACCTCGAGATATGTATTCTTCATTAATAGGGTGACCTATGGTTGGATATCTAGAAAAAAAGTTCTATAAAATGCCTCACACCACCGAACTTTGCAAGAAATAGGTATGAATCATACCATAGATGGTTCCTAAAATTTATTTCGAACTCTTGTAAACTAGTTATCCCCTTCAAATGGGTAGGATTATCATATAAATAGCCTCCTTTGATGTTTGATAGAAAATATCATCTCTAAAATGGTGAAAAACTCCTCCAATGAGACTGAAAACTCCACTAGAACTCTGAGGAATAAGAACCACCACTGCATCGCTACCCCACATAACATCATCAATGACAATGATATCTGATGATGATTCTATGTATGAAAATAAATAAATGATATCACAACCTCATACAACTAGTATTTAATTAATATATCTGAAACAGATCCATCATACCTCTTTCGACTCTTACACTAAAACACTTAAAGTGTCTTCTTCCAAGTTTCATCATTATCAACCTCTACCCTTTAGTGACCTCCTGGTGTAACCTGGATAACATATTTTATGTTAAAATGATGAGGATTTCTACATGTACCAGTACATATAAAATAAAAAATACATAGACCTCTTAAACATGAATATGGAAGACATTAATAAAAAATAATTGTTCTCTTTTATTAATTTTAAGCCAACTTATCCCAGGGTTTACCCATTGAAACACAATCACAATGAATAATGATGCATGATCTAGTCCATTGTATTTTCCATGATAATAGTATAACCTCGTTTATTTTACATTATAATATTACTGGATCATGAATTAGATTACAGGGTCCTTAAATACTCGTGTCGAAGTTGGTCTCCTATGTTTGAGGTAATTACTAAAAATAACTAAAATTGTTTCCTTTCTAGACTACACGACCACACCTACGTCTAGCTCCAATATCAATCATATCCCTCATACGGACCACTAATACCACACTATCACAATTCCCTCCCCAAAAGGTGTAAGACTACAATGATGGTAATGAGAGTAGAGAAATAGTAACAAACTTGTCCTGCCTCTAGTAGGCCTTGGATTGGTGAATATCATTGAGGGTTTAGTAAATAAACCAATGGGAACAATTACCCGATAAGAGAACACATGAAAAGGGGAGAGACAAGACAGACACCAACCAACACCATCTCATATAAAAAATATCATACTAATTCCATTGTTCAACAATGTAATTACATGAGTGAACTACTAAAACTGAATGGAAAAACTACATGTACCACAATAATAGTATGGACGATAGAAACCATAGAGCCCAATAAACTCTTGTAATTCCACAAGTTAGTAGAAAAAGCCTTATCTCTCTCCTCCTACAACTAACCAAAGAAACAATTTATATATACACAAGGTGAGTATTACTATATACATAGTATGAAACACCCATAGTAGGTAAAGAAAAATTTCTAATGCACTGTAAAACAAAATTGAGACTAACTTCTCACAAAATGTTTTTTACTTTGTTCCTAACCTTTCCACAACTACTCTAACCTTTAATTTCATACATGAGCATATAATATATTAAATAATTTCCTTTGAAAAACACTACCACTTCCTCTATGATTTTCCATTATTTCCAAATGTTCCATATCCTGATAATCTCACACACAAAATGATATCCCACAAACTACTGGGAAAAGAACCACAACGTTAACCTCATGGAAAAAACACCATGTTCACATAACAAAAACTAACCTATTAGTTTATGGGAGCCCCCACATACTTTATATCATGTATCATTAATTATATATCATAAATCAAGATATCATATTACCTATATCGAGCCAGGATAGTCAATAGATCATATACATTATACATTTTAACAATAGCAGTCTTTAAGATACTATATCTAGAATACGTGTTTGAGAAATAATTGCAAGACATTACATCCCTTTTGACACATATATGTTAAAAAATATTAGTCATGCGTAATAGAACATGTAACATCCAATATAGTAGAGTGGGGGTAGAAGATGTAGTCGCACATCCATAATCCTACCGAGATGTTGGGGATGTTATTCCACATAATTATGAATCCTCGGGGTGTCAGTTTTCCTAATAAAAAGGTGTAATATCTTATAAAAACACAAAACATACACTATATTATATATTTAACAACAACGCATTTATAATAACCTAGTCTCATACACTACTAAAAAAATTGCCTCTTAAAAACAAAGATGATATGACTAGGAATAGATATAAAATAAACCCCAACCATTTGAAGAGATGCATTAAATTAGTTATTCATTAACATAGGTTTAAATGTACATTAATTTAAAATTTAACCATTAATTAATTTATAAAATATTCCACAATACATTTCATTACCATCATAACAATATTTAAAGCCCTACTGGTATAAGAAAACAAATTCCACAACTTCTTAGAATTGAAACCTCGGCATTGTATCCTAGAAATCTATCACACCATGGGTTTAACAATTTTTCATTTATTTTCACAATTACATTCCATATTACCAGGCAGTCTAGGAAAACAACTTATTCTACTAAAAAAGGTAAACAAACAAGCACATTAATCATCCACAAGTAGTGCGTAAAGTAAAAACGATAAATAGACAACTTGTGGATCATCTAAACAACAGATTCCAATGGTAATCCTCCTTAAAAATTAATAGATAAGTCCTACTATATCCAGATATATCATCTCTAGTGTTCTCCCTAACACCCACTTGTACATCAAAATGAATCTTGTCAATACAGTCGTCAACTACTACAACAAAATCCTTACCACCCCACCATATATATCACAACAACCCTACATAGTCATCCATACTTGCATCACATAACATCTAGGTCTCCCCACCACATATCCCATTATTTACCATTAGGATCCACCACCATAGGATCACATGAAATCTCTTTAAACAGGAAACTTTCAATGAAATATGGATATTGGCCATAAAGTAATTCATTCAACCTTCAAATAAAATGACCCATTACAGCTCCAAAGAGCATGGAACTCAGTCATTATTTGATAGAGAGAAACTAATTATATACATGGTCCTATATTTTATAACACATCTAAATCTTATTTCATCATGAAATAAATGATTCATTATTCATAGGTTCCATCTAAAGGAAACCTAAGAAGCAATATATTAAAAGGTATTAAATATTAAGGAAAATATTAATTTAACATGACCTAAATACCTTTATCAACAATCATAATCATGATTTTCATATTTAAAAAATTACATTTACACATGGAATATAAATTCATTTAACCTTCTCGCTAAATTAAAAATACAATGCAACAACTTCATTAATCATGCCTCTTTAATCTTTAGGACAATTAGTAATCCATTAATTTCATATTTACATTATTTAACAATTGATATCTAGAAAATGATGAAAATATTGGAATGGAATATATATCATTCGATCTAGAAAAACAAAAGGAAAATAGTTAACAAGGTATAAAAAACGACACCACCATACGATCGATACCAATTCTTTAATCTTGTTTACGTAATTATTAGATTCATTTCATTGGGATCAAAGGGGATAAATCATGATAAATCTAATAACTCACACACACAGAAACATATATATATATATACATAGAATAAATGAACCCCATACCTCACAAATGGAATCAATGTTCTTCGCATGAGAATTGTCCAACGATGCGGATCATCATAACCTCTCATGTATGTACTACATACACTTGAGGGTGACATGATACAACTATGCTAAAAAAATACTTTTGAAACATTGAGATCATGATACATCATATTGAAATGGTAAACAAGATTAAACCGATTGAGAAAACCTCCAGAACATAGGTATAACATACCTTGGATAGATGAACGATCAATACAGATTGAGGACAGAAGAATAATGGTTAGTTTTAATCAAACTAATACCTAATACTCTACTAGAAGAACTTTTTGACACATTAAAATTATATGAATCACATAAAACATAGTGTTTATGGAAAACCTATGTAGTTTAAACTTTACAAAGCATAGAACATCATGGTTTTCCATGTTGCGTAGTCCCCATTCATGTCATGTAATCCTCCGGGATTAGTTTCTTCTGAAAAAATGTGTCACCTCTATGTTATTTAACCTAAAAGAATTAAACAACATGAACATGGCTTACAAAACATGTATTTCTTACACATATTTGAAATATCTCTATTGACATCATTTCAAAGACATGCTCTTCCAAAACACTTATATGCATCTTCTGAGCTCCACGACCCTCAAAAACATGCTAAGGGTTGATCCAAATGGATTTAGGACTTTATATAATATATTAAAAGATACATTGATAACATTTTTTTGTAATTTTATACATATTGGTTGTTAAAATGCAAGCCCCATATACCATCGAGTTTTCTTAAGACACTTCATGTTTCAAAATTGATGTGGGACGATATATCTTTGGAATTTTTGGGTGTGGTTTCACCATCCCCATAGAGAATGAATTCAAAATGGTTTTTTGATCAATATTATTGACAAATAAAATATAATTATTCCCTTTAGAGATATCACCAATGTCGAGGACATAGAAAATATATTTGTATTGGCTATTTTCAGACTGGCATGGGTCCCTTTTACTATAGTCTCTAACAGGGATCCCTATTTGACTTTTCACATACAGAGAAAACTCAATGAGATACGGGGATTTCATGTATGTTTCAGGATTATATATCCATTTTATATGAATTCATAGATATATCGTGAAATATATATTTTTGAGGAAATGATAAATTACTCTATTTTATACATTTCTCTTTCATAGGATGTAATTTAGTAACTGGTCTAATTTGATTATAATAGAATTTATCAGTATTAATTTCAAATATATCCTTCTTGTGGCATTGTTTTGAAGTAAATTTAAATATCTATTCCATTTTTCTATGATTAGGGATGATTCCTTTTATTGACCATGGTTGGTATAAGAAACAAATAAAAAGATTTAGTATATTTTTTTGAGATTCTATATGGATAAAAGTTGTTATAATTATTATATGGATCCCCATCCAAGAGAATTGGTGTATTCAAGTGGTGTCATCGTGTTCATGAGATTTTATCCTTTTTTGGTCACTAGCATATAGGTAAACATGGAATTATTGTGCCACAGGTTTTAGTTACTTTTGAGATTTTTGATATGGTTAGGAATGTGGAATAGAGATTACAACATACACCATGTATAACATTGATGGAGATTTTTTTTAATGACTCATGGATTTAAATGTATCATTCCCCTTAACACTACATTATTATAATACTCCTTTACTCCATCACACTTGAATAGAACTTCTTCTACCATAGTTTCCATATTCTAGACCATGATATCCTTTCATCTTGCTCAACAACCTCGCTCAGGCTCCTTATTTCATGCTTGACCACCCACCCAAGATTCTTTATCGATGTTTATCTTTAATCATCCTTCACAAACCCCTATCATGACCTACTATCCCAATACTTACTAAATCTCTGCCATGATGGATGTGTAGTGATTAATATTGATGCTTTGTTTCATCAGACGACGTCCTACACAAAACTGGCCTCACATCACCTCGATTACTGTGTTGGATGACCCCTTTATAGCATCAATATTGTAGCTTTGGTATACAAGATTATTTTATTATTCATTAATCATTTCATATTTTTATTTTTCATTAGTAATAGTTATATTTAATTTCTAGTAATTATCAAAGTAATGATTCCATGTTTCATTATCCACATCAATTATGGTTTGCATACCCATAATTATTTTATTATTCAATGTCGTTTTATACATGTAAATTTTATTTTTTCAGCCAATCTAAAATTTAATTAATTATTTATTGTCTCTGGGTTATTAGACATTATTTAAGATCAATTTTTTGTTATAATTTTATTGTTTTATATTAAATGTGTTATTTTTGTTTTTTAGATATTATCTGAATTTCCAAATTGTGCATTGTCTTGTTCTTTAATGTTTTTTTTTCTCTATTTATTTATTGTTTACTATGATACTTTTGAAAAACAAAATTATTAATTATTTTGATTATTTTTTATAAATTACCAAACATGAGAATTAATTGATTTCTTTTCTATCTTAAATGTAATTTTCCCAAATCCATTGCAGTTTTCATATTTTTTGTAGGCAATTGGTGTTTCTTATAATAAATTATAAATTATAATTTTGATTTTATTTTGGTTTATTAATTATTTTTCATAATATTTTATGTAATAAGACTGTAGTTTTAAAAATATATATTTTTTATTTTTAGTTTAATTCATAAAATTATTTTCTCATATTTTAAATTTTTATACATGTGAACCTAACATATTTTTTCTTGTCTTCATATAATGTGGGTTTAAATGGATTTATTATTTTAGGTCTCAAATGTGCATGATCTGACCTGGTTCACTTTGGTATTGTACTTTATCCATCCATATTTAAAGGGAACCATTTTTAAATTTTGGAAATGGTAACTAGATTATCTGTGTCGATCTAGACAATGATGTTATTATGTTAATTTCAAAACCAATATCCATATCCACTATAAAAAAATAGGGAAATGAACCCGTCAATATTTAGTAGAGAATACTACCATCTCATGAACCGAAGATTTTATTTTTTACATTACAACATCCCATGGAAATATATAATTATTTAATTAATTTTGATATAGTATACATATAAAATAATTATTATTCTTGAATTTTAATATCATATCAACATTTATAAACTTCTAATATGTTTGAAAAAGAAATTTTCACATGTGTACATGTGGACTACCACATCCATGAATCGATGTGATAGTGTTTTCATTTATTATTTTCATCTATGGTAATATGATTATATTTAATGAATATATATGATATGTACAAAAATATAATATTTATATAATTGATAATTATTTTTATGATTATTTTTTCAATCCGTCAATAAATAAAAATACTGTTCATGGGTATAAATCACCTACCATCTCTATTTACGGTCTAATTCAATTTTCAACATCAAAATATTATGAATGAATATATTTTTTATTAAAATGTATATATATTATATTCAAATAATCAATAATATTATGAATATGATAGAACCTTAATCATATTTTAAGGTCCAAAACTACCAAACCAAGTCATACATGAAAAAAAAGCTGTTTTAACCAAGAATAGTGATTTCAATAAAAAAAATTATCAATAAACATTAGATAAATGATTATATGTAAATAATTAATGATATGAAATATATGAGTAGGGTCACAAAATATATATATCATATCTATGTATTAATTATAATCTAAATAATTAAACATATGAAGGAATTTGATACTAAGGTAATGATTTAATTCACAATTAAATAATTAATAAAGATGGTTTATCATTATGTATTTTTTGGTGAATAATATGATATGTTATTATAAAAAAGTATATTATTAGATTATTTATTTTTAACATATTTTAGCTTATTCCATTTTGACTATATATATACTCACGATAAATAATACTTTTAATAATAATTAACCTTGTTTTTTTACTTGGTTCAAAATAATTCTATCTAATGCTCATATATTTCTCAAAACGAAGAAATGAGGTCTTTTTAATTATATTATAATATATTAATGTAAATTTTCTTCATGTTGTAATTTTAACATAATGTATCATTCTGAATAATCTTGTTGTTTTCTAAATGATGTACTTTTTGGACATTATACATTTCTGTGAGATGAATTTTTTTAAAAAAAATTATATGGCCTGAATATAATTACCCATTGACACAAATAATAACTTTTTTTTAACATTACATTACTGGTCTACAAGATTTATTTATGATAAATGATTCATTAATATTTAAGAATAATTAATATAATGATTTCCTTTTGAAATAGGGTATTTTCTTCAATATATTTTTATGTGGTCTTTTGAAATCATTTTCTTCCATTTAAAAACCCCTTGTTTAATATTTAGATTTAGTAAAGTTAAAATATAAATATAACACCAACCATGTATTAATATATTGTTTAATTTAATTTTGAATACAGAATGTATTGGTATTCCTTATGCTACTTCATTCAGTACATACGATTATTCATGTTTTATTCATGTCTATTTATTTGTATTTATTATTCATATGATGAAAACATTGGAATTTTTCGGTGATAGGTTTTGATCTGAAATATATAGATCCTAGATCCATTTCTTTATCCCAAAATTGATAAAAAAAATTGCAAGTGGGTGAATCCTTATACATTTATATATGTTTTCTTAGAACATGAAGTCAAAATTATGTTTGTGATATTTGAAATTAACAATTTCATCTTATTGAAAATAGTTATTGATTTACATGTGATGATGTTAATAATAATAATACCCATTTATATTTTTAACTTTATTTATTCATCATTAATTATATCCATTTTATTCATTCCTTATTAGTTTACATCATATCCATACCATTACAATGAATATTAACATATAATTTATTTTATATTTTCCTTCCATAGTATTCCAAGAAGTGCCTTATTATTTATAATAAAGGTTCTAATAACTGGAATATTGTTCTTCAAGTATAAAAAATTATGAAATATTAAATATTTACACATGTTATATTGAATTCATGTATCTATATAATTTTATAAGAATAAGAAATTATTCAATCCTTTAGGATGTTGTCCCTAATTTCTACTAAAAATTTTATAATGCTACCTCGAGATTATAGAAACCATTATTGTTGTATTCAAAGTGTGTATCTAATAAATTTAAGTATAATATTTGAGAACAATATTTAGGAAAATATTATTCGGTAATATAAGACTATGTTTGAATTTTAGGGAAATTCTATGTTATGGATATAACTATAATTTTTTAAATTTATATATTACATGGTTTTAACTTAAAAATATTCTTCTCTATAAACATAAAGGGGACATGGATTTTGAAAAAAACACACATATACGTAATAACAATAAAAAATATGGTTTTCATATATCTTACACATAATTTTAGTTCATGGTGATTGTGATCACACTACACACCTCCTATGCAATTTCTAGCATATATGAAAGGGTTAGTTAAGATTTTCATCATAACCCATTATGAATGATTTGGAACATATTTCATGTTTTTAAAATATTCTCAAAATATCCAATTTTACGATTTAATGTTTTACTACTCATAAATTTAAATTTTTTTGATGTCATTCATGTGTTTTAAAATTATACGTTATGATTCCTAATATTACGATATAGTAATATTTATTCTGTTTTCCATGTGGTGGGATGAATGGACACCAAATCTACCAACGTAATCTATGATGTTATTGAACTTAAAGGGAGGATAATAAATATTTTAGTGGAGATACAGATGGATTTGAAAAAATTATAAATATATTTTGTAATCTGATTTATTATGTCTAATTATCATTCCCATTTATAGTGTCATATTTATAATATATTTTTTGTAGACATGTTATACCTCTTAATGAATCATTAACTCCAACCATTCAATGGGACTAAAAATGATTTTATATATGTGAAATCGATGTGTTCTATATAATATATATTTATTGCATAACTAAGTGATGAATGTTATTTTATTTCATTAAAGGTCAACATATATTCATCAATTCAAATAAATGGGGTTCATTAATTCTAGAACCTATATAAGATGAGGAAATAGTGAGCATGAAATGGGTGGGTTTCATTGAATATTTTCTAGAAAAATAGTTTCTTCATGAACAATGAGCCTTTATGGGGAATTTTTTATGTTTGATAAAAATGGAAAAGGAAAATTTACAAGGTATAATGATAATATTACATGGATAGATAAATATTATGAGGACTACATATATATTCTATAGTAGATGATTGACCATTTTATTAAATGGATTGCATCACTCCTTTCAAGGTCACTTGATATCCAACGATTCACAACATATGAGGATTTAATCTCACTTCCTATCTAAAATGATAAGTAATTACCCAATTCATATTAATTAAAAGGAAAATAGGTTATTAAGATGATAAAATAACAACAAATATATTAGTTGAACAAGGGAAATTTGAATTTTCCATCATGTTTTAATTTTTGACTGAACAAATTTGGTACATGTCTAAAAGAATAAAGAGTTTTCAAAAAGTGTGTAAAAAATCACATCATGCCCATAATATCATGGGGTGAACGGATTATCTCATAATATAGATTTTTAACATTATGGATATGGGTATCTAATCAAATGTTTGATAGAATGATCTTGTAATGGCCCAGACCTCTCTATTCCATTACTCAACGGAAATCTAGTGTTTAAGTAGTACTGGGAGTTCAAGGTGACATATCCCTAAAACTTTTCAAAATTTCATATTGTACTAACAATTATTCTTGAAGAGTAGCATTCTAACAGCAGCCTTCCAACTTTAGGCTTCCAACATATGCCTTTTTTCCTTTTCCAAATTTCTAGTTTTTGAACTATATTTCCAGCTTCCTATAGTTCCACTTCATTGACAATCCCTTTGATGTAAAATGAATGTAAAGCCTTGTTTTATGGACTATAAAGACGCTTGAAGGGACTAATCTCCAATATTAATTTTTCCTCAGGCTTGGGATGCTTTTACATGGTCAAACCATATGGTTTAATGAGATCGAAATTTACTGGAAAATGTTGTGTATCTTAAACCTTATCCATTAAATATTCTAAAGGGACGAGATATATTACTTCCCTATTCTACCATCATGTCCCTTGGTGAGAGACACTCGATACATTCCTTCTTTAATTTGGGTCTATTTGATCTAACCTTATTCCTAGTTTCGTTTCCCCTTGTAGTTTCATCGTGCTGCATGTCCAAGTCTTGTTTTGGTGTAAGCATCAAGTGTCGAACCTTCATCAGTATATGGTATGATCTACCTATGTTGTTGGGGTTTTTTCAATCTTTCTACAAATATTTTTCTTTTCCATGATATTTAGTGTGATCTACATGATTCTAATGTATTTTTCTTGGATTTTCGATGGTGTGATCGTGCCACAGCGTTCTCGGGTGGATGTAGTTTTCACGGGGGAGGATATCGTAATCTGTTGAGTGGATCGTTCTCATATAAAAAATTATAATAAACCTTTGGGCAAGGTTATTTTTTTATATATTATTTTATGTGAAAAGGTAAAGTTAGTATGGTTTTTTCCACTTGGTAACAATTTAATTAACATATTAAATAATTGAACCAAATAAATAAATTGATATCGACCATATGTTATTGCTTATTGTTTTACTAGATATTGTTACATCAATGCCTACATTGATTAGATTTTATATATTTATGAAAATTGGTAATGAATGTAAAGTTGGAATTAATTGATAATAGTTTGGTAAAATATAATCTGGAATATAAATGAATCTGGTTGTTGTTGCAGGGATTTGATGTTAATCAAATTGATGAAGTAAGCATCTTTATCCAATTTTTGATAACATTCTATTTATGTTTACTGTAGTTTTAACGTAAAAGTTGTAAATATATTATTTCCAGATGGATTAAATGTATATTTTAATGATTATATATAATTCTTCGTAGGGTTATGAGTTTCCATATTGATTGATTAAAGGATAAGATCCCAGTGGATATGTTGTGTGTTTTCTTGCTACATGTGTTGTGATATGTGGGGGAAGGGAGACCTATTTTTTGTGGCATTTGTTGACACATAGAGTGGAATGATTCACTGTTTTATTCATATGAGTGTTAGGGAGGACATCGGGGATGGTGAAATGAGTTGGATTTCAATGTTTGGATGCTTGCATATTTTTGTTGTTTGCTTATCTTATTTACTTTCCACACTACTCAAGGCAGCTAGTTTTCTTAACCGCCTTCCAAAATGGAAAATTATGAGCAGGGTATGCCACGTTCATTCTGTGTTTATATTATTAATGTAGGATGGTTTTACACTCTTCCTGTATGAGGAAAAGGCGCAACATATAGTCCATATACTCACCATGTTGATCCCCCTTGTGTTTAGTAGATTAGAATGTTTTCATAGAATTCCTTGGAATATGGGGAAGTAATTATGTTCATAAATTATTGAATAAATGATTTTATACCATGGGGTTAGAGCTTTCGGGGATGCAATGATGCTGTTGCAATTTAAAGGAATAATGGATATTGGGTGTGATGCTAATGCAATATAATGTGGAAATTGTTAATAGTTAGTTAATCCGTAATGAATTAATGGACATAAAGTACATATGCTAAAAATAGAGTGAAGGAATGTAATCAATCTCATTACGTGGTTGTTTTCTCATAGGATTCGTGGTCATTGATGTGGTGGATGTGAGTACGAGAGACGTTAGAGGCAGTTGAGTCTAAGAATAGGTTATTCCCATAGCGTGGTTGTGAGCTATAGTATATTTTTTTACAGTTTTTGTTACTATATTCTAATAAACCTTGTCAGTTAGGTAAACTGACACCATGGGGATTATTAGCAATGGGAGTTTTTTTCACCATCATTGCAGTAGTAGAATTGATGGATGAATACCCCCTTTGTCCCCACTCTTTTCTCCTGTTAGTTACATGTACTAATAGGCATTATGGTTAGTTTTTCGGATATATGTGTGTTGAGGGATGTAATGTATTTTTTTATTCACACACATATATTCAAGATATAGTTTCCTATGGACTACTATAGATGTAACATGTATAGGTTGTGATGTCTTGTGGATCATTACTCAGTGTGTGGGATATAATGGAGTGAAGTATAATTCCCAACATATGATAAATTATATGAGAGCTATGGTGGATCCTAGAAACATATTGGTTAATTTTCGTTCATGGATGTGGTGGTTTCTTGTAGTGAGGTGCTTATTGTGGTGATTCTTAAAACTGTCTTTGAGGCACGAATATTGGAGAGAGTTGACTTATGATGTGAGACGTTGAGGAAAAGTGGAAAACTAATGAGGACGTAGAAGATAGGAACCGTTGATATAATTTATTATAATTTATTATATTATATTCAATACATGGAGAGATCATCCATGGTGTGTCTGGGGAACTTAGTATACATGTTTAGGTGATGGGTTAGTTTCTCATGTTATTCACTGTGCTTTAGCATGCATTCATTACATTTTCATGAGAGGATGCAGGGATGATCATGTGGAGTATACTATTATACTACCCCAATCTATATAAACAATTTTATAGGTCACTTGAAGATGGTTGGTGACCAGTATGGTTACTACATGATAGTGGTTGCAGGAGCAGTTCAGGCTATTTGGATGCTGTTGTTTTAACATTGTTTTTTTACTTAGTATTTTATTAGTTCGAGTTGTTTTTCATGAAATAAAATATTTGTAGTTGGGGATTTCCTTTTTATTGCTTTCTGAGATGGATATGGTTGGTGTCGATATTATCTCTCTTTTTATCACATTTTAATATATATGGTAATGCATCCCATTTGTGTGTTTACTATACCCTAGGTTCTAGTCTATAAACCAGGGCCTAGTAAAGGCGTGACTCAGGGGTCACTATCTACCATCTCAAATTTTAAGCCTAGGTTGGGTACACCTTAGGGGACAGGGTCATGATTGATTGGTATCAGGGGTATTGTTATGGTATAAGATGGAGTTTTGAGTTTGGCCCAGGTAAGGTTTTATAGGATTGTAGGGAAACCGTGTCAGTCATGTTTAGAATGTGATGTAAACATTAGAGACCAGATGAGACATAGGCTTTTCGGGGCCCCTGGGATCTAATGCACAAACCATTAAGATTATAATTTCTATTAAATGTGGTTATACTAGTTTTAGGGTTGATACCTAGGGATTTATCATGCATTATTCATCTTTGTGTCGATGTATGAATGAGTAGATGTTGGGATAGGTTAACCTAAAATTGATTAATGAAAAAAATTATTTAATTTTTTATGAGTCTTCCATATTCAAGGTTTATGAGATCTAAAATTTTGTTAGTTTGTAGCTATGTATCAAGGTAAATTTCATCATCTGGTTCAAGTAGAAGAGGTATAGTAAGTTGTGCGAGAAGATCACCACATGGTAGAGGTCGATGAAGATGAAACTTAGAAGAGGACAATACGAGAGTTTCAACACCAGAGTCTACAAAAGTATGAGGGCACCATTTCAGGTGCAGTCACAGAAGATTGGTTGGAGGAGGTCTAGATATGATTCATTTCGATCTATTCTCAGAATGAGAAATGTGTTTCCATGGTTTTGACGATGCTAAATGCATTAGTGAGAAAGTGGTGGTTCGTGTTCCTCAAGGATATCAAGGAGTCAATGATCTCATTGGAGGATTATCGAGACATGATTAGAGTAAATTTTTTCCTTCGACCACGATGGTGTCCAGTCTCCATGATCTATTTACCATTATATAGGGGATCTCGAGTGTGCTAGATCATGGAATCTGTTTGAAGAACCTTTTGTAATATCCTTCAGACCTATTTATATATGAGGATGCAAGAGTGAGACATTTTGATGTGGATTTGCATCCATAGATCCAGTGCTATGTCACCCCATTTATGACGATGACATATCTTGAGATAATTTTGACTACATAGGTTTTAGAGAGTACATTGATTAGAAACATATCATTATTATAGGGGAGTCCTCTTGATTCCACATGAAGTAGTGATATGGTTCGTGAATCCCAGTTTTCAGGACAGAAGAGTTTCTTTTCAGATGGGTGTAGTTCCCAACTCTCAACATCTCATTTATCCTATGGAAGTGGATCTTAGGCCTATTCTAAGAGATCAGGTGGTTGTTTTTATTTTGGTGGTTGAGTTCATCAGAAGCGAGAGTGCACGACCTTTCAGAGTAGTCATCGTGCACCTGGTGTTCGTCTCCTGGTTCCTCTACTGAGGCAGTTCCAGTCATGATCGCATCAGCAGATTGCACCGACTTTGGATCAGAAGAGGGTATATGGGGTAGGTAGATGAATTCCCCATGAAGCTCACCATCCATAGAGAGTTTTATTCAGCCATGGTGGTGGTCATCATCAGTGACCGAGAGGGCGTGGACGCGGTCGTTGTTATCTTCATGTGTTAGCATTTCCAGTTCCATGTGATCCAGATGTTTGTTGAGGTACCCTTTTCATGTTTTGTACTTTGGTGTATTCCATTTTTGATTCAAGAGATACACACTAGTTCATATAACTTACCCTTTTCAATTATTTGGGATTTAATGTGGAGAGACTTATAGTCACCTTGTCATTGAATATTCTAGTTGGAGGTCGAGCTGACAGGTTTGAAGTATATAACGAATGTGAGCTAGTGAAAGGGAGAACCTCTCTTGGAGATATTTCCTATGTTTACAGAAGTAACCATATGATTCCAACATCAAAAAGATTGGTAGTATTCGATGAAGGCTATAGTGGATTTCTTAAGGTTGTCTGTGGTGTTCTTTGATGGAGATGGAGAGCCATCTTTTTTTTGGTGAGCGAGACCCTCGGATGGGTTAGAGGTATGATGTATATTAATCATCCATGCTATCTGAGATGATGATGATTTAATCTGAGGTTTATCAGTTGGAATTTCCTAGGGTCATATAAGAATACCCAAATGTTTTTGAAGAAGAGTTTTTAGCATTACCCCCTCGATGAGGGATCGAGTTTGGGATCAGTCTATAAAAAGGACGATCTCTAATATATATGTATCTATATAGGATGAACCCTTATGACTTATGAGAGAAATGTATATAACATGGTGGTCTGTTTCAGTGCTTTTTTTTCAAGTGTGTCACCATGGGGCACACCAATTTTTTTCATGAAAAAGGATGATGGCAGTTTGCAGTTGTGTATCAATTATCATCTCTTAAACAATGTTAAAATGATGAATCGATATCCTCTACCATAGATTGATTATTTATTCGATAAAATGAAATTTGAAAGTTGGTTATAAAAGATCGATGGGCAGTCTAGATATCATCAGATCTGTGTGAAGGATTAGGATATCTTGAATACTACTTTTTATTGCTATTAGGGTAATTACGAGATCGTTGTAATGTCGTTCGAAATGACGAATGATCTAGATGTGTTCATGGGATTGATGAATGTGGTGTTCTATGAGATCGAGGATATGTTCATGGTGGTTTTCATCAATGATATCCTTGTGTACATCATGTCTGTATAGGAGCATTCAGAGCATCTACATGCCATTTTGGGAGTTCCTCATCAACATTAGCTAGTTGGGATATTGTTGAAGTGTGAGTTTTCGGTTAGAAAATTCTGTTTTATAGGGAATTTTGTCTCCCGTTAGGGATTAGTTATGTATCCATTAATGATAGAAGAGGTTTTGTCCTGGGTATCCCCTAGAAAGTGGTAGATGTGTGAAGTTTCCTTGGTCTTCTAGGCTACTAGTGATGGTTCATAGCCAATTTCTCTGGGGTTGTGACTCCTCTGATGGAATTGAACAAGAAATATCAGGCATTCATGTCGACTGAGTAGTGTCATGAATATTTTGAGTATCAGAAGGGGAAGTTAGTAAGTGCCTAATTTCTATTCCTTCCAGCATAGGGAGTTCTATTGGATGTTTTTTTTTGATTCATTGCATATCGGGTTAGGTTGTTTTCTGATACAGGAGAGGTCCTTTTTTTCATATGGGTATCAGCAGTTGCGTCCCCATGAACTTAATTATTCCTCCCATGAAATTTAGTAGGAAAATATTTTGTTTGATCTTATGTTTTGGACACATTACCTCATTAAATAATGCATTGTGGTTTTCACTAATCATAAGATGTTGAGGTCTGTTTTCATCCAGTGTTACAGAAACTTGTGACAAGATCAGCGGATGGTGTTATTACAGTAATACAACTTCGTTTTTTCATATAAACTTGGAATTGGGAATGTTGTACCTGATGTGCTGAGAAGGATGTAACTTAGTGATACAGTGCACGAATCTTGTGATTCTTGGAGAGTAATGAATGAACATTCAACATTTCATCTCAATAAGGGAGGTGTTGGGGGCAGAGGTTATATTTTTCAGATGACGATGTAGTCTTCTCTAGTGTTTCAGGTGGAAAAGTCCATGTTTGGGGATCTAGAGGTGGAGTTATGGAGAGACCGAGTTGTTTTTGGAGAGGCCCTAACAGTTATTCTGAGTATGGACAACACTATTTTTTATATCATGGAAGGATATTTGTTCCTTTGGCGACAAACAATATGGTTCATAGATATTTCCATAATTTTTAATTAGAGGTGAATCATGGTGTGAAAATTATTAACATAGCATGGAGGATTAAATTTTGGTCACCTGGGATAAAGAAGCTTGTTGTAGAGTTTTTGCCTCGATGTTTAGTCTTCCAAAAGGTTATGGTTGAGCACCATGTCCCCAGTGGTTACATCTATCCATTAGATATTTCTCAGTGGATGTGTGAATACATGTCAACGGTCATTGATACAAGTTTACATCGATCTCTGGGAGGATGTGGCACTATTTGAGTAGTATTAAACTTTTTAATGAAATCATACCACTTTATAGAAATCATGGAGTCAAGCTCAGTAGAAGTTTTGTCACGGAAATATCGGGAAGATGTTTTGATACTCCACAGAGTCCCGAGGATGATCATTTTCGAACAGGATCGTCGTTTTTCTTCTTGGGTGTGGAGAGCTATCCGACATGCTTTTGGTTCTCAGTAATTCCTTAGCACTGGTTTTGATCCATAGATGGATGGTCAAACAGAGCAATCTATCCAAACTCTTGAAGACATGTTATGCTCTTGTGTTGTAGATTTTGGAGTTTCATGGATAATGAACTTTCCCTTTGTGGTGTTTTCTTAAAAAAATTGTTTCCACTACACCATTGGTATGACCCTATTTGAAGCCTTGTATGGATGACCATGTCCATCCCTTTGTGCTGGACTGTGGTCAGAGAATTGGCAATTGTAAGATAAGAACTAGTGCAGAATACAAAAGATATTGTTCAAGGGATTCATTATAGTATTAATACAACACATAGTCATAAAAATCACATGTCAATCAAAGGATGATACCATTAGAGTTTTATGTTGAGGATCACTTATTTCTTAAGGTTACTTCCTATCATGGGTAGCAAAGGTTTGGTAGTGGGATTAAGCATTATCCTCATTTTGTTGGGCCTTTTAAGGTGGTGGATCATGTTTGTAGAGACCCGAAGCTTATCGTACATGGACGTTACATTACTTTTGCGGAATACTTAGTACATAACAAAAACACACACACAAGGATCGTAATAGTTTAGTGTCTTTGGAAACTCGGAATAAAATCATCTAATCGTGGGGAAAGATCTTCAACATCTCCCATAAAGATCTTCCTTTTTTTTACCTAAAACCTTTCTTTATATCCTGGGGAAAAGAAAACATAAAAGGGTGAGCTCAAATGCTCAGCAAGGGCAAATAAAGGAAATAAAAATCATATCATATCTTTATGAAAATCAAAACCTGCAAAAGAGATCATAATATCTTAACATGGAATAAATCATAGAAGTGAAAATGAGATCCCCATAATCATAACATAAAACTTGAAAATTTGTGGCATGCACACATAATCATGGAAAATCATTTCTTGTTAGTCATGACTCATTGCCAATACTATCTTAGTGGACAAAGTCCCTTTCTGAACCGAGTTCACTCCTCGTTTCAGTCCTGTATCACTGAACCGAAATAACCTTCTGTTCCAGCCATGTCTATCTCATGAGATATAAAATCATTACCCAATGCATTGGAGGGAGATATAGGTCCCACCCATCTTATAATGAATCCTTTCTTATGTGTGCCACATAATCATAAAACATACATCATCGCATAACACATGTAACAAAAATGGGATTCTTGAAACATCATGACATCATAAATCAATTCATATAAGATAAAGGAATTCATAAACATAATTCCATCACAACATAGTCAACTCAATGTAAAAATATGGATAGAAACAGAACCCTTTATTATCTTAGATGGAAAATAATTTTGATAAAACACTTGAATTGAATTCTTGAGGAAAATATCCTTTCTTCTTCAAAATCAATTTCTTTTCACAAAACATCATGCAATTTTAAAAGAAAGTGATTTTATTGAAAATAGTCATGAAATCTTTTAGAGGAAGCTTCATTAAAATAAGGCTTTATAAAACAGTAGAAATCCGTTCGTGCCGTATAAGTTAAAAAAAACATTCTTCGTACTTTTGTCGGAAAAGTCAAAAAGTACCTCGTACGAAAAACGACAAAAGATTCCTTTCATACGTATTACTAAAAACTCACTAAAGGGTAAAAATGGATTTAAACAATTTTAGGTGGATGGAAATAATATTACATATTGAGTAAACATGGATGTGGATGATAAAATACACCCCAGTAAATACTTACGAATAAACAATCTTGGATAAAAATGAGATTGTGATATTTCCCTTACCTTAGGTCCGACTTGCTTTGTAAGTGTCCAAACCTCCTGTATAATGATTTAAATCATGTTATTGACTTATTACAGAATCATATTCATTGTTATGATATCATATATGGTTCACTTATGACATTATATTACCCGTTCTTTTGTAAATTCCATGTTAAAGAAGCGTTTTGGGTAAAATCGTTTCATTTATCGTAGGTGTTTTGACTTGTTGTTCTTGACATCATTATTACTTATATCATGATTTACTTACTTCCAGAATATAAAATATGATTTATATATCATATATATTCAGTATATATATATATATATATAATAGGTAGATAAATAAAATGAAAAACACCGTTCATGGAGACAGTAGTCCGTACGTACGCATGAACACTGTTTTCCTTTCCTTATTGTCTTGAAATGGAAGTAAGTAGATGACATACATATGTATATATATACATAAATACAGTAGCTTTATAATGTCATATATTTCATTATTATTTCTTATATATACATTATAATCATTCTTAAATGGTTAACATGGAGAATGAATCTCATCGCGTCGTGGAGACGGTATTCCGTACGTACGCACGAGCGATGATATCATTTCTATAAATATTGAATTGAATTGGAGTGGATTATACAATATATCAGAATCAATATGATGTTGTAATAACTATGTATAGTTATTCTTTACACCATTATACCCATCCATGTAAGGTGGTGGTGGAAAATAGATTACACCACGGCGTGGAGACGGTATTCCGTACGTACGCACGCGCGGTGATTTCTTTTTCCGTAGGATGGATAGATGGTGAAATAGGGTTGTTTCATACTTATAATAACATATCATTATATGAGTGATACTGATGTTATTACTTCATAATGAAACAACCTAAGAAGAAGAAGTGGAAGAAGAAATAAAGATGAAAGAATTGGTAACGGTAATTACCTCTTCTTTGAAGTGCCTCTTTGAGACCTCCTCTTAGGGCACTAAAATTGGTCTTTGAGGAAGAACAGAACCTCTAGGATGTTTCTAGGGAAGTGGAGAGGAGAAATTGGCAGGGGTTGGCCGAACTTGAGTGCTCAAATTGGTGTGAGGAGGAAGGGGAGGATGTGTCCTTTTATAAGGGAGGAGAGGGGCACCTTAGGAATACCTCAAAATATTATTTTATATTAAAGTTAAAATCGGTTTATAATGGTTCCAAAGGGTCTTATTTCGAAGCTAAAGTGGGGATGGGTCGAAATCCTATCAACCAATAGGATTTAGACAAGTTTAGGGTATTATTTTAACCTTATCAATTAGATTTAACTCTAAGTTAAATAATTTAACTTTTACCGTGTCTTTTTGTTTTCTTTCACTATATGGTTAATAAACTTACTATAACATGCCAAACGAACCCCAAATTGTATATTATTAATACATATATCCTTATCTAAGTCATTTGGCCGAACCTTAGATTTTTAGGAATAAAATAACAATTAATAATATAATATTTGATTTAAAAACTATTTTGTGTCAATTTTGACACTATTTGATATATGATTTTTGTGAAAGTCATAACAGAATTATATGTTCGAACCAAGTTGATTAAATCAACACTAATATATCATAGTAACCTATAAAATTAGTGGAATTCATAAAAAGTCTTAAATTACATTTATTTTGGTATTTATATTATCAATTATGTCAATATTTCATTAATAAGATAATTACTGCATCATCTTTGTGTCATAAATAAATTATATTATTTGATGTCTAAAAATTAAAAATAAAATACCATCATGTAGGAAATATTTTTAGCTTTCTAATGAATATTTATAATCTAATTTATCTTATGTATAACCCCATATTAAAAATGATTTACTTATTAAACTTTGATTTTAACTATTTTAACCCTTCTTTAATAATAAATGTCCTAATCTAATCCAAGTGGGCCTAAATGGTCATTTTTTATTCCTAAGTTTGTTTTTGGTCGAATTACACTTGTCCAATAGAATTAGGACATGTGTTAGGGTAATATTAATATCATATTTACCCTTAGTTACCCTATTTACTATTAACCGTGGTAAAAAAAGTAAACAGTTACTATTCACCAAAAAATTATTTTCATCTCATTGAACCATATTTTAGTCCTTGATATTAACCGTGTCTCTCAGATTTTCGAAATTCCATTCACAGAAGCGGTAAAATTAAGTTTTATGCAAAATTCAGTTTTTAACCTACCACTTAGTACTTTCACTATTCATCAAAAATTGATGTTTTTCAGAAAAATGCCAAAATTTTATCCCAAGCTATATTTCATATTCCGAATTCAAAAATCAAGTCTATTTTACCAAATTCATAACATAAAAGTTGCATTAATTAATTTTATAATTAAATCCCGCTGTTAAAACAAATAGCGTGTTTTTAAGAAACAATATCTATCAAAAGATTGACACTTGTTTATGTCTAGTTTAAATGTGAAATTACATCCAATGACCAACATTGTATTAAATTGTAAAAATATATTCTAAATATACTTTAAAACCACTCAAATTAATGATTTATCACTATTAATTATTACGATTAAAAAAGTTGTTTTTAATTATAATTTAGTAATTTTCACTATTTATCAGAATATGAAAGTTATCCGAAAAGTACCAAAATTTCACCTTAGGCTAAATTCGATACTCCGAATCCAAAAATGAAGTCCATTTTGAGAGTTAAAATTTCTAAAATTTAAAAAGTGGTTATTACTATTCATAACGGCTAGTTTTAATAATATTTTAATAGCATATCATTGATTCGTGAAACTCAGGATTAAGTACCACACACGCTATCGAGGAAGGTTGTGATTGCGTGTAATGCAAGGCAAGTCAAGGATGCGTGTTGTGCAAGCTCCTTTTGGTGTAGCGTATAACACAAGACATTAGTAAAATAAGAAAGAATATTTTTCATAAAATCTCGGGCTGTTACATTCTACCCCCCTTAAAATGAATTTCGCCCTCGAAATTCTTCGGGGTTATAAATGGTTTACTATTCTAAAGTTTCTTTAATAGAAACCCACATCGTAAAAGGGAATACTATAACTTGGCTTTAAAAACTAAAGTATGAAATGTAACGATTACCCAAATAAACTAATCACTGGGTTTCCACATAGGTGAAAATATGGATATGGAAGAGAAATCTAACCATCATGTTCTGATGGAGAGTGGTAGAGAACATGGCTATGGAAAAGCCAGTAATCACAAATCCATAGATTTGTGATGATATAAGGTACTATCTGATTCATCAGGTATAAGATCACTAGGACAACATTTTTGGTTTTCAAGATCATTTCCCTAAAGTTGAAAATTTGCTTAGAATAAATACTTACTTTATTTTAGTACAATCTCACTTTTATTCGTGCCTTGAACAATTTCTACTTCATCTCTTAAATAAATGAAGTTGAATTTGTTGTTCGTGAAGTGTTAGCAGATCATGTGATAGAATGACGGGTCATTCCATCTGTCTCAAACAAAAGGTAAGAAAAAGTTATTAAATATACATAAGCCATTCTATAGTGAGATTAATCATATATAGTTCCTAAAATGGACTTATACTTCATATATCATACTTCTTAATATAATAAAACTAGTTTCTACTAAACAGGGACTTCCTGTAGGTCAGTGGTAGGTGATAAAGGCCAGTCGCACTTCGGTTGTGGGTTCGATTCCTACAGCCTTGTCCGAAGCGATGGGTTGTCGCCCGTCCTGCAGGTTGTCCTTTTTATAAAACTATATTACTATAACATCCCATCAATAATATCGAAAAAACTTCTATCCTTAAACAATACTAACTTATGTCCAACATAATCCATTCCAATCTTTAGGCTTATCCATAATACTGCAGTCCATTCTCATAACATAGTGGAAACGATTACCAGAGATTTAATACCATCGTTGATCCCCATATATCATAAGATATGTTATGTTGGTCACATTCCAAACATTCAAAGGCCTTAATCTTGTACTCTCTTGAATACCCATTAAACCTTATTGAAAACACGAATTCTATTAAAAGTTAACTCTTTCCACATACCAAAATCCTCAAAATTCTATATACTAACACCATGATATCACTTAGTCCTTATATCAATCATGAGCTCATGAATACTATTAAACATTTCATTTTCTCGTCTTCATTATGCGCATATCATCTTATTTCCAAAAAAAATATCTCAATCACTTTGAATACCACAACAATAAATATTGCAATACTCAATGATACAACATTATTTTGGAATCCCACTACATAAACACTTAATCATTCCACCACATCGTTGTCATATTCAACATTACCAATAGTGATCGCATGTGATTTCCCTTTGTCCTTTGCCTTCAGTGGTTTCTCATGTTGATCATCACTAACCCTTGGATTAGGGCAATTATTAGCATAATGCCTCATTTCCTTGCACTTGAAGCATTGAAGTGTTGGTGGTGCGTTCTCTGCAGTGTTTACTTTATTCACATCATTAGAAACCCTTTTTCCATTACTTCGACACTCATCTGCTCGATGACCTTCTTTTCCACACATAAAACATTTTCTAGTCCTTTTAAGACAATCTCCACCATGCTTCTTTCCACACTTTGTGCATAAGGAAACATTCATCTTCTTTTCACCATTATTCTGAGATTTCTCCTTGAACTCCATCTTTCGTTTCCTGTCAAAACCATGAGATGGATATGTAACACCAACTTCCATTTCTACCTTGATAGCACAACGCACAATTTCTTCATAGCTACTGAAGTCTCTTATAGCTAATGCCCTTCGAAGACTTGGTTTTAAGCCACTGAAAAATCGATCAACTTTACTTTCAGGTTGGATGATAATTCCAGAAGCATACCTTGCAAGTCTTGTAAAATTTGCTTCATAGGTACCAACAGATTCATCGTCCCTTTGATTCAGTTCAAGAAACTCTTTCTCCATCTTTGTTCGAAGAATACGAGGGAAGTACTTACTGAAAAACAAGTTCTTGAACTCGTCCCATTCCATGGACTCAATTTCATCTCTTGGCCTCGTATTCTTGATAAGATTCCACCATTGATCAGCTTCACCTTCCAAACGATATACTGCTAAGATGACTTTATCATGTTCAGAACATTGAAGAACTGAAAATATCTTTTCAGTAGTACTGATCCATTGTTCAGCCATAAGTGGATCAGAAGACCCACTGAAAGAAGGTGGACGTTGCCTCATGAAGGACTCAATAGAATATTGTTCCCTTCTCTGCTCATTTGGAAGTACAGAATGATTCATAGCTTGTGTAAGTATAGCAATAAGATTTTTCACTCCATCTCCCATAACATTTGTTTGTTCAGGAGGGCAATCATTGTATTGTCCATTGCATTGATCAACACGGTTCCTTCGGGTTCCAGCCATCGTCTAAAACCCAAAAAGAATAGTGTGAGAGGGAAAAATAATGCTAGGGAAAACAACATAATAAAGGGGGAGTACCTTCAATATCTAATATCTTAGGTTTAATTCTATGACCGTTAGCGTAATTCTAGTACTATAACCTATACGTATACTTAACCTTAGGGACATCCCTAGACATACCTTAGAAATATCTCTAGGGATCTCACTAAAGTTCTCGCATCCTAGTTTCCAAAGGTTGACTAAACCTTTCCTCTGATACCAACTGTAGAGACCCGAAGCTTATCGTACATGGACGTTACATTACTTTTGCGAAATACTTAGTACATAACAAAAACACACACACAAGGATCGTAATAGTTTAGTGTCTTTGGAAACTCGGAATAAAATCATCTAATCGTGGGGAAAGATCTTCAACATCTCCCATAAAGATCTTCCTTTTTTTTACCTAAAACCTTTCTTTATATCCTGGGGAAAAGAAAACATAAAAGGGTGAGCTCAAATGCTCAGCAAGGGCAAATAAAGGAAATAAAAATCATATCATATCTTTATGAAAATCAAAACCTGCAAAAGAGATCATAATATCTTAACATGGAATAAATCATAGAAGTGAAAATGAGATCCCCATAATCAAAACATAAAACTTGAAAATTTGTGGCATGCACACATAATCATGGAAAATCATTTCTTGTTAGTCATGACTCATTGCCAAGACTATCTTAGTGGACAAAGTCCCTTTCTGAACCGAGTTCACTCCTCGTTTCAGTCCTGTATCACTGAACCGAAATAACCTTCCGTTCCAGCCATGTCTATCTCATGAGATATAAAATCATTACCCAATGCATTGGAGGGAGATATAGGTCCCACCCATCTTATAATGAATCCTTTCTTATGTGTGCCACATAATCATAAAACATACATCATCGCATAACACATGTAACAAAAATGGGATTCTTGAAACATCATGACATCATAAATCAATTCATATAAGATAAAGGAATTCATAAACATAATTCCATCACAACATAGTCAAATCAATGTAAAAAAATGGATAGAAACAGAACCCTTTATTATCTTAGATGGAAAATAATTTTGATAAAACACTTGAATTGAATTCTTGAGGAAAATATCCTTTCTTCTTCAAAATCAATTTCTTTTCACAAAACATCATGCAATTTTAAAAGAAAGATATTTTATTGAAAATAGTCATGAAATCTTTTAGAGGAAGCTTCATTAAAATAAGGCTTTATAAAACAGTAGAAATCTGTTCGTGCCGTATAAGTTAAAAAAAACATTATTCGTACTTTTGTCGGAAAAGTCAAAAAGTACCTCGTACGAAAAACGACAAAAGATTCCTTTCATACGTATTACTAAAAACTCACTAAAGGGTAAAAATGGATTTAAACAATTTTAGGTGGATGGAAATAATATTACATATTGAGTAAACATGGATGTGGATGATAAAATACACCCCAGTAAATACTTACGAATAAACAATCTTGGATAAAAATGAGATTGTGATATTTCCCTTACCTTAGGTCCGACTTGCTTTGTAAGTGTCCGAACCTCCTGTATAATGATTTAAATCATGTTATTGACTTATTACAGAATCATATTCATTGTTATGATATCATATATGGTTCACTTATGACATTATATTACCCGTTCTTTTGTAAATTCCATGTTAAAGAAGCGTTTTGGGTAAAATCGTTTCATTTATCGTAGGTGTTTTGACTTGTTGTTCTTGACATCATTATTACTTATATCATGATTTACTTACTTCCAGAATATAAAATATGATTTATATATCATATATATTCAGTATATATATATATATAATAGGTAGATAAATAAAATGAAAAACACCGTTCATGGAGACGGTAGTCCGTACGTACGCATGAACACTGTTTTTCTTTCCTTATTGTCTTGAAATGGAAGTAAGTAGATGACATACATATGTATATATATACATAAATCCAGTAGCTTTATAATGTCATATATTTCATTATTATTTCTTATATATACATTATAATCATTCTTAAATGGTTAACATGGAGAATGAATCTCATCGCGTCGTGGAGACGGTATTCCGTACGTACGCACGAGCGATGATATCATTTCTATAAATATTGAATTGAATTGGAGTGGATTATACAATATATCAGAATCAATATGATGTTGTAATAACTATGTATAGTTATTCTTTACACCATTATACCCATCCATGTAAGGTGGTGGTGGAAAATAGATTACACCACGGCGTGGAGACGGTATTCCGTACGTACGCACGCGCGGTGATTTCTTTTTCCGTAGGATGGATAGATGGTGAAATAGGGTTGTTTCATACTTATAATAACATATCATTATATGAGTGATACTGATGTTATTACTTCATAATGAAACAACCTAAGAAGAAGATGTGGAAGAAGAAATAAAGATGAAAGAATTGGTAACGGTAATTACCTCTTCTTTGAAGTGCCTCTTTGAGACCTCCTCTTAGGGCACTAAAATTGGTCTTTGAGGAAGAACAGAACCTCTAGGATGTTTCTAGGGAAGTGTAGAGGATAAATTGGCAGGGGTTGGCCGAACTTGAGTGCTCAAATTGGTGTGAGGAGGAAGGGGAGGATGTGTCGTTTTATAAGGGAGGAGAGGGGCACCTTAGGAATACCTCAAAATATTATTTTATATTAAAGTTAAAATCGGTTTATAATGGTTCCAAAGGGTCTTATTTCGAAGCTAAAGTGGGGATGGGTCGAAATACTATCAACCAATAGGATTTAGACAAGTTTAGGGTATTATTTTAACCTTATCAATTAGATTTAACTCTATGTTAAATAATTTAACTTTTACCGTGTCTTTTTGTTTTCTTTCACTATATGGTTAATAAACTTACTATAACATGCCAAACGAACCCCAAATTGTATATTATTAATACATATATCCTTATCTAAGTCATTTGGCCTAACCTTAGATTTTTAGGAATAAAATAACAATTAATAATATAATATTTGATTTAAAAACTATTTTGTGTCAATTTTGACACTATTTGATATATGATTTTTGTGAAAGTCATAACAGAATTATATGTTCGAACCAAGTTGATTAAATCGACACTAATATATCATAGTAACCTATAAAATTAGTGGAATTCATAAAAAGTCTTAAATTACATTTATTTTGGTATTTATATTATCAATTATGTCAATATTTCATTAATAAGATAATTAATGCATCATCTTTGTGTCATAAATAAATTATATTATTTGATGTCTAAAAATTACAAATAAAATACCATCATGTAGGAAATATTTTTAGCTTTCTAATGAATATTTATAATCTAATTTATCTTATGTATAACCCCATATTAAAAATGATTTACTTATTAAACTTTGATTTTAACTATTTTAACCCTTCTTTAATAATAAATGTCCTAATCTAATCCAAGTGGGCCTAAATGGTCATTTTTTATTCCTAAGTTTGTTTTTGGTCGAATTACACTTGTCCAATAGAATTAGGACATGTGTTAGGGTAATATTAATATCATATTTACCCTTAGTTACCCTATTTACTATTAACCGTGGTAAAAAAAGTAAAAAGTTACTATTCACCAAAAAATTATTTTCATCTCATTGAACCACATTTTAGTCCTCGATATTAACCGTGTCTCTCGGATTTTCGAAATTCCATTCACAGAAGCGGTAAAATTAAGTTTTATGCAAAATTTAGTTTTTAACCTACCACTTAGTACTTTCACTATTCATCAAAAATTGATGTTTTTCAGAAAAATGCCAAAATTTTATCCCAAGCTATATTTCATATTCCGATTTCAAAAATGAAGTCTATTTTACCAAATTCATAACATAAAAGTTGCATTAATTAATTTTATAATTAAATCCCGCTATTAAAACAAATAGCGTGTTTTTAAGAAACAATATCTATCAAAAGATTGACACTTGTTTATGTCTAGTTTAAATGTGAAATTACATCCAATGACCAACATTGTATTAAATTGTAAAAATGTATTCTAAATATACTTTAAAAACACTCAAATTAATGATTTATCACTATTAATTATTTCGATTAAAAAAGTTGTTTTTAATATAATTTAGTAATTTTCACTATTTATCAGAATATGAAAGTTATCCGAAAAGTACCAAAATTTCACCTTAGGCTAAATTCGATACTCCGAATCCAAAAATGAAGTCCATTTTGAGAGTTAAATTTTCTAAAATTTAAAAAGTGGTTATTACTATTCATAACGGCTAGTTTTAATAATATTTTAATAGCATATCATTGTTTCGTGAAACTCAGGATTACGTACCACACACGCTATCGAGGAAGGTTGTGATTGCGTGTAATGCAAGGCAAGTCAAGGATGCGTGTTGTGCAAGCTCCTTTTGGTGTAGCGTATAACACAAGACATTAGTAAAATAAGAAAGAATATTTTTCATAAAATCTCGGGCTGTTACAATGTTGGAGCCGTGGCATATCAAGTAGCACTCCCCCTACAGAAGACATGGATACATGATGTATTCCTTGTGTCACACATCCGTCGTTATCTTCATAATGACTCTCATATCCTCAATCGGGGAGATATAGATGATGATGATGATGCGACCTTCGAGGATCAGCCTATGGAGATCCATTTGTACAATTAGATGGAGTTTTCATAGCATTATATCCCCTTGGTTCATGTTTTATGGCGACCTAGTGGCATGGAATAGAGTACCTAGGAATGTGATCCATTGATATGTGCTTACTACCCTGAGTTATTTGATGTTTAACTCTTTTCATGTAATTTTCTTCTCTTTATAATTGAAGAGGATTAATGTTTATTAGATGAATTTAATTGGTTTCTTCTTTGGGTTTTCACACTTTTGAGAGTTATCTGGATGGGTGGTTGTTCAGACCCCGTTTCTGTTTCTCTTTAGGTGGGTTTTGAATTGTTGAGGATGATAATGTTTGGATTGGTATATAATATAATGGTATGGACCTCTCTAGTCTATTTCCATACAAAAATCTAGTGTTTGAGGTGTTCTGGTGGGTCAAGGTATCTTATCCCCCACACTTTTGCAATTTTAAAATTCAGTTAAAAATGTTTATAGAAATTTATCCTTTTTTCCATTCCCAAATCTCTAGTTCCTGAACAGGTTTTTCAGCTTCCTATAGTTTTGAAGCTTTGATGTTTCCTTTGGTGTAAAATGCATTTAAAACCAATTTTTAAGGACTCTATGTATAATTCAAAGGTCATACCTTCAATATTTAATTTTCCTAAGACTCATTATGCTTTTACATGGCCAAACCAAATGTTTTATTGTGATCCTCTTTTAATGGAAAATGAAGAGCATGTTAAACCTACTTCATTAAATCTTCTAAAGGGGTGAGATATATTCCTTCCTTTTTCTACCTTCCTTTTCCCTAGTGCGAGATAATTGGTCATTTCCTTATTTCATTATGGTATGTTTGATCAAGCCTTAATACTAGTATCGTTTCCCATTATTGTTTCCTCCTTCTACATGTGCACCCCCCGTTTTGGTGTATGAAAATATTGTCTATCCTTCATCGATATAAGGTATGATCTAACTCTTTTCGTGTGTTTTTTTCAATCCATATCCTAATAATTCACATTAACATGATATGACATGTGATCTCTATACTTCTCATAAATTTTCCTTGGATGCCAGATGGTGCGTTTTTGATGCGACATCCTCAGGTGGATGCAGTTGTCATAGGGGAGGGGATCATAATCTATTGATATGATCTTCCACGTATAAAGAACGTTATGAACCGTTTGATGTAAGGGATTTATTTCCTCCCTATTCTTTTATGTGAAAATGTATAGTTTTCATGTTTTATCCAACCTGATAAGAATGGAATTGATATATTAAATAATTGAACCATGTAAATAAATTGATATCGATCAGATGTTACTGTATATTTTTTTCCAGATAGTGTGACATATATGATATCTTAGTTTGGATTTCATTCATGATGGAAATTTTTAATGAACATAATTTTTGAAATAATTGATAATTGTTCACCTAATGATAAATTGGAATGTAAATGAATTTGGCTATTGTTGTTGGGATTTTATGTTATTCAAATTGATGTAGTAAGAATTTCTAATCAATTTTTGATTGATTAATGTTTAGGTTTCCCATATTTGGAACCCGAAAATAAAAAATTGGTTATTTCCATATGGATTAAATGACATGTTTTTTTGATAATATATAATGCCTCGTAAGATTCTGAGTTACCCTCTTCCTTTATTAAAGTGTAAAAACCCAATTGACATGATGTTGGTTTTCCTTCTACATGTTTTGTGACATGTGGTGGCATGGAGGCCACTTGGTTATGGAAGAAGCTGACGCCTAGAATGGAGATACACATTGGATTATTCTTGTGGGTATTGGGGAGGAAACATGGGATGATGAAATAGGATGGATATGACTGTGTTGATGCTTACTGATTCATGTTGGTTGCTTATCATCTTTACATTTCTGACTGCTCAAGGTTGTTGGTTTTGTTACCCTCTATCCAAAAGGTAAGAGGACATGTGGGGGTTTCCTCGTGCTTTCCATGTTTTGCTCCCTAAGGGATGATGGGTCTACACACTTGCCATAGGCGGAAATGACTCGACATGTAGTTCATCTACTCACCGTGTTGAGATCTATCATGACCCGTCCTCGGGGCCCGTACTGTGACTACCCCAAGCCCGTCTTCCATAGGCCAGGGGCTGGCGACTAGCACCAAAGGCGTAAAACACAGTATCTAGGAAGGCATTTCCTTTATAAAATATAAACCCATCCAACCAGTGTACAAGCGGAAGTAATACACTAAGTACAAAAGAAAGTGATGAAAATTAAATGGGCCAGAATAAAAAACCAACTGAGAAGTACAGCTTCAACTGAATGAAAGTGCAACAGAAAAGACAAACAACTGGAAGATAGAAGCAGCTCCCGGGTCGTCCACCTCATATCCTACCTGAAGGGTAGGTACAGATAGCATCCTCAATACTCTCACCTGCAAACCTCCTTTGAGTACCATGTCGTTGTAAATTCCACCTCCGGGTACTAACTCGTCGGGTGGTCCACCTCCAGGTACTAACTTGCCGTGAGGTCCACCTCCAGGTACCATCCAGTCCTCACACACTCAATCTCAATCAACGTTTTCCGTCGTCTGCATCCAACACAATGAGGTGTGGTCATATCCAGTGCAGGGGTGAGTATAAGATACTCAGTCGGGACCCCGAGACCCTCATGGTCTCACTAAATCCGACAAGGATAATCACAAAGAAAGTTCTCAATAGATAATCCATACTTAGGTATAATCCAATACATATACCTAAGTTATCAAGTAACCCATCTCATCCACGATGTATCACCCAGATATGAGGTCTATAGATAACCACTTCTTAGGTATATGCCCATACATATACGTAAGTTATCATGTAACCCATCTCAATCATTAGGAAAACACAAAGGTCATTGACTCAGCTCAAACCAGGATTATCATTAATGATATCAAAACTGAAACTGCTGAAGAGATCCCTCTCTATCGAGTACACTGATCATTCCACGACTCTGAGGCGCTTCTCAGTAACCTAATACTGCTGAGGTACTCCTCATGTCTAGTACCGCGGGTCAGCCACCCAAACATAGTAGTGCTCTCCGTTGGGGTCTTCCAGCTTAACACAGTAGTGCACCCCACCTAATAGCCTGTAGAGGTTCTACTTTTATTGAATACCGCGGGTCTGCCACCCAAACACAGTAGTGCTCCCCGCCATGGGTTTGCCACCCAAACACTGTAGTGCTCCCCACTAGCCTATACAAGTCACTCTGATTTGAATCGGACAAGAAGTCTTCAGGTCTCAGCTAGCTACAAGGTCTCCGTACTCCGTACGCTCATATCCGGGAGGATCTGCTCCAAGAGCTACTGGTCAATACTACATGTATCACAAATTCCCATGAAGAAGTATCACAAAGTACCTCCTCGTCATAGGGGTCTCAATGCAACAGACGACGCGTCAATCGGACGCTCGGTCTGTGAGTTATTAGCCTTTTTGTCCTGGGGGCCCGGTTGGTTTTGGGTATGAACCAACCCGACTATATCTCAACTCTACACCAAAATCTTATAGGGTATAATCAAAGGGATCATTTCTCAACGTGATCACCAATTCTGCTAACGGTTCATCAAACAGACGTCCGGTCTGAATGTTATTGGGTTTTCCATTCCAGGGGCTCGGTTGGATTTAAGGTACAATCCAACCCGGTCATATTAACACTGTGTCAAAACCTCATGTGATGTATACCAAAAGAACCGTCTCATCAAGAGAAATCCAAAAAAGTCGATGACACGTCAATCGGATGTCCGGATCTCATGTTATAAGCGTTTTCGCTCCAAGGGCCCAGTTGGTATCTGTTTCGAACCAACCCGTCCATACACATAATTCGCTGAAACCTTGAGTGTAATGTACCGAAATGACCGACTCTATCCAAGGAACTCTACACAATATATGATGCGTCAATAAACGGTCCATAGCTCAGGATATGGGCGTTTAAAGGAAAGAGGTCCGAAGAAATAGGGGGTCTGGGCCCGGTCCGACCCGACCCATTACCCCCTGGGTCAGCCCGAATAGGGTCGACCGTACCCGGGTCCAGGTCCGGATAGGTTGGGCATGGCCCGGCCCAACTGGCGTGGCCCAGGGTGGTTTGGCACGGCCCGGGAGTGCGTAGCCCGGCCCGACCGGCGCGGTCCGGCCCAACCGGCACGGCCCGGCCGCACGGCTCACCGCGGCTCGGCCATTGTGGCCGAGCGGTTGCCGCGTAGCGGGGGGCGTCGTTCCCCCCCCCCCCGATTGATTGAATCGACATGGTATTAAAGTCGCCCCCCAAAACCGAAACGGCATTCTTGTTCCAGTCCAGCTTCCACCGTCGCGGCTCAGCCACGACGGTCTTCTCTGGCAGTGCGCCGCTGCCGCCTTCTGCGAACCACCGGACGCGCTCCGGTGGTCTGTTTTGCCCACCGTCTTTGCCAATAGTCCTCCCGGGACCCGATATTCACTGTGGAGTCTTCAAATTTCCTTTGCGGTCTTATTTCACTGTCGTTGTCAATCTACACATCAACAACAATCTGCGAAGGGTCGTCGGGCCGTGTTTGTTCGGCTCGCACACTTTTCGTTAGCCGTTATCAATTAACCAATATTAAACATTGTTTTTAAAAAGAACAAACAAACAATTTTATTTAAATAAAATTGAATCAAATCAACCCCTGACCTCTTAAATAAATTTGAGTCATACCAATATTCTCAACCAGCAATTAAAATAAAACATTCGCGGATCATCTTAATGATGAGTTGATCCGCGTTCATTGTTTCAGAAGGAAACAACCATGGGAATAATATCATTCCAAAATTAATCCCCTACCTCATGCTCGTCGTCTTTTGTTGATGATATCACGAAAGGGAGCGATCGTTGGCTCGTTGACATCATAAGGTGACGTCGTCATTTGCAAATTCCCTGCGGTGGTGTCTCCTCCCTAGATGGAAAACCAAGGAGTGTTCTTCGTCGAGAGGGATGGTCGTTCTTTGAAAAAGTAAATGAACAATCCTTTGTTAGAGGAAGAAAAGAATGGAGATCCGTTCTTCATTCTAAGATTAAGAACTTAAACAGAGGAGGAAACCTCTTTTTCTTCTCAAGAGTTCTCTCCCAATCCTCTCACAATATGGCATCTCCATTAAAATAAGGCCCTGACTTATTTTAATTTACCTTGAAATGCATTTCAAAATTCATAAACCAAAACCCCTAATTAATTAAAAGTATGTTATTTTAATTAATAAGAGTAGTTTGGCATCATTAATGGTGTGAGGGAGGGAGAGGAACAGTTACTGAAATAAAGACGAGTTAACAATATTAAAGAGGGTGTTAGGAAGTTAAGAGGGAGGTGAGGAGTTATGGGAAAAGTGAAGGTGTGGGGCTCGTGTGGGCCCCACCTCACCAATATCCTCACATGGGTTGTTAGGACACGTGGGTTCCACCCTAACTACCCCATGTTGGATATATCCACTAGGATACTGAATTAATTAAAAATTGTTCCACAATTTTATTCAATTCTTTATTAATCCACAATTTTTTTGACAACTCCTCTCGAGAAAACGCTTCTTCGGTAAAGGTCCTCTTAAGCAATTACCAGTGTTGTGGGTTCATCGGTGCCCTCGGATTTAAATTATGAGCACCTGTTCAAATGATAGAAAAAACCCGCTCGATCGTTCACTGAACATACACGAGCCAAACTTCAGAAATTGATTCTGGGCACACCGGTCCTCGGAATCATGTGCCGTCAGAAACTGAGGAGTCATAAGATTCCAATGAAATTAAGAAAAAAAATTTGTTTAAATTTCCGGGTCTTTACATTACTCCCAACTCAATGATTTATGTCCTCGTAAAGCTTCAACACAAACTAGGGAAAACAAAGTGGTACTGAGAACACATCTGAGCCTTCTAATCCCATGTACTCTCCTGAAGGTTCTCGTGTTACCAGTGAAAGCGCACCTGAGGAATCGACTGTCCATGTAGGACCCGTTCCTATCGATCCTCGATCTCCACTGGAACCTCCATGCATGTTGCCCTATCATCGACATCCAACTCCCTGTGGTCGATGATGTGTGAAGGATCTTGCACGTATCTCCTCTACTGAGATACGTGGATGACATCATGAACCTGGTGAAACTGTGGTGGAATGGTATAGCGGTAAACTAACTTTCCTACCCTACTGAGGACCTAGAAATGTCCGTTGAACCATGGAGAAAACTTTCCACCTTGGCCACATCTCCGTAAACCTCGTTGAGGTGTGACCCGTATAAGGACGTGGTCGCTATCCTAGAAATCTACTGGCCTCTGTTTCCTCATTAGAACTGAAATTAAAAACTTCTGATGCCACGATGGTAAGGTTGACCAACTCATGAGTGATCGGCCGCACCCTCCTATGCATGAGTTTATCCTGTGCTGTCTGGGGTTTCCTTTTAGCCGACCAAGGAAACCCCATCCCAACGTTGTAGGTAATCCACTAACTTTATGCCTAATACAGTTAATCTGTGTATGAACTGTGGATCCAATCCATACTCAGACCAACGTCATAAGGCCTCGACGCTGTCACCATGAGTTTTCAACCGAAAGACTCCCCTCAAGGGTTAGATCACACTATCGGCGTAAGTGTGATTATCGAGTCTCCTCCCAAAGGTATCTCCAGACGTGAAGGTCGAGTCAATGTTTTTAACCAGAAACTCTAGGTTTGGGACAAGATTCATGGAAGGAAAGAATGATATGTATCAATGTTTGTTGTTACAGAAGCTATTAGTGGACACCGACGGTCCCTCAAATCATTCTTAGAGCCATTAGGTCACCCTCATTGACCACATGTAGCTACTCTGTTTCCCTGCCCTCAAGCTCCCTAAGCCTGGCTGGGACAATAAAGGCGGGTGGATGTAACATGTTGAAATATACACCACCTCATGCTTCTCTCCTAGCTCTGCCTCCATGTCTGCTACTCCGCAAACACATTTTTCCTTAACACTTATTCTTCTTGAATCATTTTACACTACCGAGTCTCTGAGACTGGTGCCAGTTTCATGTTTCTTACTGCACTGTGTTGTCTTCATCCACTGCTGGATGATCTGCACCTTCTCTGTCATACCTCGTACCATCTATGGTCGGTAGGAATTTGGCGCCGACATGGTATGTTGGTCAACGTTCACCCTTCTTCGCCTATAATCTGTAAGAACTGTAAAGATTTCTCCTATTCCGAAAAGAGAAAATCGGTCTCATCCCCTGGATGAACCACGCTCATTGCCTAATACAGTAAATCCTGACAAGAATAATACATTCATTCCAGGGACAACGTCGTAAGGCCTCGACGTTACTACCAAGAGATACATCGGTCACTCTCGACTCCAAGGGTCAAGGTACACTGTCGGCATCAGTGTAAGGTCACTGGGTATCCACTAGTAGGAATCTATAAAGTGAGGGTCAAGTCAACAGTTTTAACCTGGACCTCTCAATATCAAAAAAACAAATGGACCTTAATGTATGTGTCACAAAGGTATGTTTCTTTTATTATTTCAGATCATAGTACAAAGACACAAATGCAACGACAATATGGAACTATAAGTACCAATATAAAAAAGAAATACACTAGTTCTGCTCCTATCCACCTGCTTCCGGAGCTCCACTGCCATGTCCACCACTCAACTATTTCTCATGCACTTGTCGTTTCTTCTATCTCGGTGGCTCCACCAATGCCTACGGATCAACTATGTGGGGAGTCGGATGGTCACATGCCATGTTACCCTTCCTTCCACAAGAGAAACACTATACGTTTCTGGCACGCCTGGCTATGACTCCTCCCCGAGTGACCCACACTACTGATCCTATATCCCGAAGTCGTCCATCTGCTGGTCTGGTCGTCTTGGACCTCTGCATCATCTGTCTACTGCCTACAGATGACTTGGCTACTGATGGAAAATCCTACGGCAAAGGCAGCAGCTCTTGAGCATGCTCGGAGTGTAGTGTCTCTGGTATAAACTCCACTCTAAAGAAAGTCTCGAAGTCTTCCCAGGTGAAGGTCATCTCATTGCAAAACTGGAGCATCCGGGTCCAACACCTCTCAGCTGCTCCCTAAAAGAGACTAACAACTAAGTACACCATCAAGTCAAATGGTTTCCCAAATATGTAGAAATCTAATGATACAATCTCCAACCAGTACCGAGTTGTCTGTAAATCTATCTCGCCTCGAAACATCGGAGGCCCCTGTAGCTGGAAATCGTGCACCGCGCTCAAGCGGCATGCATTCTCTTCTGGTGTCTCAACTGGTGGAGGGCGTTGTACTGAGGCCTTGCTACACGGTGAGCTATCATCGTGCTCCCCACTCGGTACCCATGCTGACTGACTGGGTGAAGACATCCTGGAAGAATCAGACGTGACACGATCATACGATTATATATGGTGAGCTGACCTGGTTTGAGCTGTTTTAAAAGAATCTTTTGAAAACACACACGCAATCAGTGTTTTTGTGCACTAAGTCGGAAATCAGAAATCATGGTCCTAGTGTATGGATACACCGGCAGACTGCACCAACACTGGACTCCCTGAACTGAAAACCACACTCGGTACCCTTAACACTATCGCTTCACAGAAAAGAAATATCAGAGTTTTAAGTTCTGCTGGAGAACCGACTCCTCTAATAAAAATTATTCACGACCCTTCCTCGGGGCCCATTCCATGACTAACCCAACCCACCTTCCATAGGCCAGTTTCTGGAGACTAGCACCAAAGGTGTAAAACTAGGTATCTGGGAAGGAATTTCCTTTATAAAACATAAACACATACAACCAGAGTACAATCGGAAGTAATAAACTAAGTACAAAAGAAAGTACTGAAAAGTAAATGGGCTATAATACAGACCAAACTAAGAAGTACAGCTACAACTGAATGAAATTAAAACAGAAAAGAAAAACAGCTGGAAGATAGAAGCAGCTCATGGGTCGTCAACCTCGGATCCTACCTGAAGGGTAGGTATAGATAGCCTCCTCAATGATCTAACCCGCCAACCTCTTCTAGGTACTGTCTCGTCGGAATGTCCACCTCCGGGCACTGACTCGTCGTGTGGTCCACCTCTGGGTACTGACTCGTCGTGTGGTCCACCTCCGCGTACCGTCATGTCCTCGTACACTCGATCTCATTCAACGTTGTCTGTCGTCTGCATCCATTACAACGAGGTGTGGGCATATCCTATGCAGGGGTGAGTATAATATACTCAGTAGGGACCCCGAGACCCTCAATGTATTAATAAATCATACAAGTATAATCGCAATGAACGTTCTCAACAGATAATCCTTAATTAGGTATAAGATAATACTTATACCTTAGTTATCAAGTAACCCATCTCAGCCATGAGGTATCACACAGATATAAAGTCGACAGATAACCGCTACTTATGTATATTCCCATACATATACGTATTTTATCAAGAAACCCATATCAATCATGAGGAAAACACAATGGTCATTGACTCAGCTCAATCCATGATTTTCATTAATGATATCAAAACCGCAACTGCTGAAGAGCTCCCTCTCTACCAAGTACATTGATCCTGTCACGAATTCGAGGCGCTGCTCACTAACCTAAGACTGCTGAGGTACTCTTCCTGTCGATTACCGCTGGTCAGCCACCCAAACACAGTATTTCTCCCCACCGGGGTCTGCCACCGAAACACAGTAGTGCACCCACCCCTAATAGCCTACAGAGGTACTCCTTCTGTTGAGTACTGCGGGTCTTCCACCCAAACACAAGAGTTCTCCTTGCCATGGTTCTACCACCCAAACACAGTAGTGCTCCCCAAGGGGATATACAAGTCTCTCTGACTCAAATCGGACAAGCAGTCTTCAGGTCTCGCCAGCTACAGGGTCTTCGTACTCCGTACGCTCGTCTGCGGGAGGATCCGCTCCATGAGCTACTAGTCGATACTATAAGTATCACAATTTCCCATTAATAAGTATCTCAAAGTACCTCCTCGTCATAGGGGTCTCAATGCAACAGACGACGCGTCAATCGGACACTCGGTCTGTGAGTTATTAGCCTTTTCGTCCTGGGGGCCCGGTTGGTTTCGAGTAAGTACCCACTAGACTGTTTCTCAACTGTACCCCGAAATCTCATTGGGTATAATCAAAGGGATGGTTTCTCATCTTGATCAATAATGCCGATGACGGTTCTTCAAACGGACGTCCGGTCTGAAAGTTATCGACTTTTCCGTTCTAGGGGCCCGGTTGGATTTAGGGTACAATCCAACCCGGCCTTATTCCAACTGTGTCCAAACCTCGGGTGAAGTATATCAAAAGAACTATCTCGTCAAGAGGAATCCAACAATGTTGACGACACATCAATCGGACGTTCGGAGCTCAGGTTATAGGCATTTCCGCTCCGAGGGCCCGGTTCATTTTAGTTTCGAACCAACCTAGCCATACGCATACTTCCCCAAAACCTTGACTGTAATATACCAAAACAACCATCTCGATCCTAGTAACCCTACGCAATTGACGGTGCATCAACTGGAGGTCCGCTGCTCCAGATATGGGTGTTTAACTATAAGAGGTCTGAAAAAATAGGGGGTCTGGGCCCAGTCCGACCCGGCCTAATACCCCCAGGGTCAGCCCGAACCGGGTCGACCTGAACAGGTTCTGGGTCTGGCCCGGTCGGGTGAGGCCCGGACCGACTAGCACGGCCCGGCCCGACTCGGTTCGGCCCGCCCCGCGCCCGGCGCAACGCAGCCTAGTGTGGCACAGCCCGGCCGCGCTGCTTGCTGAGGCTCGACCATTGTGGTCGAGCGGTTTCCACGGAGCGGGGATTCGTCGTCCCCCCCCCCCCAGTGGATTTAACCGGAACGGCTTTACAATCACCCCCCAAATCTGGAACGTCTTTGTCCTTCCCGTCCAACTTCCACCGCCGCGGCTCAGCCGCGGCAGACTTCTCTAGCGGTGCGTCGCCGCCGCCTTCTACAGACCACTGGATGCGCTCCAGTGGTCCGTTTGACCCATAATCTACGCTAGCGGTCCTCCCGGTACCCGATATTCACGGCGCTTCAAATTTTTTCTGTGGTTCCATTTCATTGTCTCCATCAATCCACGCAACAACAACAATCTTCGGACGGTCGTCGGGCAGTGTTTGTTCAACCCGCGTCCTCCGCCTTAGGCGTTATCAATTAACCAATATTAAACAGGGTATTATAAAGAACAAACAAACCATTTTATTTAAATAAAATTGAATCAAATCATCCCACAATCTCTTAAATAAATTTTAAGCATACCAATATTCCCAACCCGCAATTAAAATAAAACATTTGTGGATCAACTTAATCATGAGTTGATCTGCGTTCTTTGTTTTAGAAGGAAACAACCATGGGAATAATATCATTCTCAAATTAATCCCCTACCTCGTATCATTCGTTGTTTGTTGATGATATCGCAAATGGGAGCGGGTGTTGGCTCATTAACGTCGGAAGGTGACATCGTCGTTTTCAAATTCCCTGCGGTGGTGTCTCCTCCATGGATGGAAAACCAAGGAGTGTTCTTCATCGAGAGGGATGGTCGTTCTTTGACAATGTAGATGATCCATCCTTCTTAGGTGGAAGAAAAGAATGGATATCCGTTCTTCGTTCTAAGATAAATAACTTCAACAGAAGAGGAAAACACTTTTTCTTCTCAAGATTTTTCTCCCAATCCTCTCAAAACATGGCTTCTCCGTTAAAATAAGTCATTACCTTATTTTAATTTAACTTGACATGCATTTAAAAATTCATAAACCAAAACCCTTAATTAATTAAAAGTATGTTCATTTAATTAGTAAGAGTAGGTTGGCATCATTAATGGTGTGAGGGAGGGAGATGAAATCTTACTCAAATAAAGATGAGTTAACAAAATTAAATAGGGAGTTAGGAAGTTAAGAGGGAGGTGAGGAGTTATTGGAAAAGTGAAGGGGTGGGGCTCGTGTCGGCCCCACCTCACCAATATCCTCACATGGGTTGTTAGGGATTGTGGGTCCCACCCTAACTACCCCATGATAAATATAACTATTAGCATAATGAATTAATTAAAAATTGTTCCACAATTTTATTCAATTCTTTATTAATCCAAATTTTTTTTAAGAACTCCTATCGAGAAATCACATCTTTAGTAAAGGTCCTCTTATGCAATTACTGGTGCTATGGGTTCATCGGTTCCCTCAGATATCAATTCCGAGCACCAGTTCAAAAGATAGAAAAACCCACTCGTTTGTTCACTGAACGTACCCAAGCCAAACATCGGAAATTGATTCCAGGCACACCGGGTCTCAGAATCATGTACCTTCAAAAACTACGGACCCTTAAAATTCCAAAGAAATTACGAAAAAAATTCCCTTGAAATTTCCGGTTCTTTACAAGATCCCTTATGGTTAGTTTCTTAGAATGTTTTCCTATAATTCCTAGGAATATGGGAAAGTAATTATGTTAATAAATGATTGAATTAGGGATGTTAAACGATGGGGATAGAGCTTGCTGTGATGCACTAATGAGGTTGCAATTAAAAATAACACCAGATTTTGGGATTGATACTAATGAAATATAATGTAGAAATTGGTAAAATTTAATTAATGATTAAAGAATTAATGAATGTAATGTGAAACTGATAAAAAGGTAATGAGGGAATGTATTCAATATATTTAAGTGGTTTTATTCAAATAGGATGTCTAATATAATAAGTGGATGTCAGTTGTCCCAGAGACATTATCTTTAGTTGAGTTAATGACTAGGTTATGCCCATAGTGTGGTTGTGAACTATAGTATATTCTGTAATTTTTGTGTTTCTATACGCTACTCCAACCCGATAGTTAGGGAAACCAAAACCGTAAGGATTCTAATCACTAGGGTGTGTTTTCCACAACATTATGCTGGGAGGATTGATGGCCGACTAACCCCGTTGGCCCCACTCTCTTATATTGGTAGTTACTTTCACCGGTATGCAAAGAAGTTACCTTATCCTATATATGTGTGTAGAGGGCTCTAATGGATTGTGTTTATTAACATATATATATTCTGGATATAGTTTCCTGTGGACACCTATAAGTGTTACGTTTGTAGGCTGTAATAGATTGAGGATCCTTACTCGGTGTGTGGCTTACAATGGTCTGAGGTATAATTCCCAACATATGATACAAATTATTCCTGAAATTGTGGCTACCAGATACTACATGGTTACAATTTTATTCTGGATGGGGTGGTTTTTTTATATGAGGTGCATGTTGTGGTGCTTCTCCCATGTTTCTATGGGAAAACCAAAGGGGAGAGGGATGGGATAGGGTATGCGACATTTGGAAAATAGGGAAAACCAGTAGATAAGTAGTTGCGAGGTACCCTAGAGATACTTTATTATATTATATACTATTGAATGTAGTAATTAGTTATAGAATCCTTTGTGAGGATGAAAATATTTTAAACATGTATAGGTTATGTGTTAGTTTAACTTGATGATCACTATGCTTTAGCATGCATTCGTTACATTTGCGCGAGAGGCTCTATGGAGGATCCTACTGTGTATATTTTTATAATCACCCTATCTATATAGAGTATATTATATGTCAATAAGAGCATGTTGTGATCTGGCTGGTTACTACTAGCTTGTGGATGCATAAGCTATTTGGGCTATTCATTTTCTGCCACTTTTATATTCTTTTGCTACTTGTAATTTTTCCGTTCTACTATAGTAGTTTATCATGACATAAAATATGTGAACATAGGATTTTCAATTATATTTCTGTCTAAGATAGAGTTGGTTGGTGTCTATCTTATCTCTCTTATTCGATGTGTTCTCTTAGAGGGTAAGGCCTCTAATTTGTGTGATTACTATACCCTTAGTGACAGTCGCCAACCCGGGGCCCACTAGAGGTAGGATTCAGGGGTCACTATCTCCCTTATCACATTACTAGCCTAGTGGGTGTACACCTTGGTGGGACGAGGTCATGAATGAACTAGTATGCTTTCCAAATATAACACAATGGGTATGGTACAAATTATCTTATTAAAACCACTAAAATGGTACATAATGGAAACATCGTGAAAGTTATACATTTCATAAACTCATGGATTGCAAATGATTTTTTTGATATTAATTATACAAAATATTTTATATTTTAATAATTATCTATGTTTTTCACATCACTGACTATATTTTAATATTTTCAGTAGGAATTGAAATCATCAAATGGTATGATGACATTTTCTCAAGTAAATATAACATATTTAGTAGAATATTATCGATTGGATTGTTATGTGAATCTTTTTCTACTTCATATATTTTAATTTTATGTTATTTTTCGTAAATATTTCATATCACTGTTTTGATACAATACCAATTTATTACGAAGGCATGTTACAATTTAAATTCAAAAGAAACCTTAAAATATCTATTTTTGTGAGGATAAACCTGAACACTAAATGGAAATTACTTATATCATAAGGGGGATTCTATGAATTAATGATGTATAATTAAATTATAAATTGTTGGGAACATACTATTTTCTAAAAAGGTGACTTTGTTTGGAAATATGTTGATTTATTTTCTAAGGAAATTATTACAATTCATTGAATCATGATGTTTAAATTTCATATGAACTCATACATAGTGTTATCACTATATCAATGAAAACATATATAATGGTGTACAATGAGTTACATGAATTATAGAGGAGACCCTTGGATTATATTGATAATTTATTTATCTAGAATAGTGATTTAAAAAAGGGTAATACTATTTTGTTATGAAAAAATATTTCTCAATGCATAAATACTTTGATTACCAAAAGAAAAACAAGAACACTATTAAGAAAAAGTGTCATTTAATATGTATCAATGACATATTTGATCTATTATAAAAAGATAGTTTTTCAAAGATTCATCTTTGATCTGGGTATCATCATCAAAGTATCATAAAGAATGGTATACCCATGATATATTTATGTATAAACATTAGTCATTAGGAATTTATATTAATTTAAATTCAATATACCAATTCTCCGGTTATCATAATTGATTTAATGAATGGAGTATTTTTATATTAAAATTTCTTGTTTAATTTGGTTATTATAGATGATATTATTAAATATGAAATACGGAATTGATAGGATAAAGAAAAGTTTTGAATTTTATTAATTTACATGAGGAAGGATAATAGTTGTAATAGATTTACAAAGTTTCAATTTTGGGATCATAGTGTTTCATTCATGATAAATATATTGTATTGTTGTGTTCTATAAGTGGATCCTTCAATGGTGGAAATTATTTTTCAATGTTTGAGACCATCAATGGAATATAAAATCTATAATTTTCACAATATCGATGGAAACCAATGACACTTTTTTAGATATTTATCATCACTATAAAATATAATAATTACGTTGACTGAAAATAGTGTAATTGTATTTATGGAAAGTTGAATGTAATGACAGATTTAATGAACAAAAGAGAATGTTGATCTACACGCCTATGTTTACAAAACATTGTAGTTTATAAGAAATTCTGAGCTATAATGTTCTGTAAATGATGTGATTGGGATGTTTCCTTATATATAATGACATGTTGATATCTTATTCATCTCAGTAACTAAAAATTCATGAGTAATGATACTCAAATCATGATTTATAGTTAGTAGCAGTAATTTCTATAATCAAAATTTGGAGGCATTATCACCATACTGAAATGTTTGATATATATATTGATCGTAAAAGTATATTGTATATATTAACTATAACACCCCGAGATTTTATGAAAAATATTTTTTTTTTGATTTCATTAATGTCTTGTGTTGTACGCTACACCAAAAGGAGCTTGCACAACATGAATTCTTGACTTTCCTTGAATTACACGCAATCGCGACCATCCTCGATAGTGTGTGTAGTACGCAATAACGAGTTTTACTAAACAACAATATGCTATTGAAATATTATTTAAACTAGATGTTATGAATAGTAATAACCACTTTTTGAAATTTTTTAAATTTTGATTTTTCAAAATGGACTTCATTTTTGGATTCGGAATATCGAAATTAGCTTAGGGTGAAATTTTGGTACTTTTCGGATAACTTTCATATTCTGATGAATAGTGAAAATTACTAAATTTTAATTAAAAACAACTTTTTTAATCGAAATAATTAATAGTGATAAATTATTAATTTGAGTGGTTTTAAAGAATATTTAGAATATATTTTTACAATTTAATACAATGTTTGTCATTGGATGTAATTTCACATTTAAACCAGTTATAAACAAGTGTCAATCTTTTGATAGTTACTATCTTTTAAAAATATGCTATTTGTTTTGATGACTGAAATTAATTTCTAAATTAATTAATTCAACTGATATGTTTTGAATTTGGTAAAATAGACATCATTTTTGAGTTCATAATATCAAATATATCTTAGGCATAATTTTTTAGATATTTTTGGAAACTTTCATTTTTTTGATGAATAGTAAAACCACTAAGTGGTAGTTTTGAAAAATGAATTTTTCATAAAACTTAATTTTACCGCTTCTGTGAGTGGAATTTCAAAAAATCCGAGAGAAATGGTTGTTTTCAGTATGTAAAATGTGGTTCAATGAGATGAAAATAATTTTTGGTGAATAGTAACTTTTTACTTTTTTTACCATGGTTAAAAGTAAATAGGGTAATTAAGGGAAAAAATGATATTATTATTACCGTAACACATGTCTTAATTATATTGGTTAAGTGTAATTCGACCAAAAACAACCATAGGAATAAAATATGACCATTTAGGCCCACGTGGATTAGATTAGGACATTTATTATTATTTAATTCAAAGAAGAGTTAAAAGAGTTAAAATCATAGTTTATTTACTAAAACATTTTTAATATAGGGTTATACATAAGATAAATTCGATTATAAATATTAATTAGAAATATAATAATATTTAGTACATAATGATAATTTATTTATAATTTTTAGAAATTATATAATTTAATTTATTTATGACACAATGATGATGCAGTAATTACCATAATAGTGAAAAATTAGAATAATTGATATTATAAATACCCAAAAAAATATAATTTGAGACTTTTTATTAATTACACTAATTTTCTAGGTTAATATGACTTGTTAGTATTGATTTAATTAACGTTTTTCGAACTAATCATTATGTTATAATTTTCACAAAAATCAATTACCAAATAGTATCAAATTTGACATAAAATAGTTTTTAAAACAAATATTATATTATTAATTGTTATTTTATTCCTAAAAATCTATGGATCGGAAAAATGACTTATATACGGTTATATATATTAATAATAAACAACTTGGGGTTCGATTGGCTTGTTATAGTGAGTTTATTAACCTTATAGTTTAAGAACACAAGAAGACACGGTAAAAGTAAAATTATTTAACATAATGTTAAATATAAATGATAAGGTTAAAATAGGAACCTAAACTTGTCTAAATACTATTAGATGAGATTATTTGTATCCCTCCCCACCTTAGCTTCGAAATAAATCAATTTGGAGCTATTTAAAACCAAATATGACTTTATAATAAAATAATATTTTTAGTTTTCCAAAGAAGCCCCTATCCTCCCTTATAAAAGGGAACCTCCTCCCTCTCTTCCTCACACAACTTTGAGCCTTCAAGCTCGGACAAACCCTGAAAAATTATCTTCTCCACTTCCCTAGAAACATCCTAGAGGTTATGGTCTTCCTCAAAGACCAACATTAGTTCCCTAAAAGGAGATCTCAAAGAGGCGCTTCAAAGAAGAGGTAATTTCCGTTACCGATTATTTCACCTTTATTTCTTCTTCCACTTCTTCTTCTTAGGTTTTTTAATTATGAAGTAATATCATCAGCATCAATCATATACTGTTATGTTATTATTAGTATGAAAAAACCATATTTCATCATCTATCCATCCTACGGAAAACGAAATCACCGCGCGTGCGTACGTACGGAATACCGTCTCCACGCCGTAGTGAAATCTATTTTCCACCACCACCATAATTGGATGGTATAATGGTGTAAATAATAACTATATATGATTATTTTAAAGTGATATTTATTCTGAAATAGTATACATACACTCCAATACATTCCCACGATCATGAGAATGATATCATCGCTCGTGCGTACGTACGGACTACCGTCTCCACGACGCAATGAGATTCATTCTCGACTTTAACCATTCATGAATGATTATAAAGTATATATAATAAGTAATCATGAAATATATGAAATAATAATGATACTGGATTTATGTGTATATATATGTATGTCATCTACTGAATTCCATTCAACTCAATAAGGAAACGAAAACAGCGTTCATGCGTACGTACGGCCTACCGTTTCCATGAACGGTGTATTTCTTTCCATTTACTGATTAATTATATATATGTATATTCTGAATATATATTATATATAAATCATGTATTATATAATGTAATTAAGTAATCATGATCTATGTAATCATATAAATAATTACAATTCAATACACGGACGATAAATAAAACAATTTTACCCAAAACACGCTTTAACATGGAATTTACAAAAGAACGGGTAATACAAAGTCATAAGTGAACCATATATGATATAATAACAATAAGTATGATTCTGTAATAATTCAGTGACATTATTTAAATCATTATACAGGAGGTTCAGACACTTACGAAGCAAATCGAATCTAAGGTAAGGGAAATATCACAATCTCATTTTTATTCGAGATTGTTTATAATTTGGAATTTACTGGGGTGTATATTATCATCCACATCCATGTTTCCTTAATATGTAACATTATTTACATCCACCAAAAATTGTTTAAATACAATTTTATCCTTCGGTGTGTTTTATGTAAAAGATATGAAGCGCATCTTTTGTCATTTTTCGTACGAGGTACTTTTTGACTTTTCTGACAAAAGTATGAGAAGAAAGTTTTTTTAACTTATATGGCATGAATGGATTTTTAAAAAATTATTTCCAGGAAGATTCCTTTACAAGTTTTCATGTTTATTTCTAATCAACTTCTTTTTGTTTAGAATTGTATGACATGTTAAGAAAGGAAAATTGTTTTTGTAGTATAAAGGATATTTTCTTCAAGAATGGAGTTCAAGTGTTTTATCAAAATTATTTTCCATCTAAGATAATATAGGGTTCTGTTTCTATCCCTATTGTTACATTTATTTGATTATGTTGTGATGGAATTATTTTTATGAATTCCTTTATCTTATATGAATTGTTTGATGATGTCACGATGTTTAAGATTCCCATTTTTATTACATGGGTTATGCAATGATGTATGATTTATGATTTTGTGGCACACATAAGAATGGTATCATTATGAGATGGGTGGGACCTATATCTCCCTCCAATGCATTGGGTAAAGATTTTATATCTCATGAGATAGACATGGCTAGAACGGTCGGTTATACCGGTTCAGTGAAACAGGACTGAAATGAGGAGTGAACTCGGTTCAAAAATGGACTTTGTCAACTAAGATAGTCTTGGAAATGTGTCTTAACTAATAAGAAATGATTCTCTATGATTATGTGTGTATGCCACACAGTTTCATGTTTTATGTTATGATTATTGTGATAACATTTCACTACTATGATTTATCCCATGTTATGAAATTATGATCTCTTTTGCAGGGTAAGATTTCCAAAATGATATGTTCTTATGAATATGATGTGATTGATATTTCTTTTGTTTACACATTATGAGCATTTGAGCTCACCCTTTTATGTTTTCTTTTCCCTAGGATATAAAGAAAGGTATTAGGTAGAAAAAAAAGGAAGATATTTTTGGGAGATGTTGAAGATCTTTCACCACGATTGGAAGATTATATTCCGAGTTTCCAAAGACACTAAACTATTACGGTCCTTGTGTGTGTGTTTTTGTTATATACTAAGTATTCCGCAAAAGTAATGTAATGTCCATGTACGTCATGCTTCACGTATCTACAGTTGGTATCAGAGGAAAGGATTAGTCAACCTTTGGAAACTTGGATGCGAAAACGTTAGTGAGATCCCTAGAGATATTTCTAAGGAATGTCTAGGGATGCCTCTAAGGATAAGTATACGTATAGGATATAGTCCTAGAACTATGGTAACGGTATTAGAATTTAACCTAAGATGTTAGATATTGAATTTACTCCACCTTTATTATGATATTTTCCTCTAACACTATTCATTTTGGATTTTAGAAAATGGCTGGAAGCAAGATGATTCACGATAATGGAGGATATTATGGACAATGGAATGATATTCTTCATGAGAAACCAAATGAAATGGAATTTGGAAGTCCAACCATCATTATTATGCCGAATCAAAAATCTCAATATATGATCAATAAACTCAAGTTTGGTAAGTTTCCTGACTCGGCTAATAAGAGAACGATGGAGTATCATGATGATCATAGAGGAAAGAAGGTTCAATTTCCCCTATGTAAATCATGTGGGAAGAGGCCTCAAGGAGAATGTTTCAAAGGAACTGGAAGATGATTTGGGTGTAAAAAAAAGGACACAAAGCCAGTAAGTGCAAAGGAAAAGGTTCAGTTAACACCATTGATGGGGATAATGGTATTTCTACGACATCAAAAATGGTTAAATGTTTTAAATGTGGAATGTACGGTCATTATGCAAACCAATTCCCTAAGGAAAAGTTTTGTGAAGAGGATCAGTACGGTCGTATGGGTAGTATTTATGTTGATGATGATGAAGAGACTACAAATGATATGTGAGATGAAAGAATTTTTGAAGCTCGGTCAATGGTTTAAGAAGGTAGTGGAATGATTACATGTTTATCAAGTGTAATTTTGTATAAGTAATCTCATGGTACTAGGGAATAAAGATACATCTAAGGATTGTTACACGGTTTACTTTCCTTGAGTTGTGAAAGTGTATTATTAATGGTACCAGTATCTATTAAAGGATATTCAGTTATTTTTGGAATATAGATGATATGTGCATAATGAAGGGATAAGGAGAAAATTAAATGTTTGATAGTATTAATGAGATGATGACTGATATAAGGAGAAGGTTATGTAATGGATTGAGTATATAGAATTTAGGGATTTTGGTATGTGGAAAGAGTTAACTTTTGACAACATTCATGTTTTCACTAAGGTTTAATGGGTATTCATTTTTCAAGAGAATACATTATTAAGGTATTCACATGATTGGAATGTGACCAACAAGATATATGGGGGATAAATGATGGTATTCACATGCTTGGTTGATAACATTTCAAGTAATCATTTTATTTATATTATGAGCTTGGACCTAGGTATTTTAGATAAACCTAAAGATTGTAAAAGATTATCTTGGACATAAGTTAGTATTGTTTAAGGATAGAACTATTGATATTATATAGTTTTAGAAAAAGGACAACCTACAGGACGGGTGACAACCCATCGGGTCGGACAAGGCTGTGGGAATCGAACCCACAACTGAAGTGCAACTGGCCTTTATCGCCTACCACAAGCCTACAAGAAGTACCTGTTTAGTAGAAACTAGTTTTATTATATTAACCAGTATGATATATGAAGTATAAGTCCATTTTAGGAACTATATATCATTAATCTCACTATATATGGACTTATGTATTTTTTGATAACATTTCTAACCTCTTGTTTGAGACAGATGAAATGACCCATCATTCTATCACACGATCTGCTAACACATCACGAATGAAAAATTCAACTTCATTTCATTAAGATATGAAGTGGAAATTCTCCAAAGAACGAACAACGGTGAGACTATACCGAAATCACAAAAGTATTTCTTCTAATTCCAATTTCATCATCTTTAAGGAAACGATCTTGAAAACCAAAAATGTTGTCCTAGTGCTCTTATATCTGATGAATCAGATGGTACCTTAGATCATCACAAATTTATGGCTTTGTGATTGCTGGATTTTCCAGAGCCATGTTCTCTACCACTCTCCATTAGAGCATGATGGTTAGATTTCTCTTCCATATCCATATTTTCACCTATGTGGAAACCCAGTGATTAGTTTATTTGGGTAACCGTTACGTTTCATAATTTTGTTTTTAAAGATTGGTATTGGTATTCCTTTTTACGATGTGGGTTTCTATCAATGAAACTTTCGAATAGTAATCTATTTATTACCCCGACGAATTTCAAGGTCAAAATTCATTTTAAGAGGGGTAGAATGTAACACCCCGAGATTTTATGAAAAATATTCTTTTTTATTTGATTAATGTATTGTGTTGTAAGATACACCAAAAGGATCTTGCAAAACACGCATCCTTGACTTGCCTTTCACTACACACAATCGTGACCTTCCTCTATAGCGTGTGTAGTACGCAATAACGAGTTTCACTAAACAACAATATGCTATTAAAATATTATTAAAACTAGCAGTTATGAATAGTAATAACCACTTTTTGAAATTTAGTAAATTTTATTTTTCAAAATAGACTACATTTTTGGATTCGAAATATCGAAATTAGCTTAGGGTGAAATTTTCGTACTTTTCGGATAACTTTCATATTCTGATGAATAGTGAAAATTACTATATTTTAATTAAAAACAACTTTTTTAATGGAAATAATTAATAGTGATAAATTATTAATTTGAGTGGTTTTAAAGTATATTTAGAATATATTTTTACAATTTAATACAATTTTGGTCATTAGATGTAATTTCACATTTAAACCAGTTATAAACAAGTGTCAATCTTTTGATAGTTATTATATTTTAAAAACACGCTATTTGTTTTGACGATGAGAATTAATTTTTAAATTAATTAATGCAACTAATATGTTTTGAATTTGGTAAAATAGACATCATTTTTGAGTTTATAATATCAAATATAGCTTTGGCCTAATTTTTTGGATTTTTCTGGAAACTTTCATTTTTTTGATGAATAGTGAAACCACTAAGTGGTAGTTTTAAAAATTGAATTTTTCATAAAACTTAATTTTACCGCTTCTGTGCGTGGAATTTCAAAAAATACGAGAGAAATGGTTGATGTTAGTAAGTAAAATTTGGTTCAATGAGATGAAAATAATTTTTGGTGATTAGTAACTTTTTACTTTTTTTTAACCACAGTTAAAAGTAAATAGGGTAATTAAGGGTAAAAATGCTTTTATTATTACCCTAACACATGTCCTAACTCTATTTTATAAGTGTAATTCGACCAAAAAAACCTTAGGAATAAAATATGACCATTTAGGCCCACATGGATTAGATTAGGACATTTATTATTATTTAATTCAAAGAAGAGTTAAAAGAGTTAAAATTAATGTTTATTTACTAAAACATTTTTAATACAGGGTTATACACAAGATAAATTCGATTGTAAATATTCATTAGAAAGCAAATACGATTTCCTACATAATTGTATTTTATTTATAATTTTTAGACATTATATAATTTAATTTATTGATGACACAATGATGATGCAGAAATTACCATAATAGTTAACAATTAGAATAATTGATATTATAAATACGCAAATAAATACAATTGAGCATTTTTATGAATTCCACTAATTTTCTAGGTTAATATGACATGTTATTATTGATTTAATTAACTTTTTTCTAACTAATCATTCTATTATGATTTTCACAAAAATAAATTACCAAATACTATCAAAATTGACATAAAATAGTTTTTAAAACAAATATTATATTATTAATTGTTATTTTAATCCTAAAACTCTAAGGTTCTGAAAAATGACTTATATAAGTTTATATTTATTAATAATAAACAACTCGGGGTTCTTTTGGCTTGTTATAGTAAGTTTATTAACCATATAGTGTAAGAACACAAGAAGACACGGTAAAAGTAAAACTATTTAACTTAATGTTAAATCTAAATTATAAGGTTAAAATAGGAACCTAAACTTGTCTAAATTATATTGGATTAGAGGATATCGATCCATACCCACCTTAGTTTCAAAATAAATCAATTTGGATCTATTTAAAACCGAATATGACTTTATAATAAAATAATATTATTAGTTTTCCAAAGGAGCTTCTCTCCTCCCTTATAAAAGGGAACCTCCTCCCTCTCTTCCTCACACAACATTGAGCCTTCAAGCTCGGACAACCCTGGAGAAATTATCTTCTCCACTTCCCTAGAAACATCTTAGAGGTTCTGGTCTTCCTCAAAGACCAATTTTAGTGCCCTAAAAGGATATCTCAAAGAGGCGCTTCAAAGAAGAGGTAATTTCTGTTACCGATTCTTTCACCTTTATTTATTCTTCCACTTCTTCTTCTTATGTTGTTTCATTATGAAGTAATAACATAAGTATAAATCATATACTGATATGTCATTATAACTATGATACAACCCTACTTCACCCTCTATCCATCCTACGGAAAACGAAATCACCGCGTGTGAGTACGTACGGAATACCGTCTCCACGCCGTGGTGAAATCTATTTTCCACCACCACCTTACTTGGATGGGTATAATGGATTAAATAATAACTATATATGATTATTTTAAAGTGATATTGATTCTGAAATAGTATAAATACACTCCAATACAGCCCCACGATCATGAGAACGATATCATCGCTCGTGCGTACGTACGGACTACCTTCTCCACGACGCGATGAGATTCATTCTCCACTTTAACCATTCATGAATGATTATAATGTATATATAATAAGTAATCATGAAATATATGACATAATAATGATACTTTATTTATGTGTATATATATGTATGTCATCTACTGAATTCCATTCAACTCAATAAGGAAATGAAAACATCGTTCATGCGTACGTATGGCCTACCGTCTCCATGAACGGTGTATTTCTTTCCATTTACTGATTTATTATATATATGTATATTCTGAATATATATTATATATAAATCATGTTTTATATTCTTTAATTAATTAATCATGATCTAAGTAATCATATAAATAATTACAAGACAAAACACGGATGATAAATGAAACAATTTTACCCAAAACGCTCTTTAACATGGAATTTACAAAAGAATGGGAAATATAATGTCATAAGTGAACCATATATGATATCATAAAAATGATTATGATTATGGAATAAGTCATTGAAATTATTTAAATCATTATACAGGAGGTTCGGACAATTACGAAGCAAATCGGACCTAAGGTAAGGGAAATATCACAATCTCATTTTTATATGAGATTGTTTATACTTTGGAATTTACTGGGCTGTATTTTATCATCCACATCCATGTTTCCTAAATATGTAACATTATTTCCATCCACATAAAATTTTTTAAATACAATTTTACCCTTCAGTGTGTTTTAAGTAAAGGATATGAAGGGAATCTTTTGTCGTTTTTCGTACGAGGTACTTTTTGACTTTTCTGACAAAAGTACGAGAAGAATGTTTTTTTACCTTATACGGAATTAATGGATTTTTAAAAAATTATTTACAAGAAGCTTACTTTAATAGTTTTCAAGTTTATTTTTAATCAACTTCTTTTATTTTAGAATTGTATGACATGTTAATAAAGGAAAACTATTTTTGTTGTATAAAAGATATTTTCCTCAAGAATGGAGTTCAAGTGTTTTATCAAAATTATTTTCCATCTAATATAATATAGGGTTATGTTTCTATCCCTATTGTTACATTGATTTGATTATGTTGTGATGGAATTATTTTTATGAATTCTTTTATCTTATTTGAATTGTTTTATGATGTCACGATGTTTAAGATTCCCATTTTTATTACATGGGTTATGCAATGATTTAAGATTTATGATTTTGTGGCACACATAATAATGATATCATTATGAGATGGGTGGGACCTATATCTCTCTCCAATGCATTGGGTAAAGATTTTATATATCATGAGATAGACATGGCTGGAACGGTAGGTTATACCGGTTCAGTGAAACATGACTGAAACGAGGAGTGAACTCGGTTCAGAAATGGACTTTGTCCACTAAGATAGTCTTGGAAATGTGTCTTGACTAATGAGAAATGATTCTCTATGATTATGTGTGTATTCCACAAAGTTTCATGTTTTAAGTTATGATTATTGTGATTACATTTCACTAATATTATTTATCCCATGGTATGAAATTATGATCTCTTTTGCGGGGTAAGATTTCCAAAATGTTATGTTCTTATGAATATGATGTGATTGATATTTCTTTTGTTTACCCTTACTGAGCATTTGAGCTCACCCTATTATGTTTTCTTTTCCCCAGGATATAAATAAAGGTATTAGGTAGAAAAAAATAAGATCTTTATGGGATATGTTGAATATCTTTCACCACGATTAGAATATTATATTCCGAGTTTCCAAAGACACTAAACTATTATGGTCCTTGTGTGTGTGTTTTTGTTATGTACTATGTATTCTGCAAAAGTAATGTAATGTCCATGTACATCAGGCTTTGGGTCTCTACATTAACCCATAGGAATTTGAATATGTTCCGATGAATATTTGTTGGATTTGATCAATGATTATGATTTTTGGATACATTACGACCTTGTAAAGCTGATGAATGAGGTTTTATGTAGTAACTCGGTAAGACTACACTATCTAATCTTGTATAAGTATCATAGAATATCCAATATTTATATATTTGAAAACTGTTGTTCATGAAATATTTGAGGGTAGAAACAATATATTTCACAAATCATAATGTCACCATCTATGAAAAAGAAAAATATATATGTGTACAACGAGGTATGAAATGTTCATCTGCTTAAAATTGATTGCAAAGTGATAATATAAAATATGAATATTGTATATTTTTTATTAAATATTTTTATAATGATATATTAGATGGGTATCATATTTTATCAGAAAATATTTATCATGATTGAGCCAAGATGTATAGAGATCTGATAGAGTATTTATAGTCGGAAAACATGAAGATAAATATTGCAACATATGTTTTTCGATGATTAATATGTTTCCAAGTTACGGATGAGTGACTGTAATATATGGGGATTCTATGGATATTACACATTTTAATATGGGTATGGTAAAACATCATCATATATATTGTTATTAGACTACCACAAAAATGAAAGGTTCGTAATGTTATTTGGATATTAGTAGATGAACTTATAGTGTCAAGACACAACATTATAATATAATAGTATTTTTCTATTTTTAATATATATAGAATATAAATTAAATTTTTATAATGGTTTCATGGAGTACCATATATTATTATATCTTCTCAGGATCCATGGTTTAATTTATGGTTTTGGTCAATTATTAAGCAGTGCCTATAAACAGATTTATGTTTCAGTGCTTCTTATAATCCTCAGATCAATGGAACGAATTAAATTACCATTCTAGTCCTATAGGATATGATGAGAATATGTTTAATGGATTTTAAACTTGTTTTCGATTGTCAACTTTCTATAGTGGTGTTTTATGACATCAGTGGATTTCACTCAATCATTCAGGTGGACCCTGTTGATCGCATCTTTTGAAAGCATTGTGTAAGTCCAATGTGATGGGAAAATTTTATTTACATGAATCTATTTGGACTGCATTTAGCTGAGTAAATGGTAGATAATGTCGGAACTGTTAAACAAAAAGTTAATTCATCACATATATTATGAAAACATTTTTTATATAATCATTGATGAAATATTGAGTTTAAATATTGTGAGAAGGTGTTTTACTAAATAAACCTATGGAATAAGTTTATTAGATAAACAAATAAGTGAATTTTCAGCCTTATTTATATTGAACGTTTTAGAATTTTTATTAGAACTGACAGGAAAACTTATTCATTATTGCTTAAACTATGCCAATCTTGGGTTCATTATTATTTACATGTATGTATATTGAGGAAGCACATAGATGGTCATTTAGATGCACAAAAGTCAGAGTTCCTAAAAATAAATCCTAAAAATTTGTATGAATTAAAACATATAGATATATTGGATAATAGATATAATTTTTTTGTGATAATTTTTTCTAATATGGTTAAATTTTTCATGTTTAATTTGAATGATGATGTAGTAATGTGGGAATCCGATGATGTGATATAGAAGAAGAATTATCAATTTTTGTGTGTGTTAAAGTAGTGTAATTTCAAGGGATATATTTATTTTAAGTGGTGTATAATATAAAAACATATTACTATTATATATACTTAAATTCATTATCTTCGATTGCTTTTCATAATGGAAACATCAATTTTAAATCAACATAAATATTGTAAATCATTATTACATAGATTTAAAACTAGTTGTTATGAATATAAAAAAAAATTTAGATTATTATATGTTCAACAAATGAATGAAAATAAAGATCTAGGTATTAATTTATTATAAATAAAAATAAAAATCATTTTATTTTAAAATAAATATATTTCGGGAAAATTATATTTATGTACACAATATGATATATTTAAAAATATAAACCAATCTATGTTTTTTGTTGTGATTTTAATTATTTATTATAAATTAACTAAAATTATATATAATTTATCTAATATTCTTTATACTCATGAGATAATAATATATCCATTTTCAATCATATAACAATTATTTTTAAAAACATGATTTCTTCATATTTTCAGTAATAATTTCAATAATATTTTTTCATTATTAGAATGTGTATCTTAAAAAATTTAACAAATTGATCGAAATTAAAAACTCATTGAAATATTATATTGAATATAAGGGAATTTTTTTAAAAGATTGATTTTTTTATGAATAGTCAAAAATATAAATGGTCATTAAAAAATATTTTTTCATTTATATTGTTTACCAATATTATTTTTCAAAAATGGATATAAATTTTGAATTATATCAATTATATTATTATTAATCCAATTTAGGTCAATGGATACAATTTATTTTTTTATACTGATATAAAAACATTTTATTCTTCATTAAACCCTTTCTTTTGAAAAACCCAACTTTTTTCATTTTCTTGATAATCTTTAAATTAAATTATGAAACATAGTGGAATTTAATAAGAAAAAAATTGATTACATATTTTGAGTAGATTTAATTTAGAATAACTTATGTACATAAATTATTTTTTTTGGAAATATTGAATTGTAAATGCAACAAAAATTAAATAATATGTTTGAGGTTTAAAAACGATTTTTCAAATAAAATGTGCAAATGAAAAAATCTATTATACTCCTAAATAAAAATTTTATAAGATAAATTTGATATCATATATAAAATCATTTTATCAAAATTATATCTTATGTACCAATTTTTAAATATTAAATGTTATATTACTGTGTTATGTAAAATAATTACAAATCTGAAATGTAAAATTGAAAAAGTTTCCAACATTAGAGGTGAAGGGAAAAAATTATTCAAATAAATTTCTATATTATTTATGGATTTTTTACTAAACCTTATATTATATTAAAAAATAACATATAAAATTGGTGGGCATGTGGTTTCACAGTGAATTCCCATCGTTTAATAGTTTATGAAAATTTAATAAATGAAACTCTTTCTCACTAATTAAAGGGAACCAAAAAATGATTTTATTACAATGTTAAAAACCTATTTAAACTAATATATACTCAAATATCTTATTTATAGCCCTCCCTATGACAATGAGGCCTTATATTGGTCAAAATACAATACAAGTATTCTAGTATGTATATATATAAATGTGTTTTCTTAAGAAGAGTTATAGTTTTTTTACACTGAATGTCAATATTTTTAAAATTTTAAATAATTATTATTTTTTTAATCTATGATAAAATTAAAAAAAAATTACATATACTTATATGATATTATATTAATTTTATATCTCATATAAATCTCCACATCAAAAAAATGGAAAATTACACTATCGATCATGTGTCCAGTAGACTATTACATTTCTAACTAATATAAATTTTCTTCCATCATAAGAAATTGAGGATGGATATATTGGAGGATTTAATGTATATATATATTAGAGTCCCTTAATCAAATATCCAAGAGTCAATTAATTATTTATTTCATTGGCATAAATAAAATATTCAACTATCAAAAGACTAAAGAAATAAGCTATTTTTGAAAACCAGATTACATGAATGGTACCCATATATAATTGGGTAAAAAATAAAGCATAAAATAACTAAAAGATCAGTAACCTTGGAAATCATACCAATAATTAATAATAATATCATGTGAAATGGATTAAAAAATAAGGGCAAGATAAACTTTTATTTAAAAATTATGTAATGTAGAAGCTATCATTAATACATAATCATAACAAACATGGAATGGTAGGTAATTGAATACACATAACATATGAATATATGGATAAGAAATAATAATAAGAGAAGTATAAATAACAGGAAAACATTCTATTAAATCAATAAATTAAAAATTAATTTTTTTTCCCTTGATAATTTCAAAGAAACAATATCATGGAAAATAATAATAAATAAATTCTCAATGATGGAAGTGCATAAATAATGGGATCCATGTTTCCCCTAGGTATGAAACATTCACCATCTTGACCATTCACAAGTCATTTTACATCATACTAGAAAAAAATTGTATAATTTGTCTAACTGAATCATCAAATGATACTACTAATCCATCAAAAAAATATCATTAACTAGGAACAACACATGACTTTATGTGCAATGAAAAACTCATATTTTGAATAATCAATTTAAAAATTATTCTTATCATTATATATCTATATTTATTAAATGGTATGGATTTATCAAAATGTTCCCATATATTGAAACATACTTCAATGTATAAAAATATATGTAAAAATTGTATAGTGTTTAGAAAATACTCATATTTGTAATGCCCTTACCTTAAACAATACATATTGTAGTTTTTTGGATCTATAATTAAAACTTTGAGGATCTTTTCAGTCTTTATTTTTATATAATAATTAATCATCATTATAATCAAAACCTATCCATTACATTTGTACCCTTTTATACAATATCCATTTCTCACAAAATTAAACCCTTATTAAAAACATGTGTTATTTTCATGATTAATCATCACAATTTTCTCCGAGATCTCATCATTCCATCCAATATCCCATAAATTATATGAGAGATAATTTATCCTTCGAGTAACCATGAAGTTTCTATATGAGATAATTGAATAAAATAAACTTTTAGTTTAGTAATTATCTGAAAACACATAAAATGTTTACTATTAATCAATGTTTATTGGGAATATGAAATAAAGCATTTTGACATGAAAAAATCACCAATATAGCTCTATTAAAATCATTTAAACCCATAATAAAAAATTAAAACCCATTTAGGTGTCTCAGAGAACCTTACTCATAACATCCATTCAAAACCATTTCAATTTGTATAATAATATGGTTAAAATCCAATTAAGATATTACAAGCATACTCAATGATATATGGGTCTCCCCATATTATGTTGTAATGGGATCACTTAGTGATATATAGTCATCTTGATGTTAATATTAAAGGATATTCTTTAGTGCTATCTTCTAAACCACATATTAAGCTGTAATAGGATTTCTCGATGCCATTCTGGCAACCCCATATTAATCTCTAATGGGCTTTCAAAGTGCAATCTGGTCCACCCTATGTTATGTTATGTATAGTTTCCCAATCGATATCATAGCCACCTATGTATATGATATATATGGATCCCAAATTTTAAAAAATTACCAAGTACAATATTAATAATAAATCATTTTTATTAGAAAAAAACTTGAAAAGAATATAAATCCATAATGATGTTGTTTAAAAAAATATCATTTGAAAAAAATAATTTCTATAACAGAACTACATTTTCATTTGAAAACCATAAACAACACAAAAATAAAACATATAAAAAAATATCTATTTCCATTTATGGAATCATAATATCATTTAAAGGAATTTAAAAATTATATAATGGTTATGGTGGTGGAAAAGTAATTTTTGTCATATATGTTCACGATATAACATTATTTATTATATAAAAAAGTTCTATATAAAAGAACATAGAAATATTATTTTTTATAAAAATTAAATGAATGTAATGTTATTAATAAGCCATACATTATTATCCTTTTCTATAAATATTAAAAAATATGTAAAATAATATCAAGAAATTTTACAAGGAGAGGCCGATTTGATAATCAAATCATTAAAAGGTCGAAGGTTACATATAACAGTTTGAACATCTATGTCATAATATCCATAAAAAAATAAATATAACAAAATATTATAATACATGAGTATATAAAAAATATTTATATTAAATTTAATTCTATATATAGGTATTTCATAATAATGAATAAGAGTTCATACAATAAAAAATGAATCAACGAAACGAGATTGACATGAATTCTGTTACTTTGAGTCTGACTCATAATTTATGTCATTTATATTACTAAATAATAAAATATTTTTAATAATTAAATTTTATGAAAAAATATATAAAATTTATTCTTTATTTTTAATTACTTGTGGATAATTTTTAAGAATTTCTCAATTATTTATATTCATGTCATATGTTTTAATGAAATTCAGTATTTTAGTCCAAAATGAATTTCCAAAGATGTTAATACCCAAAGTAAAAATTTGTCAATAATTAACAAAATATTATCCATGACCTAATTATCAATTTTATACAACAATTATTCTTTTCATTCAAACCATTATGTTTGGTTATGAAAATTGAACTACGTTATAATCATGGACATGGTAGTCTGTATGTACGTATAAGTAACATTTTCCTTTTTCAATGATCATTATTGAAAGAAGGAAAGTATCATTTAATATTTACAAAATGATCACAATTTCAATAATAACATTCTAATGATTAAAATATAGATATATATACATATCATCCAGGTGACTTGGTGATAAAAAATGAATCACATCTCTTCTTGGAGGTGATAGTTCCCAAGTACGCATGAATGACAATATCAATTAAATATTCATTGAAAAGCTAGAACATAAATGATTTATTATTCATTTAATAATTAAATTTTTTTTGGAGTATCATATATATGTATAAATTTCATCATTATATTCCATCCAGATATATAGTGATGAAAATGATTTATATCTTTTTGTAAGGATGATAGTTTACACGTACACATGCTCAAATAATTTTTTATTATTCAATTGAAAATAATATAGATATAGGAGTTTTTATTAACATAATATAATCTTAGTATATTTTGGATACTGGATTTATTATTTCATCTTCGTTAAAAGATATTTCAAATATTTTTATGAAGAAATAATATTGGAATCCTTAACAAAAAATCATAATTATTTTTCAAACAATACCCATTTATTAAAACCTTAACACATCAATGGTGATTTTTATGAACAAAATAAGAGTTATGTAAAATATTTAGGGATATTATTTATTGATTTTTGAAGATCATGAAAATAAATAAGTTCTATAGTGCGATGAATTGTGAAGAATGGGTTCCATTTTACATGATTGGGGAGGGGTACTCTTAGAGTTCCACCAAATATGAAAATATAATAAAGAAATTCTAGAGCCGACGACATAAAAATCATTCATAAATTTATAAGGGAAATCATTTTTGACCATATATTATCACCATTGTGATTATTTAACATTATTATGATTCTAAAATAATATAATAATATATTAGTTCAATAAAATATAATTATTTTCAAATTTGACAATACTTATTTCATTTGACAACATATATATCTATAAAAGAAAGTAATTCTAATATAACGAGTTAAGAAATCTATAATATATCTTATAGATATATAAAATTTGACATACCCATTAATACATCCAAAATATATCTAAATTAGACTTATTAAAAACAATTGTTTTGTTTTTATGTTAAATATATATACATTGTTTTATCATTGAAAAAACAATTATGTTAATTATATAATTTATAAAAATAAAAAATTATTTAATGAAATTAATTTCATTTAGACCAACATATGCAATTTTATTGATTCAAATCATGATTTTTTCCTTATTTTGACATATATATTATATTAAATATAATGACAATGACATTTTGTAACTATCATTGAGAGAAATAATATATATGTTCCTTTCCTGTAAAAGTGATCACTAAACAACTAAAATTATATTTCATATTGATAACGGTTGAATAAAATTCCACATTAAATTTTAGATATGTTTAGATTACATTCATACCCATATCATTTGGTTTTAACCCTTTTTTAAAATTGTTATATCTTACCAAGACAACATGGGTTTTTACTCTTTGATGGTTAATATAATTACAATAAAATGGGAAAAAACCCGATATGAGTATTTGATGAAACATTTTAACATATAAAAATATTTTGGATGAATTTTATATTTTTAGGTACTTTATATAATTTAATAAAATATTATTGATTATAAAATTTCAGTAATTTCAAATTCGTAACAATTCATTATTTTATCTTATACAAACATTAAAAAACAAATATGATTTCAAAAAAATTTACAATACAAAACTAAAATAAAATATTCACCACTGTAATTTATTATTTCATTAAGCATATAAATTTATATTTATTCTAATATTTTTAATATCAAATATTTGGTTCTTCCATTCTTTTAATAATTAACGCATCACCATTATGTCACTGTTTAAGATAATTATTTTATCACTAAAATTTATAAATAGTTTAACAAGATATATATAATAATTTTATATTCTTGAATATGATTTATAGTTAATCATAATCATCATTTAACTCTATATTTCAAATATTTCCCTTGTACAAAACAATCTTATGAAAAAATTGACATTCATTTTAATATAGTAATGTAATGGTTATTTTCTCATTCAAAAGTACATAAACGGTATCACAACAAATATTTTAATTATTGGGGATGAAAAATAATCATCAAATAAAATAATTATATGAGTTAGATAATATTATAATTTTTATAATATGATTTTTAACCTCAATTACCTAAATTACCAATAACTATAACACCCCGAGATTTTATGAGAAATATTATTTTTAATTTTTTTAATGTCTTGTGTTGTAGGATTCACCCATATTATCTTGCACTATACACAACACTTTATTAGCTTGTAGTATACATAAACCCTATTCTTGGCTTGTGTTGCACATAAGAGCGACCATTGTCGATAGCTTGCGTGGTACACAATACCGAGTTTCACTAAACAATGATATATCATAATATTATTATGAACTAACCATTATTAATATTATTAATCTCACATTGAATTTTATAACATTATAATTCATCTTACACATTTTATAGAACATGGTATGAGAACAAAATTAATTTCTCAGATAAAAGAAGTATTTTTTTAAAAAATGTAGTTTTGTAGCCTTTTGATGTTGCAACCATTTTAAATATAATTTTTGACAAGTTTATAAGTTCAATTTGAATAATTAATCTTCTAATTTTGAATCATTATATAAAAATTTACATTGGATAAATTTTTGACACTATTATGATAACATTGACTTTTCGATGAATGGTAAAAATAAGCTAAATTTTAATTAAAAAAACATTTCATATCAAGATAATTTACATGGTTAAATTATAATATTGAATGGTTTTAAAGTATAAATAGAATATATTTTTACCATTTAATATAATTTATGTCGTTATCATAAATTTTACATTGAATTCATAGGCAAGGAAATTTCAATATTATTGCAATGTTTTATCTTTTGAAACCTATTTTCTCAATAGTGGAATTAATTTTAAATTAAATACACCAACTTCTTTGTTTTGAATTTGAAAAAATGGATTCCATATTTTGAATCAGTATGTCGAAATTATGTTAATAAACTACGTTTTATTTTTAGGCATTATGAATAGTAACGAAGGTAAATTATAATTATTATAGTTAAATGTAAATCAGTTAATTAAGGGTAATAATAAAATTATAAAATTACCCTAATAGTTGTATTAATATAATTGGATGAATATATTTAGTCCTAAGATATACTTGGGTATAAATTGAATCTTTTTAAAACAACTAGGATGTGATTAAGTCCTTTAATATTTTGTAAAGAAAGTGAAATATGTCTCACTGAAAGTTTAAAAATTAACGTATTTTTAATTAAGCTTATACAGAATATAAATTAGATTATAAATACTCATTTGAAAGATAAAATTTTATTCTTTGTTATATTAATTTATTTGTAAATTTTTAGAAGTATTTAATTACCTTAATAGCTTATACATTAATGATGCAGAATTTATTTATTTAGTGAAAAATCACTAATATAGTTTTTATTAAAATAATATTACCCATAAAAAAGCCAAAACACCTAACCAAAACATAGTGTTCGAGTATATCTATACCATAATAATCCAACGGTATTCTTTTGGTCCATTTTGTGCCTTATAAAACAGACTATTAAATGTATAATATTTTATTTTAAATGATGTCAATGTGGTCACCTACATAATTTAATGAATATAACAACATAAATGTTGTGATTTTAAAATGAAAAATTCAACTAAAAGTATTCTTATGAAATCTATTGGATTTATATCCATCATAGTATTTTAGTATTAATTTTTATACAAAAAAATAGTATATTAAATAATTATACAAAAATGTTGTAGTAATTATTTTATTAAGAGAAATAACAAAAAAATGGTTTTGAAAATATTAATATAAAAATTATATTAACCAATTAATGTGATAAATTAATTTTTTAGAATAATATTACATGATAGAAATATATTAAATATTTCATTTTGACTATATCTTCTATGTGGATTTTATTTAAATTCATATAATTGAATAGGGTCAAAATTGACACTAATGATATTCTATAAAAATAACATATTATTAAATTGGTTAAAAATAAATAAAAAAATTTAAAATAACATATTAAAAATTATAAGGTCTAAAATGTAATAATTTATCTAATTATGGAACATTCATAACACAAAAGTAAGTATTTATAACAATTTACAATTTAGAATATTATTACCACAAATAAAATTAAGTAGATTAAATAAGGATAATTCAAAATGATAACGATTAAAATAAAATAAAAACATGTATATATTTGACTGGTTGATGAGATTACAACCCTATCCCGCCTCATATAATAATTTGAGTCCCTATGGAATTTTTCATGTGGGTTTCAGTTTTATTATAAATTAATATTTTAGAGGTTTCCAAAATCCCCCTTTCCTCTCTTATAAAAGTGAACATCCTCCCCCTCCTCTTCACAACATTTTGCGCCTTCAAGCTCAGAAAAACCCTGTCCATTTCTATTCTCCACTTCCCTAGAAATATAATATAGGTCCTGGTCTTTTTCAAGGACCAACTTTGGTTCCGTAAGAGGAGGTTTAGAAGAGGCGCATCAAAGAAGATGTAATATCCTTTAACGATTCATTCAAATTTATTTCATCTTCAACATCCTCTTAGTTATTTGTTTCACTATAAATTAATAACCTTAGTATCAATATTATACTTATATGTTATTATAAATATGAAACATCCTCATTTCACCTTCTATCCATCCTAAAGAAAACAAAATCACCGCGCGTGCGTACGTACGGAATACCGTCTCCACACCGTGGTGTAATCTATTTTTTCCACCACCACCTTAATGGATGGGTATAATGGTGTAAAGAATTACTATATATGTTTATTATAACATGATAATAATTATGATATATAACATAATCCAATCCAATTCTATTCCATAATTATGGGAAGTATATCATCGCTCGTTCATACGTACGGATTACCATCTCAACGATGCGATGCGATTCATTCTGCAATTTAACCATACAAAAATGATTATAAATTATATATAATAAATAATCATGATATATATGACATAATATTGATAATTTATTTATTTATATGTTATTTAATTAATTCCATTAAATTTAATACGGAAACGTAAACATAGTTCAGGCGTACGTACGACATACCGTCAAAACGAACGGTGTATTTCATTCCATTTATCGATCTATTATATATATATATTTTATTCTGAATATATTATATATAAATAATTTTTACATTATGTAAGTATTTAATAATGATCTATGTAATCATATGAATAATTACAAGTCAAAACACGTACGAAAAATGAAACAATTTTACCCAAAACACTACTATAACATGGAATTTGAAAATGAACGGGTGTCATAAAGTAGTTAGTGAATCATATATGATATCATAAATATTATTATTGTTCAGTTGACAGTTAAAAATACTTTTAAACCCACTATACAGGAGTATCGGTCACATAGGAATAAATTGGACATAGGTTATTGGGATTAGTTCGTCTCACTTTTATTTCTGTGAGACATATGCCTGAATCACCCTCTATTTCTTTTATATGGTGTTTATGCTTCCCATTAATGTTTTATGATTTTTACTATAAAGGATGTGATATTTACATATTCATGTAATATTCAATATTTTAAGACACATATGATTTCACCGATCATAAATGGTGTGGGATAATTATTCCAATCTCATTCTTAACAGAGATTGTTTATTCCTAAGTATTTACTGGGGTTATATATATCATCCATCTGCATGTTTTTTAAAAATGTTTTCAATTATGTTTAAAGTCTTTTATCCAATTTTTGACTTTCACTACATGGTATGTAAGGAATTTTTCTTTGGATTACTATACGAGGTACTTTTGGACTTTTCTGGAAGAAGTATGAAGAGAATTTGTTTTTAACTTATACGGCATGAACATATTTTTAGAGTTTCATAATGCCTTATTTACATGAAGCTTACTTTACAAGATTTCATGATTATTTTCAACAAAAATCCTTTTCTTTTAAAATTTTCATGGGATTTTGTCAGAAGAAAATTATTTTGAAGAAGAAAGGATATTTTCCTCAAGAATTCATTTCAAGTGTTTCAAGAAAACTCTTTTCCATCTAAGATGAAATTATTTTCCATGTTTATGTTTCAAGTATAATGTCTCTATTATTTACATGGTTTGATTTTTCTTATGATTAAATGATATCCATTTGGTTTATATGGATTATGTTATTATGTGGGGATCTTTATGAAACCCATATTATTCATAGGATTGTGATGAATGATTTATGTTTATTTTGTGGAACACGAAAGAATGATTTAATTATTAGATGGGTGGGAACTATATATCCCTACAATTAATTAGGTAAAGATTTATATACCATGAGATAGACATGTATGGAATGAAAAGTGAATCTGGTTCAGTAATACAAGGTTGGAATGTCTTGTATACCCAGTTCAGTAATCGACTTTTTCCACTATGATGGTCCTGTCAACTATGCCTTGGCAACTATAGAAATAATATCATGTGGATAATGGTTTCCACAATTACATGGTTTATTCCAATACTATTTTATCAGGATTAATGTTCCTTATTGATCTATGCCTAAGGTACATCCAAGATTTATTTCACAAATCAAGATTTTGAAGTTTAAACATTATGTTCATGTTTTTATGATCAAATGTATATGGTTTGTTTTATTTTAAACATGCTTACCATTACTGAGAATTTGAGATTTCCCTTTTTAGGATTTTTCCCTAGGATATAATGAAAGTTTTTAGGTAAGAAAAAAATAGGGGAATATCATTGTGGGAGATGTTGAAGATCTTTCACTACAATTAGATGATTTTGTTCCGAGATTACAAAGACACTAAAATGTTATGATCCTTGGGTGTATGTTTTTGTTATGTATTATGTATTCTGCAAAAGTAATGTAATAGAAATGTATTTCAAGATATGGGTCTCTACATTTGTTATTTGAGGAATGTTATAGTTAACATTTTGAAACTAGGATGCGAAAACTGTAGAGAGATCCCTAGAGAAATTTCTAAGGTATGTCTAGGGATGTCCATATGGTTAAGTATAAGTATATGTTGTAGTCCTAGAGTTATGTTAAAGATATTAGAATTAGACCTAAGATGTTAGATATTGAAGGTACTCCCCCTTTTTTATGTTGTTTTTCTAGTATGATTTTGCCTCTCACACTATTCTTTTTTGGGTTTAAGATGATGGTTGAAACCCGAATGAACAATGTTGTTTAATGTAATGGTAAATGAAATGATTGTACTCCTATACAAACCAATTTTACGGGAGATGGAGTGAAAAATATTATTTCTATACTTACCCAAACTATGAATCATTCAGGACTTCCAATTTAGTAGAGAAGGGAACAATATTCTATTGAGTCCCTCATGAGGCAATGTCCACCATTTTTCAGTGGGTCTTTTGATCCACTTGTTGCAAAACAATGGATCAGTACTTTGAAAAGATATTTTCCATAATTCGTTGTTTGGAACATGAAAAAGTCATTCTGGCTATTTACCATTTATATGGTGAATTAGACCAGTGGTGGACTCTAATTAAGAATACGAGGCCCCAAGAGGAAATTGAATCCATGGTATGGGATGAGTTGAAGAACTTATTTTTCAATAAGTAATTTCCTCATATTAATCAAACGAAGATGTAAAAAGAGTTCCCTGAGATTAAGAAAAAGGATGATGAATGTGTGGGTATATATGAGGCAAATTTTACAAGGCTTTCAAGGTATGAATCTGGCTTTATCATCCAACCTGGAAGTAAATATAATCGATTCTTCAGTGGCATAAAACCAAGTCATCAAAGAGAATTAGTGATAAGAGACATCAGTAAAAAAGAAGAAATTGTGTGTTGTGCTGTCAAGTTAGAACTAGAAGTTTGTGTTACATATCCATCACATGGATTTGACAAGAAAATAAAGATGGAGTTCAAGGAAAATTCCTTATAATATGGTGAAAAGAAGGCGAATGTTTTGTTATGATCAATGTTTGGAAAGAAGTATGGTGGAGAATTTCTTAAAGGGACTACAAAATGTTTTAAGTATGGAAAAGAATGTCATCGAACAGCTGATTTTCGATGTAATGGGAAAAATATAGCAGATTATGTGAATAGAGAAAATACTACAGAGAACGACCCACTAATACTTCAATTCTATATGTGCATGGAAATGGGGCATTATTCTAACCAATGCCCTAATCCAGGGGATAATGATGATTGACATCAACCACTCCGTACAGAAAAGGACCAAGGGAAGTCACATGTGATCACTATTGGCGATGTTGAATATGACAATGAAGTGGTGGAATGATTATGTTTTTATGTTAGGGGATTCCAAAATTGTGTTGAGGAATCTTATTTATAATATCGTAGAATATTGGAATATCTATGTATTGGTCTGTTGTGGTTTTCAAAAATTATATGGTACCGGTATACATGAAATGTGATTGAAATATTTTTGGAAAGTAAATGATATGCACATAATTAAGGGATAAGAAGAGAATAATATGTTTGATAGTATTAATGAGCTCATTGTTGATATAAGGACAACGTGATATCATGGTTTGAGTATATATAATTGTTGGGATTTTTTGTATGTGGAAAGAGTTTTCTTTTGATAGCATTCATGTTTTCACTAAGGTTCTATGGTAACTCATTTTTGAAGAGAATACATGATTAAGGTATTCACATGTTTGTAATGTGACCGAAAACATATATCATATGATATACGGTGGGTAAATAATGGCATTCAATGCTTTGTAGACGACCTATCTAGTAATCGTTTTCCTTATACTATAAGATTGGACATAAGTATTTTGGTTAAGCCTAATGATTGGAATGGATTATGTTGGAAATCATATAGTATTATTTAAGGCTAGACATTTTTCTAAAATATTATAATAGTATAATTTTTGAAAAATAACAACTTGTAGGACGAGCGACAACCTGTCGCATTGGACAAGGCAGCCGGAATCGAACCCACAACCGAAGTGAGACATGACTTTATCACCTATCATTGTCCTATAGGAAGACCCTGGTTTGTAGATATTAGTTTTATTTATTTAATTGGAATGATATATGAATTATAAGTCCATTTTTGGAACCATATACGATTAACCTCACCATATATAGGTTTATTTATATTTTATATCTTGTGATAACTTTTTTCTGATAGAGACAGCTATAATGACCTATCATTGTATCTCATGATCTGCAAATACTTCAAGAATAAAAAATTCAACATAGTTTCTTTAAATAAGAGATGAAGAGGAAATTTTTTATGGAATGACAAATGATGATATTACCCTGATATCAAGTAAGTATTTATTATTATGAAAAAAATCATCAACTTTAGGGAAATGATCTTGAAAACCAAATATGTTGTCCTAGATCCATCATATCCGACGAATAATATGGTATCTTAGATCATCACAGATTTATGGCGTTGTGATTATTGTCTTATTCATAGCCACGTTCTCTACCACTCTTCATCACAACATGATGGTGAAATTTCTCTTCTATATCCATATATTCACCTATATTCTCTTATATGGAATCCCAGTGTTGAGTTACTTTGTGCGACTGTTATGTTTCAAACAATCCTTTTTAAAGTTAATTTATAGTATTTTTTTATGATGTGGGTTTCTATGAAATAACCTTTCAAGTAGTAAACTTTTTATAACCCTGACAAATTTCGAGGGAGAAATTCATTTTAAGGGGGGTAGAATATAACACCCCAAGATTTTATGAGAAATAATATTTTTAATTTTATTGATATCTTCTGTTGTTTGCTACACCAAGGTTAGCTTGTGATATATGCAACACCGTATTATCTTATAGTATACGCAATCCCTATTCTTGGCTTTGGTTGCACATAAGAGCGACCGTCCTCGATAGCTTGCGTTGTACGCAGTACCGAGTTTCACTAAACAATGATATATTATAATATTATTATGAACTAGACATTATGAATAGTATTAACAAAATTCCAAATTTTATAAAATTATAATTAATGATACACATTTTCTATAACATGGTATGAGAACAAAATTAAATTTTTGGATAAAAGAAGTTTTTTTTTCAAAAAAATGCAGTTTGATTCCTTTTGATGGTGCACACATTTGAAATCTAATTTTTGACAAGTTTATAAGTTCAATTTTAAAAAATAAAATAATTTTTTTGAATCAGGATAAAAAGATTTACATTTGATAAAATTTTGACATTATTCTGACAAAAATCACATTTTAATGAATAGTAAAAATACGGTAAATTTTAATTAAACAAAAGTTTTTCCATCAATATAATTTATATGGTTAAATTATAACATTGAATGGGTTTAAAGTATAAATATAATATATTTTTACCATTTAATATAATGTATAAAATTATCCTTAATTTACATTGAACTCATAGGTAAAAAATTTTCAATCGTTTGTAATTTTTTAACATTTCAAACCCATTTCATAAACAGTGGGATTAATATTAAATTAAATAATGAAACTTATGTGTTTTGAATTTGAAAAAAATTATTCCTTATATGGAATCAGTAGGTCCCAATTTGTATATAATCTACTTTTTATTTTTAGGCATTATGAACAGTAACTACGATAAATTTTATTATTATAGTTAAAGGTAAATCAGGTAATTACTGGTAAACATAATATTATAAAATTACCCTAATAACACTATTAATATAATTGGATGATTATATTTCGTCCTCAAATATACTTGGGTCTAAATTGTATCTTTTGGAACCAATTGGGATGTGATTAAGACCTTTAATTTATTTTCTTAAAGAAAGTAAAATTTGTCTCACTCAAACATTAATAATTAATGTATTTTTAAAATAAGGTTATACCAAATATAAATTAAATTATAAATACTCATTTGAAATCTAAAATGTTCTTATTTGTTAAGTTATTTTATTTTTAATTTTTAAGAAATATTTAATTACCTTAATAGCTTATACATTAATGTTGTAGAAATTATTTGGTTAGTGATAAATCACTAATATTGTTTTTATTAAAATAATATTACCCATAAAAAGGACCGAACACCTGACCAAAACATATTGGGCGGGTATATATATATCCTAACCATAAAAGGGTAGACATTTAGACCATTTGAAGCATTATAAAACTGATTATGACATTTAAAATATTTTATTTTAAATGATGTGAAAGTTGTCACCTTCATAACTTAATGAATATAACAATTTAAATGTTGTGAGTTTTAAGTGATAAATTCAACTTAAAATATTATTATGAATGATATTTGATTTATCATCATCATAGTATTTTATTTTTAATTTTTATGAAATAAATATGTATTTTAAATAATTATACAAAAATGTAGTAGTAATTATTTTATTAAGAGAAATATCAAATAAATGGTTTTAAAAATATAAAAATATATTTTATATGAACAAATTAATATGCTCCATGATTTTCTTGATTAATATGACATGTTAGGAAACTAATAAATATTTTATTTCAAATATATATTCTGTGTGGATTTTATTTAAATTCAAATAATTGAATAGTGTCAAAATTGACACTATTTATATTTTATAAAAATATAATATTATTAAATTGTTTAAAAGTCAAAAAAATATTTAAAATTACAATTTTAAAATTATATGTAATAAAATTTAATAATTTATATAATTATGGAAAATTCATAACACATAGGTAAGTATTTATAAAAATCAAAATTTAGAATATTATTACCGCAAATAAAATTAAATAGATTAAATAAGGTTATATCAAAATGATAAGGTTTAAAATAAAATCAAAACATGTCTAAATTTGAATGGTTGATGAGATTACAACCCTAGCCTACCTCATATCCTAATTTGAGTCATTATTAAAATTTTAATGTGGGTTTTGGTTTATTATAAATTAATATTTTAGAGATTTCTAAAAGAGCCCCTCTCCTCTCTTATAAAATGGTACCTCCTCCCTCTCCTCTTCACAACATTTTGATCCTTCAAGCTTGGCCAATTCCTGTACATTTTTCTTATCCAGTTACCTATAAACATACTTGAGGTCATGTTATTCTTAAAATACCACCATTAGTGCCCTAAGAGGAGGTTTAGAAGGGGAACGTCAAAGAAGAGGTAATATTATTCATCGATTCTTTCAAATTTATTTCTTCTTCAACATCCACTTATTTATTTTTTTAATTATTAAGTAATAACATAAGTATCAGTCATATAATGATAGGTTATTGTAAATATGAAATAACCCCATTTTACCTTCAATACATCCTACAAAAAATGAAATCACCACGAGTGCATACATACCGAATATCGTGTCCACGCCGTGGTGTAATCTGTTTTTTTTCACCACCACCTTACTTGGGTGTGTATAATGGTGTAATGAATAACTATATAGGGTTATTATAACATGATACTAATTCTGGGATATTATATCATCCACTCCAATTATATTCATTAATTATGTAAATGATATCATCGCTCGTGCATTTGTACGGATTACCGTCTCCACGACGCTATGTGATTCATTCTCATTGTAAACCATTCAAAAATGATTATAAATTATATATAATAAACAATCATGAAATATATGACATAATAATTATAATTTATTTATTTATATGTTATTTATTTACTTTCATCCAATTTAATATGGAAACGAAAACATCATTCAGGCGTACGTACGGCCTACCCTCTCAATGAACGGTGTATTCATTCAATTTATCGATCTATTATATATATATAATTATTATATTATGAATATATTATATATAAATCATGTTTTACATTCTGAGTGTATGTAATTATGATCTATGTAATCATATGAATAATTAAAAGTAAAAAAACATACGACAAAGGAAAAGATTTTACCCAAAACACTGCTATAACATGGAATTGGAAAACGAACGGGTAACATAAAGTCATAAGTGAATAATATATGATATCATAAATATTATTATTGTTTTTTTACAAGTTAATCATATTTTTAAACCCACTATACATGAGTCCTGGTCACATACGGAACAAACTCGACATAAGTTAAGGGATTAGTTCTTCTCACTTTTATCTCTGTGAGACATATGCCTTAATAACCCTCTATTTATTTTCTATGGTGTCTATGCATCCCATGAATGTTTTATGATTTTTATTATGAAGGATATGATATTTAAATAATCATGTAATATTCATTATATTATGACACATATGATTTCACCGATCATAAATGGTAAAGGGTAATTATTCCAATCTTGTTATTAACCGTGATTATTTATTCGTAAGTATTTTCTGGGGTTATATTTATCATCCATGTGTATGTTTTCTAAAAAAAATTCATTTATGTTCAATGTCCTTTTTACCAAATCATGACTTTCACTACACGGTATGTAAGGAATATTTCTTTGGATTACCATACGAGGTACGTTTTGACTTTTCCGGAAAAAGTAAGAGGAGAAGATTTTTTAAACTTATACGGCATGAACGGATTTTTACAGTTTCCTAACGTCTTATTTCCATGAAGGTCACTTTACAATATTTCATTATTATTTTCAACAAAAATCCTTTTATTTTAAAATTTCATGGAATTTTGTGATTAGAAAATTATTTTTAAGAAGAAATGATATTTTCCTCCAAAATTCATTTCAAGTGTTTCATCAAAACTCTTTTCCATCTAAGATGAAATTATTTAGTCTGTTTCTGTTTCAAGTATAATGTATCTATTATTTACATGGTTTGATTCATATTATGAGGAAAATATATCCATTTGTTTTATATGTATTATGTTAGTATGGGAGGATGTTTAGGAAACCCATATTATTCTTTGGGTTATGATGAATGATATATGTTTATTTTTTGAAACACGAAAGAATGATTTCATTATTAGATGGGTGAGACCTATATCTCTTTACAATGAATTGGGTAATGATTTATATCTCATGAGATAGAAATGGATGGAATGAAAAGTGAATCTGTTTCAGTAATACAGGGCTGGAATGACAAGTAAACACGGTTCAGTAACAGACTTTGTCCACTATGATGGTCCTGAAAACAATGCCCTGGGAACTATAGAAATCATATCATGTGCTTAATGGTTTCCACAATTACATGTTTTATTCCAATGCAGTTTTATCATGATTAATGTTCCATTACGATCTATACCTTATGTACTACCAAGATTTATTTCACAACTCAAGATTTTGATGTTTAAACATTATGTTCATGTGTTTAAGTTCAAATGTATATGGTTTGTTTTATTTTCTCCATGCTTACCCTTACTAAGAATTTGAGATCACCCTTTTTATTTTTTCATTTCCCCAGGTTATAATGAAATGTTTTAGGTATGAAAAAAATAGGGGAAGATCATTATGGGAGATGTTGAAGATCATTCAAGATGATTAGAAGATTTTGTTTAGAGTTTCCAAAGACACTAAACAATTAAGATCCTTGGGTCTCTATTTTTGTTATGTATTAAGTATTTTGAAAAATTAATTTTATCCCCATGTATGTCATGATATGGTTCTCTACAATAACCATGGAAGGAAATTTATTTTTTTAATGTGACAATTCATTTTTTCCAAAAATAAAAATTAACTATATTAAAAAATTCACCCACATGATTCCATATACAGTTTCCATTTTGTAACTTTAAAACATTGAAATAAATGAAATTAATTAAATTTTATTCTCTTTGACTGAATGCGAAAATAATTTTACAATGTAAATATATAAATTTTTTTAGAGTTTTGATATCAAATTTCACTGTGAAAATTATTTTAATATCTTAAATTTGATTATATGATATAAATTTAAACTATTTATATTATAATAAAATTCATAAATATTATTCAAATCTATAAATAAATTTGATTTTAACATTGTTATTAATTAAAATTCATTATTTTTTCATTGTTTATCAAATTCTAAAACTTATCAAAAAAAATAAATAAATAAATAATGGGGATACAATTTAAAATAAAAAATTTATTTTTTAAATAAATATTATTTAATTGTAAATAATATGATTTAAAAAAGTGTTCCATCAAAATGATACATAATATAATTTTTTGAAAAATAAATATATTCATATAAAAAATTCGATTTATTTTCTTATATCATGTCAAAAAAACATATAAGATTAATTTTATACCTGATATTCAATATATTATACATATATTCCATTGATAAATTCTAAAATGTTTTTTTATATAATTTGGTTGTGAATATTTAAATAGTTTTTCAGAATAACATTTTCTTTCAATAACTCTTCAGGTCCCATTACCCCCACCCACTAAAAAATTACGACGTCACAATTTTATCCCATGATAAAACTGAGGATTCTGATTTTGGGAAATACCTTTACTGAAATAACACATCGAAAAAGGATTATTAAAAAATCCACTTTAAAAGAATGAAAGTGAAGAATGATGGTAACCTGATATAACACATACAAGGGTTCCATATAAGAAAATCTAGACATGGAAGATAAAAGTAGCAATCATGTACTAATGGTGAATGATAATGATTTGTCCATTATACTTTTAACCATTAAAATACAATAAATATTTGATGAATTAAATGGTTATTGTTTTCATCGAATTAAAAGTAAACAAATAACAGTTTTAAGTCCATTCCATAGAATTGAATAATTATTTTTATACCTGGAATAAGGACATTAGTAAATATATTAAAATTACTTGTAGAGTTTAATCATATTATCCAATTCAACAAAAAACACATATTTCTCTCCAAAATTTTTTTATTTATGATGAATTTTCAAACCCTTGGCATTAGAATCAAGTTCTACAGGTCACTATATCAACAAAAGGATGAAAATCTATTCTACATTTATTTAGAAAGTTTCCATGTCCAAAATATGTATGGAAATATTAGTTAATTACATAACATGAATATATCATTTCATGGTGAGAAACTATTTTAATATCCCTAATTCTATAGTGACACTAATAGTTCAACGTAGACCATTAAACAAATAATTATCCTTAAAATTCTTAAAAATCTTGATAACTAATATAAAAACCAAAAATTTATATTGGTTTGATAACATATTCTTCCATGATAATATTTTACATTTATCTATAAATATTATCAATTAATCTTAATGTATCATTATAGAAATTCATTTCCCTAATATAATATTCTCCAATATTGATTTATTATTTCCAAAATAACCATAAAAATCATATTTTCCATTAAATTATAATTCAACCGTTAATACTCATAGAAAATATTAAATTATATTATTTACATCAATCAAAAATGGTTACCAAAAAAGTTAAAGTCTTATGAAAAATCATTAATCAATTAATCACCAAATTATTTCCCAATCCTATGATAGTCTAATCATGAAAAAATATATTCCAAAAACAAACTTATTCTTCATCCATAAAAGCAATTCACAAGAAAAGAAAATTTCACACTGATGATTAATTCACATAGTATAATTATAGGGGATTCCAATTTCTCACCCTTCAATTATGGGTCAAATTCTCATCATATCTACAAATTATGAGTTGTCACCCATTTTTCTGGTTATCCTTTTTCAAAAACAATATTAATTTAACCATTTTAAATATATTCAAATTTCATAAAAATCATATAATCAATCCTTAATATGTTTTAACCTCATGGGAGATGTACTACCTTTATTATTACATCTTAGAATATAGAACCACATAATTAATTCAAAAATAATAATCTCCAAAAATTATGCTATTTAAATAAATAATTTGACAACAAAAATCCTGAAAAGGGATTTCTAAGGAAACGATCTTCAGATAAACAATAAAATTATAAATGAATGATTATATCTATAGTCCTTAAAACTGTGTCCTAATTGAAATAGTTATGTAAACTATCATTTGATACCAAATATACCACCCTAACCATAAACATTACATATTTTATTTATTTTTTGTATAAATAAAAGTAGATGAAATTTTCAATTTTGAGTATTAGAAAATTAGAAAAATTTCCTACCAGCTAAACCCATACTGTGGAATTAGACACTTATATATATTGTATTTTTTTCCATTAATGGAAAAAAATTACTTCTTTTCATGATCACTCTGTTATTTTTTTCATTTATTTTATCATTTCTATTATTCTACCGTAAATCCCTTGAACTAAATTTTAAACTGGGAATTTTGAACAGATACCAGTATGGGAATATAAATAATAGAAATCATTATTTAAATAAAAATCGTTAATATCATATTATTTTATCCATTTTCATTATATTTCTTTTACAATATGAAATATAACATTTCACATGAAAATTATACATAAATATTTTTCAAATAAAAACATTAAAACCCATATCAATAAGTTAAACCCTATATCAAGATATTAAAACTCATATCTATGAATTATATAATTATATAAATAAAACAATTTTAAAACCCTTCAATTTGAGTATCCATATAGGAAACCTATAAATAATATATTATAGGCTTACTTATTGCAATATTGGCCCCACCCTATAATGGTATAGCTAGCATAGCTAATGTTATATGGGCCACCCCTTGGTAATCTATAACAATAATTCATACTGATATCTGGGCCAACCAATGTATAGAAATTATGTGACTTTCTAAATCTATCCGGGCCACACCATGTTAATATATATTATTATTTCATGTCTCTATCTAGGCGAGCCCATTGAAAAATATATTATGATTTACCATTGCATTCAAGGACACACCATGTATAAGTAATATTAAGCCCACCAATTTCATATAATAATCAACTACTATATCAATAATAATACACTTTATTCATTAAACACTTTGAATTTTCATTTTAATCCTATATAAAAACACATTATAACAGAAATTCAATTTTATTTTCAAAATAATTTTCAATATGAATAAACAAAATTTCATTGAAAATCCATTTTCAATAAAAAAATAACCACACCGAACATTTTGTTTTATTATATGGAATTATTATATCATGTAATAGATGTTTAAAATAAAATAATGGGCATAGCATCTTAAAAGAAATTTTTTTCTTGTACGTTATGAATATCACTTATTATTTTGTTTTATAAAAAATTACATATGAAACAGAAGAAAAGATTCATTTTGAGAAAAAACATAATAAATTTAAAATAGAAATAAAATATCATTTATAATCCTTTAATATCCATACATGTAAATATGTAATGTAATATCTTGAAAATTGACATGAAGTAAAAGATTTGATAATTAAATTGATAAACATTCAAGGTTTATCATTCCGGTTTGAACATTTAAATCATTATCAACATGAAATAATAAATTTTAAAAAAATTAAATAAAAATAATTATATGTAAAATATGGATATAGAATGTAATATTATTTTTATATACAAAAAAATATCGTTTAATATCATCAAGAAATGTCTCAATGAATGGATATTTAGATAAACCTTCTGACCTGATGTTCGAATCATCATTTATTTTATTTATTATCCTAAATTTAAAAAAGGATAAATATATAATTTCATGTAAATCTTTATAATGTTTATTATTTATTTTATTCTACTTGTTCCAATGTTTTTAAAATGACTCAATTATTTAATTTCATACCAGATGTTTTGATGATATTCGGTACATGAGTCCAAAATGAATTTGGTATGATGTAAATTGTCATAGTATTTATTGTTCAATCATTATATGAATCATATTCCAAATTTTTTTATAAATTTTATATATAAATTATACATTTAAATCAAACCATCAAGCATGGTTATGAACAATGAATGATGTTATAGTCATAAAGACTGTAGATAGTAGGTGTGCATGAGTAACATTTTCATTTCTCAATGATGATAATTGAAAGAAGGTATGTACTAATTTAAATTTAAAAAATTATAACTATTTAATTAATATCATATTATTAATTAATTTATATTTATATATATCATTATTGGGATCTTGTGATGATAGATGAATCACATCAAATTGTAGAGGTGATAATTCATACGTATGAATGAATGATGTTATATTTTTCTTGTGGATGGAATGTTAAGAATCTAATTTATTTATTATTCCATTAATAATGATAAATATTTAATATTTATCATATATAAATATATCTTCAATATTTATAAATATTTTTTATAGCCGGTGTAGAAAAACGATTTATATCAATTTGTGTAGATGATAGTTCACACATACAGAAGAACAAGTAATTATTTTCTCATTTTACGGAAATAGATTTGGATATAGTTGATGATAATAACATTAAAAAATCTTTGTATAATGAGGATATTAGAGATATTTCTTCATATAAGTTGAATTATATTTGGAGGATTTGTTATAAGAACTAAAATAGAAATACATAAAAAAAACAATACATTTTCCTTGAATGATATCTATTCATTAACAACTTAACACCTCTACAGTGGGGTTTATTCATAAAATAACATTATTAGAATTTGGGGATGGATTATAAGAATTTATTCGGGGAGATAATGACCAAAACAAATAGGATATGAACCTTGAAGAGCATAGTGTAAAGACGCGGAAATTTCAAGTAACTTTTTTTCCTAATTTCTTTGCAATTTTTTGAGTATGCAGTTTCTGATGGAACCTGATTCTGAGGCCCGATGTGCCCGGAATCAATTTTGGAATATTAGCTCGGGTAAGTTCAATGAATGAATGAACGGGTTTTTCTATCTTTTGAACCAGTGCTTAGAATTGAAATCTGAGGGCACTGATGAACTAGCAGCACCGGTAACGGCTTAAGGGGTCCTTTATCACTGTTGAGATTAAAGCTGGGTGAGTCTAATTATTTGGGTATTTAGTTTAATATAAATAAAATTGTTGAACAATTTTATTTTTATATCATGGAAGTAATACTTCCCATGTGTGGATAAATGAGAGGTGGGGCCAACACGATCCCCAACCTCTCATCTCCCTTAACCCTCCTTAAACCTCATTTTTAAATCTCCCTTGTTTATTTTTGATAACTCTCCTCATTTATGGGACCTCTTCACCTTCTCCTCTTCAATTAATTCATGACAAAATCTTAATTAATAGATTGAATCCTCCAATTTAATAAATGAGGTGTTTGAATTTTGAAATGGATTTTTTAATACAAATATTAGCCAAGCCTAATATTTTATTAAATGAGGAGCCTTTTGATGGGAGGGGATCCACTGGAGAATTTCCTCTCCTTCCTTCCCTCCCTCTCCTTTCTCCGTTAATGCACCACCACCGAGGTTCCTTCTTCTTCAATGAGACACCGACGAATGAGCAGGGATCGTTAGCGTGGTGTTGGCGCAAAGAACTATGTTGACTTCGATGTCCTCCCTGTGTTGGATCCAATGAACGATGCTCGAGCTGTGATCGAATGCACTTTACGAAAGCGACAAAGGCCAACGACCGTCATCACCATCATCTCTTACCTTGCGATGATGTCAACGATCCGACGTCCTCCCTTTCGCGACACCATCATCCACGACAGTCGGCTACAAAGAATCTTTCTCGAGGTTGGGGATTGTTTTTGTATAATTATAATTATGTGAATTATACCATCTATGTTGGGAGATCTTATTTGTTGAACAATGGTATGTGCCTCTAACGCGGAGGGCACGAGCTAACAAACAAGACCGGACCCTCCGCTGGTTGTTCGATGTGTGTGGGTTGATGGGCAATGACCAACAGGGATGCAATGGTGATTTGATGCCTCCGTAGTGAAGTTCGGGTCCTGAGGTGACCATAGGCGCCGACAGCGTGCGAAACGGACGACCGGAGCCCGTCCGGTGGTCCGCAGAAGGCAGTGGCGGTGCACTGCCAGAGCAGACCGCCGTGCTTGAGCCGCGGCGGCAGAAAAAGAACCGTAATGGATTGGCCATTACTGATTGGTGAGGCGCGGCAAAATGCCACTTCGGTGTCAATCAATAGGGGGCATCGCCTCCTCGCTCCGCGGCATCTGCTCGGCCACGCTGGTCGAGCCGCAACCGGCCGCCGGGCAGGGCATCCTGCGCCAGGTCGGGCCGCACCGGCTGGTCCGGGCCACGCCGGCGGGGCCGGGCCATGCCAGCCGGGCTGGGCCGTGCCCTAGTGGGAAGGACCCAGTTCGGGTCGACCCAGTTCTGGTCGACCTAGGGGGTGTTGGGTCAAGACAGACCGTGCCCAGTCACCCTATTTCCAGACCGTTTTCGTTTAAACAGACATATCATGAGATACGGACCTCTGATCAATGGACCGTCAGTTGCGTAGGATTCCTTGGATCGATATGGTCATTTTGATATATTACTCTTATGGTTTCGGTGAATTTTGTTTACAGCCGATTTGGTTCGAACCCGAAACCAACCGAGCCCCCATAGTGGAAACACTTATATCTTGAGCTTCGGACGTTCGAATGACGTGCCATCGAATTTTTTGGATTCCTATTGATGAGCCTATTCTTTTGAAATACTTCACCCGAGGTTTGGACATAGTTGTAGTATGGTCGGGTTGGATTGTACCCGAAATCTAATCGGGACCCTGGAAGAGAAATACTAATTACTCTCAGACTGGACGTCCGTTTGATGAACAGTCAGTGGCATTGGTAATCACGTTGGAAAAAAATTACTTTGATTATACCCATGTGTGTTCGGGATATAGTTGAGATATGGCCGGGTTGGTTCCTACACGAATCCAACTAGGCCCCTAGGACTAAAAGGCTAATAACTCACAGACCGAATGTCCGATTGACGCGTCGTCTATTGCGTTGAAACCCCTATGACGAGGCGGTTCTTTGAGATACATCCACATGAGTTTATGTGACACTTGGAAGTATTGACCATAAGCACGTGGAGCGGACCCTCCTGGAGACGAGCATACAGTGTGCGGAGACCTTGTAGCTGCCTGAGAGATGATGACTGGTTGTCTGATTCGAGTCGGAGTGACTTGTATAGCCCAGTGGGGAGCATCACTGTGTTTGGGTGGCAGACCCACGGTGGGGAGAACTACTGTGTTTTTGTGGCAGTCCTGCGGTACACGACAAAAGGAGTACCTCTGTAGGCTATGAGGTGGAGCACTACTTTGTGAGTTTGCATAGCCATGGCAACGAGCACTAATGTGTTTGGGTGGCAGACCCGTTGTGCTCAATAGGAGGAGTAACTCAACAGTCTATGGATAGTGAGAAATGCCTTGGAATATTGACAGGATCACTGTACTCGTCAGAGGAGGAACTCTATAGCAGTTGTGGTTTCGATATCATAAATGAAAATCTTGGTTTGAGCTGATTCAATGACCTTTTTATTTACCTCATGATTGAGTTGGGTCACTTGGTAACTATGGAATATGTATGGGAATATACCTAAGTAGTGGTTATCTGTTCATTTCATAACCTTTGTGTTTTCTCATGATTGAGATGGGTTACTTGACAACTAAGGTATAATAATGGGCTTATACCAATGTAAGGGTAATCTATTGAGATCCTTCATTGTGGTTATCCTTGTTGGATTTAGTGAGACCTTTAGGGTCTCGGGGTCCCTACTGAGTATCTTTATACTCACCCCTACACGGGCTATGCCCGAACCTCATTGTGTTGGATGCAGACGAGGGGAAGCACTGACAGAGACCGAGTGTACGAGGACTGGACGGTACCCAAAGGTGGACCTCAGATCCAGTCTGTACCCAGAGGTGGACCTCATGACAGGTCAGTACCCGGAGGTGGACCTCAGGACGATTCAGTACCTGGAGGTGCACTTCACGACGAGACGGTACTCGGATAAGGTTGGTGGTCATGAGCGTTGAGGAGGCTATCTGTACCTACCCTTCAGGTAGGATCCGAGGTGGACGACCCAAGAGCTTCTTCTATCTTCTATTTGTTTGTCTTTTCTGATGTAATTTTGTTCAGTTATAGCTGTACTTTTCAGATGGATTAGTATTCTGGAACTTTTAATTTTCATCACTTTCTTTTGTATATAGTGTATTACTTCCGCTTGTGCTCTGGATAGATTTGATTATGTTTTATAAAGGCAATTCCTTCTCAGTTATCAAGAATTACGCCTTTGGTGCTAGTTTCCATCCCCTGGCATATAGAAGGCGGGCATGGGGTAGTTACAGCATGGTCCCCGATGATGGGTCATGACAAATTGATATCAGAGGAGTCAGTTCTACCACAGAACTCAGGACACAGATATTTTTTTTTCTGTGAAGCAACAGTGTTAAGGGTACTGAGTGTGGTCTTTAGTTCAGGGAGTCCATTGTTGGTGCGGTGACCAATGTATCCCTACACCAGGACCCTGACTACTGATTTCCGACTCAGTTCACGAAAACACTGATTGCGTGTGTGTTTCCAAAAGTTTTCATTACATCATCTCAAACCAGGTCAGCTCACCGGGTTTAAATCGTTTGAATGTGTCGCATCTGTTCAGGATGCCTCAACGCAGACAGTCAGTTGGAGTTCCCAAGAGAGTACACGATGACAGTCCACTGAGCGACGAGGCTCCAGTGCAGGACCCTCGTACTATATTGGCACCTTCGGGTGGTGTACCAGCAGCAACACCACCTATTGGGTAGCAGATGCCACCAGCCATAATGGCAGATGGTGCACGCCGACAGAGCGCGTTGCATGAGTTCCAACAGCAGATAACTCTAATGTAACGAGGAAAGTTTGATGCACAAGAAGCAGTGGACTGGATGGAGGCAATTTCTAGAGTTCTATGCCAAGTTTAGACACTAGTAGAGCAGATTTTGATCTTAGATACTGGTGTTTTCTAGTGAGTGACCATGACGATGGTCGACATAGTGATGGTACTTCAGTGTGTGGACCGATGCCTGAGATAGTACCTTCAGGTAATGTGCCAGCTATATCAATAACAGTTGGTCAGCAGTTTCAACCGGCGGTACAAGTAGTTGACAGATGTAGACTTGGTGAATTACAAGTGTTTTTGTATCAAATACCCCTTAGGTTCCAAGGAAAGCCCAACTCACAGGCGGATGAGGACTGGATTAAGGAGGTGGCTGAGTGTTTTTTAGAGCTTTTATAGCTTTGGGATGACAACATGTCAGAATCTGAGTAATCATCGAGGCATACCGATCGTTCTTTGTACTTGATGTCTACGATATGATCATTTCTTTCATGATTGGACCTCAGAGTGAGGTGTGTTTAAAGGGAATCTGAGCTAGCACTTTTCCTATATGCATTCCTACTTATGCTAGGGTGCTAGAGAGAACCTTTGGGGTTGACTATTCATTGGATGAATGGATACAACCAGTGAATGTTAGCAGTGATAAAATAGGAAACTAGAGCCAATATCCGAGACTTGGGCATGTAAAATGTTTCAAGAAGAATAAGTGTTAAGGATAGAAGAATCTGTAGAGCAGCAGATGTGGAAGCAGAGCTAGGCAAGCAGTATGTGGTGGTGTACATTTCGATATGTTACAACCACCCACCATTATTGTCCCCAATAGGATCAGGGAGATGGAGTTAAGGGGATGTGAGTAGAGGCATGTGGTCAAGGAGTGTGACCAAAAGGCTCTTGGGATGATTCGACGAACGATCTATGTCTACTGCTAGCTTCCATAAAAACAGACATTGATACGAATCATTCTTTCCTTCCATGAATCTTGTCCCAGTCCTAGAGTTTCCGGTTAAAATTGTTGACTTGACCCTCACGTCTGGAGATACCATGGGAGGAGAGTCGATAATAACACTTACGCAGACAGTGTGATCTTCCCCTTGAGGCAAGAGTTTTGGTTGAACCTCTCGGTGGCAGCGTTGAGTTCTTAAGACATTGGTCTGGGTATAGATTGGATTCACAGTTAATACTCAGATTGACCGTATTAGGGAAAAAGGTTGTGGATTACCTACAACTATGGGATGGGTTTTCCTTGTTTGGAAAAAAGGAAACCCTAGTCAGCACAAGATAACACATGCATAGGAGGGTGTGGCCGATCACTCTTGAGTTGGCCAACCTTACCCTCATGGATGGAGGAGTTTTTAGTTTTCAGTTACAAATAGGGAATAGATGCCTCTATATTTCGAGGATGGAGACCACGCCTTTATACGTGCCTCACCTCGACAATGTCTGTAGAGATTTGGCTAAGGCAGAAAGTTATATCCGCGATTCATCATACCTTTCCAGGTCCCCAGCATAGTAGGCGAGGTGGTTTACCAGTTGGCCTTTCCACCACAGTTGCACTAGGTGCACGACGTCTTCCACATATCTCAGCTAAGGAGATACGTGTTCGACCCTTCACAAATCATCATCCACAGGGAGATGGAAATCGATGACGGGGAGATATTCATTGAGGTTACAATGAAGATTGAGGATCAAGAGGAGTGGGTCCTACGTGGACAGTCGATTCCTCAGGTGCACTTTCACAGGTAGCATAGAAACCTCCAGGAGAGTACATGGGGGCGGAAGGCACAGATGCATGCTCAGTACCACTTTTGTTTTCCCAAGTGTGTGTTGATGCTTTACGGGGACCTAAATCCCTGAGGTGGGAGTAATTTTATGACCTGGAAATTTCAAGGACATTTTGTTTCTTAATTTTTTTTGGAATTTTACGAGTATGCAGTTTCTGACAGCACCTGATTCCGTGGCCCGGTGTTCCCGAAATAAAATTTCAATGTTTATCTCGGGTACGTTCAGTGAATGAATGAGCGGGTTTTTCTATCTTGTGTACCGGGGTGTGGAATTAAAATCTAAGGGCACCAATGAACTCGCATCACCAGTAATGTTTTAAGGGGACCTTTACCATAGTTTCTTTTAATGCGGGTTGATTTTTATTATTTGGGGATTTAGTTTAAAATAAATAAAAAAAAATTTGAACAATTTTATTTTTATATCTTGGAAGTTAAACATCCCAAGTGTGGAATGATGAGTGGTGGGGCCCACACGAGCCCCAACCACTCCTCTCCCTTAAACCTCCTTAATGCCCCGTTTTAAATCTCCCTTGTTAAATTTTGATAACTCTCCTCATATGGTACCTCTTCACATTCTTCTCTTCCATTAATTCATGAAAACATCTTAATTAATAGATTGAATCCTGAAATTTAATTAATGAGGTATTTGAATTTTTAAATGGATTTTTTAATTAAAATATTAGCTGAGCATAATATTTTATTAAGGGAGGAGCCTTTTGATGGGAGGGGATCCGCTAGAGAATTTATTCTCCTTCCTTCCCTCCCTCTCCTTCCTACATTGTTGCAGCACCACCGAGGTTCCTTCTTCTCCGAAGAGACACCGACAAATGAGAATGGATCGGTAGCGTGGTGTGAGAACAACGAACTACGTTGACTTTGACGTATTCCCTGTGTCGGATCCCATGAAAGATGATCGAGCCATGATCCAAGGAACTTTACGGAAGAAAAGAACACCAAAGACCATCGTCCCCATCATCGCTTACCTTGCGATGACGTCAACGAGCCGACGTCCGCTCTTTCGCGACACCGTCATCCACGATGCTCACCTACTATAAATATTTCTCGCGGTAGGGGATTGTTTTTGTATAATACAAATTATGTGAATTATACCCTCTATGTTGGGCATTCTTATTTGTAGAACAATGGTATGATCATATAATGCAGAGGCCATGGGCTAACGAACCAGGCCGGACCCTCCGATGGTTTTTCGTTGTGCGCGGGTTGACATGCACCTTCAAACGGGCCTGAAATGGAGATTAGAAGCCTCTATAGTGATGTTCTGGTCCCGAGGAGACCATAGGCGCAGACGGCGGGAGAAACAGACCACCGGAACGTGTTTGGTGGTGCGCAGAAGGCGGCGACGTAAAACGAACCAGAACGGATTTTTTGGAATAATTCACCAGAAGTTTGGACATTGTTGGAGTAAGGCCATGTTGGATTGTACTTGAAATCCAAATGGGCCCCCGGAACAGAAATACTAATAACTCTCATACCGGATGTCTTTTTGATGAACCGTCAGCGGCGTTGGTAATCACGTTGGGAAACAGTTATTTTGAGTATACCCATGGGAGTTCTAGATACAGTTGAGATACGGTCGGGTTGGTTTGTACACAAAACCAACTGGGCCCCCTGGGACTAAAAGGATAATAAATCACAGACCGGGCATCCGAATAACGCGACGACTGTTGTGTGGAGTCCCCTATGATGAGGCGGTCCTTTGAGATACTTCCACGTGAGTTTATGTGACACTTCAAAGTATCGACCAGAAGATCATGGAGGGGACCCTCTCGGAGACGAGCATACGTAGTACAGAGACCTTTTATCTGGCTGAGACCTGACGAATGCTTGTCTGATTCGAGTCAGAGTGACTTTTATAACCTAGTGGGGAAAACTACTCTGTTTGGAGGGAAGAAAAACGGCAGGGAGCTCTACTTTGTTTGGGTGGCAGACCTGTGGTACTCGACAGAAGGAGTACCTCTGTAGGCTATGAGTGGGAGCACTACTTTGTGAGGTGGAAGAACCATGGTGGGGAGCACTACTGTGTTTGGGTGGCAGACTCGCGGTGCTCGATAGGAGGAGTACCCCAGCAGTCTAAGGTTAGTGAGAAGCACATCGGAGTTGTGACCGGATCACTGTACTCGTCAGAGGAGGAAATCTTCAGCAGTTGTGGTTTCAATATCATTCATGAAAATACCGGTTTGAGATGAGTCAATGACCTTTGTGTTTAATCATGATTGATATGGGTCACCTGATAACATAGGTATATGTATGTGCATATACCTATGTAGTGGTTATCCATTGATTTCATAACCTTTGTGTTTACTCAGGATTGAGATGGGTTACATGATAACTTAGGTATAAGTATGAGCTTATAAATAAGAATGGGTTATCTGTTGAGATCCTTCTTTGTGGTTATCCTTGTTGGATTTAGTGAGACCATTGGGGTCTCGGGGTCTCTACTGAGTATCGTTATACTCACCCATGCATGGGCTATGGCCGCACCTCATTTTGTTGGATGTAGACGACGGACAACTCTTACCGAGACTGAGTGTAGAAGGACTGGACGGTACCCGGAGGTGGACCTCACAACAAGTCAGTACCCAGAGGTGGACCTCACGGCAAGTCAGTACCCAGTGGTGGTCCTCACGACGAGTCGATACCCAGAGGTGGAATTCACAACGAGACGGTACTCGGAGTAGGTTGCAGGGCGAGAGCGTTGAGGAGGCTATCTCTATATACCCTTTAGGTAGGATCTGAGGTGGAAGACCCAGGAACTTATTCTATCTTCCAGATGATTGTCTTTTCTATTTTAATTTTGATCATTTTTAGCTGTACTATTCAGTTGGGTTTGTATTCTAGCCCCTTTACTTTTCAGCACTTTCTTTTGTACTTAGTGTATTAATTCTGCTTGCACTCTTGATGGATGTGTTTATGTTTTATAAAGGTAATTCCTTCCCAGTTATTGGTATTTATGCCTTTGGTGGTAGTCACCAGTCCCTGCCTTATGGAAGGCGGGCTTGGGGTAGTCACGACACGAGCCCCTAGGACGGGTCGTTACACAAAGTGTAATGGTTCCCCTTTTATAGGATTTGCGAGATGTAGTCTTGGAATTATCGGGATTTAACTCTTATTAAAAAAACATGGGTTTTTAAAAATTAATGGTTATCATTGTTATTATAAATTTCATTACAAAATGAAAATGATTTATTTATTAAATTTTAATAATTATCATAATAATTAAAGTAAATTTAATATTTTATGATATTTTATATAATTTATATAATATCAATTATTTCAAAATAGAATTAATTTCAATTTCAATAAATTTTTTTAATTTATGCCATTAAAAATAATCAACATGATGATTTCAAACCAAGACATGTCAAACATCACTATCAATTCCCAGTCAAGAGTAATTGTTTTGGAAATTAACTAATTCAAATCATATTTATGTTAATATTTTTAGTAGTATTTATTTTATTCCCCCAATAATTGAACAATTATGACCTCATCATTGTGTTACTATTTAATGTAAATATTTTATCACTAAATTTTATAAATAATTTAAATTAATGTATATAATAATTTCATATTTTAGAAGACTATTTATATCAAAAATATTCTTTATATAAAAAAATATTAAAAATATTATTGTTGTTACAAACAAAAATATGGAAAAAATTTCATTCCATTGAAAACAATATTATAATGGTTAAATTCTTATATGAGAGGACCTTACTTGTCTCATAATAGATTTTTTTTAATAGTTATAATCATATTCTAATTCAATAAAATTAATACAATTATATTTTTATTTGATAAATATTTATAATATCATTTTTACCCTTAATTACCCGAACAAACCCCTCGGCGTGGTAAAAAAATTATTTTACTAACTTGAATATTCATATTTTTTAGTTATAAAAGAGAAATATTTAAAAAATTTGACCCTCTTGAATCTAAATATGGAGTATATTATTCTAAATTCAAAATAAATAAAATAAAATAATTTAGAATTTAATTATTAAAAGACTGAACAATGTAATTGGTTATTGTATTAAACACCATAAAAATACTCATTTTTTTATATCAAATTTCAATGTGAACATTGTTCCACTAACTTAAATTGGATTTACTGAATAATTTTAATCTATTTCTAATTTAAAATCATGCAAAAATGTAATTAAACACTATAAATAGATTAGATGAAAATTTAGTTTAAAATTATAAGGCGTTGTTTTTTCTGTATTAATCAAAATATTATACTTATTATTAAATATAAAATATTAAAAAAAGAAAATATGGTTTATAATATAAAAATGAAAAAATTTAATATGAAAAAAAGATCTTGTGAATTTTTGAAAAATTAGATTTAACATAAGCACACCATCTAAAAGATGCAAACACGACTTCATTGAAAACAATTTAATTTATGAGTAAAAATTATATTTGTTCTTATATAATTTCTATAATTCATATAAGAATATTTTTTTATTTAAATTAAAAATAATATATATATATTTATATATATTCAAATAATATTTAATTTTTTTTTAGAAAAAACATTATTTTAAAAACTAAGGATTATACTTTTCTCCCAATAATAAATTATTCCTCTAATATTACATAAGGAAAAAAAACAATCCATTTTAAATTACATAATACCTTTATTTAAATACCATATACAAATAATCATTAGGAAAAAGTAAACATTAAATGAATAAAAACGAGGTACGGTGGTTGTTGAAGATTACACATATTAGGGTTTCATGTAAGAAATTCAATACTTTATAGACAAAACTAACAATAACATTCCTAGGGAGAGTGATAGAGAAAATGTTCATTATGCTCCTAAACATCACATTAGAATTTGTTTTTGATAAATTAAAAGGGTATTAATTTCATATTAAGAAAATGTAATGGATAATGTATTTTATATCCTTTTCATATAGTGGATGAATTATTTTACTGCATATAATAATGACATAATTAAATATACTTACATGACATATAATGTTTAATTATATAATAAAAAATTACAAAAAATCTCATCTTTTTCTCTAATTTCATACAATTGAAGAGCATGTTTTACCAATTTCATTTAAATCATCTTCTACAGATCACTAAATCCACAAAGATATGAAAATATATTCTTCCTTCACAAGAAATGAGTGATAAAAAAATTATTATAAAAATATATGATGAATCCACTAAATTAATATACCAACATATGGAGAAAAAAAATTTCAATGTCCAAAATTAAATTGTGTCACAAATCTATCAATATAGAACATTAAAACAAAATTTTCCTTATATTCCTTAGAATAATAAAAAATTGTTGAAACCCAAAATTCAAAAATATTTGATAACATAGTATTCCATGAGAAATTTTAACATTTATCTCCAAATAACATCAATCACTCTTAATTTATCGTACCAAAAAGTAATTTCTTTAATCACATATTTTGAATGATAAGATAAAAAATTTATAATTAACCATAATAACATATTATCCTCTTAAAGATAATTTAACATTAAATACTCAAATAAAATCACATAGAATTTTCTATACACCCATCCAAGCGTATTCCAAAAATTAAAAAATTATTACAAAATGAAATTAAATAGATATTCAGAAAACCATTTCCCAAACCCATGGTTATCTATTTGATAAAAAATTTGTTTCCAATATCAAATTTTTCTTCATCTATAAAAAATTATTACTAATAAGAAAAATTTATCCAAATAGGACATCACATAGGTTAATCGTAGGCTATTTCGTTTATCACCCATCGATTGTGGGTTTGATTCCTAAAACATTTAGGAAAGGATAGTCTTCATTGATCCTGTTGTTTGTACATTTTTATAAATACAAAATTATTTAATATTTAAAAAATTCTTGAAATTTTAAGAAACATCTTAAAAGTAAAATTAATTATTTTTCACTTTAATGGTTATCTCTTACCTTTCATTTTTATTCATATAATTTAATAACCCATAATTATTCCAAAATTAATGTCTTCAAAATATAATATTAGTCACAAAAAATTTCATAATGTAATTCACTGAAATAAGAATCTAATAAAAGGATCATATGATATAACATAAAATTATAAACCCATGATGATATCCATAAAACATAAGATGACAAAAAAATCACCATAATTGACTTAAAAATTCTTTGTGTCACCTCCCTTCCCTCGGAGCCCGTATCGTGCCTACCAAATGCCCGCCTTCCATAGGCCAGGGGCAGGCGACTAGCACCAAAGGAATAAATCCCTAATCTGGGAAGGCATTGCCTTTATAACTGTAAACAAACACTTCCGAGTACACAAATGGAAACAAAACACGATGTAAAATAGTAGACAAAAGAAGTGCCGAAATGTAAAAGGGGCCGGAAATAGTAGCCCAACAGGAAAGTACAAGTACAACTGAAAAAAAGTACAACTAAAGAAATGTCAAGCAACTACTAGGTCATCATCAGGGTTTCTACCTGATGTTTATGTACAAATTCCCACCTCATCACTCCCGTACGTCCGTCTCCTCAGTGCACTGTCACACCAAGTGGTCCACCTACGGGTACCGACCAGTCCTGCTACTCTCTGCCTCAATCAGTGCTATCTGTCATCTGCAACCAACACAACGAGGTGAGGGAATATCCCGTGAAGGGGTGAGAATAATGATACTCAGTAAGGACTCGGAGACCCTCACTGTCTCACAAAAATCCAAAATGGATAAACCATAAAGTATGAAATCAATGGATAACCATTACTTAGGTATATGATCATACATATTCCTAAGTTATCTTGTAACCCATCTCAATCATGAGGAAATCACAAAATTCATTGACTAATCTCAAACCAAGAATTTTCTTAATATAAACCATCAGATGCTTGAGAACTCATCCTTTATCGAGTATAGTGGGCATATCGCGTCACACATAGGTGATTGACACTATCCTTTGCTGATGTGGTACTCCTCATGTCGACAACGGTGGATCTGCAGCGCTCACAGAGAGCTGCCCTCCAACGTGGGTCTATTGCGCTCACACAGAGGTACTCCCATGGTAGCCTGCTAAGGTACTCTATGTGTTGAGTACTGTGGGTCTTCCACGCTCACACAGAAGCTCTCCCCATAGTGGTTCTACCGTTTTCAAACAGAGGCGCTCCCCACTGGGCTAGTCGAATCACTCTGAACCTAATTCATCAGCAGTCGTCAAGTCTCAGCCAGCTACAAGGTTCCCGCACAAATTCTTGCTCGTATCTAGAAGATATGATACACAAGATACTGGTCGGTACTCCATCTATCTCAAAGTCCCATGTAGAAGTTTCTCAAATGTTTGTCACGTCATAGGGGTCCCAACGCAACAGACGGCGCGTCAATCAGACGCCAAGTGTGTCAGTTATTAGACTTTTAGTCCCTGGGGCCCAGTTGGATTCATGGACGATTAACCCTGACCATAACTCAAATATACCCCGAACTTCAAAGTGTTATTCTCAAAGGGATGGATTCTCTCTAAGAATATTGGCGCCGCTAATAGTTCGTCAGACGGATGTATTGTACCAAAGATATAGCCCAAGAAGGTATGGGGTCTGTACTGGGCCCGGGTCCGGTCCGACCCGGTCAGACCGACTCAGCCCAACCCAGTATGGGTGGACCTGTTCTGGGTGGACCCTGTCAGAATCGCTAGGTCTGAAACGGCCCGTTGGGTGGGTCACCCGCTCAGTTTTGGCCCAGTCCGCTGGGCCCGGCCCAGCGGGCTTCGAGGGCACTTCGTCCCGGAGGCCGCCATGTAGGCATCTCGACCCAAAGGCCAGTGCCGGTTTGCCCAGCGCAGTGAGGGGTGCAACTTGGGCGACTCGGCTCCGGAGGACGGACCGGTAGGGCGACCAAGTGTATGGTGCACGGAGCACGGGCTGGACGTGGGTGCGCAGGAAAGGGCGCGACAGATGTCGGGCATGCCACGGGGGTGCCGGGTACGGGGCTGTAGCGCACCAGCGTGCCACGGGCAGGCGGGCCACGTGCCAGGCAGGATGTCGGGAGGCCCAGGGCAGGTGGGCTACGCGCTGGGCAGGGCGTTGGGAGACTGTGGGTAGATGGGACAGGCACTGCCAGGGCCGGTGGTGGTCGGCCAGAAGCTGCGGTGCACCGCGGGGTGGCACGATTCACAGAGGTCACGCGTAGAGCGGCCTTCATCATTGTTGCCTTCGTCATCGTCACCTCATCGTCATGTAGTAGAATGACATGAGAATTAAGAATGGACATAGGATGTCAAGCCATGTTACGTTGTCCTGCATCCTATGCGTTTAAAGTGATATCAATTGGTTCATCAAGAATAGGAAAGATGAACAACAATTATTTACAACGACACAACAATTTGTTTTCAAACAAAGATGAGAAAAGAAAAGAATTAAACACATGGCAACCCCCTACCTCATATGGATGATGGCTCGTTGGCGGAGTCGCAGAAGGAAGACGATGAATACTGTCGTTTGTCACGCCCGCCACACATACCCAATTCCGAGCTACGTCAGTTCTATGACGAAGTTGCGGAGGATCCGAGGAAGGAAGTCAAAGAAGGTTGTTGGCGGTGTTCTACGTGTTCTTCGTTCTTCATTTGGAGAACTTATTTTCTCCCAATCTCTCCTCTCAATCTCCCACCAAATGAGAAATTCCATGCCAAAAATAATATATGATATCTATTATCTTATTGGCACAACAATTTCAAAATAGTGGAATAAATTAAGAGGCTTCCCTTAATTAACTACATATATTGGGGCAGTTGATTAATTGGGAGGTCAAGAGGCTCCCCTTAATTAAATTACATGCAATGGGGAAATTAGTTAAAAGGGAAAGGCGGAACCAAATAAGTATAGAGGAGGTCAAGGGACTCCCCCCTCACTAATGAGGGGAGTTGGGAGATTTTCCACCCTCCCATTAATTTGGGGTTTTAGTCTCATGTTGTCCCCATAACATAACCTCTCACGGGAGGTTATGTTAGGGTGGGCCCCACCACCATATCCTTTCATGGGAGGTTAGGGTGTGGATGTCCCACCTCCAACTCTCATGTGGCGGTTTTAGCCAACAACCACTCACACTCATGTCGGCTCAAATAAAACAATGTGTTGTAAACTTTATTTTTTTATTTTTTTATTAAAATCCAAAAACTAACTTTTATTATCAACCATATGCTGTCGAAGTGAACGTTTTCATATGCAATTACCGACACAGTGAGTTCAACGGTGCCCTTAGATTTCAGTTCTGATCACTATTTCAAAAGTTATAAAATCTCGCTCGTACATTTACTGAACATACCTGAACAAAATTTCAGAAATTGATTCCGTCATACTGGGCCTCACAAGAAAGAGACATAAAAATTCACGGATTCGTAAATACACATGTATTTAAAAAAATCTATGGTATTTCTATGTCTTTACAATCATCCCTCCTCCGGTATTTACGTTCCCATAAGATACAACTCAATCTACGGGAACAAATGGGTGTACTGAGCACGCATCTGAGACTCTGCACCCATGAGCTCTCCTGGAGGTTCTCGTGCTACCAACAAACATGCACCATATCTATAAATCATCCACATAGGACCTGCTCCGGTCACTTATCAATCACCAATGGAACCTCTGTAAAATTCACCCCATTGCTGATGTCTATCTCTCCATGGTCGATGACATATGAAGATTCATTCATGTATCTCCTCAGTTGAGATACGTGGAAGACGTCGTGCACTCGGTGCAACTATGGTGGAAGAGATAAGAGGTAAGACACCTCTCCTACTCTACTGAGGACCTGGAATGGTCCGATTAACCTTGGATATAACTTTCCACCTCAGCCAAATCTCCAAAAACCTCATCGGGATGTGACCCATTAAAATATGTGGTCGCCATCCTAGAACTCCAGAGGTCTTTGTCTTCTGTCAGCATATTAATTCTGTCTACTCTATGGAGTTATCATCTGCTCCTGGATGATCTGAACCTTCTCCGTAGTAGCACGTACCATCTCTAGTCCCTCTAGTGTTTACTCCCCAGGGTCTGTCCAGCACAGTGGAAATATGAATGGTCGCCCGTACAAGGACTCAAAAGGTTCCATCCCTATGGTGGAGTGATAGCTGTTGTTGTAAGAAAACTCCACTGAAGGCAATTGATCCTCCGAGATTCAATTGAAGTCTTTGACACATGTACGCAGCATGTCCTCGAGGGTCTGAATGGTCCACTCAGTCTGACAATCTGTTTTGAGAATGGAAGGCGGTTCTCAAAAGAAGATGTTCCCCAAAAGCCTCCTGCAACCCCTTCCATAACAGGAAGTAAACCACACATCACTGACAGAGACAATTGAGGAATGTACTCCATGTAAAAGCATAATCATCTGCACATAGAGGTCTCCCAAGATCTCTAATGAACCCTGCTCTCTGATAGGTAGGAAGTTGATAGACTTGGTTAGTCGGTCTACAATTACCCAAATTGGCTCGAGACCTCTGGATGTACATGGAAGACCCGTCATGAAGTCCATGGATATCCCATACAACTTCCACTTTGAGAACTCTAATGTATACTGAAATGTGAGGCAACATGAGACAAACTCCGCAACTGCCATTTCATACCTGCTCACCATTGATGTCGTTGAAGGACCTGATAATTCATCGCCACTCTAGGATGTACCGCTAGAGGGGATGGGTGGAACTCTCTCCACACATCCTCCTAAAGTGCTACTGGTACCAAGGTACATCATCTGAAGAGGAAGACATTCTCTTGACCTTCAAGAAATCTATAAGGTCCCTACACTATGTATATTTAAGCACATCACGTCTCGCGGTCAGCATCTCCATGATGGGCCTCCTTGACTTGCTGTAGAAGTGGGGGCTTAAATAGAAGAGATTGTAGAAAGGCTTCTCCGTCTCTATCCACAAAGGATATCTGTAAAGCAGCCAGCTACTTTTTCACCTCTGCTTGCAGTTTTATACCAGTACTCATATTGAGCGCATCTGCAACCAATTTCAACTTCCTTGGAGTATTGACTATCTCGAAGTGATAGTCCTCGAAGAACCCAAGCAAACATCGCTATCTCTAGTTCATGTCCTTCAGAGAGAAGATATGCCTAAGAATCCTTTGATCTGAGTACATGGGAAAATGCTCTCCCATCAGACAGTGTCGCAACATATTCAAGGCGAAGACCACTACTTCTAACTCCTGGTAATGGGTAGCGTAGTTCTTCTCGTGTTGTCTCATATACCAAGAACCATAAGCAATAACTACTCACTCATGCATCACGACACACCCATGTTAGGTCCTGGTGCATCACAGTAGACTACGTACCATACGCCTTCCTCTGGATGCCACAAGATGGATGCACTAGTCAGCCTCTGCCTCAGCTCTTGAAAGTTCTGCTGGCATTTCTTCGAGCACACGAAAGTTTTCCCTTTTTCATCAAGGCTAATAGTGGTGTGGAAACTATTGAAAAGTATGGAACGAACCTCTGATAGTGTCCAGCCAAACCCAGTAAACTCTGTACCTCCATCACACTCTTGGGTGGATCCCAAGCAAGTACCACCTCCTTATTTGCCGGATCCAATACAACTCCAGCCTTCGAGATGACATGTCCCATGAATTGAACCTCTCGAATCCAAAACTGAAACTTCTAAAGCTTAGAATAAAGATGGTTCTCTCAGAGTGTGTCCAGTACTACCCACCAATGGTAGGCAGGCTCTTACTCAGTGGTGAAGTAGACCAGAATGTCATCGATGAAGAATACGACAAAGCGACCGCGGTATGGCTGGAAGATCCGGATCATGAGACTCAGGAACACTGCTGGAGCATTGGTTAGGCTGAAGTGAATAAACAATAACTCTTAGTGGCCATAACAACACTTGAAGGCTGTCTTTTATGCATCGTCGTCTCGAACTCTGAGCTGGTGATAGCCTGATCTGAGTTCCATCTTTGAGAACCACCGGGCTCCCTTCAGCTGGTCAAATAAGTCATCAATCCTGGGGTACAATTCAATGTAAAAGTCCACCACTCTGTGAGGAGTTAGTCCAAGAACATCGTCAAGGAAAACATCTGCGTACTGGTCCACCACTACAGGATAAGTTGGTCTCTCCACATCAACTACTCTGAGGGTATGGAAATCCAACTGGTGAGTGATCAGCCACACCCTCCTCCGAGTAGGTCTGTCATGTGCTGAAAAGTTTCCTTTTTGGCCAGTGAACTTCAACATGGTTCCTTTTATGCCGAAACCCCACAATTTTTTCCTAATACATTGAATATGAGCTTGGACTGTGGATAACCAGTCCATGCCAAAGATGACGTCGTAAGGCCTCGATGCTGCTACTATGAGATCTCAGCCAAAGCTCTCACCTCCTAGAGTAAGCTCACACTATTGACACCCTGTGTGTAATCTTTAAATCATCTCCCATAGGAGTCTCTAGACATATGGATCGAGGAAACGACTCTGTCGGAATCTTGGTGCTTCGAATGAGGGTAGTGGCAATGAAATATTTATTTGTACCTCTGTCTATAAGAACTTAAGATAAGGTGGAGCAGATAAAGATCATACATCGAATCATTTCTAGAGAACCGTGATTGTAGGCCTCAGCTGTCTGAAGCTGAACTCTCCCCTATCCACCCACTTTCTACGGTAGGGGTGGGCCTCCTGGTAGTGGTGGTGGTAACACCTTGTAGCATCTCCCACCACCAGCTGTACATCCATCTCCTCTGCCACATCGGCCTCATCCCTGTGGACCGCCTCGTTCGAATCTCTGCCTCTTTCTAGGAGGTCCCTCAACTGTCTGCTGATCATCAGTATAGTGGGTCAGACTGTCACGAGCCATGTGACCCTACCCGCCACATGAGTAACACTGCCTACTACTACCACGTGTGTCTCTACTCCATGTTCCCTGCACACAGGATACATAGTCATGCGGTCGACCACCTATAGGTTGGGTCCTCCTGGACCTCTACAACATATGTATATTTCCAGTTGTAGAAGAATCCACAGTGTGTCGGCTAGTGGGGGGTCTCGTTGCTAAAGACTACTCATCAAGGAAACTCTCCACCAAGAGGGATCTCTCTAGCACCCCCATCTGTGTTGGGATGCTAAGTGAGATTATCAGAGCTCTGATCTCTCACCTGAGCCCCTGCTTGATGGTCTGAGCCCTGAAGAATGTGTCTCGCACCATATCTATGGAGTAGCGCAAGAGTTCGGTGATCCTCACTGAGTACTTTGCTACTATCATGCTTCCCTACTGTAGATGGAGTATCTCCTCTATCCACACCGCATGAAGGGTGGCTGGTACAAACTCTACCCAGAACAGGCTCTCGAAGTCTGTCGAGAGTAGGGTCACCTTTTCATGAACCTGGAGCATCAGACTCCACCATTTTCCTGCTGCTTCCTGAAAGAGACTCGTGTTATGGATCACCATGAAGTCAGCTGGTGACCCTACTAGCCTGAAGTCTATCACCCAAGCCTCCAGCCAATCCTCATCCACATAAGGGTCCGTCTCTCCCCCAAACCTGGGTGGAATCTGGTGATCAAACTCATGCAACGCTCTCATTCATTGTGCATCATCTACTGTGGGGGATGGGGGAATAAGTGGCCCAACAGGAAGATGTACTTATGGTGCATCCGCTGGTAAAGGGAAATGAACTGAGGCCTCATTTCATGGTGGCCTTTTAGTAAGTACGACTCTTGGGGATCTAACTGGTCTTCCATGGGGAGGCATCCTCAATGGAACAGATGTGACACAATAAAAAGATTTTACATGGGTGAGCTGACCCGGTTGAGCAGACTTAAAGAAAACATTTGGAAATACACACGCAATCAGTGTTTTCGTGCACTGAGTAGGAAATCAGAAGATAGGGTCCTGGTGTATGGATACGTCAGCCACCCGCACCAACACTAGACTCCCTGAACTGAAAAACATAATTATTACCCTTAACACTATTGATTTAGAGAAAAGAAATATTAGAGTTCTATGTTCTTTGGTAGAACCGACTACTCTAATACCAATTTGTCACAACCCGTCTCCTGGGTCCCATGTCGTGACTACCCCAAGACCTCCTTCCATAGTCCATGTGATAGTGACTAGCACCAAAGGCGTAAATCCCTAAACTGGGAAGACATTTCCTTTATAAATGTAAATAAACACATCAGAGTACACAAATGGAAGCAAAAAACTACGTAAAACGGTATACAAAAGAAGTTTTGTAAAGTAAAAGGGGTAGAAAATATAAGACCAATAGGAAAGAACAAGTACAACTAAAAGAAAGTAGAACTGAAGAAAATTAAAGCAGCTACTGAGTCATCCTTCGGGGTTCCTACCTGAAGGGTAGGTACAGATGGCCTCCTCAGTACACTATTATGTCCGTCTCCTTAGTGTACCGTCATACCGAGTGGTCCACCTATGGGTACCATCCAGTCCTGCTACTCTCTACCTCAATCAGCGATGTACGTCATCTACAACCAACACAAAGAGGTGCAGGAATAGCCCGTGCGGGGGTGAGTATAACGATACTTAGTAGGGACCCCAAGACCCTCATGTTCTCATAAAAATCCATCAAGGATAGACCAAAAAGTACGAAATCAACAGATAACGATTACTTATGTATATGCCCATACATATACCAAAGTTATCTAGTAACCCATCTCAATCATTAGTAAATCAAAAATGTCATTGACTATGCTCAAACCAGGATTTCAATTAATCTGAATCTTTCGCTACTGGAGAACTCCTCTATAAAGTATAGTGGGTCTGTCGCATCACACAGAGGTGCTTCCCACTAACTTGGACTGTTGAGGTACTCATCATGTCGAGTATTTTGGATCTTCTACGGTCACACAGAGGCACTCTCCACCATGGGTATGATGTGTTCACACAGAGGTACTCCCCTGGTAGCCTATTGAGGTACTCCACGTGTTGAGTATTGTGGGTCTTCCGTGCCCTCACAAAGGCGCTCCCCACTAGCCTAGTTGAATCACTCCGAGTCGAGTCGGTCTGCAGTCTTCATGTCTCGGGCAGCTACTAGGTTCCCACACAAATGCATGCTCGTCTATAGAAGATCTACTCTATAAGATACTAGTCGATACTCCATCTGTCACAAAGTCCCACATAGAATTATCTCAAAGGTCTTCCATATCATAGGAGTACCAACGCAACTGACGGCGCGTCAATCGGATTCCCAGTCTATGAGTTATTAGCCTTTTAGTCCCGGGGGCCCGGTTGGATTTGGGTATGATCCAACCTAACCTTAACTCAAATATACCTCATAATCTAAAGGGGTATTCTCATATCGATGGAATTGCTCCAGGAATATCTGCTCCACTAATGATTCGTCATATGGACGTCTCGTGCCAAAGTTATTTCCCAACAAGGTGTGGGGTCAGTAATGGGGCCGAGTCCGGTCCAACCCGGTTGGATGGACGTGACCCACCCCAGTCTGGGCCAACCTGGACTCGGATAACCTGGTCAGACTAGCTGGGTCTGACCCGGCCTGTTGGGTGTGTCAGCCCGCCGAGTTTCGGACCGATCCGTTGGGCCCGGCCCAGCGGAGTGTGATGGTGCTTCGGCCCGGAGGTCGCCACATAGAAGACTCGGCCCGATGGTCGGGGCCGGTTCAGCCAGCGGCGCGAGGTGAACATTTTGGGTGACTTGGCCTGGGAGGTCTGGCCGTTGGGGCACCAGAAGAGCACTGGGTAGGCCATGGGGGAACCAGGCAAGCCACGACAGGGCGCTGGGAGGGCGACGAGGTGGCCGATGGGGCGTCGGAAGGGCGCTGAGTTGGGCGCGGGGGCACTGGGCTAGGCGTTGGGAGGCCGCGGGAAGGCGGGCCGTGCACTGGAAAAAACGTAGGGTGGCCGCAGGTAGACGGGATACACGCCGCTCGAACCCTCTGTTGTCGGCCTGAAGCCCTAGGGCGCCGTGGGGGACGCCGGATTCACTAAGGCCGCTGGTAGTGTGGCCTTCATCGTTGTCTCCTTCTCCATCGTCTCCTCATCTCTTTGTCGTAGAACGAAACAAGAGAGAAGAATCGATAGAGGATATTGGGCCATGTTAGGTTGGCCCGCATCCTCCGCATTTAATGGTATATCAATTGTTTCATCAAAACTAGGAAAGATGAATGACGTTTATTTACAAGGACACTACGATTTCTTTTCAAATTATTATGAGAAAAGAAAATAAATAAAGAACATGGTGAACCCCCTACCTCGTATTGATGATCACATGTTGGTAGAGTCGCGGAAGGAAGAGTATGAAGACCGTCGTTCGTCGCACCCGTCGCACGTCCCCAATTCTGAGCTGCGTCTGTTTTTTGAGGTCATTATAGAGGATCCGAGGAAGGAAGTCGAAGAATTTTGTTGGAGGTGTTCTTCGCGTTCTTCATTCTTCGTTGGGAGAACATCTTTTCTCCCAAAATCTCTTCTCAAGATCCCACCAAATGAGAATTTCCAAGACAAAACTAATATAGGTTATCTATTATTTTATTGTCACAACAACTTTAAAATGGAGGAATAAATTAATAGGCTCCCATTAATAAATTACATGTGTTGATGCAATTGATTAATTCGGATGATACAAGGCTCCCTTTAATTAAATTACACACTTTTTCACAATTAATTAAAATCAAAAGGTGGCACCAATTAATGGTAGAGGTGGTTGAGGGACTCCCCCTCATTAATTAGGTGAGTTGGGAGATTTTCCACCATCCCATTAATTTGGGATTTTAGTTTTGTGTGGTCCCCATGACGTAACCTCTCGCTGGAGGTTATGTTCTGGTGGGCCCCACCACCATAACCTCTCATGGGAGTTTCGGTTGTGGCGGTCCCACCTCCAACTCCCAAGTGGAGGTTTAAACCAATAACTACTCACACTAATGGAGGCTCAAAAATAAAATAAAGTGTTTTAATCTTTATTTTATTATTATTTTTTTATTAAAATCCAAAAACTATCTTTTATTCCCGACCATCTACTGTTGAAGAGAAAATATTCTTAAGCGATTATTGTTGCTGCTAGTTCAACGGTTCCCTCAAATTTCAGTTCCGAGTACCAGTTGAAAAGTTATAAAATCCCACTCATACGTTTACCGAATGTACCCGAACAAAACATTAGAAATTGATTCCGTCACACTGGGCCTTGGAATCAAGCGTCGTAATAATTCACTGACTCGTAAAATTCCCATGTATTAAAAAAATCCCCTAGATTTCTGGGTCTTTACACTTTGATATAATCATTATGGCCCCAACCATAAACATCATATATTATAGTTATTTTTATTTATTAATTGATTGCATGGATTTTTTCACTATATAGTTGTATGAAAATAGAAAAAAAAATGATTACAAAATAAACCCATACATTCCAAGTGGAAACTTCTATATAGTGTAAAATTTTTCCACCATTGGAATAGGTAACATCCAAGGTAATATTTCAAAAAGAATATAAAATATATATTAATATTTATGAATTATATATTATTTTTACATTAAAATAAATGATATGTCTGATAGTGAACCAGACATGAAATAATGGGATTCCCTAAAATCTAAGGTCGCACACAAGACTGAGTAATAGAAAAAAAAAATATTATTAATTTTATTATTTTCAGTTGTAGTTATATCATATCCATTATAATGTTAGAAATTATCAATATTTAATAAATAATGAAAAAAGTGTTTACAAATTATTATATAATTATAAATTGGTTATAAATCTTATTAGAAATGAAAATAAATACCAATTGAATATAAAGGATTTGTTCTTAAGAAAAATTATTTAAGTGTGAATATTTATGTTTATAAAATAATACAAACAAACATTTATAATTATATTATTGAAATATAAATTAAATATATTATTTAAAATTTATTATATTTGTAATATACAAATTATATAAGAAGAAATTAAATTTTATGCATAAAATGTGTATTTTTAAAAAAACATTTTTACTGTCTTTTGGATGTGAACCCTTTTTTAATATACTTTTTCCAATTTTATAAATTAAATTTCCAAAAAAAATATTCTTATATTGACGTGGGATATAAAAACTTACTTTGACTCAATTTTTATATTTTTCTGTCAAACATCATATTTCAATGAACAGTAAATAATATTTCATTTTAATTCAAAATTTATTTTTTTATATTTTATTTATATAGTTAGTTTGTCATTTTATTTTGATTGAATTTTTTATAGTTTTTATAATTTAATCGAATATATGTCATTTTTATTATTTACCATTGAAATTGGATATAAAAACATTGTGAACATTTGAAAATTTTTACTTTAAAAACACGTATCCTCCAACCGTCAACCAGATAAACTATATATTAAATTGTCTAAAAAATTTAATTTAATTTTAAAATAGAGATGTAAATGGTTTTAATAGTTATTGTAATTTTATTTATGAAAATACATAATTTGTTTTGACATTTATTGTGTTTTTAAGATATGATAATAATATATTACTCATATTTTTAATAAATAAATCATATATATTTTATGATTATATATATGATAAATTTGACAATAAATATTAACCTTAAATATAATATATATTTATATACATTATGATAATTTATTGATAATTTTGGGAAATTTATTAATTAAATTCAATTATGATATAATGATGATATAGAAAAATATTTATTAAAATAAGAATCAAATAAATGATATTAATCCTATAAAAATATCTAATTTTAACAATTTAATGAAATACAGGAATTTTATGGTTGATTCTGAAATTTTACAGATTAGATAATGTAGTTTTTTATAATTAGTCACATTGTTATTATTTTTAAAAAAGTCATATAATGAATATTGATAAAACTGACATAATATATATATTAAAGTATAAAATATTTTATTAAATAATATATTACTAATAAAAATATCATATTCATCCTAATTTTTTATATGTGTCCAAATCTGTTATTAATGATCCATTCATTAGATATTTTACATGTTATGGTAATTTGATTTATACGCAACGTTAAACATACTCTATAATATGGTATGATTTAAAAGTGTTTAATGAAATAAGATAAGGACCAAAAATTAATCAAAACATGTATCAATTTTATAGGATGATTGGGTTTCTACCTATAAAAGTCATATATTCTATATATATCAGTTTTGTTAAAAATTTATCATATAATTAATTTATATTAATTTTTATATTTTTATATTTTTATGAGTGTCCCACCCCACTCCTATAAAAAGGTAAGTCATCCATTTATATGTTTGACTCGTAAAATACCATTTGGTTCTTCCATTAAATACCCAAAACCCATACTAGAATATCTTGAAACCTTCTAGAGGCCTGATTTCAGTACTAACACCCTCTTTATAGGTGCTATGGTGTTAGGAAATGTGATCATCAAAAGCAAAAGAAACACTTTTAATTAAGTATTTATATTGTGTTTCTTAGTAATGATCCTTAAATTATTCACCATCCTTAATGAGATAAAAAATATTTTCATAAATATATTAATACATTGTAATGTTAATATCATCACCTATATACATTTCAACTTACATGAAATGGAATGTGAATTAATCAGTTGTGTGTACGTGTGAACAATCACGTCCATGAATTGATATAATTTTTTTTCCATAACCATCTCACATGACTGATTATAATGATGTAATTAATGTTAATATATTATTTTCATGAAATACTAATCATTATATGAAAATAATATTTCAATTATTTTCTTACATTCCATTAACATAGAAATTATAACTTCACTCATGTGTACGTGTAACTATCACATCAATGATACAATGGGATTTTTTTAATTCACTAAATCACTTGTTTGATATATTATTATGCATATTTAAATAATTAATATTATATTAATGATTTAATAACCAATTTTTTTATTAAAATAATACATACGTCTTTTCTATAACGATCAATGGAAAATGGAAAATGTTACTCATGCATATGTACGCCCTACCATCTCCCTGATTATAATATTATTCAATTATTCCTTACCATATGTAATTGTTTTATTTAAAAGTATAATTGATATATAAAATTTATAAAATTTATATTAATTTTATTCATGATATGATAGTCTTATTACCATATGGTCTATTGAAATCAAACGAAGTTCATTTTTTACCAAAGTATCTAATAACATCAAAATGTCTTATATGATCATAAATAATAATGTAATTGTTACAACACGGTAATAATTCATATGAAAGTAATAATAAAAATTAAAAAGATTTTCAATAATATATAAATTATCCATTGTTATTTATTCATGATAATAAATACCATACAGGAAGATTCAAACTCAAGGTGAGGGACTTCATCTCAGTCTCCTTTCATTGATGTATATATTGCTGTTATAAACCTATGTTATCTAATAATGTGTATATAAATCTATTTTACATGTTTTTTCATGAATTGATATATTATAATTATATTTAATGTATTTTAATATTAATCAATAATTATTTCTATTCATGTGATTTTCATGTTGTAAGGAACTCTTTTACTAAAACATATTTTTAAATTTTTTAAATATTTACTCTTATAAATTCTTCCATCTCATGTCCATGTTTTAAAAATGTTTTTTTATGAATTTTTTATTTCAAAATGAATTTTATAAAATTAAAATCTCTGTTAAATGTTTCAATGTGGTGTGTGAAAATATGATTCAGAAATCTATTTATTGAATGTTTTAAATAGTTTTAAAAATATATTAAAAATTTCAATATCTTGAAATGATTTTTTATGATTTTTGACTGAAATGTAGAGAAATTAAATATTTTATGTGTCATTGTTATGTAATGGTACATTGAAATTTTATGGGTGGTTTAATGATAAACCAAATTCTGATAGTTCCATGATAAACTATGTTTTGGTGGTAACATTATGACCTCCAATGAATTGTGTATTGATGTTAGTCTTATGATTATACAATTTTTAAGATTGATTTGTATGGATGCTGACCACATATATATTCCATATAAGAATTATTATGTCACAAGTTACCTTTATTTGTTATATATTATTTCTACGAGTATTATTGTAATATTATGATTAGAACGAGTATGCGACCTTTTTATGGAATTTATTTACTTCCTATTAGTGGTGAACAATATTACATTTAGATAATGTATAAATGTTTGACATATTTTCATAAGACTAATAGTTTTCTTTCTTGTATTCCCCTTATTGATATATTTATTCTCATACCATGTTATAAAATTCTTATCACATTGTTTAAATTAGAATAGGGACATGTATGGGTCCAAGGGAAAATTTATGATCATAAAACATGAATTTAAACTATTTTTCTTTTTAAATATATCTTTTTTGTGAAAAAAAGTTTAGTTAGTTGTTGCATAAACAATATAATATTTGAGTTGTTATGTACTAGATATGGAATAATTCTCTAAATCTATAATTTTGAAAAGACCATCAATGTGAATAAATATAAAATTTTGACTTAAATTAATATTATGTAATTTTTATTGACATGTCCTTATAACTGGTATCATATTATGGATATCACAACATTGGAGATTATGTTTTTTCATAAGTGTTATGGATATCATCATGAATTTATAATACTAATTTGGATCAAATGTTCAATGACGTAGAATCCCATTTTGAGCATTTATGAAAAAAAAATTTAATGTGATTAAGGGTATTGATGGAGAATTATGTTTGAGTTAATTATGGGTTATTTAATTTTGAGATACAAAATGAAAAATATGATATAATGTTTGACATTAATCCATTTTTTTATATTTGTGAGGATTTTATCTAATTTCATGAAATCTATATTACATATATAGTTTTTTAAAAAGGAAAACATGTAGGAAGGGTGACAACTTGTAATGCTAGAAAAGGTAGTGAGAGTCAAACACACAATTAATTGGAGAAAAGGATTTATCCACAACCACTACACTATTTGAGGTTTACTGTTAGTATGGACTGATTCAAATTAGTAAAATAATTTTAGGGAATAATAATTTAGTTGTTTTTCGTAAATATTTTTTATAAAATAGATATCATTGGTATTGAAAAATTATTTGGGGATTATGTGATGAATGTTATTTAAAAATACATTTACTATTTAGGGAAAAAATTTGATTGAGTTAAAGAGAATACTATGGAATTTTATTTGAGAAGTAAAGGTTGAATTATATTTTTGATCAATCAATGAGGTAATTGTGTTTATTTAAGTTATTTATTAAAATAATTTTCATATCATTTTTATTATTAGGTAAATTATTTTTTTGGTGTTAGACCTTATGAGTAATTTAATTCATTTTGGACATAAATTTTAAAATTTAATAAGGAACAATATGTGTTAAAAACCTTCTGACTTTTGGGTTTCAATCAAATTTTATATTATGTTTAATAAATTTAGGGATAGTTATTTTTTGAATGGTCTATGATGAAATTTGGTTTTCAATTTTGAATTTTTGATATTAATGTAGTTTTTTATCAAATAAATTTGTATTTAATTTGGATAGATGTTTTATATTATCCTAAACATTTTATTTATTGATAATGTTTTATGAATAGAGATATAATTAGTAAATATTTTTTAATTTATGTGATTCTATAAAATTTGATTTTATTGTTAAAAATATCATCTTAAATACTCCTCTTTTAGAGGAAAAGTTGAGTTTGTGGTGGAATTTGATTAATGGAAGAAAATATACGTTTAGAGTAAGTATATTACATTATATTCTTAGTCAAGGTTGTAAAATAATTACAAAAATTGATGAAAAGGATCATAATGAAAAAACATCCATTTAAGTTTCTTTTAGTGAAATTATATTCCATTTAACCAATTATAATTTTATGTTTTGGTAATTGTTAACTTTCTCATACTCATGTTTTCTATCACCCACTCTTAGAATATGACGTTGTGTTTTTCTCCAAGACAAATGTTTACATACATTAAATACTATAATTTTTTATCTCAGGTAAAATTAATACAATAATTTTTTTATTTACATTTTATTTTTTATTATCTCTTTTTCTGATGTTGGATTTAAAGGAAGTAATTTTCAAATATGAATCCTTAGTTACTGAGCCCAATTAAAAATTGAGAGGAATCAATTTCTAAAATAGGGAATGGAAATATCAGCTTATGTTATTATATAATAATAATAATACATATTTATTAATATTTTTGAATTATACAGTAATTTTATGTTAAAGGGGACACATTGAATAATAGAGTAACCGACACACAATAATGGTTTTCTCTGAAATCTTAGATTGCCGAAAAGACTATGTTATATAGAAAAATTAATATATTATTAATATTACTATTTTATTTCAAAGTTACACCCTAGAAAATATAAGGCTTCTAATGAATGATATTAACTAACATATTAAAATAGGTTTTAAAAATGATAATACAATGATTCATTTTTTAAAAAATCAATTAACAATTATAATAAAAAATGTTAATATAAATGAAGAGTTTTTATGAAAAACTATTTACGTTTGAATAATGGTGTTTATAAAATACTCTTATAATTATAGATGTATTATATTTATTTTATACAAATTCATCCTTTTTTCAAAAGTCACCAAGTCTGTTTTCGGGACAACAAATAAGATGAAATACAATTTCATGTGTAAAAGGACTATTTTTCCAAAAAAATGAATTTTTACCAACTTTAGTTGGTGAAACAATTTTAAATATATTATTTTAACTTTTATTAATTATATTTGACAAAATGAAAATTTTCTATTAATATGGGACATGGCAATCAACCTGTGTTGAATTTTTGGTATTTTTCTAATAAACTTTTAATTTTAATGAATAGTGCAAAATATAGAATTTTAGATCAAAAAATATTTTTCATCTAAATTATTTATTTAGTTAGGATATACTTTTATTTTTTTTATTTATAAGTATATATGTTTTTATCTATTTATCAAATTTAGGTCATTATAATCAATTTATCATTACTTTTGGATATAAAAAAATTGTGATCATTTGAATGATTTTACTTCGGAAACATTATTTCTCAATCCGTCAATAGGATTAACTTTAAATTAATTTTAATGAATCAATATATTGAATATTGACAAATTTTAATACATTGTTTTAATTATTATATTAATTATGTTCTAATATGAATAAAATAATTTTTGGGTAATTGTATCTTTTGTATATAATTTACCATGGATAAAGGGTAAATGAGGTAAATATGGATAAAAATAATATTATAGTATAATAAAATTACACTAACACATGTAATATTTTTTTTCATTAGTATTTTTCGTCAATGAAAAATCATAGACTTATATTATAACTTCTTTAAGTAACATGTGTATGATTATGACATTTATTAGGTTTTTTTAATGATTTGTATAAAAAGTCATTCTTTTATTTTTACTAACTAATAATTATTAATATATTGCTATATAGAATAAAAATTCCAATAAAAGTATCTATTGGAAAAATAATAAACGTTTATCCATTACATGATAATTTATTTATATTTTTGGGACATTTATAAATGTGAATACAGTGATTTAATAATTGATTTATTAAAGGATGAATAAAATAAAAGAGATATTTAAATTTATAACGGAAATAATATAATATATTTGATTAGTTCCTTGAATTGGAATTTTCCAATATCTATCTAAAACCCTTCCATGGATACCTAACCAAATTCTAGAGGCATTAGTTCTGAAAAAAAAATCTCATTTTATGTGATAAAGAGTAAAAAATGGTTATCCTCTAAAAAATGGTATTGTTTTAATTAAGTATATATATTTTTTCTTCTTAATGATCCTTATCATCCACTCAAACCAAGAAAAAATAATAAAACAAGCATCCTTAACATACTACGATGTTATTATTTTAATATCGTCACCTAGATCCATCTCCACTTCCATCAAATGGGACATGAGTTAATTGTTAATGCGTACGTGTGAACTATCACCTCCACGAGTCAATATAATTTATTTTCCATAAAAAAATCTCATGGCTGGATAGAATGGTGGAATTTATTTTCATATTTTATATTCATGAAATATTAGTAAGGAAATGTTTTACTAAAACATAATTTAAAATTTTTAAAAGATATATTCTTTTAAAACATTTTATTTAATTCTTATATTTTAAAAATGGTTTTTATTAATATTTTTTTTATGTTAATGATTTTTTAAACATTTAATTTATATTAAAATTTTAATTATTTAAGTGAAATTATGATTAAAAAAATACCTTTATTAAATTTTTTTAATTGTTTAGGAAATGGATTGAATATTTAAATATTTTAAAATTATTTATTATTATTTAGGAGTGAAATATTTATAATTTCATTCAATTATGTGTTATGATTATGTAATGGTACTTGAAAATGATATGGTTGGTTAAAATATATGATAAATAATTCTAGTTCTATGATAATATATGGAAGTTTGGTTACATTATAACCTCCAGTGTAGTGGGTATGGAGTTCGGTCGTATGGTTATTTCATTTGTTAAAGTGATATGTATGGATTTTGACAACATGGTTATTCCATTAATGTATGATTATTTTCTAATTTCACTTTTTTTGTTATACGTTCTTAATATTGGTTTAATGGTAATTCTATGATTACAAAAAGGGTTAGGAAATATTTTTTTTAATTAATTTATTTAATACTTCTTAGAGTTGAGAAATATTATTTATGATAATGTATACATCTTTTCCTAATACTAATGGTTTTAATCCTTCTGTATCCATTAATATGTTTTTTATTCTCATCCCAGGATTAAATTATTTTTCATATGATTAAAGGTTGAATATAGACAAGTTTGTGATTAACATAAAAATTGTGATAGTTAAACATGAAACAAAACCATGATTCTTTTTCAATTTTTTTTATAATGTGAAAAATGATTACAGAGAGAAGAAGTGCATACTTTGTAATATTTGAGTTATTATTTATGATCTATTTCCCAATTCACTAAATCTCTAATCATTAATAGATCATCAATGTGACTAAATTTAAATTCATGATTTATCTTAAGATTATTCCTTGATTAAGGTTGGGCCCCTATAAAACCCCATAAAGAACAAGTTTTATTTTCATGACTAGTCTTCAATATATTATCATTGATATCATCCTTTCTGTTATTATCACTTAAATCATAGAAATCCATTTTATACGAAAAATGAGAAAAAAATATCAGTAATATATATATAAATAAAAAATGTAATTACTTTAGAAAAAAAATTACAAAATGGATACCTTTTTCAAAATAATTCATTGAAAATATAAATTAAAAAAAAATTACACAAAAAATAAGCACAAAATTTCAAAACTAAAAAAATTAAAATCCCTTATAATGTGACTAAAACGAACTTATCTGAAATTGATAATCATATATCTAAAACCTATTTATATCCCTTCAAATTGAAGTAATTATATAGACAAATTCTAATTAATCTGTTCTTGGATTACATGTTTCTATCTAGAGAACCCCATATGAATCTATAATGGGAATTCCTATAAATATATTGGACACCTCCTGGTATGCTATTACTAGATTTCTCAATGATATCTGGACAAAACCATGTTATGATAAATCATGATTTCATGACCCTCTCTTGGCCACAACATTTGAAGCAATAATGTTATTTCGGGACACTGTCTGGATTACCCAATGTTAAGGTATATCTAGATTTACTAATGCTATCTGTGAAACCCAATGGATAATATTTATTACGCTCACTAATTTCAAATAATAATCATTTGTCATTTCACTAATAAAACTCTAATATCATAAAATAACTTAAAAAATACTTTTAATCCGGTATGAATAAAGTGTTTCATATAAAAATACCATTTTCTTTAAAAACCATTTTCAAGAACAAAACAGAAGTTTCTATCAATACCCATTTTAATAAAAAAAATGCTAAATATGGTTTTTCATTTAAGGAAACATTAAATATTTTGAAGGAATATTAAAAACTAATTTTCCCAGGGTTGGAAATTTCATTGTAGCCATTAATGTTAATAATGGATTATTCTTCTTATCGTTTGAAAAAAAATTCCTTATTAAAACACATAAAAGTATTCCATGATGAATAACTCTGAATAAAATTAAAAATATAAATATTATTTAAATTATAATCCTTTAATATCAATATAATTAAATATATAAATAATATTAAAAAATCAACATGATGAAAAACATTTGAAATTAAATCTTTAATCATTCAAGGGGCCTCATAACACTTATGTAATAAAAAGCTCAATATCATTGAATTATTACTTTAAAAAAACATTTAATAACATAATTATATATAATAAATGTATATGAAATATTTTATTGTCAGTATATAAATCTTATAAAAGAATAAAGGTTTGTATCCTTATGAAATAACTCCAATAAAGGTGATTGAGTTGAAATACCTTACATAGATTCCAAATAATAATATAAATTAATTATATTAATGAATAATTAAATTAGATTAATTATTTAATTTCCTGAGAAAATTTATAAATATTATTATTTCATTTATATCAATCTTTATAATTTTATAAAAATTAATTCAATTTTTATATTCATGTCGGGTTTTGGTGATATTCGGTACATGAGACGAAAATGACTCAGGTTTGTGGAAAATAGTCAATGTGATACATAGTCCAATATATTATTAATAATATTTATGAAATTAGAATCATCTTCATACATAAATTATTTTATTTAATCATACCATTAATTATTGTTATAATAGATCCCACAAACGCACGGATGGTCTAATCATTTTCATTTTCATGTAATTGTAAGAATGTAAATTATTTTTAATTACATAATTAATGAAAAATATTTTAGGAGTATTAAATTAAAAAATTAATATCTTTATTATAACCATTTTTTGAGATATTGTGATGAAAAACAACATATATCAATTTTTGGAGGTGATAGTTCACACATGCACACCAAAAAATAATTCTATTTTCATTTGATTAAAAAAGGATAGATATATGGGATTATATTAACCGAATATTAACTCAGTATTTTTAGTATACTAGATTTGTTATGGGATAATTGTTTTAATATATTTTAGGGAAGTATAAGAAGAAATAAAATATAAACACTTAATTAAAAACAATACATATTATTCAACATATATCATTTTATTAACAACTTAACACTACTATAGTCAGTGTTCTACATAAAATAAGACCTATTGAATATGTTTATGGTATTTTATCAATTTATTTTATTAGATTTTGGCCATAACAAATAGGTTTTAATGTGTGAAGAATATAATGTAATGGGTTACCTTTGATAAGATATGGGATAGACACTCTTGGAATTCCTCAAAAAATTAATATATTATAAGGCTATTCTAGAGCCACAAACATAAGAATCACATATAAAATCATATAGTAACATGTTTTTTCCATATAATATCTCTTTGTTATTATTTGGAATTCATCTGCATTTAAAAAATATTAATATATTCATTCTACAAATTCGCATTATTGTCAAAATTTATATTGTTCATTTAATTAGAGATCAAATAAATAATAATAAGTGGGAATTCATATAAAATGACTTGAATCATATCTCAAATATATTATAGTTATATAATATTCCCTATAGAAATAAACACATCCAAAATATTTCATAATTAATTTGTTTAAAATCATTAATTTTTTTTATATTTAAAAAGTAAATACTGTTTTCCCATTGATTCAGCATTAAAGAAAATTATCTAAATTAAAAAAATTAAAAATAAAATTCTTCATTAAAATAATATCTTTGAAATAAATATATACATAATTATTTTTTTAAAATATTTAATTTTTTCCTATTAGAACACAACAATGATATTAAATAGAAATTTCATGGATTTTGTATCAATGATTTACTTAAACAATATATATTTTATTTTTATAATTAAGGGTCCATTGAAAAAATAAAATTTTATATTAAAGATATAATATTCTAATGATCTTCATCAAATAGATTTTTATACACTTTTTTACTTACAGTAATAGAATTGTCTATTGGTTTTAACCCGTAGTTAATACCTTTAACTCTTACTATGACAACATGTGTTTTTACTCTTTCAATGTTAGCATTGTTAAAAAATTCCAAATGAACCATAAATGATTAAAGGATAAAATTATAGTCCTAACCAATAATATTTCATAATTACATATTTATAGTGATTTTAAATCATTTATTAAAATATTATTTATATTAAATATCATTAATCTCAATTCTAACAAAATTTAATATTTTTTTAATAAAAATACAAAAACATGATAAATTTGATTCAAGATAACTAAAAATAACTAAAATGACCATGTAATAAATAAATTTCATTTATAAAATTAAATACCTCAACAAATTTTTGTTTTAATATCTTTAATTTCATTTATTTGATTATTCCATTAATTATACAATTACTGCATCTCCATTGTGACACTATATATGGTAATTATTTTATCAAAAAATTTAAAAATAAATAAAGATTATTTATAAAAACAATTTATCAATCGATGTAATATTTTTAGTCAAACATATATAGTATATAAAACCATATTAAAACTAATTTTTTCCTTTAAAAACACAATTATGTCAAAATTGACATTCCATTTAAAATAATATTATAATGAATATATTATTATTCAAAATTCCATTAATGGTTTTTGAACTGAACAATTTATTTTTATGGAAGGGAAATATTCATCTAATAATATTAGGACATGTGTTACGGTAATTTTTTAATATTTATAATATTATATTTACTGTTAATTACACAATTTACCGTTAACTGTGATAATAATTTTCATTCCGAAAGATCGAAATCACATTGTACAAAATTAAATGCAGTTATCTAATAAATTTAGAAATTTTTATTCTGAATACAGAATCTATTTTTCAGAATTTAAAAAACAAATATTTTCAAAATTAATTTTATTTTAATCCAATTGATGAAACAAAAAACACATTTTTGAAGTTAAAATGTACAAATGTTTGAAATTTTTTTATTACCAATATTAATGGGAAATTTATTACAATTTAATAAATTGGATTTAATGAAAAAAATATGATCTAATTAAATATTAAAACAATTAAAAAAATTAATTAAATATTTTAATTAATTTTATAAATTATAATTTTTCAATTAGAATGTATTATTTTTCACAATTCAGGAATAAATGAAACTTATCATAAAAATTTGAAAAAGTAAATTTTGATACTATTACTTTACATAAAAAATAATTTATTGAAAATAACTTATAAAACATTAATAAGTAGATTTAAAACATGTTCTCCTTCAAAATGTCCAGAAACTGCCTTTTTTTAAACATATCTTTTATGAGTAAAAATTGAATATGTTCATATATCATGTATAATAAACATATGATATAAATTTTAATAATTTTATTGAATATGTTATATTTATATATATTCCACTAATAAAAAAATATACTATTTTTTTATAAAATATAAAATATAGTTGGGCATATTTAAATTATTTTTTGTAATCATTTAATTTTAAATACTCGATATATTACAATATCCATCATAAAACATTATAGATATTATAGGGAAATTATATTTACTGTTGAAAATGGTTATAATGATTTTATTTATTTCATATTAGATCAAACAATCAAAAACCAATGAGAGAATGCCCAATAAGTTTTTCCACTTTTAATTTCATGTCAAATAGACTTAGATGAAATATTTAAAACTGATATTTATAATACCATTAATAGTCATTTAAGCATGAAATTACATTGAAAATTTTTATTATATACATCACATTAAATTCAATACGTACATGATAAAAAATAAATCTCCCTTGAATGTAAATTTAGATGAAATAACATAATATATGCTTTCTTTTGGTTAAAAATCATTAACCACATATATGATGGATTTATTCATCTGATTAACATATAACAGAAAAAAATTAATTTATAAAATATTTTAAACTATTATATTACAAAATCTTATCATCAATTTTTTATAATGTATCATTAATTTAATTCCGTTGGTCGTTAATTACCTTGTGTTTTGAGTATATTTTGCTTCTTTTTTTGGATCCACATACTTAGATACTAATTTCATCATCCCTATAATTTAAAAAAGGATGTAAATATCATATCATATATATATATATTAATATTAATCCTTAATTTTTATGATATTAAATTAAATACGATTTTCATGGAGATGGTTGGTCGTAGATATGCATGGAAATTGTTTCAATTCCAATGTTAAATAAAATAAATGAAAAGTAAATTATATATATATATATTCGGATCATAATTTTTTTCATATATATATATATATATAATATTTTCATTAATCTAATATTTAATACATTTTATGTAATGTTTAAATTAATCATGTTTCTTCACATGGTGATAGTCTACTTCACACACGAGAGACAATTTCATATTCAAAAAAAATTGAGATCTAGAAGTTACATATGATATAATAATTTCAAAAAACTATTTAATAATAAATATCATATTATATAAATGAAAAATATGAACCAACCATTATGTAAACTCTCTAAATGATTGTATGGATGAAAATGACATCTTGTCACGAGTCGATAGTCTTCAGCCCTGTCTTTTGTCTGCATCCAACACAACGAGTTGTAGGCATATCCCATGCGGGGGTGAGTATATAAATACTCCGTAGGGACCCCGAAACCCTCATGGACTCACAGAACAACAATGATAAACCACAATGTAAGAAATCAATAGATAACCCCACTTAGGTATATTCCCATTCATATACCTATGTTATCAAGTAATCCACCTCAATCATGAGGTATTCAAAAATGTTACAGAATCAGCTCACACCAGGATTTATTCTTGAGGTAGTATCAAGTAACATTTCCAAGCACTATGTCGAACACCTCAGCTATTGGATAACTCCAACTCTATCAAGTACAACGGGAATGTCCTGTCACATAGAGGAGCTTCCCTCTAACCATGGACTGTTGAGGTACTTCTTCTATCGAGTATCGTGGGTCTACCGCATCACAAAGAGGCACTCCCCACTGTGGGTCTACCATTTCACACATAGGTGCTCCCCATCGTTGCCTACTAAGGTACTCCTCCTATTGAATACTGTTCGTATGTCGCAACATCAAGCCGCTCCCCACTATTGGTCTTTTGCGACACCAAGGCGCTCCCCAATGGTCTAGTCGAAACACTCCGAGTCGAATCGGTCAGCAGTCATCGTGTCTCATCCAGCTACTAGGTCACTGCACTATGTTCTATCATTTCTGGGAGGATTTGCTCCACAAGCTATAGGTCGATACTCCAATTCTCATAAAGTACCACGTAGAGGTATCTAAAATTTATGCCACATCAAAGGGGTCTCAATGAAACAGATGGCGCATCAATCAAACTCTCGGTCTGTGAGATATTAGCCATTTAGTTTTGGGGGCCTGACTTTATTCATGCACGATCCAACCTGACATTATCTCAACTATACCCCAATATCTGGAAATGTACACACAAAGGGACTTCCATTATCTTTGAATAACAGCGCTGCTGACGGTTTGTCGAACGGTCGTCTGGTGCCAATGATATGGCCAATGAAAGTAAAGGGTCAGTAGTGGGCCCGGGTCAAGTTCGACCCGGTCAGACCGACCCTGTCCAACCCCCGTCTGGGACGACCCGGTCTGGGTCGACCCAGTCAGACCTATTGGGTCTGGCCCGTCCCATTGGGTTGGCCATCCTGTTTGGTTTGTCCCGGCCGGTTGGGCCCAGCCTAGAGGGCCACGTGGGCGGTTCGGCCAAGGCTCGTGGCGGGTTCGTTCAGTGCCGCGAGGGGTGAGTCTCGGTGGAACGGGGTGCGCGGGGTGCGCAGGCCTGAGGGGTTTTCTGCGAACATGGTAGGCGGCTAGGTAGGCCGGCGGGGCGGGGCTAGGCTTGCAGGCCGGCCAAGCAGGGTGCAGAGAGGCCGGTAGGTAGCGGGTCAGGGTCCCAAGAGGGTCAACGGGTGGCCGGGCAGGCCGAGAGGCGGCTGGGCAGGGCACCAGGTGGGCCCTTCTATTGGTCGTGTCGGCTAGGAGGCAGTCGGGCAGGGCGGAAGGCATTCCGGTCATGAAAACGGGTGGTCGTCGGGCAGGCCGGTGACATGCGGGTGGGCCGGTGTGGGTCGGGCCGACGGGCGGTGCAGGGTGGCCCGAGGTGGCGGTGTTGGTTCGACCGAAGCGTCGTGAGGGCATAGCAGTTCATGGAGGCCACATGTAGCATGACCATTACATTTTTCATCATGTCACCTCGATACTTCGTCTCCATGCTGATGATCATCATAAACAATAACGTCGGAGGGGTTAGGCCATGTTGGTTTGGCCCGTACACTCCACATTTATGGTGGTAACATTTTTCAAATAAAGAAGTAAAAATCATTAAATTCAATTGTGTTAAAACCACCACAATGATTCCTTTCCAACCGATAAAGAGAAAAGTAAAGTAGAATTACTCAAATTAACCCCCTACCATTATCATTGGTCATCGAAAAAGTCGCAGGGAAGAAGAAAATGTTGTCTCCATTCGTCTCATCTGCTACACACATCCAATACCTAACTCTCACATCAATTGTGGAAGACTCTCAAGGTCGTAGGTGTCTGGGGAATAAGTTCGAAGAATATTTTTGCTGGCGTTCTTCGTTGGAATAAGGCGTTCTTCTTTCTTCGTTGGAAGATGAGGTTCTTCATTGGAGAACTCCTTTTCTCCCAAGCTATCCTCCCTAAAAAAAGATGTTCAATATAATAGATTATAAAATCTATTATTTTGTTGCAAATATTTCAAAAATAAAATATTAACATGTTATGGAACATTAAAATTAATGTGAGGATTTGGCCCCATTAATTGGATGTGTTGTCAACTTTAATGTGGGGGAAGCTCAAGAGGCTCCTCAACATTAATGAGGGGGGTTTGAGAGGTTTTCCTCCACTCTCATTTAATAGGAGTTGGGTGATCCCTACCTCTATTATTCAAGTCGGGAGATTATGTTGTCTCAGGTGGTCCCCACCACATTAATCCTCATATGCGAGGTTGAGGCGTCGTGGTCCCCACCACCATAACCATCATGGGAGGTTATGTCCTGGGGGTTCCCACTTCCAACCTCTACGAGGAGGATATAGATCCAATGGGACCCACCTCCTAACACCCAAATGGAGGCTCAAATAAAAATAATGTGAAGCTCACATTATTTTATTATTTTCAAAGAATACCCAAAAACTAACTTTTTTATTCGACCCACTGTTGTTGATGTAAAAGTCTCCTTAAGCATATATCGGCGCTATGAGTTCAAAGGTGTCGTAGGATTTCAATTTCGTGCACCGGATCAAATGTTATAAAAACCCACTCTTATGTTTACTGAACGTACCCAAACAAAACATCAGAAATTGATTCTGGGCCCACCAGGACTCGGAATCACGCACCGTCATTTTTCGTGGACTCGAAAAATTTCAATGTATTTATGATAAAAAATTATACGGAGTCTCTATGTATTTACATTCTCCATACCTTAGGGACTTACATCCCCGTAAGCTACAACTCAAACTAAGGGAACAAGTGGGGGTATTGAGCATGAATCTAAGCCTCCTGCTCCCATGATCTCTTCTGGAGTTTCCCATGCAGCAAGTGAAGACGTACCAGAGGTATCGACCACACACATAGGAAACGCTCCTGTCGATCCTTAATCTCCACTGGAACCTCCATGAAAGTCTCCCCATCATCGACATATGACTCTCTATGTTCGATGTTGTGAGAAGGTTCGTGCACATACTTCCTCAGCTGGGATACATGGAAGATGTCGAGCACCTAGTTTAACTGCGGTGGAAGAGCTAAGAGATGAGACACCTCTCCAACTATGATGAGGACCTGAAAATATCCGATGAATCTCATAGATAACTTACTGCCTTGGCCAAATCACCATCATCCCCATCGAGGTGATAACCATTAGAAGTCGTGTTCACCATCCTTGAATTCCAGAGGTCTCTGTCTCCTGTCAGCGTACGACTTCTGTCTACTCTGTGCAGTCTTCATCTACTCCTGGATGATATGTACCTTCAGGTTGCGCCCAAATTTACCCTACTGGTATGCGGTCGTTGTAGTACAGGTAGTGGTCGAATCCACACGGACCGAAGAAAAAACCTAGAGACACTCTGATTTTGGAAGGATTTGGATATGGAGTGGACAACTATTCGGATTGATTTGATTTGAATAACTACTGATTTAATTTAAAGAAAATAAATTAAAACATACAATTACTTAGTCTAAAAGAATTAATGGAGATTAGTTGATCCTATGTTGTTACTAGGGTTAGATTGGATGTATTTATTTTCTTATAACGTTCATTTCACTAATTCAAGACGTATCCACAAAATGATATAATTCCTCAAAATCATTCACCAATTTAATACCTACACAATTCCATGTCTAATCACCAATTCACATAGAGGATCAGTTTAATGATCACTCCAAGTAATTGGATCGTACTAGCACTCGAAATGTGTCATTGTTAATGTTGGTGGAGATGAAAAAGAAAATAATCATCGAATTGAAATCATAAATTAATGAAATGGTTACAGAATTTTAGATCGTAAAATAACATCCATTCTGCCAAATGAAACACGCTAGGAACGACCCATAATGGTTTAACCCTCCATTGATTCTATGATATCAAAGGATGTGGAAAGCAGACTCATTGGGGTGGAATTGAAGAAAAAAAATAAAACAATGAAATGACCACTCCACCGTTGTGTGACTAAATTCACAAGTGTTGGTGTGAATAAGATCAAACCTTGGGGAAACGGTATCAATTTGACATATATAAGAATAGAAAAAGATAAGAATAATGAACTTTTATTGAAAACTAAGGTGATTCAAACAACTTACATGTGAAAGAAGAACTTTACAAAGGCAATTTTTCATAACAACATTACAATGAATGTAAAAATCCAAGATCCCTAAATATTCCATTGATACAGCCTTAAATAGGACTTTTGGGATTCCATGGCAGAGACACCATCATGACATGTGCTTTTAATTTATTTTGGTGGGGAAAGGTTGGTGGACATTAAATGCATAGGATACTTTTCAACAGTTTCCTAGAAGTAGGAGCCAGCATGCGTCTACCGAAAAGAAACGCCTAAATCACATTCTCAAAGGCCGAATTGAAGTTGGACATAACAGAATTAAATGAAGCCCTAGATGTCCCCTAACAGCCTGTAAACGTTCAGCCCCAAATGATATTCAGTTTGCGAGATATGATATAAATGGTGGGATGTTTTTCTGGGCTGCAGAATATGGCCCAGAATTGCATCTTTAAATTGGGCCAACTGAGACTCCATTAAAAAATTAGAATAATCCTAAGCCATTGTTGAATTAAATGTTCCCCTTGATTTCTTATATCTCTAGAAAAATTTTGATACTCTTTGGGCTTGAATCATGACATATATAGAATGTTTAATGTGTTGTTGTCCAGCTCACTTCACCCGGAATGTGGTTTATTTAAATCCCACTTTGGTGGTCTTCCAAATTGAATCATCAAGTGTACCAAAAGTTTGAATTGTTCCCAATGGAATGAGAAACCTGAAAATTAAATATGAAAATAAAATAAAGACAATTGACTATTGTAAATTTTCCCACAAATGTACCATGTAATAATGCATTTTAAGAAAGAATTGCAATCATGTTGTGAAATGAAGTTCAAAGTGTAAAATGCAGTAAAATGGAATTTATGAATAACAAATCACATGATAAATATTTAAATTAAATATGAATATTATCTTCTTCCAGTGATTAATCATACCCCCCAACTTGATTTTTTCTAGTCCCGAGAAAAATATATCAGATAAACATGAAATTTGAATGACCTTTTCAAAAAACATTTTAATACACATTTCTCACCCAGTGACCTCATACCAAAAAATTATGAAACCCAAAAAAATCATTTAAAACAAGCTATGTCCAAAGGCATAACCCAAGCCCAAGCCCACTCCTTTGTTAAAATTCATCAGAACATTTCATCTAATTCTAATTAAGCATGACGCAGTGTTGTGCATCACAATATACATGAGGGTTCTTTTTCATTCAAAGGGAGAAAAGATGAAAGTTCTAGGAGGAATGGAATTTTAATATTAATATGAGTATTCAATTTTTTTATTTTGTTTTTTTTTGTTTTTTTGTTTTTGTTTTTGTTTTGCTTTGTTTTTGAAATTTTCCCATGGTAATTGAATTTGAACTTAATGGAGTGAACCAAGGTAGCAAGACTTTGTCGATGACTCCCAAGCTCCAAGACGATAGGGAACCAATTGAATCTCATATACTCAGGCATCGTCTCAAGTTAACTCAATCAAAAAAAATTAAATTACCAAAAATAGAGATAAAATGCCCAACTCCGGGCTAGAAAACTATGGAGTCGCGATCCCCAAGTGTCGAATGCAATGCATTAGGTCAATTATTAGATCTACATGAAAATTGATTTTTTTTTGATATTTTTTTGAATACTCATATTAAAACTAAAATGATCACCAAAACTATTCTATTTATTATGGTCCCCAAGAACTCAAACAAAACCCCCACAATCTAGAGGACTCGCATTGTGATTTTTATTAAATGGATGAATCTATAATGGTGAAAAATTACATCAGACAACCACACATTCCAAAATCTATGCACAAGAACATAAACATGCATTAAAATCAGAATCAAGGCATGAAAAATTCTTTGATATCCAATTTCAGAGTTTGGAATGTGTGTTATCATGTTTAAGGTTAATGAAATTTTTCCTTCCCCACATTTTATTTCGCACACAAAATCAAAATTCTTATTTCATCTCCCCCCAAAATAGAATAACACATTCACCAATGTTGAAAGAAAAGAAAAGTTAGAAGGGGGTCAGAGAGGAGTTCAAAGAGGAAATTGAAAATGATAAACATGGAACAAATTCACCTGGTTTTTGAAGTTGATGTTCATGATGCTCCGTATTACTCCTTTGATCTCCAGGGGGATGTAGTCAACTCCTTGATTGAAAATGTATCACCCAAAATAGTTCATGAACCATACAAAGAAAAATAAAAGAAAAAACATACAACACAACAATTTATATAATACCATGTATCAATATTTTTATGGTTTTCCTTGATTTTTATATTTATTTTTTAAATTTTAAAAAATCAAACTGATGATACATTGTCTTCTTTAAATTTTATGGGTATGTTATTACTCAGGGATCACACCACGTGACACGGATGAATACAATTCTCACTTTTCATATCCATCCATAATCATAAAATAAGAATAGTTCAACAGTATAATTTTTTTATCCTAACCAAAACATAAATAAAATAATACAAACTGATGATACATTGTCTTCTCTTAAATTTTTGGGTAACGTATTACCCAAGGATCACACCACGTGACATGGGTGAATATGGTTCTCCCCTTTCATAACCATACTTACTCATTAAAGACAAACAGATCAACAGTCTGATGTTCTAATTAAATATAATAAAACATTAAAACCATGGGTGGCCTCCCGTGCATCACTTTTTCTTGACGTTTCTAACTCGACATGAACCCCTAACTTGCCAAATACAAACTTTCAACAATTTAAGGACCCCATATTTATCCAATTATAATTTATTGATATTTATTCTTTGTTTATAATTTGTGTCATGTACAATCCTATGTTCTAAAATGAGTGGAAAAATCCAAGGAATATCAGAAATGGTAGATCTAGACTCCTCTGTAGTATTTCATAAGAAATCAATGACCATTCCAACATTTTTGTTTCAAGAGAAGAATGAATTCCAAATGAAAGCTCCTGATTATACCCTATGAAGGGATACTTGGGTGGGGAAGGAAGGATAATAATTTTGATATTGGGTTGGAAATGACATTTAAACATAGGTTGATATTTTGAATCCAACTCAGTTTCATTTACCAAATTTCTCAACAAAATCGGTTCCTTTAGAATAGAATATTCAACCACCAAATTTGAGAGATTAGTGTCAAGAATGGGTATGGACTCAATGTTTTTAATTTCGTTCAATGGTTTAGTGATTTGTGTTTTTGAAAAATCATGAAGAGAGTTATAAATAGGAGACTCCATCCACGATGTCAAATTTCTCTCTTGTGAATTCATGAAATCAATTTCCTCTAGATTTAAAGACCCTTTAACAATTTCATGATTCGCTTCCCCTACCCCAAATACAAAGGCAAGTTCTTCAATAAATTCATGAGAGGTTTTGGGGAAACTAGACACTCCCCATAAGGTTTTGGAAGGTAAAATTGGTGTAGGAATGAGTTTCTCAGAAGTATTAATGTGTTGTAGTTCTAATAAAAAATATGATACCTAAAAATTCATTACCTCCATTTGATTACACAATTGTTCAAGAAATGATTGAGTAACTGATAGGATGGGAGGTCGAACATTATGGACTTTACTAACTTTTAACTCTTCAATCATCTATGAGAGGGTAGGAAATTGATCATTTAAGCATTCATTATCCCATTGATTGCACGTATAATCGGGTGTGGTGTAATTAATCAGGGGTTAATCAACGAAATTTTATAATTTACGGACTTCTTGATATTTATTTTCCATTTGATTCGAGCATGATTTTGTGATATGGTAATTTTGAAGATACTCCATTGGAGAAGACAGAAAGTTGGATTCTAGATTCTCTGGACACACACAAACAGAAAGGTGTAAAGATAAGAGAGATGAGGGTGAGAATAGAGAACGTGGGATGAGAAAAGGATGATGCGTGTCAAGGTACATACTTGGGTCCCCGGAAATGATGCCAAAATTTGGTTGCGCCAAATTTACCCAACAGGTGTGCGGTCGTTGTAGTACAGGTAGGGGTCGAATCCATAGGGACAGAAGAAGAAACCTAGAGACACTCTGATTTTGGAAGGATTTGGCTATGGAGTGGCCAACTGTTTGGATTGATCTGATTTGAATAACTTCTAATTTAATTTAATGAAAATAAATTAAAACATAAAATTACTTAGTTTAAAACAATTAATGGAGAATAGTTGATCCTAATTTGTTACTAGGGTTAGATTGGATGTATTTATTTTCTTATAACGTTCATTAAACTAATGCAAGATGTATCCAAAAAATGATATAATTCATCAAAATCATTCACCAATTTAATTCCTACACAATTTCAAGGCTAATCACCAATGCACTTATAGGATCAATTTAATTATCACTCCAAGGAATTGGATCATACTAGCACTCGAAATGTGTCATTGTTAAAGTTGGCGAAGATGAAGAAGAAAATAATCATCAAATGAAAATATTAAATTAATGAAATGATTATAGAATATTAGATCATAAGATGAAATCTAATATGCCCCATGAAACTCCCTAGGACCAACCCATAAGATTTTAACCCTCCATTGATTCTATGATTTCAAAGGAAGCGGAAAGGAAAATCATAGGGGCAGAATTGGAGAAGTAAAAATATAAAACAATGAAATGATCACTCCAACGTTGTGTGAATAAATTCACAAGTGTTGGTGTGAATAAGATCACATCTTGGGGAAACAGTATCTATGTGAAAATAAGAAGAACATAAAAATAGAATAAGAAGAACATTTATTAAAAACTAATGTGATTCAAACAACATACATGTGAAAGAATAACGTTACATAGGAAACTTTTCATAACAACATTACAATGAAAGTAATGCTCCATGATCCCTAAATACTCTATTAATACTGCCTTAAATAGGAATTTTGGATGTCTATGGCCGAGAACCCATCATCCCATGTGCATTTAATTAATTTTGGTGGGGAAAGTTGGGTGGACATTAAATGCATAGTAGACTTTTCAACTCTTTCCTCAAAGTAGTAGCCAACATGCATTTACCGAAAGGAAGTGACAAAATAAAATTAAATAAGGCTGACTGGAAGTAGGCCATAGAAGACATAAATGAATCCCCAGATATCCCCTAACATCCTGTAAAATTTCAGTGCAGAATGATATTCCGTTCACAATATATTATTTAAATGGTGGGATGTTTTTCTGGGCAGTAGAATATGGCCCAGAATTGTGTCTTCAAATTGGGCCACCTGGAATGCCATTATTACATTCGAATTATCATGGGCCAACGTTGAATTAAATGTTACCCATGATGTCATATATCACCAGTTAAATTTTTAGACTCTTTGGGCTTTAAGCATGGCCTATACATTACGTTTAATGGGTTGTTGTCCAGCTCACTTCGCATAGAATGTGGTTTGTTCAAATACCACTTTAGTGGTCTTCCAAATTGAATCATCAAGTGAACCAATAGAATGAATTTTTCCAAATGGAATGAGAAACCTGAAAATTTAATATTAAATTAAAATCAATACAATTGACTAATGTAAACTGTTCTCACAAATGTACCATGTAATAGTGCATTTTAAAAAAGAATTGCAATCATGATGTGAAATGATGTTCAGAGTGTAAAATGCACTAAAATAGTATTTATGAATAACAAATCACATGAAAAATATATAAATTATCAATGAATATTAGCCTCTTCCAGTGACTAATCACACCCCAAAACATGAATTTTTCTAGTCCCGAGCAAAATATATCTCAAAAACATGAAATTTGAATGACCTTCTCAAAAAACATTTTATTTCAAATTGCTCACCCAAATACCTCATACCAAAAAATTATGAAATCCATCAAAATAATTTAAAATAAGCTATGTCCAGAAGCATAACCCAATCCCAAGCCCACTCCATTGTTCAAATTCATTTCCACATTTCATCCAATTTCAATTAATCATGATGAAGTCTTGTGCATCACAATAGACATGAGGGTTCATTTTCATTCAAATGGAGAAAATATAGACGCAATAGGTTGAATAAGATTTTAATATTAAGATGAGTATTCAATTATTTCTTTTTATTTTTGTTTTTTTATTGGTTTTTTTCTCTTTTTGCAATTTTCCATAGTAATAGAAATTGAACTCAATCGAGTCAACCCATTTAGCAAGACTTTACTTATGAATCCCAGGATCAAAGACCTTAGGGAACCAAGTGAATATCACATACTCAGGCAGCATCTCGAGTTAACTCAATCAAAAAAAATTCAAATTACCAAAAATAGAGACAAAATTCCCAACTTCGGGCCAGTCAACTATGGAGTCGCGATCCCCAAGTGCCAAAAACCACGCATTAGGTCATTTGATAGCTCTACGTGAAAATTGATTTTTTTTTTGATTTTTTGAATACTCAAATTAAATCTAAATTTATCACCAAAACTATGCTATTTATTATGGGTCCCCAAGAACTCAAACTAAAAACCCACAATCTAGAGGACGTACATTGTGTTTTTTTATTAAATGGATGAAAATATAACGTTGAAAAATCACATAGGACAGCCTCACATTCCAAAATATATCCACATGAACCTGAACATGCATTAAAATCAGAATCAATGAATGGAAAATTTTTGATATCCAATTTCAGTGTTTGCAATGTGTGGTATCATGTTCAAGGTTAATGAAAATTTTCCTTCCAGACATTTTTTTGCACACAAAATCAAAATTTTTATTTCATCTCCCCCCAAAAAAGAATAAAAATGTCCCCAGTGTGTAACGAATGGAATAGTTAGAAAGGGGTAGGAGAGGAGTTCAAAGATGAAATTGAAAATGATAAACATGGAACAAATTCACCTGGTTTTTGATGTTGAAGTTCATGATGCTACAGATTACTTCTTTGATATCGTGGGGGATGTAGGAACCTCCTTGATTGAAAATGTATAACCAAAAATAGTTCTTGAGAGATACAAATAAGAACAAAGGAGACAAAACAAACAAAACAAAAATTTATTTGATACCAAGTATTAATATTTTTATTGTTTTCCTTGTTTTTTATTTTAATTTTTTAAATTTTAAAAAATCAAACTGATGATACATTGTCTTCTTTAAATTTTTTGGGTAAGGTATTACTCTGGTATCACACCACATTACATGGATGAATACGGTGATCCCCATTCATACCCATCCATGCTCATAAAAGAAGAACATGTCAACAGTCTAATTTTTTTAACTTAACATAAACATAAATAAAACAAAACAAACTGATGATAAATTGTATTCTCTTAAATTTCTAGGTAAGATATTACTCTGGAATCACACCACGTGACACAGGTGAATATGATTCTCCCATTTCATACCCATCCTCACTAATTAAAAAAGAATAGGTCAATAGTCTGAAGTTCAAATTAAATAAAAGAAAACATGAAAACCACGGGTTTCCACCTGTGCATCGCATTTGTTTAACATCGCTAGCTCGACATGAACCCCCTAACTTTCCCAATACCATCTTTCAATATGTTAAGGACCCCATATTTTTCAACATATTCTTTATTGATATTGATTCTTTGTTTAGAATTTGTGTCATGTACAAACCTATGTTCTATATTGAGTGGAAAAATCCTAGGAATATCAGAAATGGTTGATCTAGATTCCTCTGTAGTCTTTCCTAAGAAATCAATGACCATTAAAACTTTTTTGGTTTCAAAAGAAGAATGAAATCCAATTGAAAGCTCCTGATTATACCCTATGATGGGATACAAGGGTGGGGAAGAAATGATACTAATTTTGATATTGGGTATTATAGGACATTCAAACACATGTCGAGATTTTGAATCCAACTCAGTTTCATTTTCCAAATTTCTCAACAAAATTGGTTCTTTTAGAATAGAAGATTCAACCACCAAATTTGAGAGAATAGTGTCAGGAATGGGTATGGACTCAATTTTTTTAATTTCACACAATGATTCAGTGATTTGTGTTTTTAAAAAATCATCAATAGAGTTATACATAGGAGACTCAATCCATGATGTCAAATTTCCCTCTTGTGAATACATGAAATCAATTTCCTCTGGAAATAAAGACCCTTTAACAATTTCATGATTCACTTCCCTAACCCCAAATCCAAAGGCATGTTCTTTAATAAATTCATGAGAGGTTTTTGGGAAACTATACACTCCACATTATGTTTTTTAAGGTACAATTGGTGTAGGGATGAGTTCCTCACATGTATTAATGAGTTGTAGTTCTAATCTCAAAGATGATACCTCAAAATTCATTATCTCCATTTGATTACAAAATTCGTCAAGAAATGATAGAGTAACCAATTGGATGTAAGGTTGAACATTATAGATTTCACTAATATTGGACTCTTCAGTCATCCTTGATAGGGCAAGAAATTTATCATTTAAGCATTCATTATCCCATTGATTGTATGTCACAACGGTTGTGGGGTAATTAATCAACGGTTGATCAAATAAAATTTCTAATTTATTGATATCACGATATTGATTTTCCATTTGATTCCATGATGAGTTTATGACATGGTAATTTGGAAGATACTCCATTGTAGAAGACAGAATGTTGTATTCTAGGTTCTCAGGACACACACAAACAGAATGGGGTAATGATAAGAGAGATGGGGGTGAGAATAGAGAATGTGGGGTAAGAAGAGGATGAAGCATGTCAAGGTACATACATGGGTCCCTAGAAATGATGCCAAAATTTGGTTGCGTCTAAATTTACCCTACAACTATGCGGTCATTGTAGTACAGGTAGGGGTCGAATCCATAGGGATCGAAGAAGAAACCTTGAGACACTCTGATTTTGGAAGGATTTGTCTTTGGAGTGGCCAACTATTTGGGTTTATATGATTTTAATAACTACTAATTTAATTTAAATAAAATAAATTAAAACATACAATTACTTATTCTAAAACAATTAATGGATATGAGTTGATCCTAAGTTGTTATTAGGGTCGGATTGGATGTATTTATTATCTTATAACATTCGTTTCACTAATGCAAGACATATCCACAAAATGATATAATTCCTCAAAATCATTCACAACTTTAATACCTACACAATTCCATGGAAAATCACCCCTGCACATAGAGGATCAATTTAATGATTACTCCAAGGAATCGGTTCATACTAGCCCTCGAAATGGGTCATAGTTAAAGTTGGCGATGATGAAGAAGAAAATAATCATAAAATGGAAATCTTAAATTAATGAAATGATTACAGAATTTTAGATCAAAAAATGACATCCAATCGGCCCCATGCAGCTTCCTAGGACCAGCCCATAAGGGTTTAACCCTCCATTGATTCTATGATATCAAAATAATCGGAAAGCAGACTCATAGGGGCGGAATTGAAGAAGAAACAAACAAAACAATGAAATTATCACTCCACCGTTGTGTGAATAAATTCATAAGTGTTGATGTGAATAAGATCACACCTTGGTGCAATGGTATCAATGTTAAATGAATAAGAACAGAAAAAGAGAATAAGAATAACTTTAATTGAAAACTAAGGCGATTCAAACAACTTACTTTGAAAGGAGAACGTTACTAAGCCAATTGGGCATAACAACATTACAAAGAAAGTAAAACTCCAAGATCCCTAAAACCTCCATTGATACTGTCTTAAAAAGTCCTTTTTGAAGTCCTTTGATGAGCCCCCATCATACCATGTGATTTTAATTAATTTTGGTGGGGAAAGGTGGGTGGTCATTAAATGCATTGGAGACTTTTCAACTCTTGCCTCGAAGTAGGAGCCAACATGCATCTACTGAAAAGAAGCGCCGAATTCACATTCTATAAGGATGAATTGAAGTGGGCCATGAAAGGCATAAATGAATCACCATATTTCCCATAATAGCCAGTAAAACTTCATCCCAAAATGATATTCTGTTCGTGAGATATGATTTAAATCGTGGGCAGTTTTTTTGAGCTGCAGAATATGGCCAAGAATTGCATCATCAACTTGGGCCACCTGGAACTCCATTAAAACATTCTAATTAGCCTAGAACACTGTTTAATGAAATGTTACCTATGATTTCTTATAACTCAAGTTAAATTTTGAGACTCTTTGGGTTGGATGAATGGCCTCTAATGTACGTTTAATGGGCTATTGTCCACCTTACTTCATCTAGAATGTGGTTTGTTCAAATCCCAATTTGGTAGTCTTCCAAATTGAATCGTCAAGTGCACCAAAATTATGAATTTTTCCCAATATAATGAGAAACATGAAAATTAAATAAGAAATTAAAATCATGACAATTGAATATTGTAAATTGTGCTCACAAATGTACCATGAAATAGTGCATTTTAAGAAAGAAGTGCAATCATGACGTGAAATGGTGTTCAATGTGTAAAATGCACTAAAATGGTATTTATGAATAACAAATCACATGAAAACTATATATATTAACAATTAATATTATCCTATTACAGTGACTAATCACCTTCTCTTTGGTAGCTCATACCATCTCGGGTCCCACTAGTGCTGATTCCCTAGGGCCAGTCTAGCACTAGGGTGATATGCAAGGTCCTCCGTATAATTCCTCAAAAGGTGCCATCTCTATAGTGGAGTGATAGATGTTGTTTTATAAAAACTCCACCAAATGTAACTGTTTGTCCCAACTGTGACTGAAGTCGAGGACACTGGAACATAGCATGTCCTCGACGGTTTGAATGGTCTACTCAGACTGGCCATCCGTCTGAGGATGGAAGGCGGTGCTCAGATGATGTTGATTCTTGAAAGCCTCCTATAACCCCTTCCATAGCCGGGTTGTAAACTGGGCATCATGATCGGAGATAATATATGAAGTTACACCATTTATCCTACCAATCTATTGCACATAGAGACATCCCAAGCTCTCTACTAAACCATGCTCTCTAATTGGAAGGAAGTGGGCCGACTTGGTGACTCGATCAACGATCACCCCAATCGATTTATGACCCATATATGTACATGGAAGTCATGTCACGAGGTCCATGAATATCCCATACAACTTCCACTCTATGGCCTCTAAAGTGTGAACCATGCCTACTGGTTTCCGGTACTCTGCCTTCACATGATGAAAATTGAGGCATCGAGAGACAAAATCTGCTACTGCCTTCTTATTACCTGGCCACCAAGGCTGTCATTGAAGGTCATGGTACATCGTCGAAACTCCTTGATGTAACACTAAAGTGGATGTTTGGAACTCTCTATACACTTCCTCCTGAAGTGACATTGGCACCATAGGACGTCCTCCGGAGAGGATGACGTGCTCCCCGCCTTCAAAAAATCCATCAGGTGTCTGCCCTATGAATATATGAGCATGTCGTGTCTTGTAGTCAGCATCCCCAGGATATGCCTCCCTAACATTCTGAACAAGTTTGGGAATGAATGTAATAGATTGAAGGAAAGCTGCTCCATTCTATCCACAAAGGATATTTGCAATGCGGCCAACTACTCTGTCACCTCACCTAGAAGCGGTATACCAGATCTCCTGCTTAGTGCATCTGCTACCACGTTCCCCATTCTAGGAGTATATACTATCTCGAAGTCATAATCCTAGAGGAACTCAATCCATTAACACTATCTCAGATTCATGTCCTTTAAAGAGAAGATATACCGGAGCCTCTAGTGATCATAGTATAGAGTAAAATGTCCGCCTATCAGATAGTGTCTCCATATCTTCAAGGTGATGAACATTACTACTAACTCCAGGTTATGAGTAGTGTAGTTCTGCTCGTTCTTTATTAGTTGTAGTGAACCATATGTGAACACTGCTCACTCTTGCATCATGACACACACAAGTCTGGTCCCTGATGCGTTGTAGTAGACTACGTACCCTACGCCTTCCAATGGATGCCTCAAGATGTGGGAACCAGTCATCCTCTGCCTCACCTCTTGAATGATCTCTAGGAATCTCTCTAACCACACTAAGGGTTTCCCCTTCTTCGTCAAGTCTGATAGTGGTGCTCAAACTCTAGAGTATTCCGGAACGAACCTCTGGTAGAAACCTTCCAAACTAAGGAAACTTCGTACCTCTGTCACACTCATGGAAGGCTCCCAAGAAAGTACCTCCATAATCATCTCTGGATAAAATACTACTCCAACCTCCAAAATGACAAGTCCCAAAATGTGAGCCTCTCGAATCTAAAACTGGCACTTTGAGAGAATACCATAATGCATGTGCTCTCAGAGTGTGTCCAGTACAATCTGTAAATGATAGTCATGCTCCTTCTTTTTAGTCAAGTAGATTAGAATGTCATCGATGAAGACTATGACAAAGCGATCAAGGTAAGTATGGAAAATCCTATTCATGAGTCCCATGAACACTGCTGGAGCATTGGTTACACCGAATGGTATATCCAAGAACTCGTAGTGGCCGTACCGACATCTAAAGGTCATCATCTGCACATACTCATATCAAACTCTAAGGTGGTGATATCCTGATCTGAGGTCTATCTTCGAGAACCGTTGTGCTCCATTAAGCTGATCAAAGAGGGAATTAATACTCGAGATTGGGTACTTTTTCTTCATGGTCACCAGGTTTGGGTGATGATAGTCAACACAAAGTCTCAAGATCTAATTCAAGTTCTTGTCGATCAGATCTAGGGATGCCCAGGGAGAAATAATGGGCTAGATGAACCCTTTCTCCTAAAACTCCTCTAGCTGTACTCGCAGCTCATGAAGCTCCGTAGGAGCCATTAGATATGCTGGTGTAGATATCGGTGTCGTCTCATGGTACAAGTCAATGTTGAAGTCCACATCTCTGCGAGGAGGAAGTCCATGAACATCGTCCGGGAAAACATCTCTGTACTGGTCCACCACTACAGGATAGCTTAGACTCAGCACATCAAATGCTTTGAGGGTATGGTCGGCCAACTGATGCGTGATCGGGTGCACTCTCCTCCGGGAAAGTGCATCCTACGCTGAAAAGGCTCAATTCTCACCGATGAAGGTGAACCTGGTCCAATCTGTGTGGAAACACTTCATTTTGCACCTAATACAGTCGATCTGAACATAGACTGTAGATAACCAGTCCATACCCAAGATGAAATTGTAAGGCCTTGAGGCTAATAGGAGGACATCCCGGCTAAAGCTCTTTCCTCCTAGAGTAAGCTCACACTGATAGAACCAGTGTGTAATCATCGAGTCTGCTATGGTAGGAATCAATAGTTGTAACTATCGATCCAATGGCTCCGTCGAAATCTTCATGCTCTGAACAAGGGCAGTGGAAATGAAAGTGTGACTGGCACCTGCGTCTATATAAACTGTAACTATGGTGTTGTAGACACAAAAAGTACCATGAATCGTCTCTAGAGTGCCATGATCGCATTCCTCAGTTTTCTGGAGTTGATCTCTCACCTTTCCACCTGCTCCCTGTGGTTTGGGTAGACCTCCTAGTTGTGGGGTTGGCAGCACCTCGAAACGTCGCCCACCACCAGTTGCACGGCCAGCTCCCCTGCCATGTCTATCTTCTCCGTGCAAACTATCTCGATCGATTCTATGTTTCCGCCTAGGTAGTCCTTTGACTGTCTGTCGCTCATCAAAATGGAGGGTCAGACAGTCAGAAGCCATTTGAACCTGCCCGCCGCATGAGTAACACTGCCCACTCATGGCATGTATGTCTCTACCCTAGGTGCCTGACACAACTGATCATGAGTCATGCAGTCATCCTACCATGGGTTTGCTCCTCCTGGACCTCTACATCATCTGTCTACTTCCAGCTAAAGAGGACTCCATTGCATGTCTACTAGTTGCGGGTCTCACTATTAGAGATTTCTCAGTAAGGAAACTCTCTACTAGGAGAGATATATCTAGCACCCTCGCATGCGTCAGGATACTGAGTGAGATCATCCAATTTCTGATCTCTCTCATGATCCCCTGATCGAAGGTTCGGTCCCTGAAGAATGTTTCATGTACCATATTTTTGGATTAGCATGAGAGGTCGGTGATCCTCACTGAGTACTGAGCTACATTCATTCTACCCTGATTTAGATGTAGTAGCTGATGTATCTGCACTATACGTAGGGTGACTGGGAAAAAATCCACCTGAAACAGGCTCTTGAAGTCTTCCCAGAGTAGATTCACCTCATAATGCACCTGGACCATCAGGATCCACCATCTTCCTGCTGGTTCTTGAAGGAGACTCACGACAAGGATCGCCATAAGGTCAGCTGGTGTCCCTAATAGTCTAAAGACCCTCACCATAGCCTCCCGCCAATCCTCACCTGGCTGCGGGTCCGTCTCTCCCCTGAACATGGGAGGCCTCAGGCGCTGGTACACGTACAACGTGCTCAAGCGGCATGCATCATCTGCTACTGGGGCTGCTGGCATTGGTGGCCCAATGGGTAATGGTACTGTGGGTGCCTTCACTGGAAGAGGGCCCTACACTGAGAAATCATCGCTCGGTGGTCAATCCGCGTGTATTACCCTAAGAACACATGCTGGTTTTTCATGGGGAGGAATCCTGAAAGAAACAGATGTGACACGGTCAAATATTATACCTAGTGAGGTGACCTGGTTGAGTTGACATAAAAAAACAATTGAAAACACACATGAAATTAGTGTTTTTTTTTCACAGTGTCGGAAATCAGTAGTCAGGGATGGTCGCCACACCAACAATGGACTCACTGAACTGAAAGACACACTCAGTACCCTTAACAATATTGCTTCATAGAAAAGATCGTAGTATTGTGTTTTTCGGTGGAACCGACTCCTCAGATACCAATTTGGAATGATCCTCCCCTCGGGGCCCATGTCGTGACTACCCCAAGCCAGCCTTCCATAGGCCAGGGGCTGGCTACTAGCACCAAAGGCTTAATTCCCTAAAATAGGGAAGACATTACCGTTATAACCCGAATACACACAAAAAATATTATGAGATGGAAGCAAAACACTATGTAAAACTGTATACAAAAGAGTACATAATGTGGAGGGGTCAAAATACAATCCCAATATGAAAGTACATGTACAACTAAAAAAAGTACAATATAAGAAAGGTAAAACAGCTGTTGGGTCATCCTCTAGGATTCCTACCTAAAGGGTAGGTACATATATCCACTACAGCACTCCACATCCGTCTGTCTCCTCTATGTATAATCACACCGTGTGGTCCACCTCCAGGTACCGTCTATTTCTGGAACACTGAGCCTCAGTCAGTGTTGTTCGTCACTTGTATCCAACACAATTTGGTGTTGGAATATCCCATGTAGGGGTGAGTATAACGATACTCAGTGGGGACCCCAAGATCCTCAATGTCTCACAAAACCAACAAGGATAAACCACAAAGTATGAAATCAATAGATAACCCCACTTATTTATATGCCAATACATATAACTATGTTATCATGTATGTCCAACTCAATCAGGAGGTAAACACAAAAGTTACTGACTCGGCTCTCATCTGGATTTATTCTTGGGGTAGAATCAAGAAACATTTCCATGCACAATGTCGAACACCTCGGCTGCTGGAGAACTCCTCCTCTATCGAGTATAGTGGGACTGTCGCGTCACACATTGGTGCTTCCCACTAACCTTGGACTACTGAGATACTCCTCCAGTCGAGTACCGTCGGTCTGCCACGTCACACAAAGGGACTCCCCACCGTGGGTATGCTGCGTCACATAGAGGCACTACCCCTCATAGCCTACTAAGGTACTCCTCTAGTCGAGTCCCATGGGTCTGTCGTGACCCCAAGGTGCTCCCCAATGTGGGACAGGCGAGACACCAAGGCTCTCCCCACTGTTGGTCTGACATGACACCAAGGCGCTCCCCATTGTTCTAGTCGAAACACTCCGAGTCGAATCGGTCAGCCATCGTTAAGTCTCAGCCAGCTACTAGGTCTCTGCACTATGCTCTCCCTTTTTTGGGAGGATCCTCTCCATGATCTATATTTCGATACTTCAACTGTCACGAAGTCCCACATAGGTGTTTCTCAATGGTCCTCCATGTCAAAGGGCTCTCAACTCAACAAGCGGAATGTCAATCGGATGCCCGGTATGTGAGTTATTAGCCTTTTTGTCTCAGGGGCCCGGATGGATTCTTGCACGATCAAACTTGAATGTATCTCAACTGTACCCCAATCTCTGGTGGGGTATATTCAAACATATTTTCATGCTCCAAAAATATCAGCACCACTGATGGGTTGTCAAATGGTCGTCTGGTGCCAATGATACAACCAAAGAAAGTAAAGGGTCGGTAGTGGTCCTGGGTCCGGTCCAACACGTTCGGCCGATGCAGTCCAACCCCATCTGGGCTGATATGATCTGGGTCGACCTAGTAATAACTGTTGAGTCTGGCCCGACCCATTGGGCAGGCCAGCCTGTTAGGTTTGGCCAGGCCGGCTGGGCTTCGCCCTGCGGGCCGTATGGGCTGTTCAGCCCGGGCTCAGGACCGGTTCGTTCAGTGCCACAAGGGGTGCGACTTGGCGTCATGGGGTGCGTGGGGAATGTTGGGGGCATAGGCTGGCACGGTTCGGCTGTGCGCCAGGGAGGTGTCCAGGCTGGTCGGCGGGCCTCCGCCAGGACATTAGGCAAGACGGGCATGATGAGGCCAATCTGGAAGGCGGCCGGGAAGGGTGCCAGGCCAGATGGTGGAAGCCGGGAACGCCTAGAGAGGTCCGAGAAGGGATCCATTCGGGCCGGATTGTAGTCCTGGTGGCGTTCGGGCAGGTCATGGGTGTGCGGTTTGGCCGGCGCGGTGTGGCCCGAGACGGCGGAGCCGGTTCGGCCAGAGTGTCGCGAGGGTGGGATGGGGCACGTAGGTCGTGGGTAGCGCAACCGATAGCTTTTTCATCCTGTCGCCTTGTTACTTCTTTGACATGCTGAAGATCATGATAAAAAAGGACGACGGAGGCGTCGGGCAATGTTGGTTAGGCCCACAACCTCCGCGTTTAGGGTGTTAAAATTTTTCACATCAAGAATATTGAAATATGATATTATATTGTTTTAAAACCACCGCAATGATTCCTTTCTAACCAATGAAGAGAAAATGAATGTAGAATTACTCAAATTAACCGCCTACCTTGATAGTTGGTCATCGATGGTGTAGCGTTGAAGAATATGGTGTTGTTTCCGTTCGTCGCGTATGCCACAAACTTCTAACCCAGAGCTCGCACGTTGGATGTGGAAGACGCACCACATCGATTGGTGTCTAGGGAAGATGTTTGAAGAAGATCGTTGTCATCATTTTTCATTGGAAGAATGCGTTCTTCATTCTTCGTTGGAAGATGAGGTTCTTCGTTGGAGAACTCCTTTTCTCCCATGCTCCCCTCTCATAAAAAAAGATTTTCCAAATATTAGATTATAAAATATATTATTTAATTAGCATGATTTTCAAAAAGAAAATCTAAAAATTTGATGGATCATTAAAATTAATGAGACGATTTGTCCCCCTTAATTGGGTGTGTTGGAAACTTTAATGTGGAGGAAGATCAAAAGGCTCCTCCACATTAAAGAGGGGGGTTTTAGAGGTTTTCCTGTCCTCTGGTTTAATAGGGGTTGGGTGGTCCCCATCCATATTATTCAAATCGGGAGGTAATGTAGTCACGTGTGGTCCCCACCACATTAATCTTCACATGGGAGGTTGAGGTGTGGTGGTCCCCACCACCATAACCTCTCATGTGAGGTTATCGCCTTGTGGTCCCCACTTCCAGCCACCACAAGGAGGTTATAGATCCAATGGGACCCACCTCCAAAAACCCACATGGCGGCTCAAATAAAAATAATGTGAAGCTGACTTTATTTTATTATTTTCCACGAAATTCCAAAAAACTAAATTTTATACTCAACCCACTTCCATCGAAGTGAAAGCTTCCTTAAGTGAATATCAGTGCTGTGAGTTCAACGGTGCCCTTAGATTTAAATTCCGAGCACCAGATCAAAATTTATAAAAACCCACTCGCACGATTACTGAATGTACCCGAACAAAAATGCCAAAATTGATTTCGGGAACACCGTGCATCAAAACCATCCTCCGTTAGTTTTAGAGGACTCGTACAATTCCCATGTATTTATGAAAAAGAATTCCATGGATTTTATGGGTCATTATAATAGTTTTCTTTTCATTCCAAATATCATAGATTCTTCCATGGAGAAATTCAAATAATCATATTTTCACTAACTCCAAATTCCAAATCATGGGGAGGATATTAAAAATATATTTTTTTCCCCACACATATTTCACATGATATGTTTTTGAATTTCACTATCAATCCCTTTTACAATTTCATCAATCCCATGTCCCAATTAATTTTGTTTTCCAACATCATCAAATCACATAGGATCTCTACACATCCCTCTATTGAGGGATTAATAAAGATCTAACTGAATACTGAAGTGAAATATATTTTTACATGAAAACATCACTGGAAAAAGATATTGATATCGTCCACATTCAAAATATAAAGAATAATATCTCATAATATCATATAGGTTAATAGTGGTTCTCTTCAAAAGTGAAATTTTTTTATGTATGATACATAGTTTGGATACTCAAATATGTATCAATTATTTAATGAATACATTTTCAATAAATAAATGTAAACCACTGATACAGAACACATCTAAATAATTATGATTCCAAAAAAGAATAATTCCAATTCCTTAATTTATATATTGTAAATATGATCAAGATAGAAATATTATTTGATATTGATGAATATTACTTGTATTGATTGTAAATATACTATAATTCATATATCATTATTCACATTACATTTTATGGGGGCCCAATAAAAAAATTCCAGGTAATTATTTCCCATATCCATTCTGGTATGGGTACTAGATATAACATCCCATTACAAATTTTTCTCACATACTTATCATGCAATCATTCAAATAAATGAGATAGGAAATCTGTGATATCTCTCTTCGTGACATCCCATTGTATGTACTATATCAAATATCAATACCACTTTATAATAAATGTATAAATACTAATAAATAACTATTATCCTAATTTGATAAATCAATATATAAACTAGTATGGTTAGAATAAACACACAGTTCTTAAACTATAGCATTCCACTGTGATCATGTTTAAACCCTGGATCATTTTGAACATTCGTTTCTAGATCTTCTTCATCCATTTTTTCCTCTGTAATATTCACATGGATTTATGGTTAGATATTCAATTGAGAAAGATATTATTTTCCCATTACTTATGTATGTCAATAAAAATTATTATCAAATATAGGAATAATTGATATTTTATGATTCTTAACAATGGTATGTAGTATAACACATTCGTCTAAATGAATTGGACATATTGTTCACTTTCCCAGTATGGAAATGTATTGAGTAGTCATAATAATTAATCAAATCTAACCATCATATATGGAGAATATTAAAATTCATATAGGTTAATATGTACATTTACCTAGTTTGATTAGTGTATAGATCAAAATTTTCTCTCTAATGATAATTCATAGATATCATTAACGAAAAAACTACAATAGCTTACATAAAATAAATAGTCACCTAAAGTTTCTCTTGATCATTCATAATTAATGAGGAATAAGTAATAACAATGACATTATTCATAATAAATAATATCAATACATTAATTAATTAATCACTTTATATTAAAAAACCTTCCCCACTATGTGGTATTGTATGTATAGGAACATAGTGTAATTATATCCTCTATTGCTTGAAAATTTCCTCAAATTCATTAATCTAAAAGATCATTTCTCCCTTAGAGTTATCATTGTATTTGGATTATATATTTACTAGGAATTGGTAAAAAATACTAAATAATATCATTATAATCATAGAAAACAATGTATATCAGTAAATGTGGTCGTCTTACGCCATCATTATTTAGCTTCCAATGTTGAATGACCTACTAGAATACAATATATTGATTTTATAACAACCGTAAATGATGTATTTTCTACAAAAAAATAACATTTTAAGAAATTATATAGTTTATCATTACGTTGGATATTATGTAATATTCCAAAGAGTTCTTCAGGCGATTCATTTCATTTTGAATAGAGTAAAAAATCATCTTTAATGATTACATCATTTTTATCATGGAAATTACTAAGGAATCTTTTCATTAAATCCATGGATGTTTAATGGGAATTATTTTTACACAAAGGAATAAAAATTTATCCATATTGTTTATATCATTTAAGAAATGATATATTTTGTTTATCGTCCTTCTCCACCCTCAATTTTTTGTATCATGAATGATAATAATTCAGGGAATGGTGTTTATCTCAACACAGTTTATCAAATAGTTCATAATACAGTGTAAATGATATATATTCTTGAGTATTAATGTTTTAATATCCTAATAATCAATATATAGTTACATCCATCCACTCATTTGTAAAAAAAGAATTATAGTTATGCCAAAAGATGAAACAATTGGTGAATAAATCCCCGGTCAATGTTCTCCAGGATCCACTTCTTTGTTTACTACAACACAATTTGTGACATTCTATAGGGATATATTGAAAAAGATGTTCCATTGAGTATGAGTACTATTTTGAAGTCAACATCATACATTATTTGAAAGCTATGTAACTGTTCCTGAAAGTCATCAGAACATTCAATAAAAATAGGTATATCATAGATTTTTATTTTATTCCCAACAATCATAGAAAAAATTCATTCTAAATCAAAACTATAAACATTATAGTGGATATGATATCCACTATATTTTTAGTCCTAACATCGATGTCATAGATGATAACCATGTTTTTTAATACAAAACATGTCTTTCAACATACGATAATTGATTTTTGATTTATGTAGATAAATCTAATATGTTCTTATGAAAACATTAAAAACAACTAAAGGATGAATGAAATTGTTTATTGGAATCAAAATCCCAAAAACATCTATCTGATTGAAATAACCTAATTAAAATGTTATCATTTTACAATTACAGTTTTCAATACTAATTGTACATCTAATCTATTGGGAGGAATCATTATAAACTTATCCAAATCATTAGATATGACGGAATGGGTATACCCTATGTAAAAAATATATAATATGTTTTATAGTGGATTATATGCATAAATTTCACAATTATGATTCCATAGCCCTCATCCAAAATAGTGATCTTATAAGATTACTCATTATCTTATAGATTAAGGGGGTTTTGATGTCAATAATGATCATAAATGTTTATATTTTTTATGTGATTAGCATAATAACCATAATCATTGCATTTGGAATACTATAGGAAGGTTGGATTATTTTTTAGTGATTTCTCTCTATTAACATCATTAGTTCAATACTCCAATCACATTGTAATTTTATTACTATATTACCTTTCCTTTTACACTCAATTAGTTTACCAATACCTTTATGAATATTTACTCCTTGTTTTCTTTTATAATTTAAGTATGAATAAAATCTCATATTTTCCCTCTATATGGTTTTTAGTGTTTTCTATAAATTCACTTTTTAATACATTATCCAAAACATTATATTAATGGGGGAATCTGACCTATATTTCCACCCATTTATAGCATATAATGATTTAATTATATCTTATTAATTCCCATTAAGATAATTCTCCTTGATGAAATAGTTTTATCCCGCTAAAGAATTGATCAAAGTTACATTTAGATTTGATGATAATTATAGTAACATACCTCACAAGTCATGTAAATGTTTCCTCATCAGCACCCTCAACATCATCAACCATCAAAATTAAATCATGGAATTTTTTATCATTTATTTGAAAAATAACAAAAATTAATTAATTATTTAAATTTATTCATTAAATCTAATCCCACTCTATGGATCAAATTTCATCATGTTCTCATGTTTTCTTAATGAGGGTACCCTATTGATCTCTTTAATCATTCAAATGATAGACATAAAAGTTTATATATCATGGTTTTAAACACAATAGTATCGAAAATATGTTTTATATAGTACCAGTCATTTATTCATTAATTAAAGGACCATAGTATCCATTTAACGAAGGTGTTGATTTCTTCATTATGGAATAAACCAAAAAAAATTCTGACATTTCACAGATAGATCTACAACGTAATATGTGGCTTGAGAAAGTTGTGTAAGAAATGAATATATATTGTGAACTGAAGATCTCATTATTTTTTTCTACATAGAAAAAAAAATCATTTCATTCAACACATAATTCATCATTTACAATGTTTTTAGGATATAAGGATTGAATAAAATCATAAATAAATGTGTAAGAAAAAATAATCATGGGTGAGAACCAATCAATAATAAAAAATACATATATTATACCTATATCATGAAATAGGATTTTTAATAAATGAAATCAAAAAATTATCCTTGGTCATTCATTGTCATCTCCAATTTAAGTGATCCATTTTATAACTGGAGTGATTTTGAATTTCAAAAGAATATCACCTAGTGGTGTCATGAATGGTGTGATGTACATATCATTATTCTGCATTAGGTGATGATTTTATCTAGATTATTATGTCATTTTCAATGTTATTAAAATATTATACATTATTTATAAAGCCACACCAACTTTTATTAAAAAAATGTGAATGAAATTTCTATGAAACCACAAACTGTATAAGGTAATAAAATTCTATGCAAATTTCATGTCACGAAGAAGGCCAAGCACCATCCAACCCGGTGCTCAACCTGGTCTACAGTAAGGCCTAACGTGAATTCCTGATCACCAAAGGCTAGCATGAGATACGGGGTATCAAAAACAATACTAAGGAACTATTTACAATAAACAATAAACACAAAACCACTGACAAAAAAACTGACATTGGAAAAAAAACAACCAAACATTCTTCTAAAGTATAATCCGATTTAATGTCTACAATTTATCTAAAAATCCAATGGGATATTCAAAAATGTATATAAAACTAAAAACTCTTAAAAAAAATCTCCATGTAACTTGAGGTAAAACATCTTCTAGCTACCAACACTAACCATCACTAGAAGACCATTAACTACAGGAACGACCATCACTCATCATGATGCCTCAACCTAGAATACTCAAATAATAAGTTTGACATGGACCCAATGATGTATACAAGTTGCGATCAAAAGGCCCAATAGGATACCATAGAATGAAAAAAATTCCACCTGTATCCATTAAACGAATAATATAGTTTCGAGTTAAATATATAAAAATGAAATAAAATCATGAAATATTTTAAGGAAAAAAATTTTAATGAAAGAAACATAAATTTCAACACACACACACATACTTTTATGATAACCTTAGTGTCACACCGGTGAGATTAATGTAAACAAGGGGAACCGAATATGGGATAGTCCATGAAGGTGTTAGCTAGCGTGGGTACCTAGATCTTACTATCTTGGGGAATCATGACATTGAAATCCCGACCCTTAAATAATGTGTCATAGAAATCATGACCTTCAGAAAAAGTTCCTTAGCAACCACAACCATTAGAAAATGTGTATTAGAAACCACCACACTCAGTAATTAATATGTTTAGTTTTTTTTCTAGTTTCTGTTCCTTCTATGTGAAATAGGGTGGAATCCACCCTCAGATCACAAGAACACTAGTCTAGTCCACCATCCTAGCTACCTAGACTTATCGTTTTGTTCTCAAAAAGTTCCAAGATTATAAAGGGATCACATCACATACACAAGACAATCTATAAGACCATGCATTCCATGATAACATTTACACTATCTATTTCACTCTTATAAATCCAAGTTCACATCACATGTAAAATTTATGCATAAAATCCAAACATCGTACTTACACACACAGAATCACCCTTTTCAAACTGAAACCGTCTTTTGTAACCATACATATACCAATTTTTTTAAAACATAATTTGAAAACGTTACACACTCAATTAAACCATCTACACAGTTTAAAAATTAAATTATAATTACAAAACATCCCAACATATCGGATAATTTTTATTGCGAAATCTCACTCAAAAACCATTCAATATTAAATGCATTTTGACACCACCCCAATGTTTAAACCACATCCATTGGACTATTTTACAGATTAGATACATATATTTTAAAATTATGATAAATAGATCATTGTATGGTTTTACAAAAAACACATTAATATTACATCAAAATTTATGCTTCAAAATAAAACAAGACACTACACATGCCAAAACCCATTATTTTCCCAAACAAAATCCATTTTGAAATAATACACATTCCAATAAACACTCATTAACGCAAAATCACACCCAATGTTTTTTCCAGACATGATTATCACATCAAAATCAATTTAATAAATCATTTAATCAATATATATTTAATCAATATAAAAGAATACAAAATGGAAATGCGTTAAGATTACACAAATTTTCCATCATGTAAAGTGCACTTTAAAATTTTAATACATCTCAAAATTTTACAAAATTATTCCAAAACATAAATTAAAACACCATCATAGTTAAACGAAAAAATTAAAATGTTTAAAATACCGTTCCAATTGTTGAAAAACCACTAAATATATTTATGAATCATTTTTCAGAATATGCCGAATGAAAAAAAATACTAAAAAATTGACCAAATATTCTTCTTTAACTCAACGCACCGTGATGCTAAACCAAGAAAAACATGAATAGTGTATAATGTACTGATAAATAGTTCGACACTATTTTTCATAGAAAACACACCTATATAACATAAACATATCAAACCTCAATTAAAAACTAGATTCTATACAAACTAATTAATTAAAAAATGCTAAATTAATTTAAGAAGAAAATTAATTCATCAAATAATGGTTTAAAATGAAACCACCTTAGTTTAACTAATAATCATCACAAAGAAGCTATTAAATCACCACTACACCTCGACCACAACATAAGCACCCAATAATGTACCCTAATTCCAAAGACCCAACCAGTAAGATCACAATTTCACCCTAAATAATGTCAAACCCATATAATATCAAAGCCCTAAATAATGGGAGGAGGGTTTAACCAAAGTGGAAATGGTGTGGTGGTGATAATGGGGTTCAAAAGAGGTGGTTCCTTGCTATTAAAGTATGGTAAGGAGGATGGGCACTTGTTGGGACAGTGGGAGGAGGTAGGGCATGATGGAAGTTGTTGCAATGGGAACGAATGGTGATGGTCACATTTGGTAGGACCAAGGGAGGGAGATTGTGGTGCGATACACTAGGGTTCCACGGGGAGGATGTGTCATGACACAAAATGAGGGGGAAGGGAGAGATATGTAGGGGTAGTGGAGAATAAAGAGCTAAATAAGGGGAAAAATAAAAAAAGAATGGAAAAATAAAATGAAAATAATTAAATCCTAATAATTATTAACCTATCTAAAATAGATATAAAATTAATGATAAAAATAATAATAATAAATTAGTAATTTTACAATAATAAAAATAATTATGATATTAATGTTCTAATTATATTATTAAAGATAATAATAATATTATTATTATTATCATTATTAAGACAGATAATTAATATAATTTTATTTGTTCTTCGCATTGAATCTATTATTCATTCATATAATTAATTAACAGGCCACGAACCGGCTAGGCTGCATGGTTGTCTGGCGAAGTCACAGGGATTTTATCGTGCCATGTGCATGCTCATGCATTTTCAACCCAAAATGCTCGCTTATCAGCCAAGCCGTACATATCAGGTCGGGCTCATCCCTCGCCTAAAAAAATTCAATCCAGATGAAATAATATAATAAAAATTATCAGAAATCATCTTAGTAACAAAAATTATAATTATTAAAATAATAATAACAATAATAATAATAATAAAAAATTCGTTTAATTTTAAATCATTAAAATATTAATAATATATGTTTGTAATAATAATAACATTAGTGACATTAATAACATTATATCCATAAAAATCACAATTAAAGTGATAATAACATAATTCAATAAAACTATAATAATAATTATAATAATTAAAATATCAATAATCACTTAATGAAATTTATATTCATAACAGTTTTAATAATAATTATAATATTCTCAAATATTATTATTAAAATTATCATTAAAAAATTCCCTCAAATTTTTTTACACTTCTAATTATTATTTTTTATTTTTTATTCAAATTTTTTATTCATTACATTTAATTTATATTCCTTGAACATTAGGAAGGCTGTTTGGTGAAATGGGAGAGGTCAAGCGGTGACCCGAGCGAGGTTGTGCGGCATTGACCATGGTGCGCTGCATGCAGTCAAGGCCGAAAAATATATTTTTAAATAGAAACTCAAAAATTTATGTCGGCCATCATCCCAAATTAACTGATTCCTAGAAAATTAATAAAATAACTAATCTAAAAATGGTGTGAGTGACAATTATCTCCACTATAGCACTTTCTATTCCTGGAATTCCCCCAATAAGATTGAACCCCAAAGAAGCAATTGATACCGCTTATGGTTCAATGAGGATATTAGGGAGAAGCAATAGGAAAGGGAAAAATCCACAATTCTTAGAGAAAGTGAGGAACTTGACACCCTCAAGAAACCAGTGATACAACTTCTTCTAAGTTCCACCCACTCCGAAGAGTTGGAACTACTCCAGATGATTGATTATGGAGAGGAACTCTCAATCCCATGGAATCTAACATCCCAATCCAAAACACCCCAAGCACCATTTAACGAAAACCACACCATTTGACTTGAACAAACAAAAAATACCAATCACATTGAAAGAAAACTATGTTCACCCACAACCATGTACTATCTAAGAACATAATAAATGAACATCATAGGGAAGCCTGAAGGATCTCCCCACCATTAAAATCATACCATGGCATGTGACATGATTTGGAAACCAATATGGTGTGGACTGGGAGTACACCCTGTCATTATGAAAAGTATAGCACCAATTTATTCTGGAGACAACTGTGTGAGACCCACAGTGAGTCTTCCCACCATTAGAACTACCAGAAGATTCAAATACTTAAAAAAATTTTATCACTGATTAAAACCCCACCATAAGTGGTATGGAAGAATGATCTCAACTATTGGGGCGTCAAAACCATGACCCAAGAAAAACCAACATCTTCACATCCCTGGACGAGCACTAATCAAATTTTAGACTAATTTTCCCAAATTGACCTTATAAGGACCATTATAAGAGTATATATCTGGTGGGATGCATCCACCGGGACATTAATGTATGAAATTACCATAACTCCTCATAGAAATGAGAAACATCACACACCTAAACTGGTGATTCAGAATGGGATGGCTACATGAAATGATTTAAACTTTCATAACCATGAACAGTAATGATATAAATAAGGTAGGATCCTATACAACCCTAGGGTTCTTGGCCACGTGCCAACTTTACTCTAAGGCCTATGGATGGAGCCCTGATGTTTGAATCATATACTGCCTCATAGTTAAGAATTTTCAACTGTCAAATGGAGCTTCTCCTTTTGGTTCCACATGCAACAACACCACAACCGAGACAATACCAGCAAACACAACAAACCACAACATCCAAATACTGCCTTGTGGATCATCTACTAAAATAGGGGTTTATATGATGCACATGCATCACCAAATTAACATATCTATGAACCATAAGAAGGGAAAGATACACAAACCACACTCCCATATGATCAGAAAAAACATAACTCCCTAAGATGAGAACACACACCTAAAAAACATGTATTCCTAAAAGATTATACGAATTCCACCTTTTCTCTTAAATGGGAACTCACACTAATAGACATCACCAAACATGAACATTTCACATGATGAAAGAACTGCAAACAATTTTAAGACAACCTTAATCATAGGTAACTCCCAACATCTGCCACCCTTCCCTGCTAGAATTTATTTCACCATGTCCAGGGGGTCCTTCAGACACAATGTTATCAAACTTCATACATGACAACGTAGAAAAATCAAAGATATCAAGATACAATTCAACCCTGATCATGTTTGGAATCATTCTGTAAGAGAATCTGCCTAACCGAAAAAGAAAAAATTGAAAAACATAACATTATCACTCAAAAGGTAGAGTCCGTACTCTAATCAACTGCAGAGCTAGACAATAGTGACTTTCTCATGGTGACACTTCCATCGCATGTTACCTCTTTATGTGGGGGGCATATACTAGTCATGAATGAAATCAATGGACAAAATCAAAATGGTCCAGTGGCCAATACATACACCATGTGAGCAATAAACATGTATGGGGAACAACTATAATGGATTCCTGAAACACTTTTAAAAATAATCCACTAACCATACACATTCACAACAACTTACCAAGTCAAATTCAAACTCAAAAACCAAATTAGAAAAAGAGGATTCATTGGTTAAAACACCTCACATCCAAATTATCCAAAATACATTGATACACCATGCAATTACAAATTATTATACAACCAAATTTTCCTATAACATAACCTTTTCAAAATAAACGATGATGGTGGGTTGCAGAAACACCAATGGTGTCACATGGACCTCAAACATTAATGTTCATGTTCCACACTGACACCAACCTCATGTCCATATAGGAACTCAACCCCTCACAACATTAACCATTTCTCATTCCAAATATACCCAAGCATGTGGCTTCCCATGAGATCACAGTGTATCAAAACCAGACCCTTCAATTTTTCAAAATAAATAGATTCAAAACATACTTTTCAAAACATACATATAATTTCGTTTTTAATGGAATTAATATCAATATATTTTCCTAGTACAAATCATTTTCACAAAAAAACATGATTTCCACAAATCCAAAACAAAGAGACAAAGAATTATGAATAAAGAAAATAGTGGTAACGGGTGAATTTGACATATTGTTGGTGACCATACGATAATCATACCACCACCACAATTAGTATTCAAGGACAACGTCCCAATCACCACATGGCTTTCTAAGCCTTGTGAACTCATTTGGACCACTGAACCTAATCCCATTTCCTATACCATAATCTTGATTAACCATGAAGAACAAATACTTAGAAAAGTGTCAAATTACTCTGGTAACCCGCGTCCTGCCCCAATGTTTTTCGGATGGGCACCTTACTCATATCTAGGACTTCGAGTCCCAATATCCCTAAATGCATTCTAATATTATTCTTACTAATTTATGGTGAAAAAATATAGAGAAGCACCTCTGATAACATTTTCTCACAAACCAGATTGGGGCTCCATCTGACCTGATGCCCGACCCGGTCTTCGGTAAGGCCCGAAGGGCTTTTTTGACCCCCCAGACTGGTACAAGTTCCCTGGTATAAAAAACAATAAATGCGAAAGATTTACCCAAAACAACAATCATAGAATAGTTAAGAAGAAAAATAAACTGGACCTTGAAATTGATAACCAATCATGCCATTAAACTATAATTATATTTAATGTCTACAATTAATCTAAAAACCCATAGGGAAATACTTCAACGATTGAAAACTAAAAATTTAAAACCAAACTCAATGAAATACAAGGTACAATATAATCATGATTCTAACTCCCACCGGCATGAGAATACCATCAAAAACTAGAACCACCATTACTTAGAATGATTCTTTAACATGGAATACACAAAGAACAAGGTTTACATACACCCAATGGTGTATAGAGGGTGTGAGCCAAAGGCCCAGTAAGATGCCACGAAATAAAATATTCCATGCATAACCATTAAATGGATAATTAATTTTCTATTAAAATAAATTAAAATTAAATAAATTCTTGAAATAATTTTACAAAAAATTATTTTAAATAAATCATCATAAATTAAAATACAAACAAACAAATACTTTTAATATAAAACAAGTGTCACATCAATGCGTATAATGTAAAAAATGATCACACAATTTGGGAGAGTTCACAAAGGTGTTAGCTAGAGAGGGTAGCTATATATTTTTGTCTCAGTGAAACATTAAATAGAAATCATGATCCTTAGCAAATGTGGCATAGAAATTAGGACCCTCAGAAAATGTGGCTTAGAAACCACAACCCTCAAAAAATGTGGCTTAGAAACAACGACCCATAGTAATTATTATGTTAAGTTCGTGTTGCAGTCGTCAATCCTGAAATGTGAAACAGGGCTGAAGCCACCATTGGATCACTATCCCACTATTCATGTCCATATTCCTAGCAACCTGGGCTTTCCACTTTTTATTCAAAATGTTCCACGTTCATAGATGGTCTACATCCAATAATCAAGACAAGCAATAACACTGTGCATTCCAAGATACCATTAACACCAAGAATATGACTCTTAAAAATCAAATATCACGTTACATGTCACATTAATGAATTAAATCCAAACAGGGAATTTACACACACAAATCTCCCATTGCACACTAAACCCCTCTTCAAAAATTGTATGGCCACCAATAATCATATTAAAACATATTCTGAAAATGTTACACAAACTATAAACCATGTTTATTTTTTAAGAAGGATCTTATAATTAAATAAACCAAAATGAAAATTTATTAATGACCATACCAACATGTCACAAAATTTTCAAAGTCGATTGATCACCCAAAACATTTTTCAGTATAAAATTTATTTTGACACGACACCAAAAAATAAACCACATCATTCACACTTTTTAACAGACTAACTGCATAACATATAAAATTATGATTGATAGATTAATGTAGGTATTCATAAAAAAACAAATTAACATCACATAAACATTTATGCTTCAAAATAAATCCAGACCCTACATATTCCAAATCCCACCATTTATACATACAAAAGAAAATTTGAAATAATACACACACAAAAATTCTTTTTAACCATTACAAACTCCCAATTTGTTTCTAACAAGGATTCACACTTCAAACTAAATTTAATAAACCATTGAAAAAAATTCATTTTAAAAATTTCAAAAACACACAAAATGAAATTTCATCATGTTTACCGTAATTTTATTCCATTTAATATTCTCTTAAAAAATTTAATGCATATCCAATTATTTAGAACTACATCCAATACATACTATGAAAAAATAGCATGACTAAATGAGTTAACTACATAGTTTAAAAGGACATTACCATAGTTGAAAAAAAACCGCGATAAAATTTATGAAACAATTTGTTGTACATCTCGTTCCCCTCGTTGTTTGATTTTCATGATCACAATCACCTTTCTTTTTATCTAACTTTGTGTTCTAAGTGTTTTTGTTGATAGGCAAAAGATTACCAAAAGATTGGCCCAAGAAAGCTGGCAATTGGACTGAAATTCAGTCCACCGGCCAACCGGTGTGATAGCACCGGCCAGCCGGTGGCTTGACCACCGGCCAGCCGGTGGCACCTGCACTCAAAGGGAAGCTACTGCCTCCCCACCGGCCGACCGGTGGCCTCAGCACCGGCCAGCCGGTGGCACCCAGCCCCAACAGTGAGACCTACTGTCTGCCCACCGGCCAGCCGGTGGCTCTGGCACCGGTCAGCCGGTGGCCCCTGGACAGAAATCCTCATCCTTTTTCAAGGCACCGGCCAGCCGGTGGCCCTGTACCGGCCAGCCGGTAGCCCAGTCAAACTAGCTGTTGGGTTTGACCAGTCAACCATATTTTGGCCTCCAACGGCTCCGAGGACTTCTCCAACGGCTCCGAAGGCCCCCAATGGGTTCCATGCCTATAAATAAAGGCCAAGGAAGCCCCGGAACCAAATCAGATCATATACCAAGCGCTCGGACATATTGTTGCACATTTGGCGAACCTCCGGCGCTCCACCTTCAAGGATCCTCAAGTGCTCCAATCCAATTTCCAATCCAAGGAGCACCTCAAGAAGCTTGGGAGAGCACGCTACATCAACTCCATCATACCTTGGCGCCCAAGTCTTCCTCAAAATACGGGTTTTATTGTTTATCTCTTTTTGAGCTTTAAAATTGGGTTTGTGCCTACAAACCCCAACCTTTTCTCATCCCCCCTTTCTTTTGGGTTTCACATCACCATTAAGGTGTGAAGACGTTTTCTTCAAGCCTTTCCTTTTAAAAGGCTTGAGTTTTCGGTGAGCTAGCCTTCACCCGTTAAAAAGGCTAGTGGGTTCTTGCTATTCCATTGAAAGCAAGTGGGTTCTTGCTAAACCACAAAAAGCAAGCTGTAATAGGTCCTAGTGCTACCTCAAAGCCTAGTGGGTTTCTTTCTAGATCCATTGAAAAGCAAGCGGTAGGAATCTCTCAACGGTTGAGTTGGGAGCGGAGACGTAGGCCGGGTTTTGGCCGAACTCCGTTATCAATTTCTTGTGTGATTGCCTCTTTTCTTTCCGCTGCACATACTTTGATTTCACTTTGATTTTAATTTGTTAATCAATTTTTCAAAAGGCAATTCACCCCCCCCCCCTCTTTCCATCTTTTCCTCGTTTGTTCCGACCCAACAATTGGTATCAGAGGGAAATTTGAGTAATACCCTAACCCGGTTTAAAATTTAAGATCCATTAAGATGGCATCAACCTCTTTCGCCCCCGAGGGCCTCTCATTGGGTCGGGCTCGATTTTTTGATGGGACCGACTATAATTATTGGAAAACCCGCATGACTACCTTTCTTAGAAGCATAGGATATCCCATTTATAAAATTGTCATGCAAGGTTACACTTTGTCTACCCCCGACGAATCTAAATGGACCCAAGACGACATTAGAAATTTTGAGCTTGATGGCAAAGCCATGAATGCTCTTCATTGCGGCCTTGACCGAAACGAGTTCAATCGAGTTTCCACATGCACCTCCGCACATGAAATCTGGAAACTTTTGGAGGTTACCCATGAGGGGACCAACAAAGTAAATGATACTCGATTGGACATGTACCGTCAGGATTTTGAGTCTTTTTCCATGCACCCAAATGAATCTATTTCCGATATGTTTACTCGCTTTACTGACGTGTGCAATGGAAGGAAATCTCTTGGTGATGATGTTACAGCCGAGACGATGGTCAAGAAGATCTTATGGGTCCTTCCGAGCTCATGGGAACCAAAGGTGACGGCGATCCAAGAGGCTAAGGACGTCAAAAATATGCCGGTAGAGGAGCTCATCGGATCTCTCATGACTTATGAGATCACGATGAGGAGGCAAGCACAAAAGGAGGGCACACCAGTCAAGAAACCAAAGAACATTGCCCTCAAGGTACAAAATGAAGTAAGCTCCTCCTCATCCTCATCTTCCTCATCTTACTCATCATCAAGCGGCGACTCGGAAATGGAGAATCTCGCCCGCCAAATGCATAAATTTATGAAGAAGCATAAGAAGAAGAAGAAATCTCGCAAGGCGCGAAAGAAAGAACCCACCGAAAAATCCGAGCCCAAGGTAAAATGCTACGGGTGCGGCGAAAAGGGCCATTACAAGCCCGATTGCCCACTCAACAAGAAACGGGCTAAGGAGAAAGGAAAGAAAAAGGTCCTCAAGGCGACATGGAGTGACACCTCATCATCCTCCTCCTCCTCCTCCTCGAGCAACCAAGGTACAAAATGCCTAATGGCATTCCATGAGGTAACTTCTTCCGATTCCTCTTCCTCATGTTCTTCAAATTCAAATTCTTTAAATCATCTTTCTTATGAAGAACTCTCACATGCTAGAGACCAACTTGAAAATGGTTTTCATAAACTCTCTTCAAAATTTGTTTCTTTGAAAATGTCTTTCAAAAAACTTTCCTCCGAAAAAGACCAACTTCTCAAAGAGAAGGAGGAACTCACCCTTAAAATCCAAAATTTCCCAAATGTTGATTCTATGGAATCAACCATCAAAGACATAAAAGAGACCCTAGCCAAGTTCACCCAAGGTGAACAAACTTTGAACAATCTCCTAGGTTCCCAACGAATATCTAGAACCACCCAAGGGCTAGGATATACCAATATAGCATCCTCCTCCCATGCACCCACTGTTTTTGTAAGGGGGAGCTCTAGTTATAAATTTTGTAATTACTGTAAGAAACCCGGGCACCTCATTTATGAATGTAATTGTAAAAACGCCCGGTATGGTCAACCCAAAAGTATTTTCTTTTCGGAAGAATTTTATAGGAGAAGACCCGCTATGAGACAAGTTTGGATTGAGAAATCCCTTCTTGCGAGTCTCTCCGGGCCAAAATTTATTTCCTCTCCCTGGTGATTTATTGTTTTTATTTAGGGGGAGTTAGGATTGTTTAAGCTTTTTTCAATTTCAATTTTTCGATTCAAACTTTTAATTTCAACTCTTGGTTTCAAATTTTTGATTCAAATCTTTCAAATCAACTTTTGATTCAAAAATTTCAATTCAAATTTCAAATTTCAATTGGTTTTTGATTCAAAACTTTCAATTCAAACTGTTATTCCTTTTTTGATTCAAATCTTTCAATTTCCAAAATTTCAATTGATTTTCAAATCTCATCTCTTGTTTTTCAAAATTTCCCTCAATCAAGTTTTATGCCCCACTCTATTTTGATAATCACAAAGGGGGAGAAATTTCTTGATTGATTGGGGGAGAATCTTTTTCCTCATGCATTGCTTATTTTCAATTTATTCATTAAAAGCATGCCTTTAATTTTTGTTTTTACTTTAATTGTTTTGGTGATTGTGATCATCAAAATAGGGGGAGATTGTTGTACATCTCGTTCCCCTCGTTGTTTGATTTTCATGATCACAATCACCTTTCTTTTTATCTAACTTTGTGTTCTAAGTGTTTTTGTTGATAGGCAAATGATTACCAAAAGATTGGCCCAAGAAAGCTGGCAATTGGACTGAAATTCAGTCCACCGGCCAACCGGTGTGATAGCACCGGCCTGCCGGTGGACCTGGCAGAGGCATTGCCCACTGCCAGGCTCCACCGGTCAGCCGGTGGCTTGACCACCGGCCAGCCGGTGGCACCTGCACTCAAAGGGAGGCTACTGCCTCCCCACCGGCCGACCGGTGGCCTCAGCACCGGCCAGCCGGTGGCACCCAGCCCCAACAGTGAGACCTACTGTCTGCCCACCGGCCAGCCGGTGGCTCTGGCACCGGTCAGCCGGTGGCCCCTGGACAGAAATCCTCATCCTTTTTCAAAGCACCGGCCAGCCGGTGGCCCCGTACTGGCTAGCCGGTAGCCCATTCAAACTAGCCGTTGGGTTTGACCAATCAACCATCTTTTGGCCTCCAACGGCTCCGAGGACTTCTCCAACGGCTCTGAAGGCCCCCAATGGGTTCCATGCCTATAAATAAAGGCCAAGGAAGCCCCGGAACCAAATCGGATCATATACCAAGCGCTCGGACATATTTTTGCACATTTGGCGAACCTCCGGCGCTCCACCTTCAAGGATCCTCAAGTGCTCCAATCCAATTTCCAATCCAAGGAGCACCTCAAGAAGCTTGGGAGAGCACGCTACATCAACTCCATCATACCTTGGCGCCCAAGTCTTCCTCAAAATACGGGTTTTATTGTTTATCTCTTTTTGAGCTTTAAAATTGGGTTTGTGCCTACAAACCCCAACCTTTTCTCATCCCCCCTTTCTTTTGGGTTTCACATCACCATTAAGGTGTGAAGAGGTTTTCTTCAAGCCTTTCCTTTTAAAAGGCTTGAGTTTTCGGTGAGCTAGCCTTCACCCGTTAAAAAGGCTAGTGGGTTCTTGCTATTCCATTGAAAGCAAGTGGGTTCTTGCTAAACCACAAAAAGCAAGCTGTAATAGGTCCTAGTGCTACCTCAAAGCCTAGTGGGTTTCTTGCTAAAACCATTGAAAAGCAAGCGGTAGGAATCTCTCAACGGTTGAGTTGGGAGCGGAGACGTAGGCCAGGTTTTGGCCGAACTCCGTTATCAATTTCTTGTGTGATTGCCTCTTTTCTTTCCGCTACACATACTTTGATTTCACTTTGATTTTAATTTGTTAATCAATTTTTCAAATGGCAATTCACCCCCCCCTCTTGCCATCTTTTCCTCGTTTGTTCCGACCCAACACAATTTTTATAATATGCCCCATAACTAAAATTAATAAAAATATTCAACCAAATATTCTTCTATGACCCAACACACATTGATTCTAATCCAAAACACAAACATCATAGTCTATAAAATTTTCATTAATATTTCTACACATTTTATACTATAAAGCACTCCAATGTCACATATACATATCAATCGCCAATTAAAAACTAGATTCACACTAAAATTAATTATCAAATATGTTAAATTAATTTACGGGGAAACTTAATTCATCAAATAATGGTTAAATTCATAACTACTTACCTTGAACCAATAATCATCCATATAAAGATGATAAATCCCCATTTACCCATGGTTTAACTACAAGAAACCATGAATTTTCACTATTTCAAGAGACTGTACCAGAATAATCACAATTTCACTCTAAATAAAATGAAAACCCTTAAAAATAACAAATCCCTATATTGGGGGAGGAGTGTTTTCCTGAAGAGGATAGAGTGTAGTGGAGATATAGGGATTTAAAAGGGGACGTTCATGGATGGAAATAGAAGACATATAGACGGATCGCCGGTCAGGATAGCCAGAGGTGGGAGGCTGCGGTGGCAGCGGTCACGACGGGAGTGGCATGAGCCGGTCATAGGTGGTGTGACCCGGAGCGGTGAGGGGCAGTTGTAGTTAGTGCGACTAAGAGAGGGATAAGTTGTTGCGATGGACTAGGGATCTGAGAGGGGTGATGCAGTAGTGTGAAACCAAGGTATAGGTAAGCGTGTAACACATATGGATTGTGCGGAAGGAAGAGAGAAATAAGGAAAAAAGAATATAAAATAAAAAGAAGGGATAAAATAAAATGAAATGAAATAAGCCCTAAAAATTATAATCCAATGTCAAATAATAATAAAAATAATGACGATAATAATAATAATAGTAATAATAATAAGTTTGTAATATTACAATTATGAAAATAATCATAATATTAATTACAAAAGAAAATTATTAAAGAAAATAATAAGAATAATAATAATCTTAAAAAAAATATATTTATTATTATTATTACAACATTAAAATAATTTTATTTTTAATTTTTATTAAATATATTATTAATTCGGTTAACTAATTAATTGACAAATGAAAAGTCAAGGCGCACGGTTGTCCGACGATGCCACATGGCTGAAACCGTGACTTGTTCCTGCGCAAGAAATTGTCAATCCAAAATGCTCGCTTATCAGAAATAGCACACAACTCATGTTGAGCACAACCGACACATAAAAAAACATTTATAAATGTAGGTAAAATTATAAAATAAAACTTATTAATAATCATCTTAGCATAAAAAATAAAATAATAATAATAATAATAATTAATATGTGCATTTTATTTCAGAACATGATAATATTAATGATTTATTATTATATTAATAATAACATTAATGACAATAATAATATTATATTAACAAATAAAATAATAATATTGATAATAAAATAACAAAATACTAACAATAAAAATAATTATAATAATTATAATATCAATAACAACGTAATAAAATTTATAAAATTAATACTATTAATAATACAAATAATATTCTCAAAAAATGATATTATTATTTTCATTAAAACAATTCAATAATTTTTTAGTACAAATATTATTTATTTACTTTTCATTTTATTGATATTTTGTTATTCATCACATTTTATTTATTTTCCTTGAACATTGGGAAGTTCATGCGGTGAAATGTGTGAGGTTGCGCGGTTACCCAAGAGAGGTTGTACATCTTTTGATAGAGTTTGATGGATAATGTCAAGGAAAAAACATATGTTTTTAAATAAAAACTCAACAATTTATGTTGGGATTCAATCAAAACTACCTTGTGACTAGTATATTAAGAAATAAATAATCTAAAAATGGAGGGTGTGCATTTCAGATACATTGTGCATACTTATAATTTTCCATTAACATGTCCTTATAAATATGAATATAGTAATTTAAAACATGTTTACAATGGGTAACAATAATTTCCAATGAAAACTAATAGGATTTACCAAACTAATGAATCATAAATATGAAACCTTGATATACTAATATTCCATACATATCATAATGATAAATTCCAAATATAGTTACGTCTAATTAATTTGGAAACATGGAAACCTAAAAATAATGTAAATAAGGGAGATTAATCGTATCAAACTATGTTATTTATAACTATAACCCATCTTATATATAATACGGAATACCATTCATTATTAAACCGGAAAAAAATATAATAAAAGTTGAGCCGGGTTGCTTTGGCTGGGAAAACAAGGGAGATATGAACATATAATGTGAGTAAAGGTATGCGAACATGAGAGAAAAATAACAAATCAATCCCCTTAATATAAATTCAAAAAAAAATATCTTAATGAATAAATCATGGTTGTTTTTAAGGCATGTATTAGAATGTAATTAGGAAACATAAACCCTGAAGAGATAAAATAGAAAAATAGAATAATTATTTTTCACACACATATGCATGTAAAAAAAATTATTTATTTTTTCAATGTTATTACCCATGAATATAATTATAGAATGGATTCACTCCCCTAAACTATATTTTAGTTAAGGTTCTCCCCCAATATAATCATTTTGGATAGATCACAGTACTAAACTGGGTTCACTCACCACTCAAGTTTTATTTTTCTCTGAAAAATAAATATTTACCCAATGCATTGGAAGAAGTTATAGTTGTCACCCATCACATAATGAAATTAATAATTATGTATAACAAATATCATAAAACATTTATCATAGTAGAACAAAATAATATAAATGGGATTCATAAACCTCTAATCATATCATAATTGTTGTAAAATAATTATTTACCAGGATCATTTCATTATTTCCTATAAAATAACCCATGGAGAAATCTATGGGGTTCTTAAGAATTATGTCATTATAAAAATAAAATATTGATAGATTAAATTTTTATAGTATCATTAGATCATATACTATATAATTATTGTATAACATAAATTTTCCCTCATAAGTGGAAAATAATGTTTAATGGAAACCCACCCATATCATTTTTGAGTAATAATTTTTTTTTGGAAAATTTCATTTTTGAAATTAAAAAATAATAAAATAATATTTGTACCTTTTTCACTGAAAAAAAATTGTATAGATAAATATTATACATCATTTAATATAATTTTATTTGGGTTAGTAAATTTGGTTCATTCTCAATATTAAAAAATGAAATTCTTTTAATATTTACAATAAAAGCCAAATCGGTATTATTTTGAAAATTAAATGAATATTTATTTTATAAACATTTTTTTAAAATTAAACCATGTGTAAAAATTTATTTAATAAATAATTCAAATAATTCATAAAAATATACATTTTTAGAAACTAATGATTTTGGCAAAAATGGGTGTTTTGACTGAAATGAGAAATAACGATGAATGTTCCTAAATTTGAGTTTCACCTTTTGAGTATGTAATGAGTTGAATGGTTTAGAAAAAAATTATTCTCTTGACATAACCAAATTTGATGAAAATTCACGAGTTTCTGTAGAGATCAAACATAATCATTAAACATTTGAATCTTAATCATGGATAATAGTAATAAATGATGAGATTGTAACATAAAACTTTTTCCACTCTTGTAAATTTAAATCATGAAACCCATAAATGAAAATAATTAATGTTATAATATCAAGAGATTAAATATATTTTTATATTATATTTTTTTTTTGTTTTATGTTCATCTAACAATGGATAATTGGTGCCTATCAAAACATATCTTTCAAGGAAAAATAATTTAGACAATAATCAGTTCCCGTAAGATTAAACATCCATCATACATGTTCAAAGTATATTTACAATAAATATAAGTTTATTATACGTTTATTAAAGTACCATATATATATTAAAATAATCTATTTAATTATGCACTTTTATTTTAGTTTAATTAACAATTCCATGTTAAAGTCATGTTTTATGTAATAACAACACAATTTCCATGTAATTTTATAATATTATTCCTCATACATTGATAATGGTTACATACCGCCTAGATTGATAATGATTATATAAATATCATATACATTCATTATATAATTGATTATAGAAATAAATAAATTTTAGAGGTTGAAAATGTATGTAAACATGCATTCATATGGTAAAATGTATATATACAAGAATGTTGTTTCAAATTTATCAATGGATTGATATAATGAAATTTAAAAAATATTTTGTCATTTCATAATAATAATTATTACATATATATCATATATTTCAATTGAATCCAACTTTATTATCTTCCACCAATAGTGCAAAAAATAACATCACTACATGAGATGGAAGTCTTTTATACACAAGAGCAACAATATCAAATTAACATTAAATGTAATGTGTGGAGGTATATATGATATAATAATTAGATAAGTATAATAATATTGTATATGTAATGTAGGAACATTTAATTCATAATTATATCATGTTTGTGTGGGGTGTAGATGGAAATCGAATAAGAACGTATCATGAGGTGAGAGTCCATTATACACTCATATGATGATTTCATTTACCAGTTGTTGGAAGATGGTATGGATATACATCAATCCCATTACATAAATAATATTACAGTAGATAATAAAATAAGCTAATTATATTTTTTGGTTTAATGATACTTGGATGTGTTGGATGATGAAATTAATTAAAATGCAAGGTTAGGGACGTTGCCTCTTCTTCAAATGATTTTTTTTTTGTTTTCATTAAAATCCATCCTTTTATGAATTTATGACAAAAACATGGATTCTAGGATGAGATAAATGAATAATGAAATGCATCTTGGTCAGTATAGGTAGAAAAATGGTTATTATAGTTTGAAAAGTAGTGGATATGGGTTTTCATTTATATGTTACGTGAGTGGTACCCTTGTACATTTTGAATAGAACAATTGTGTACCAATGTGATTCTTATTACAAAAGAATATAAAAAATAAAATTATACTAACATTGAATTTATTATCTCTATATTTTCAATCCAAATGGATTTAGATTTTTTTTTTCATTTTTATCAAATATATTAATAGTTTAAACCACTAATAAGCTAGTTTTCCCTATTGAATAATAAATAATTTATACTATTTATAATATTCATTATGGTATATAATTATGTTTTCCATGATAAACAATAAAAGATATGGGTATTACTAATCTGAAACCATTTATGAAGATTTAATTCTTAATAGTTCTTAAACATTCATTAAAAATAAACCTATAGGCATGATGTGAAATAAGCTTTCCAAAGAGAAAATGTTCAATGATGAAAATTAATATGTTATCAATATATATTATAATTTTTTTTAAATGAAATAAATTTTATTAATTAATATATATTTTAATTATTGTTAATTTACGGCCCATAATATGAAAATATATCAACCGTTTAAATTGTTTATAATAATATTGAAATCCATAATAAAAACAATTATTTTCAAATATAGTTAAAAATATTATTATTTTTACAAGAATTTGAAAAAACGTGCCTAAGAAAATTACGATATTATGATTTATGAAATTAATAATAGTTTATCAAATTAATGTACTAATATTATCAAAAGATACTTTTATTATTTAACATAGAAAGAAATAAAAATATTTTTCATCGAAAGTAGATTTTTCAAAACATATAATTACCTTTCTAAAACTTATTTTTATTATTATTATTATTATTTATTAATATAAAACAACAGTATAAAATATTTATAATTTGGTTTTTATTATTGATGAATATGAGTTTAATTTATAAGTATAAATGTTATTATTTAAATTATAGTATAAAAAGTTTTTTCTTGTTCATTAAGAAATTGTGTTTCACGTAACGCAAGCTATGAGTGAAATTAAATTTATTAATAAATAATACATAAACACTACGGGGGTTACAAATATCATATGAGGTGTCATAAAATTTATTATCAGAAATCACATTACGATCCAATATAAAATGTTATCCATATATAAAATTCCCTGGGCATGTTACACTTTATTCTTCTTATTCATTCTTATCAAACACAAGAATGCTATAATACTTGTTCATTATAAAATATGATCTATTCTTATCATAAAAAATAATTGTGAAATTTATTCATGAATCATATTCATTTGAGAATGATATCATATTTTTTTCTTCTATTTTTAGAAATAGTTTTAATCTTATGAATTTAATAATTCTAGTAATATTAATTTATCATTCATGATTCATCTTTAATGTTTTGGAAATCATATATGAGAGTTGAATCATAAGATCTTATCATTTCTCCAATGAAATATCTATATTAAAAATATATAATCTATTTCATTAATATTATATGAAATAATATATATCATATCATTACATTATTGTATGAAAATAAACTATTCTGAAAATAAAAATCATATAGATTTTGATAACATATGATGACATAATATAATATCATATCCAGTTCAAATTCATTACATTTCATGAATCAAACTATGTCTGTTATTTCATATTTGACAACTTCCAACAATGTCAAATGAACACCAACTCTAACTTTAAGGATATTCCTTTAATTTATGATTTTTATTAGCATCAATAATAATGATTATTAAAAAAATACTATAACTTATATTTTATTTATTTTCTCCATATCATTGTAAGGTATTGTGGAAAATACCCACAAACATATGTATTAAAATCTAGCCTGAATTTTATAACATCAATAATCACATGTATAGATGAATATATTTGAATATATTTTTCAATTATATACTAGATTTGTAATGTCCCGGACCTCTCCAATCCATTCCATTGTGAAAATGCGGTGGTAGAGGTGTTTCGGGAAGTCAAGGCGACTTGAGGGTGCGTTTAGGTGGACTTTTAAAGAAATCTAAAGGGAAATGGCCTTCGCATGGGAGGCACACAGTTTTCCCAAACCGTGTGGCCAAACCATGCAAGGTTGGTTTTGGAGGCAGGGGCTAACACGCGGTTAGCGCATGGTTTGTCTAACCGTGCAGCCTAACCTTGTGAGGATTGTTGTCTATGAAGAAGCTAATGCACGGTTAGTGCACGGTTTGTTAAACCGTGCGGACTAACCGTGCGGGCACTTGAAGTAAGATGCTAAAATTGTGGATCTGAACTCCTTTGCCTCTAAATGGTTCGTTGAATCCCATATACGGCCATAACTCGGGAATACCCTTCCTTGGAGGTGGAAGAACCTCTCCCAAGCATTTTAGTGGCGATCCAGAGGCTTCTCTTCACTAATCGAAGCAGGTTTCTCGAGGTATGCGATCATTGTTTTTTGGATGCTTAGATCTACCATGATATACTCCTCCTCTTTACTCGAGATCATATATCTACACCCGTTATGGGTAGATCTAAGTGTGTGGATGTCATTTGTGATTAGATTTGGTCTTGGTTGTGTTAGGAGAAGAGATCTAGGGAGGATCCTTGGTGAATCGGCCCGGTCTTCTTGGGCGTTCTTCGACTATTGTGGTTTCCGTCAAAACCGTTGAGGTAGGGGATTCATGGCTCCTCTAATTGCTTATGTGAAATCATAGAGTTATCTTGATTTATCCCTTTGGATCACAATGAAATTGACCTAGTTAAATACTTGAACTGAATTAAAATAATT